>CM055122.1:839411225-840011225 GCA_029206835.1 Rana muscosa
TATATTTTTATACTGTTTAACTATCTTATCAATAAATGTTATTTCTTCATGCTTTTGCCTATGCTTATTGTGACCCTCTAATTTTTTCTACTCTTTTGATGATGTCGGTAACTGCTAGGATATAAAACTTAGGCTCCATACACACTATTAGATTTTCTGCAGATTTTTGTCTTCAGATTTACCAAAACCATATAATATGAGGTCAAACCTTAATGCCGCGAACACACGACCGTTTTTAATGTCATTGAAAAAAACAAAGTTTTTCTCTATGTGATTCTTCTCAAGCCTGCCTTGGCTACACACGATCATGAGAAAAAAAAATGCTCGAGCAAAGCGCGGTGACGTACGAAATGTATGACGGCACTATAAAGGGGAAGTTCCATTCGGATGGCGCCACCCTTTGGGCTGCTTTTGCTGATCCTTGTGTTAGTAATGTTTGGTGAGAGACGATTCACGATTTTCAGCCTCGTGCTCTTCAGTCCGTTACAGCGTGACGAATGTGCTATCTCCATTACGAACGCTAGTTTTACCAGAACGAGCGCTCCTGTCTCATCACTTGCTTCTGAGCATGCGCGTTTTTTTCACATCGTTAAAGCCTACACACGGCCGTTTTTCATGACGAGAAAAACGACGACGTGAAAAACGACGAGAAAAATTAGAGCATGTTCCAAATTTTTCATGGCCGTGAAAAATGCTCTGAAGCCCACACACGATAGTTTTTAATGACCATTTTAAAAAATGACATTTTTCTCGTCATGAAAAACGGTCGTGTGTACGTGGCATAAGAGTTTTAATTTGTACGCATTCAGGCAGGCCCTTGCACTACATGGTTTTGGTAAATCTGAAGACAAAAATCTGCAAAAAAACATATAGTGTGTATGGGGTCTAACAGTGCTAAGATGTAGGTTGGTGCACACCAGTAGCTACAATGTGTTTGCGGTGGGCCTGCATTTGGATACACTTGCTGTGGGTCACTTTGTAGTGTTTATTGGATAAAAGTCAAGTACATGGGGGGTTGATTTACTAAAGACAATAGGCTGTTCACTTTGCAATTTTCTCTTAGATTAATGAACGAGGTGAAGTTCTGCTGACACCCATCATCCAATTATGTGCAAGCAAGTATACTATTTTTTTTAAATTGTCTTTGCATATGATTTTTTGTGCAGAATTTAGTTTTACCTCATTCACTAGGCTAAGAAAAAAGTCTTTTGAAAATAGAAATTTCCCTTGCAAAGGGAACAGCCTATTTGCCTTTAGCAAATTAACCAAGCACAAGGTGTGGGTGCTGTTCATAAATGATTCCTGATAATCTATCCTGAACCCCATACACACTATTAGATTTTCTGCAGATTTTTGTCGATTTTTGCATGTAGTGCAAGGGCCTGCCTGGTTCCATACAAATTTAAACTCTTAGGCCTCGTACACACGACCGATTTTCTCAGCAAGAACCAGCAAGAAACTTGCTGGCAGAGAGGTCTTGCCGAGTAAATCGGTCGTGTGTACACTGCTATCGGGTTTCTCGTCGAGAAAACCGACAAGAAACCTCGACGAGAAAATAGAGAACCTGCTCTCTATTTTCTCGTCGAGATTCTCCTCGGCATGTTTCTCGATGAGAAAAGTGAGTGTGTGTACACTTACCTGTCCGCCCGGAAGCCTGCGCATGTTCGAAATGAATTCGACGCATGCGCGGTAGCTTCCTAGGCATACGTAGGGTATACCAAGATGGCGGCGACGGCATCGAATGTGACGAGCGCATGCTCGACGTAGTCGATGACGTCACCGCGTACACTCCTTTCAAAGAACCGCGGGTTCTTTGAAACGAGCGTGTGTACACTCGGCCGGGACAAGTTTCTTGTCCAAGAATCTCGTTGAA
This sequence comes from Rana muscosa, assembly GCA_029206835.1. Taxonomy (NCBI): domain Eukaryota; kingdom Metazoa; phylum Chordata; class Amphibia; order Anura; family Ranidae; genus Rana; species Rana muscosa. Next base: position 839,413,099 of record CM055122.1, read on the forward strand.
AAAAACGACATGTTTTTTTCAACGAGAATCTCGGCCGTGTGTACGAGGCCTTAAAGTTTGACCTCATGTTTTATGGTTTTGGTAAATCTGAAGACAAAAATCTGCAGAAAATTGTATAGTGTGTATGGGGCTTAAGCCTACAACACGGACAAATTATTTCTAAGTGCTACAGATCTCCATCAGCCTCTTGCCAGATACTTTCTGACTACATGCACTTCAGGGATGGCTGGAAGCATTTCTCAGGGCGACTTTCCTGAACTTGGCAGTTGACCATGCGTGCATAATGTGTATTGCAACATGCAATTGTCATTCCATCATAAGCCCATGTAACAATTAGGGATAAGCTGGATATACCGAAATTGTGCTGAAGTTTCCAACATTAATCTAAACCTTATTGAAACCAATGAAAGATGAATATTTTTAAAATACATCCTGGCCATTTTTTAAATGCTAAGGACTGTCAAATAATTAGAATAGGAGGTTGGGCACTTCCCTAGCAGACATGTACTAATGCAAAAACAATTTAAACAAAATACAGTTTGGCGGGGTGAAGAAATTTGAATAATGCTTAAAGCCAAACATAAGAAAATGCACAATGCTTTAAAAAAAAAATGCTCAAAACCTGCCTGAAGTGCCTCACCTGCACAATGTATACAACCTATTATAGCAAAAGTGACATTTACACAGAAAAATAAAAAATACAATTATTTAAATTATTAGTACCGTAAGTCACATTTCCCTGCCAGCCTGGTGTTCATTATAAAAAAAATGACATGGGGACCAACCCAAAACACATACTAGACATTTAACTCTTTCACTGCCAGAGCCGTTTTTTTGTTTACATGATTAAAAAAAATATTTTGAGATCACGTAAATCCACAAACATTATATATTTTCTGACAGCAGATATCCCAGAGAATAAAATAGTGGTAGTTTTTTATGTCACACAATTTTAGTGCAACAGTTAAGGAAATGCATAATTTCAGTAAAAAAATACACTAAAGTTAAATTTAAGGCAAACTAGCGCTCAGTTATTTTTTGTAAAATATACAAAATGAGGTTGCACCAAGTAAATGAACACAGCATGTTGAACCTTATAATTGCATGAACCTGTGAAACAGTGACAAACCTTGCGATCCTATGTTTTCCATAGGCAACCATTTAAAGTCCCCTATAGGTTGTCAGGTTACAGTTAACAGATAATAATGGGCTTAGAATTATTGCTTTCACATTGGCATGTGCGACGATATGTATTGTAGGGGATTTTATATGCTTGGGTGGAAAACAAAGCCAGGTCAGATTTCTACCTGGTTAACAAACGAGGCAAAGCAATAGATGAGTTCCAGAAAATGATTGAACGCGATTTAACCAAGTTGACATTTCAGGTATCCACATATGGAGGAATTCATGGCGACAACCTTTCCCCCAAAGAGCGTAAGTCGCTCAAGAAATTGAGTAGTGATGCTAATATTGTAATTAAAATTCAGATAAGGGGGGCTTGGTTGTGATACAGGATGCCTTGACATACAGAGAAGAGGTCCTAAGACAACTACCGGACAGCCACACTTATGAAAAACTAAAAAGCAACCACACTAATATCTAAAAAGAAAGATTAGAAAGTTTAGTCCAGAGAGGGGTCAAAATAGAAGTGTTCAGCAGAGAAGAGAACAAAATATTGGTCCACCAATCTCCCATTATGGCAGACTTTTATCACCTCCCTAAGACCCATAAGGGGTTAGATCCTCTTTTGGGCAGACCGATAGTTTCTGGTGTAGGCTTCTTAAGTGAAAGACTGGGTCAGTGGATGGACGCCCAGCTTCAACCTTTGGTAGGAGATTTACCCAGCTATTTGAGAGACACCAAGCAATTATTAGGCCTTAAGGAATCATTTCAATGGCAGTCCCACTATGTTCGGGTAACATGTGATGTCGCCAGTCTATACTCATGCATACCCCATAGCAAGAGTGTAATTGCTGTTGCTTGGTATCTAGACAGATATAGTGGTCTACCATGTGAACAAAAGGAGTTAATTCTGGATTGCCTGGGGTACCTCCTTGCACACAATTATTTCCAGTTCGATGGGGTGTACTATCGCCAACAATGTGGAGCATCTATGGGTGCCATAGTTTAACCCTCCCTCGCGAACCTTTACATGGGTTGGTGGGAAAGTGTTTACATCTAAGGAGACAGAAACCCCTTTAAGTCTAAAATAAAGTTTATCCGTTGCTTCAGTGATTTATCTTTCTTTTTTGGTGGACTGAATTTTGTGCTGGATAACTTCCTGGACTATCTGAATAGTAATGAAATAAAATTGGGGTTCACTGGGCATATGAGTAGTCAGATGGTGCCATTTTTGGATATCAAGTAAACTCACTGTGAGGGTAGAGTAAAGACCAAATTATTTAGGAAACCAATATCAGGTAACACCATACTTAGAGCTGATTCTGGACACCCTAGACATACAATTAGGAGTATCCCAGTTGGACAACTATTGAGGGTCCGTCGGATTTGTTCCGATGAGATGGAATTTTACAGGAGTCTCAGGATATGTGTCATCAATTTGTTCAACAGGGATACCCCAGTTCTGATCTTAATAGAGCTATGAGTATTTACATCAATACACCCAGAGACCAATTGTTAGTAGATAAAAGAAAGAAAAAAATAATGGACAAAATATACTAGTCTTTTCCACACAATAAGGTATAGAGTTCCCAAATGTGAAAAAAGTGATAGAGCGTTACATTCATACATACATAAAACATATGCAAAGGTACTGAAAGGTGGGGTCAGGGTGGTATCACGACATGCCCTGTCTTTGTGGAATCACCTGTCTCCAAGCTACTTCTCCACTAGGGCTCTGGAAGGTCCATCTGGCTGAGATTCAGGGGCAATTTCAAATGTCGGTGGGTGGTTGCCCTTGTTGTCCCAGAACCATTGAATGAGAGAGGTTTGGGTCCAGTGTCAATTACAAGAAGTTTGATATAAAACCATTCATTACCTGAAATACCAAGAATATTATTTATTTTATTACCTGTGCCGAATGCAATATACAGTATGTAGGGAGAACCACAAGACGGTTACACGACCGCCTTCGTGACCACATGTACGATACTATAAAAAAATATATATACTAGCGTGGCACGTCATTTTAATGTATGCCATGGGAGTAACACCATGGTTATTCACATTCAAGCTATACAGAAGGTTACCACTCATAAAAGAGGGGGAGATAGGTTCAGATTATAATGCAAACAAGAGGTGTACTGGATTTTTCACCTACATACCAGAGTTACAGGAGGTCTTAACTTTGAGTGGCTCCTGACACTTTTACAAATGAGTTGGGTGTTGTTCCTCCTGGGTTTATTATCGCATTGTCCTTCTGTTTATTTTCCTAGTCTCCCCGTTATACATGTGTGTATGTACTGTGTCTCACAAAAGTGAGTACACCCCTCACATTTTTGTAAATATTTTATTATATCTTTTCATGTGACAACACTGAAGAAATGACACTTTGCTACAATGTAAAGTAGTGAGTTTACAGCTTGTATAACAGTGTAAATTTGCTGTCCCTTCAAAATAACTCAACACACAGCCATTAATGTCTAAACCATTGGCAACAAAAGTGAGTACACCCCTAAGTGAAAATGTCCAAATTGGGCCCAAAGTGTCAATATTTTGTGTGGCCACCATTATTTTCCAGCACTGCCTTAACTCTCTTGGGCATGGAGTTCACCAGAGCTTCACAGGTTGCCCCTGGAGTCCTCTTCCACTCATTCATGACGACATCACAGAGCTGGTGGATGTTAGAGACCTTGCGCTCCTCCACCTTCCATTTGAGGATGCTCCACAGATGCTCAATAGGGTTTAGGTCTGGAGACATGCTTGGCCAGTTGATTATCTTTACCCTCAACTTCTTTAGCAAGGCAGTGGTCGTCTTGGAGGTGTGTTTGGGGTCCTTATCATGTTGGAATACTGCCCTGCAGCCCAGTCTACGAAGGGAGTGGATCATGCTCTGCTTCAGTATGTCACAGTACATGTTGGTATTCACTGGTCTTTGTACTCTTTACCTAGTTGCCGCCATACATGCTTGACACCATCCGAATCAAATAAGTTTATCTTGGTCTCATCAGACCACAGGACATGGTTACAGTAATCCATGTCCTTAGTCTGCTTGCTTCAGCAAACTGTTTGCGGGCTTTCTTGTGCATTATCTTTAGAAGAGGCTTCCTTCTGGGGCAACAGCCATGCAGACAAATTTGATGCAGTGTATGGCGTATGGTCTGAGCACTGACAGTCTGACCCCCCACCCCTTTAACCTCTGCAGAAATGCTTGCAGCACTCATACGTCTATTTCCCAAAGACAACCTCTGGATATGACGCTGAGCACGTACACTCAACCTCTTTGGTTGACCAAAGCGAGGCCTGTTCTGAGTGGAACCTGTCCTGTTAAACAGCTGTATGGTCTTGGTCACGCGCTGCAGCCCAGTTTCAGGGTCTTGGCAATCTTCTTATAGCCTAGACTAGGGACGAGCTTCGAGTTCGAGTCGAACCCATGTTCGACTCGAACATCGCCTGTTCAGTTGTTCGTCGAATTGCGAACATTATGGGCCGTTCGCGACAAATTCGAGTAGCGCATCACGGCCCATAATACACTGCGGCATCACAGTGCATTGCTGGCTGATGATTGGCCAAGCATGCACTATGACCTGCATGCTTGGCCAATCACAGCGCCACCTGAGCAGAGAGCCGTAATTGGCCAAAGCCAGGGTGGCTTTGGCCAATTATGGCTCAGGGGTTTAGTACACGCCCCACACTATATAAGGCCGCCTCCGTGGCGGCCTTGTGTAGTGTGTTGCAGTGTTAGTTAAAGAGAGAGCTTACAGAGAGAGAGAGACAGTGTAATTTATATTGAGTTAGATAGAGCAGGCAGACGAGTCAGTTAGCTGCAGTTACAGTGTGTAGAGGATATATATATGCATCCTAGGTGTTGTATATATATTTATACACTGCTCCAGGAGGATGCCCAGCGTTTTGAAGGCTCCGATGATGGAACCCAGCAAGAAGAAGGCAGTAACGTGAGCCCAGAGAGAGGGGGTAGTAACATGAGCCCAGAGAGAGGGGGTGCCCAACAAGGACAGCTATCTGGCATTTATGTTCCCCCAGCTGCAGCATACTGCCAGATTTGCTCCAGTGATGAGGAGGGAGGGGATGATGAGGTCACTGACTCCACGTGGATGCCTAATAGGAGAGAGAAGGAGGAGGAGGCACATCTCCAATGAGGCAGGATGCCCTCCAGGGGCCAGCATAAGGGCAGCACACTGACTGCATCACACCGCAGAGCTCCGCATTTGCAGGGCGCTGCTGTCTCTGCGCGTAATTCCAAAAGTTCTTTGGTGTGGGCCTTTTTTCAGACGTGTGCAGCAGATCGCACCATTGCCATTTGCAACATATGTCTCAGGCGTATCTCGCGTGGCCAAAACATCAGCCACTTGGGTACCACGTGCTTGACCAGACATATGTTGACCTGCCATGCAGTTCCTTGGCAAGCCTACCTAAAAGACCCACACCAATGAACAATGCGGACCTCTCCTTGCTCTTCATCAGCTGGGATCTCCAACCCCACTATACCTTCAGTCCTCTCTGAAACCTGCACTGAGAGGAATGAAGGTGTAGAATTAGGTGTGTCACAGCCAAGTACTTGCGGGCAATCTGCTATTGGTACATCAACGTCAGATTGTACCAGGCAAATTTCCCTGCCCCAGCTGCTGCACCACCGAAATAAGTTTGCTCCCAGCCATCCACATGCCCAGCGGTTGAATGCTAGCTTGGCTAAATTGCTAGCACTTCAACTGCTGCCTTTTCAGTTGGTAGACTCTGCCTCCTTCTGTGAGTTTGTGGAATGTGCAGTTCCTCAGTGGCATGTTCCCAAACGCCACTTTTTCTCACGGAAGGCGATTCCGGCTCTCTGCCGGCATGTGGAAGGCAATGTCTTGGCCTCGCTGGACAGGGCGGTCAGCGGTAAGGTGCATATTACCGCTTACTCATGGTCCAGCAGGCATGGACAGGGACGTTACCCATCTTTCACGGTGCATTGGGTGACTCTGCTGGCAGCTGGGAAGGATGCAGGACATGGTTCAGTAGTGTTGGAGGTTGTTCCGCCACCACGCCTCCAAAATGTTACTACTGGTGACTCTGACACACTTTTCTCCTCCACCCCCTCCTCTTCTTCTTTCTCCATGGCCTCTACCTGTGCTTTGTCCTCGGAACCAGCGGTGCTCCGTAGGCGTTCAATGGATTACGCAAGTATGCAGGCAAAAAGATGCCATGCGGTGCTTGAGCTGGTGTGCTTGGGGGACAGAAGCAACACTGGGGCAGAGATTCTGTCAGCTCTGTAGGGGCAGGCTCAGAGGTGGTTTACGCCATGCCAGCCTAAGCCAGGAAAGGTGGTTTGTGACAATGGCAGCAACCACCTCTCCGCCCTCCGACAGGGACAACTGACCCATGTGCCCTGTTTGTCTCACGTCCTTAACTTGGTGGTGCAGCGGTTCTTGGGCAGATACCCGGGCTTACAGGAGGTCCTGAAGCAGGCCAGGAAACTCTGTGGGCATTTCCGCCGGTCATATAATGCCAGTGTTTGGCTGGCTGACCTACAAAAGGAATCCAACCTGCCCAAGAACCGCCTAATCTGTGACATGAAAAATATAGAGAAGCCTGCGCTTAGGACTAAAAAAACAAATGGTCTGCTGCCCCCCCGGTTTGGCCCCTGTAACCAGGAACTAGAAATAGTTGTGTGTATGTGGGGTGAATGGCGCTCCCAATGGAGGGTGTGTATAGATCAGAATAAAAGATCTGTGTAAACCTGGGTGATTGGGCTGTGTGGTACCCAGAATGGTGCACTAAAACAAATAAATAAATAACAATAAATGGGTCAGAAATGACCTCTCCGTGCTCCTAAGTTTATGTGAGATAATAAACTTGTGCTGATATATAAGTTTCTAAAATGCTAGGTACATACGAGTGTAAGAAGAGTGAAAAAAATATATCTTTTGTATATATATAAGGCAGAAAATGAAAAAATGAAAAAATGGGGGGTAAAAACCTCCGTGATGGGTGTAAGTTAAACCAAACCAAAAAACTGAAAAAGTATAAATCAATTACAATAACAATATTGGTCCCAGTGTGGGACAATTAACCAAAAATGTGCACCGTAACAGGTATGCAGGATCCTGATACTTAATTCAGTATGGAATAAATTAGTTCAGTATAGGAAGAATTTCCCCAATAATGTCCAATCAGGAACAATGAAGATAGGTGACTTGTGTGAGATTCCTTGCATTTGATATAATCCAGTGACACTTGTGCTCCCCCTTAAGATGTTCTACTCACCAGAAGATGGAACCCCTGCAGGGGTACAGAGCGTGTGGGTGAGTGACTTGATGCCTTGGGGCGATGCCGTGGGTCTCTGCTGGTCCTGGTATTCCTCTGCGTCCCTGGACTAGCCGCTCCAGCACACAACAATGCTCCTCAAGGGAAAAAAGAGGGCACGAGCCACCATAGCGTAATCCAGATTTATTTAAAAAAAGGATAAACATCCATAAAAAACAATATCTACCAAGTAGATATATGTTGAACAAAATTAAGAAAAAATAATAACATATAAAATGAAAATAGGCCAGACCTCTGTCCAAATACTGCTCTCACTAAACCTTCACTGCTGCCAGTGAGAAGTTTAAAGTTCCCGCACTCTGTCCCTGTATCTGACAGAACAGCCGTGTGTAGTCGGCGTGCGTTCCACCGCTCAGAACCAGGGAACCGGATGTGACGTATTGGCGTGTAGAAGTGAGCGGACCAATCAACTGACGCGTTTCGTCATGTGACTTCTTCTGAGGTGATACCGTCCCCTCACGTTCCACGCCTAATATAGCGAGCGGCTGGCGGGGTTACTCCCACAGGTAGGGCTAAGAAGCGTCATATAAAAAAACAAAAGAAACCAGGATATCCTGTAATGAGGCTAGAGATGACATCTCGTGCTGTGACGCTGCCCTCTGTGGTATTCCCTCCACTTCCATATAGAGCCCTCTTGTGGCCAAAATGCAAAGTGTTCACCGCGGGCCTCTGGCTATACTTATTCTACCTTGTCAGAAATCAATGATTATACATAAACAGGCATATTCTCCCTAATACATGTTTAGTATATAGGATTGAAGGGATATAGACAATCATAAAATTGCATACACAAAAAATGATTCCTTAAATTTACCTTAAAAAATAATAATAATAAACATAGGGATTAACACCAAATTTCCAATTTGTCAATCAAGGTGGAAAAAACTATTGAAACTGATTTTAGTGTATACCTATGTATGAAGCTTAGTTACTAGTTGGGATGGGCGGGTATATAGATCCCCTTAGATTAAACCATGTAGTGTTCTATACTGAATAGCACTCATCCTATTCAACCAACTCTGGTACCAGGGACTCAAGTTAGCATTTCTGTCATCCAATTTAAATATGCTAATTTGCGTACAAATAAATGAGACAGATAATGTAAGGATGGTTACATTTATATATATAGGAGTATCCCACATAAAGGACATGTGGGATAACTCCCATATAAAAGATATATGGGATATTCCAATTAGGAGATAGTTAATATATTGCAGAAGGTTTATATGACATGCCCCAGTTCCCCCAATAGCTTTCACTGCCGGGAACCATCAAGGATTTGAAAGAGTAGAAATTTTCAATCAATCAAGCCTAATCGCTCCATATGTACTGTAGAGATGGCCAGACATAGGGAGAGGAGGGGAGGGGAGAAAATAAGACCATGGGAGAACCTAAAAATTGGAAATAAAGCAATTTAGATCAATGTCTAAGTTGAGTCCCTTGGGCGCAAGTGTCCCCAAAGTGTGTATCCATTTGGTTTCATTCTTAGAAACCATAATCCGCTTATTACCCCCCCTCCAATGATCCTTTATCAGATCTATCCCATAAAAAATGAGCCCTGAGGGGTCTCTCTGGTGTACCTCGTCAAAATGTTTGGAGAGATTGTGCTTGGGGAAACCCTTGCGAATATTATTTATATGTTCCCTGATTCTGATGCGTAGGGGTCTGGTGGTCCGGCCTACATACTGAAGCCGGCAGGGACATTCCACCACGTAGGTGACATGGGTACTGTTACAAGTTATTAGTTCCCTTATCGGATATTCCTTATTATCCACCCTAGATTTGAACATAGTTTTCTTTCTGGGTTGTTTGAGACTCTTTCTGCATGGAAGGCAACGTTGACATTTGTAAAAGCCTTTCAAATCAGGACAGATTTCAATTTTCTTGGGGGGATCAATCACATTATGTACTAGTTGTTGTCTTAAATTCGGGGCTTTACGATAGATGAATCTTGGTTTTTCGGGGAGGATTTTGGCCAATGTTCTATCCTCTTTCAGAATAGGCCAATATTTCAGGATTATGCGCTCTATATCCCTATATTGGTTATTAAAACCTTTGATAAACGAGATCTCATTCGGTTTATCTTTTATGGATTTGGGTTTTTGAGCAAGTGTGTCCTTCCTGTCTGTAGATCTTATTGCTTCTTTGGCCTTGGTAAGTTCATACTTAGGGTAGCCCTTCTGTTCGAACCTTTTGATCAGAATGTCGGCCTGGTCGTCAAAATCCTCCATTCGTTCACAATTTCTCCGAACTCTAAGCATTTGTCCTTTGGGGATATTCCCCTTCCATTTAGGGTGATGGAAACTTGATACAGGGATATACCCATTTCTGTCAGTTTTTTTGAAAAACGTTTTTGTCCACAGCACTCCACCTTCTTTTAGGATCTGCAGGTCCAGGTAATCGATCTGATGTTGGTCACACTTGCCAGTGAAGGTGAGGCCATATTTGTTGCTGTTTAGCCCGGCCAAGAAATTTTCAAAAGATTCTACTGTGCCCTCCCACAATAATACAAGGTCATCTATATACCTCCTATACATTTTAATCTGTGGCATATTAGAGTTGTATATGTATTCCTCCTCCCACATGTCCATTAGGAGGTTAGCCACACTGGGTGCATAGCATGCCCCCATGGCTACCCCCCTTGTTTGCACGTAGTATTCCCCACCATACCAGAAGTAATTGTTCTTCATTGCTAGTTCAAGTCCTTCCAAGATATACGCTATCTGATCATGTCTCATTTGGGTATTTTCATTTAGGGCTTTTTCAACTCCCAGTACGCCATCCTTCTGTGCAATACTAGTATACAGGGAGTTTGCATCCACCGTAGCTAGAAGACAATTTTCCACCCCAGATACTTCCTGCAATTCCCTTATAAGTTGGGTACTATCTTTTAAGTGAGATCTTCCTTTGGATACCAGGGGCTGCAAAAATGTATCTATATACTCGCATAACCTTGAGAATATGAAGTTGATACCACTTATAATAGGCCTCCCCGGTGGATTTTCTAGTCTCTTATGTATTTTGGGTACATAATATAGTACTGGTGTTTTACTGGACTCAGGTACCAAGTACTGGGCTTCCTTTTCATTCAAGATTCCTCGCTCCTTGCCTTTTTGTACATAGACCTTGAGCAATTTTTCATAGCCAACCCTGGGGTTCCCTTTTAATTTCTTATATGTGTTCTCTACACTGAGGAGGTTTTTAATTTCTTCCTCATAATCTTCTTTATTAAGGATAACAACCCCCCCCCCCCCCCCCCCTTATCAGCTGGTCGAATCACAACCACATTTTTCTTTCCTATTTCTTTGATAGTTTTCCATATTTTTGTGTTTTTGTTACGTTTTCTCTGGAGATTTTTAATATCCCCTTCGACCATTTTTTTGAAGGCTCCTAGACATTGATTGCCTGGGGTTTGGGGGTTGAATACAGAATTATTTTTGAGATTAGTTCTATTATAGTTTGAGTGTTCCAATGTTCGAATATCTTCGTTAAGAGCGAAGTGTTTCTTTAAATTCAATTTCCTCATAAATTTTTGCAGATCAATATATGCTTCAAATTTGTCCAAGGCCTTATCTGGAGCATATTTGAGGCCTAGATCTAATATTTTCAATTCTGCTTCTGTGAGGATCGCACTGCTCAAATTATATATTCCTTCTCCTAGTTTATTCTGCGTCTTTTTCTTCCTCCCTCCCCTCTTTCCTCTTGTCCGCCTCTTTCTGTATAACCTTGTTGGTAGCCCATCGTCCGCTCCCGGTTGTAGTCCCATCCTTCTCTGGAATCTTGGTTCTGGGGATGTGTACGGTATTCGTTGGATCCCTGTCCTCTCTCTCAATCTCTGGGGGTGTCTTCCCATCCTACTGTACCCCCTCTGTTCCGGGTTTGTCCTCTCCACCTTTGATTCCTGTAAGTGAAACGTGGCATCCATCTTCCTGGTGGTCTGTCTCGTTGTCCTCCCCTTTGAAAACCCCTATATTCCTGGGGTTCCCTTCTTCTATCCTGGTATGCCCTATCCTGATACGATGGTTCCTGCCATCTCTGTTCTTCAAGGGGGGAAAACCTGTTCCTAGTAGGAACATTGAATCTTGATGTAGTTGATCCTTCATGGTTAGTTAAATGTTGCTCCTGGTAATAATTATTTCTTCTTCTGGGTCTCTGTTGCTGATTATTCCATCTTGGTGTGTTCCTGAATTCTCTTTCTGAGGTGGTGTTAAATCTTGGGAGTGATGTCGGCTGTACCCCACTATCAATGGGGGCTACTACCTCATCATTGGAGTCCTCTTCCATAGAGGTATCTTCTAATTCAAAAGGTTCTTCCTCCTCTTCTACCTGCCATTTATAGACTTTATTGCTCTTATAGTCGAGAACATTCCTTTTAATTTTTTTCAGTTTTTTAGCTTGTATATCTGCATCATATTTTTTGATGATCTCCTGGAGTTGCAATTCCTTCTCTTTGTAGTCAGGTTGACTAGAGAAGTGCAGCAATGTACTCCTTAATTCAGAAATACTAGCTTCTATTCCTTGAAGTTTAAATTGTCTCCGTTTAATCAGATTAAGTAGAATTAATTTTCACACCCATTGAAAAACTTATACCATATTTCCATCAAGCCAGGTTCAGTAATATGATCATTGGGACGTATGTCCCACCTTAATCTCCGTGGGGTAATTTTCTCACTAACATACATTTCCAGGGTGGCTATATCCCACCAAACCCTTAGTTGCTTTTCTAATGTATGTCGGATTTGCTTAAATAACCCTTCCATGTCTTGCTTGTTGCTAACATGTTCCTGGCTAAAGATCCCTCCTACATCCTATATACTAAACATGTATTAGCGAGAATATGCCTGTTTATGTATAATCATTGATTTCTGACAAGGTAGAATAAGTATAGCCAGAGGCCCGCGGTGAACACTTTGCATTTTGGCCACAAGAGGGCTCTATATGGAAGTGGAGGGAATACCACAGAGGGCAGCGTCACAGCACGAGATGTCATCTCTAGCCTCATTACAGGATATCCTGGTTTCTTTTGTTTTTTTATATGACGCTTCTTAGCCCTACCTGTGGGAGTAACCCCGCCGGCCGCTCGCTATATTAGGCATGGAACGTGAGTGGACGGTATCACCTCAGAAGAAGTCACATGATGAAACGCGTCAGTTGATTGGTCCGTTCACGTCTACACGCCAATACGTCACTTCCGGTTCCCTGGTTCTGAGCGGTGGAACGCACGCCGACTACACAAGGCTGTTCTGTCAGATACAGGGACCGAGTGCGGGAACTTTAAACTTCTCACTGGCAGCAGTGAAGGTTTAGTGAGAGCAGTATTTGGACCGAGGTCTGTCCTATTTTCATTTTATATGTTATTATTTTTTCTTAATTTTGTTCAACATATATCTACTTGGTAGATATTGTTTTTATGGATGTTTATCCTTTTTTTAAATAAATCTGGATTACGCTATGGTGGCTCGTGCCCTCTTTTTTCCCTTGAGGAGCATTGTTGTGTGCTGGAGCGGCTAGTCCAGGGACGCAGAGGAATACCAGGACCAGCAGAGACCCACGGCATCGCCCCAAGGCATCAAGTCACTCACCCACACGCTCTGTACCCCTGCAGGGGTTCCATCTTCTGGTGAGTAGAACATCTTAAGGGGGAGCACAAGTGTCACTGGATTATATCAAATGCAAGGAATCTCACACAAGTCACCTATCTTCATTGTTCCTGATTGGACATTATTGGGGAAATTTTTCCTATACTGAACTAATTTATTCCATACTGAATTAAGTATCAGGATCCTGCATACCTGTTACGGTGCACATTTTTGGTTAATTGTCCCACACTGGGACCAATATTGTTATTGTAATTGATTTATACTTTTTCAGTTTTTCGGTTTGGTTTAACTTACACCCATCACGGAGGTTTTTACCCCCCATTTTTTCATTTTTTCATTTTCTGCCTTATATATATACAAAAGATATATTTTTTTCACTCTTCTTACACACGTATGTACCTAGCATTTTAGAAACTTATATATCAGCACAAGTTTATTATCTCACATAAACTTAGGAGCACGGAGAGGTCATTTCTGACCCATTTATTGTTATTTATTTATTTGTTTTAGTGCACCATTCTGGGTACCACACAGCCCAATCACCCAGGTTTACACAGATCCTTTATTCTGATCTATACACACCCTCCATTGGGAGCGCCATTCACCCCACATACACACAACTATTTCTAGTCCCTGGTTACAGGGACCAAACCGGGGGGGCAGCAGACCATTTGTTTTTTTAGTCCTAAGTGCAGGCTTCTCTATATTTTTCATCTAACCTACACACCTTAGGGTGTGATATCCTGCAGCTATGGACATTTTTGGCTATATGGGTAGCAGAAATATCAATGTAGGAGGGATCTTTAGCCAGGAACATGTTAGCAACAAGCAAGACATGGAAGGGTTATTTAAGCAACTCCGACATACATTAGAAAAGCAACTAAGGGTTTGGTGGGATATAGCCACCCTGGAAATGTATGTTAGTGAGAAAATGACCCCACGGAGATTAAGGTGGGACATACGTCCCAATGATCATATTACTGAACCTGGCTTGATGGAAATATGGTATAAGTTTTTCAATGGGTGTGAAAATGAATTACTACTTAATCTGATTAAACGGAGACAATTTAAACTTCAAGGAATAGAAGCTAGTATTTCTGAATTAAGGAGTACATTGCTGTCCTTCTCTAGTCAACCTGACTACAAAGAGAAGGAATTGCAACTCCAGGAGATCATCAAAAAATATGATGCAGATATACAAGCTAAAAAACAGAAAAAATTTAAAAGGGATGTTCTCGACTATAAGAGCAATAAAGTCTATAAATGGCAGGTAGAAGAGGAGGAAGAACCTTTTGAATTAGAAGATACCTCTATGGAAGAGGACTCCAATGATGAGGTAGTAGCCCCCATTGATAGTGGGGTACAGCCGACATCACTCCCAAGATTTAACACCACCTCAGAAAGAGAATTCAGGAACACACCAAGATGGAATAATCAGCAACAGAGACCCAGAAGAAGAAATAATTATTACCAGGAGCAACATTTAACTAACCATGAAGGATCAACTACATCAAGATTCAATGTTCCTACTAGGAACAGGTTTTCCCCCCTTGAAGAACAGAGATGGCAGGAACCATCGTATCAGGATAGGGCATACCAGGATAGAAGAAGGGAACCCCAGGAATATAGGGGTTTTCAAAGGGGAGGACAACGAGACAGACCACCAGAAAGATGGATGCCACGTTTCACTTACAGGAATCAAAGGTGGAGAGGACAAACCCGGAACAGAGGGGGTACAGTAGGATGGGAAGACACCCCCAGAGATCGAGAGAGAGGACAGGGATCCAACGAATACCGTACACATCCCCAGAACCAAGATTCCAGAGAAGGATGGGACTACAACCGGGAGCGGACGATGGGCTACCAACAAGGTTATACAGAAAGAGGCGGACAAGAGGAAAGAGGGGAGGGAGGAAGAAAAAGACGCAGAATAAACTAGGAGAAGGAATATATAATTTGAGCAGTGCGATCCTCACAGAAGCAGAATTGAAAATATTAGATCTAGGCCTCAAATATGCTCCAGATAAGGCCTTGGACAAATTTGAAGCATATATTGATCTGCAAAAATGTATGAGGAAATTGAATTTAAAGAAACACTTCGCTCTTAACGAAGATATTCGAACATTGGAACACTCAAACTATAATAGAACAAATCTCAAAAATAATTTAATTCTGTAGTCAACCCCCAAACCCCAGGCAATCAATGTCTAGGAGCCTTCAAAAAAATGGTCGAAGGGGATATTAAAAATCTCCAGAGAAAACGTAACAAAAACACAAAAATATGGAAAACTATCAAAGAAATAGGAAAGAAAAACTCGGTTGTGATTCGACCAGCTGATAAGGGGGGGGGGGGGGGTTGTTATCCTTAATAAAGAAGATTATGAGGAAGAAATTAAAAACCTCCTCAGTGTAGAGAACACATATAAGAAATTAAAAGGGAACCCCAGGGTTGGCTATGAAAAATTGCTCAAGGTCTATGTACAAAAAGGCAAGGAGCAAGGAATCTTGAATGAAAAGGAAGCCCAGTACTTGGTACCTGAGTCCAGTAAAACACCAGTACTATATTATGTACCCAAAATACATAAGAGACTAGAAAAGCCACCGGGGAGGCCTATTATAAGTGGTATCAACTTCATATTCTCAAGGTTAGGCGAGTATATAGATACATTTTTGCAGCCCCTGGTATCCAAAGGAAGATCTCACTTAAAAGATAGTACCCAACTTATAAGGGAATTGCAGGAAGTATCTGGGGTGGAAAATTGTCTTCTAGCTACGGTGGATGCAAACTCCCTGTATACTAGTATTGCACAGAAGGATGGCGTACTGGGAGTTGAAAAAGCCCTAAATGAAAATACCCAAATGAGACATGATCAGATAGCGTATATCTTGGAAGGACTTGAACTAGCAATGAAGAACAATTACTTCTGGTATGGTGGGGAATACTACGTGCAAACAAGGGGGGTAGCCATGGGGGCACGCTATGCACCCAGTGTGGCTAACCTCCTAATGGACATGTGGGAGGAGGAATACATATACAACTCTAATATACCACAGATTAAAATGTATAGGAGGTATATAGATGACCTTGTATTATTGTGGGAGGGCACAGTAGAATCTTTTGAAAATTTCTTGGCCAGGCTAAAAAGCAACCGATATGGCCTCACCTTCACTGGCAAGTGTGACCAACATCAGATCGATTACCTGGACCTGCAGATCCTAAAAGAAGGTGGAGTGCTGTGGACAAAAACGTTTTTCAAAAAAACGGACAGAAATGGGTATATCCCTGTATCAAGTTGCCATCACCCTAAATGGAAGGGGAATATCCCCAAAGGACAAATGCTTAGAGTTCGGAGAAATTGTGAACGAATGGAGGATTTTGACGAGCAGGCCGACATTCTGATCAAAAGGTTCGAACAGAAGGGCTACCCTAAGTATGAACTTACCAAGGCCAAAGAAGCAATAAGATCTACAGACAGGAAGGACACACTTGCTCAAAAACCCAAATCCATAAAAGATAAACCGAATGAGATCTCGTTTATCACAGGTTTTAATAACCAATATAGGGATATAGAGCGCATAATCCTGAAATATTGGCCTATTCTGAAAGAGGATAGAACATTGGCCAAAATCCTCCCCCAAAAACCAAGATTCATCTATCGTAAAGCCCCGAATTTAAGACAACAACTAGTACATAATGTGATTGATCCCCCCAAGAAAATTGAAATCTGTCCTGATTTGAAAGGCTTTTACAAATGCCAACATTGCCTTCCATGCAGAAAGAGTCTCAAACAACCCAGAAAGAAAACTATGTTCAAATCTATTGTGGATAATAAGGAATATCCGATAAGGGAACTAATAACTTGTAACAGTACCCGTGTCACCTACGTGGTGGAATGTCCCTGCCGGCTTCAGTATGTAGGCCGGACCACCAGACCCCTACGCATCAGAATCAGGGAACATATAAATAATATTCGCAAGGGTTTCCCCAAGCACAATCTCTCCAAACATTTTGACGAGGTACACCAGAGAGACCCCTCAGGGCTCATTTTTTATGGGATAGATCTGATAAAGGATCATTGGAGGGGGGGTAATAAGCGGATTATGGTTTCTAAGAATGAAACCAAATGGATACACACTTTGGGGACACTTGCGCCCAAGGGACTCAACTTAGACATTGATCTAAATTGCTTTATTTCCAATTTTTAGGTTCTCCCATGGTCTTATTTTCTCCCCTCCCCTCCTCTCCCTATGTCTGGCCATCTCTACAGTACATATGGAGCGATTAGGCTTGATTGATTGAAAATTTCTACTCCTTCAAATCCTTGATGGTTCCCGGCATTGAAAGCTATTGGGGGAACTGGGGCATGTCATATAAACCTTCTGCAATATATTAACTATCTCCTAATTGGAATATCCCATATATCTTTTATATGGGAGTTATCCCACATGTCCTTTATGTGGGATACTCCTATATATATAAATGTAACCATCCTTACATTATCTGTCTCATTTATTTGTATGCAAATTAGCATAATTAAATTGGATGACAGAAATGCTAACTTGAGTCCCTGGTACCAGAGTTGGTTGAATAGGATGAGTGCTATTCAGTATAGAACACTACATGGTTTAATCTAAGGGGATCTATATACCCGCCCATCCCAACTAGTAACTAAGCTTCATACATAGGTATACACTAAAATCAGTTTCAATAGTTTTTTCCACCTTGATTGACAAATTGGAAATTTGGTGCTAATCCCTATGTTTATTATTATAATTTTTTAAGGTAAATTTAAGGAATCATTTTTTGTGTATGCAATTTTATGATTGTCTATATCCCTTCAATCCTATATACTAAATATGTATTAGGGAGAATATGCCTGTTTATGTATAATCATTGATTTCTGACAAGGTAGAATAAGTATAGCCAGAGGCCCGCGGTGAACACTTTGCATTTTGGCCACAAGAGGGCTCTATATGGAAGTGGAGGGAATACCACAGAGGGCAGCGTCACAGCACGAGATGTCATCTCTAGCCTCATTACAGGATATCCTGGTTTCTTTTGTTTTTTTATATGACGCTTCTTAGCCCTACCTGTGGGAGTAACCCCGCCGGCCGCTCGCTATATTAGGCGTGGAACGTGAGGGGATGGTATCACCTCAGAAGAAGTCACATGACGAAACGCGTCAGTTGATTGGTCCGTTCATGTCTACACGCCAATACGTCACTTCCGGTTCCCTGGTTCTGAGCGGTGGAATGCACGCCGACTACACACGGCTGTTCTGTCAGATACAGGGACCGAGTGCGGGAACTTTAAACTTCTCACTGGCAGCAGTGAAGGTTTAGTGAGAGCAGTATTTGGACCGAGGTCTGTCCTATTTTCATTTTATATGTTATTATTTTTTCTTAATTTTGTTCAACATATATCTACTTGGTAGATATTGTTTGTTATGGATGTTTATCCTTTTTTAAAATAAATCTGGATTACGCTATGGTGGCTCGTGCCCTCTTTTTTCCCTTGAGGAGCATTGTTGTGTGCTGGAGCGGCTAGTCCAGGGACGCAGAGGAATACCAGGACCAGCAGCGACCCACGGCATCGCCCCAAGGCATCAAGTCACTCACCCACACGCTCTGTACCCCTGCAGGGGTTCCATCTTCTGGTGAGTAGAACATCTTAAGGGGGAGCACAAGTGTCACTGGATTATATCAAATGCAAGGAATCTCACACAAGTCACCTATCTTCATTGTTCCTGATTGGACATTATTGGGGACATTTTTCCTATACTGAACTAATTTATTCCATACTGAATTAAGTATCAGGATCCTGCATACCTGTTACGGTGGACATTTTTGGTTAATTGTCCCACACTGGGACCAATATTGTTATTGTAATTGATTTATACTTTTTCAGTTTTTCGGTTTGGTTTAACTTACACCCATCACGGAGGTTTTTACCCCCCATTTTTTCATTTTCTGCCTTATATATATACAAAAGATATCTTTTTTTCACTCTTCTTACACACGTATGTACCTAGCATTTTAGAAACTTATATATCAGCACAAGTTTATTATCTCACATAAACTTAGGAGCACGGAGAGGTCATTTCTGACCCATTTATTGTTATTTTTTTATTTGTTTTAGTGCACCATTCTGGGTACCACACAGCCCAATCACCCAGGTTTACACAGATCTTTTATTCTGATCTATACACACCCTCCATTGGGAGCGCCATTCACCCCACATACACACAACTAATCTGTGACATGCCCACCAGGTGGAACTCTACGTTGGCCATGCTGCAGCGGCTGCACACGCAGCAGAGGGCCATCAATGAGTATCTGTTGCAATATGGCACCAGGACAGGGTCAGGGGAGCTTGGATTTTTTTCCCCACGCCAGTGGGCCATGATCAGGGATGCATGCACTGTCCTGGCACCATTTGAGGAGGCCACGAGGATGGTGAGCAGTGACAGTGCATGCATCAGTGACACTGTCCCTCTTGTCCACCTGTTGGAGCACACGCTGCGTGGAATAATGGACAGGGCACTTGAGGCAGAACAGAGGCAGGAAGAGGAGGACTTCCTTACCTCTCAAGGCCCCCTTTATCCAGACAGTGTTCCTGCTGGCCCGGCTATCACACAGGAAGAGGAAGAGGAGGAGGAGGAGGATTGTGTCAGCATGGAGGTGGAGCCTTGCACTCAGCATCAGCAGCAGTCTTTAAGGGATCAATTACAGTCCCAAGACACCCATGGACTTGTACGTGGCTGCGGATCATGTTGTCCTGAGTGACCCAGAGGACTCCGGACCAAATGCCTCAGCAAACCTATGCTGCATATCCTCCCTGATCCTGCAAAGCCTGCGGAGGTATCCTCATATTCGTGCGATCAAGTAGAGGGACCATTACTGGCTGGCCACTCTCCTTGATCCACGGTACAAGGGTAAGGTTGCGGACCTTATCTTGCCGTCGCAGAGGGAGCAGAGGATGAAGCATCTTCGGGAGGCCTTGCAGAAAGGTCTGTGCAATGCGTTCCCAGAGACTGGGAGATTACAAATTCCTGGTCCTGGACAACGTGTTGCTGAGGCTTCGGACAGTCAAAGAAGCAGCGGCGGAGAAGGTGGCCGTCTGACCGATGCAATCAGACAAATTTTTAGTTCGCAGCCCCAAGGTATGGTTGGTTCCAGCAACCATCGCCAGTGTCTTGTTTACATGGTGCAGGAATACCTAGGGGCAAGATCAGACTTGGACACCTTTCCCACCGAAAATCCTCTGGGTTACTGGGTCTTGAGGATGGATCACTGGCCAGAGCTTGCACAGTATGCAATTGAGCTACTGGCCTGTCCTGCATCCAGCGTTCTTTCGGAACGCGCATTCAGTGCTGCTGGAGGCTTTGTAACCGATCACAGGGTGCGCCTGTCCACCGACTCGGTCGATCGGCTGACCTTCATAAAAATGAATCAGTCTTGGATCATCACCAGCTACCAAGCACCTGATGCTGATGTAACCGAATATTTTTTTGGAAATGTCAGATCCCTTCAAGACTGCCTATGCTGATGCTTTGTGACTATCCTGTTATGCTGAGTGACTATCCTCTTCCTCCTCAATGATCATGTTGATAGCTTGAAAGAACATTTTTGGTTCTGGGCACCACCACCAGTGGCTAAGGCCCAATTTTTCAGCCCCTGTTTAACAGGGGCGTGTAATTACAATTTTTGATGCAATACTTTGCAGCAGGGCTCATTGCTGCACTCCAAGTACAGTATCTGAGGGGTTGCAGTGTTGTGGCACCAGTGCCTAAGGCCCAATTTTTATGCCCCTGTTTAACAGTTGCATGTAATTAAAATTCTTGATCTAATAATTCACAGCAGGGACAATTCCTGCGCCCACCAAAGTAACCGTGAGGGCTTACAGTGTTGTGGCAACACCACCACCACCACCACCACCAAAGGCCCAATTTGTCTGCCCCTGTTCAACAGGGGCATGTAATTACAATTCTTGATCTAATATTTCACAGCTGGGCCCATTCCTGCGCCCACCAAGAGTAACTGTGAGGACTTAGTTATGTGGTACCAGCACCACCACCAAAGGCCCAATTTTTCCTACCACTGTTTAACAATGGCATGTAATTACAATTCTTGATGCAATAGTTCACAGCAGGGCGTTCCAGCGCCCACCAAGAGTAATTGTGAGGGCTTACAGTGTTGTGGCAACACCAACACCTAAGGGCCAAATTTCTGCAGAGTATATACGGCAGGCCCCTACTTTCAAACATCCAACTTTCAAACGATTCCTACTTGCAAACGGAAGGAGACAACAGGAAATGAGAGGAAATCTACCCCTAGGAAGGGAAAGTCTCTCCTGTAAGAGTTAATATGGGAAAAAAGTGCTATACGTCACTGCTCTTTGCTTGATCGTTTTTTAAAATGATCGTGTGTACGCAAGACAGGCTTGAGAGGAAACATGAAAAAAACAACGTGAAAAACGGCAAGAAAAAAAATGGCAAGAAAAACGATCGTGTGTATGGGGCATTACACTTAAAAAATTTACCTGTTCCAAATTACAAACAGATTCTACTTAAGAACAAACTTACAGTCCCTGACTTGTTTGCACCGCCTGTATACTGCTGTTCAGAGTATATAGGGCCTTTTTTAAATTTGGGTGCGGGGTTCCCCTTAATATCCATACAACACCCAAAGGGGCTGGTAGTGGGCTGGGGGGGGGGGGGGGGTGGGGGGAACCCATGCCATTTTTTTCAATGATTTTCATCCATATTGTCGGAACCAGACATTACATTAAAGCCGCAAGCAGTTTTAAATGACTTTTTTTCATTTAGAAATGTCATTTTTTGCAGGGACAGTTCTAAAAATGGGAAACACGTGCCACTTCACAGGCATACTTTAGACACCCCCCAGGTACGATATTTAAAGGAATATTTCACTTTTTTTTTTCACTTTAAGCATCATTAAAATAACTGCTCCTGAAAAACGTCAGTTTTTAAAACTTTTTTATTGCATTGATACATGTCCCCTGGGGTAGGACCCGGGTCCCCAAACACTTTTTAGGACAATATTAGCCTTGATAATTAGCACTTTTGATTTTGAACGTTCGCGTCCATTGTATTTAATAGGGTTCTAAAGTTTGCGCAAACTTTCGGTCCGTTCGCAGGTTCTGGTGCGAACCGATCCGGGGGTTGTTCGGCTCATCCCTAGCCTAGACCAGGGATCTCCAAACTACGACCCTCCAGCTTCAACTACACATCTCATGAGGCATTGTAAAACTCTGACATTCACAGACATGACTAGCCATTAAGGGAATTGTAGTCCTTGAACAACTGGAGGGCCATAGTTTGGAGGCCCCTGGCCTAGACCACGTTTATGTAGAGCAACAATTCATTTTTTCAGATCCTCAGAGGTCTTTTCCATGAGGTGCCATGTTGAACTTCCAGTGTCCAGTATGAGAGAGTGAGAGCGATAACACCAAATTTAACACACCTGCTCCCCATTCACACCTGGGACCTTGTAACACTAATGAGTCACATCACACCGGGGAGGGAAGATAGCTAATTGGGCCCAATTTGGACATTTTCTCTTAGGGGTGCACTCACTTTTGTTGCCAGCGGTTTAGACATTAATGGCTGTGTGTTGAGTTTTTTTTTTTTATAAATTCTTTATTTTCATTTTTCTTTCACAAAGATAATACAATATTCCACATTATACATCTATACAACATTCCTAATTTCCCTTATACCCCTCTCAGCCACTAAATGCATTCTTCTTTATAAGTCTTGATAAAGGAGAGAGTTACACCACTATTACAGTATAGGGTACTGAGAGGTCTCCTATAAAACAAAGGATAAAGCAAGAACACAGTTTTTTATACCTTCCTATCCCACTGTCTCATTATTTGTCTTATCAGTAATTACCTCCAGTACCGTAGCTTTGTTATATTTTCATTATCCAGGGCTCCAGCCCTGGTTGTCCCTCTACCACAAAAGAGATGCCCTTAATATTCCACGCTTTGAGCACCCTAAAAATAATACAATAACTATCCCAAAACAAACACAAAAAAAAAAAAAAGAAGAAAGAGAAAAAAAAAAGAAAAGAGGGAGAATCGTCCCTCTATCTCCCCCTGTCCGCCGCCGCCCCTGATCATCCCACTCGCTCCCTGTATGTAACGTAGGGAGCCCATGTTTGCCGATATTTATCCTCCTGCTCCCTTATACAGATTGTAAGGTTTTCCATTTGTTGGACTTCTGTTATCTTAGCCATCCATTGTGTCCTCGTTGGACAGCTAGTATTTTTCCAGAGAGCCGGAATACATGCTTTCGCTGTTGTGAGCAGATGTCTTACCAGTGACTTTTTATCTTTCTCTATCGAGATAGGAATATCAAACAATATGAAGGTAGCCCCATCCTCACCAAAGACACATCTGTGATTTCTTTAATCGTCTCGGATACCATTTTCCAAAAATATTTAATTCCCGGGCATTCCCAAAAAATGTGTAGCAAAGTGCCCACCGCACCGGCTCTCATCGCCAACAGAGGTTCGACACCTGTGGGTATATCTGATTCAATACTGCTGGGGTTCGATATCACCTACTCAGAATCTTATACCTCCCTTCTTGATACCTAGTTGCCATTGATACCTTATGTGTAAACCTGAATATCTTATTTTTCTGTGTCTCTGAGAAAGTCACTCCCAAGTCTCTTTCCCAGGCTTTTATGAATCCCAATTCTTGTGGGGCTTTTAATTCCGTCAACATGGCATATAGTATTGATAACGAGTGTCTCACTGACTCCCCCTTTAAGCATAACTTCTCAAATTTAGAAAGCATAGGGATTTCTATCATTCGCGTGTGTATTGATCGCAGAAACATACTGAGCTGCATTCTTCTAAAAAAATCAAGATCCTCTAAGAATTCACTCTCTACCTCCTCCCTAGACATCACTCTATTGTCCGTCAGGAAATGAACTACTTTTACCTCTTCGTTTTAAGTTCATAAAACCTTGATCTTTTAGTCCTGGTCTAAAGGCTGGGTTTCCCATGATTGGAGTCATCGGGCTCAGGTACGTCGATATGTTTTTTTTTTTTAATGTTTTTTTTTTAACAGATCTAAGCGTAGCGCTCATCATAGGATGTTGCTTTATTGTCTGTGGTATGTCCGATTCCTCCAGCCATACTAAACCCTCCAAGGGTATCTCCGACATTGCCTGTTCCATCTGTATCCATGGCTTATTTTTTTCAGATATACACCAGTCCAACACCCTTGTCAGGTGTAACGCCTCATGATATCCGATATGGAAATCCCACCCCTCCTATTTCTTTAGGCAATGTCAGGATATCCCTACGGACTCTTGCTGGTTTTCCAGCCCAGACAAACCTTGCAAATCTTGCTCTAAAGGTCTCTCAGGAACCCCAGAGGGATCCTGATGGGTAGGGTCTGTAACAGGTATAACAGTCTTGGCATTACGTTCATTTTTATAATGTTAATTTTGCCAAACCACGTGAAGACTTCCTTGTCCCATTTGTGTAAGTCTATTTTAATCTGCCGTACCAAGGGGGCAAAGTTAAGTTCAAAAATCCTATTCAGTCTACTTGGTATTTTAGTCCCCAGGTATCCTATATGAAAGTCTGTCCATCTAAATGCAAAAAAGGTGAATAACTGATGTTGTAGTGTTATGTCCATCTCCACGCCCATTGCTTCAGATTTTTTATAGTTTAGCTTAAAATTTGACAGCTTCCCATACTTACTTATCTCTACTAATAATGGAGGGAGAGATAGTGCTGGGGAGGTGATGAAGAACAGGAGGTCGTCTGCATAAGCGGACAGCTTTTGTTCCTTTCCCTTTAACGGAATGCCCCGAATATCTGAGTTAGCCCTTATCGTCCTTAAAAAGGATTCCAACGTCAGGATAAAGATAATGGGCGATAACAGACACCCTTGCCTTGTCCCATTGCATATAAGAAAGGGCTCTGACGATGTATCATTTATCCTGACCCTGGCTCTTGGAGTTGAATACAAGCTCATGACCCAGTTCTGCATCACCTTCCCCAGCCCTATATGTCACATAGTGGCTCTTAGAAAGGTCCAATCTACCCTATCAAATGCTTTTTCTGCATCTGTGGATATCATCACTAATGATTTTTGATGGCATTGCGCGAAATGTATTGCACTTATGACCTGCTGCGTGTTTTCCCTACCTTCTCTTTCAAGGGTGAACCCCACCTGATCAGGATGTATCAGGGTGGGGATATATGGCAGTAGTCTGTTTGATAGGATCTTCGTGAGAATCTTTAGATCTACGTTTAGCAGAGAGATTGGGCGATAGCTCGAACATTGGGCTGGATCTTGTGTTAAGTTATTTTGAGGGGACAGCAAATTTACACTGCTATACAAGCTGTACACTCACTACTTTACATTTTAGTGTAGCACCCTGGTGTTTAGGCAGAGTTGTTAACAAATTTAGCTTGCCAGGTAGTAATTGTCCTGGCTAATTGTTAGGAGATCCACTGACTTCCACCTAATTCTGGAGTTGCTAAACTTTTCTCTTCTGTCACTAGGTGGCTGTCAAGGCTGGGCTCAGCCCTTCCTTCTCTGAGCTGGCCGCTCAGCTGTCGATTAATTGCCAGCTCCTCTCTCTCCACAGTGACTCACCTGTTGATAAAATTACAGCTCATCAGTCCTGCTTACTTAAGCCGTCCAGCCCAGATAATCTCTGCTTTCGCCTGGTCAACATCACTGAGACAATCTCCTGCGTTCCTGTTAAAGACTTGCTTGGCTGACGTTCCTTCTGGCTCCAGATCATGCTTGCTGTTCCACTACACTGATTCCTGGCTTCCTGACTTTCTGGCTTGTCTGACTATCTGTTACGGTTACCTAACTTTGGCTATGTTTTGAGTACGTTTGTTCTATTTACTTTCATTTTTAAACAAGTGTGATTTAACTGTACTTCTATCTCGGTCTGATTCATGGTTTCTGACAGAAGGCAAAGGCCATGAATTCAGAAGATGCAGTCAATCCACTTGTTGGTAATATTTTTTTCAGATTGGATGAGCAGGATCACCGCATGGATCAGTTTGCCATGGCGTTACAAACGCTCCTGAGTTGCACGGCTCACCTGGAATCTCCTACTGTGGCTCCAGTGCAACCTGTGTTTCAGGCAATCTCTGCTGCTGCTCCAGTCTCTGTGCAGGCACCCGCCTCAAGTATTACCTCTATAAGAGGTATATCTGGTTCTGCTCCACTTCCCCATCGATTTGGGGGCGATCCAGTCCAATGCAGAGGGTTTCGCAACCAGGTTGAGATATACTTTGAGATGCTGCCCCAGGCGTTTTCCACGGACAGAAGCAAAGTAGTTTTCTTGAGATCTTTGCTTTCTGAGAGAGCCTTGGTCTGGGCAAACCCTCTATGGGAGACACAAAAACCCATTGTTTTGAGTTACCCAGAGTTTGTGGCTTCTTTTAAAAGGGTATTTGACGTTCCAGCACGCTCTCCGCTTCTGCTGCCAAGTGTCTCATGTCTATCAAACAGAGTACGAGAACTGTTGCTGATTACGCCATTGAATTCTGTACTCTGGCAGCAGAGGTTGCTTGGAACAATGAGACCCTTGGGGCTGCTTTTTCTCATGGTCTCTCGGATACCATCAAGGATGAGATAGCAGCCCGAGATATACCCACTGAGCTGGAGAAGTTGATCACCTTTGCCATCCTCATTGACGCCAGACTCAGAGAAAGACTCTCTTTTAAGGAGCGCTTGCGGAAGTCTCTTGTACATTTGTATAGGAGCTTTGCAGTCACACCCTTGTCTCCCTCACCTCTCATGCCTCCTGGTACCAAGTTGGTCAGTGAAGGGGAACCCATGCACTTGGGCTTTCTGCGTTTCTCTGCGGATGAGAGAGCCCTTAGGAGAAGAGAGAGATTGTGCCTTTATTGTGGCCAGGCAGGTCACTTTTTGAAGTCTTGTCCTACCCGTCCAGGGAACGCCCGAACCTTGAGGTACTGTCACGGACAAACCTTAGGTGGCGTTGTTTTGTCTCCAGTTATCAATAAGGATAAGCCCCTGGTTCCGGTTACCCTTTCTTGGGCTGAGTCTTCCATCGAGACACAGGCTCTAATTGATTCTGGGGCTGCAGGCCTGTTCATTGATGCTGCCTTTGTATCGAAGCACTCAATTCGGCTGCAGCTGCGTGCCACTCCACTTGCCATTGAAGCTCTTGGCGAGAGACCTCTACAGCTTGCCCATGTGAATCATGAGACTGCTCCATTTTCCATGGCCGTAGGGACTCTTTATCATGAGATAATTCAATTCCAAGTTATTTCCCCACCTCATTTTCCACTGGTTATTGGTTATCCTTGGTTACAGAGGCACAACCCCTCTTTCGATTGACTTTGTGCTAAGGTCCTCTCCTGGTTACCACAATGCAGTAAGACATGCTTTTAGAAGGTGGCTAAGGTCCTGTGCATCTCTTCTCCCTCCTCCCTGCAGGAGGAGTACCGCGATTTTAGCGATGTCTTTGACAAAGGTCAAGCCCGGCAGTTTGCCTCCACTCTGGTCGTATGATTGCGCAATTGACCTTCAACCTGGTGCCATACCCCTTTGTCGGTCTCGAAGGATAGGGCCATGGAGGAGTATGTTGCAGATGCACTTTCCGAATGTTTTATCCACAAATCCTCGTCTCCTGCCGGTGCTGGTTTCCTCTTCTTGAAGAAGAAGAGTGGTGAACTGAGACCTTGTATTGATTATAGGGGTCTCAATTGTCTCACGATTAAGAATGCTTATCCAATTCTATTGATTACGGAGTTATTTGACCGTCTCAAGGGAGCAACGGTTTTCATGAAGCTTGATTTGAGAGGGGCATACAATCTCGTGAGGATTAAGGAGGGTGATGAATGGAAAACTGCATTTAATACCATTACAGGTCATTATAAGTACCTTGTAATGCCATTTGGCCTTTGCAACGCTCCGGCAGTTTTCCAGGAATTTATCAATGATGTCCTCCAAGATTTGTTACAGCTATGTGTGGTGGTTTATCTCAACGATATCCTCATAGTTTTCAAGGTCCTAGAGAGCCACCACACAGATGCCTGTCGTGTGATTTGGAAGTTGAGAGAAAACAATCTCTATTGTAAGTTGGAGAAGTGCGAGTTTCATCGTGAACAGGTAAAATTACTGGATTATGTAAATTCCACTGCTGGTTTTTCAATGGACCCAGAGAAACTTTCAGCAGTCCTACAGTGGCCCCGGCCTGTGGGTATACGTCCTCTGCAACGTTTTCTTGGCTTTGGCAATTATTATCGGAAATTTATTCGTAACTTCTCGTCCCTTGTCAAACCCCTGACTGATATGACCAGAAAGGACGGTAACCCACAAAGTTGGTCCCTGGACTCCGTTAAGGCCTTTGAGAGTCTCAAGGCTGCCTTTGTTTCTGCTCCTGTGTTGACACATCCTAATCCTTTGTTACCCTTTATCCTTGAGGTGGATGCTTCGGAGACTGGAGTTGGTGCCCTTCTGTCTCAACGTCCTACCTCTGAGAGTACTATGCATCCATGTGGCTAATTTTGCAAGAAATTGTCACATGCAGAGTGCAATAACGATATTGGGGACAGCAAGTTGTTAGCTATCATTTTAGCCCTTAAAGTGGTTGTAAACCCTAAAACAACAAAAAAAAAAACCCTGTAAGACAAAGTCATAATGAGCTAGTATGCATAGCATACTAGCTCATTATGTATTACTTACCTCCAATCGGAGCCCCCGCAGCAGTCCTCGTAGCCACCCCTGGCAGCTGACATCTCTCCCGGGACTGACTTCAGGGTATCGCGGCTCCGGCGCTGTGATTGGCCAGAGCCGCAATGACGTCACTCCCACGCCAACGTGTGGGAGCCGCCGGTAACGGCACGTCTAACTGAAGCAACAGCACGACCTGCCACTGCTTCAGTGCGCACGTGCCGATGACTTCGGCACATGCAGACACAAAGGGATATCTCCTAAACTGTGCAGGTTTAGGAGATATCCAGGATAGCTACAGGTAAGAATTAATATAGGCTTACCTGTAGTTTAAAGTGTGTTGTAAGTGTTTTCAACCACTTTAAG
The DNA here is from genome assembly GCA_029206835.1 of Rana muscosa. Lineage (NCBI taxonomy): Eukaryota > Metazoa > Chordata > Amphibia > Anura > Ranidae > Rana > Rana muscosa. The sequence goes on from CM055122.1 coordinate 839,442,229, forward strand.
GAATGGGGGCATCTCCTTGAAGGTACCACTGTGACAGTTTGCATTCTTACTGACCATAAGAATCTCACATTCTTGTCTGAGGCTAAACGCCTCTGTCCCAGAAGGGCGCGATGAGCTCTTTTCTTGTCAAGTTTCAATTACATTTTCTCATTCTTACCGGGTACTAAGAATGTAAGGGCTGACGCTTTGTAGGGACAATTTGAAGCCCTGTGTAAGACTTCACTTCCAGGTCCCTTTGACACTTTCCCAAGAAGTCATTTGGGCACAGGTAAGAAATCAGGGGTCTTTTAGACTTTGACATCTCATTAAAGAAAACCTGTCACCGAAAAATCATCACATAGGGGATTTTTTTGTGATGTGAAGAAAAAAAAGTTTAGTAAATATTTTTTTGTAAAAAATGTAAGTTCCACCCAAGCACATGAAGTAAAAGTTCCGGAATCACTGCACTCCTCGAAATCCTTTATTGTATATCACAAAAACATCACAGACACCATGGGGATATCGCAGATGGAACATGTTTCACGCTGGTAGTAGCATTTCCTCAACCTCCTGTGTCATACCATGACTGCACTACATGTGTAGGAGACACTGGTGCAGGCACTTGATTAATTAATGTCTGCCTCTAGCTAAACACAGCAACTCCTCTCATACAATCAAATCTTGTGTGCCATGTGCCGCCATACACCCTCCAATCTATGTAATTAAAAAACATAAAATCATTAAAAGAATTTGGTCGTTCGTGCCAAACCCATGACCCCAAAGATGGAGAGCAGCCCACACCACCAGATTACACATGTAAATAGCCTGAAAATACAGCTCTTATTGTGTGGTGTAGGCTTGAATTGGATTGATAGGGAAACGAAACACAAAATGAAAAAATACAGCAGAGCGGTGTGCAGGCAAGGCGCCTGAGGCCATGATAGACTCCTGACCTCTCACCTGTATACCCATATCCCTGAAAACACAGTTGTATTGCAACACACAAATGTAACAAGATAAAATATATTTTTAAATACATTGCAGCTTGCTATGGCGGCACACAAACCGAGTCACAGCTCCCTGTGTCCATTCAGACACGGAGCCCCGGTTCATCCATGCCCCTTTCTCTCCTGATTGGCTAGCTGACTTTTATTGACAGCAGATGGAACCAATGCTGCCACTGCTGTGTCTCAGCCAGTCAGGAGGGAGAGTCCCGGACTGCCGAGGCACTCGTGGACATCGCTGGATAGAGATGGAGCTCAGGTAAGTATTAGGGGGTGCTGGGGTGGCTGCTGCACACAGAAGGCTTTTTATCCTAATGCATAGAATGCATTAGGATAAAAAAAAAAAACTGATTTTACAATCATTTTAAATATTCAAATCCTTAAGTTCTAAATCCATACTGGCACTCCAGGTGAACCACAAATGTGCACATATACATGTATACACATATACATACAGTATCTCAAAAAAGTGAGTACACCCCTCACATTTTTGTAAATATTTTATTATATCTTTTCATGTTACAACACTGAAGAAATTACACTTTGCTACTATAGCAGAGTCCCAGGTCCCCAGAGGCCCAATGGTGACCTCAAAAGTTAGGGAGAGCTGACATCCTTCCTTGTAAAGTGGGTTACCAGGCATGGTGGGTGTAACGCAAGATGAAATGATGGGCGTCAGTCACTTTTTGAATGCGAACAAGAGATTTATTGTCTCTCAAAGCGGAGGTTCAACCAAAATATCAACTTTACTTTATCCATTACATTGCACCACATACATACACATATGCCCAAACTTTTTTTTCGTGCTGCTCTAATTACCCTGAATCAGCTGTCTATATAATGTTTGGGGGTTCCAAGTAACTTTCCAGCAAACAATACAAATTTTAACTTGTAAGCAAAAAGTCAGAAATAGGCTTAGGCATGAAAGGGTTATTCTATATAAGTCTCTGTGTTGATTCTGAATGACACCTTTCTGATCACAGGTCATACCTAAAATACTTCAAGTAATTATTTTAGGTGTGACTGGGAGTAAACAAAGTGGGAATGACTATTGACGCTTTTTTTTTTTTTTCAACAGGTATGACTGTTGACACTATTTGCCATAAGGAGACATGTTTCTGTGCTTCAAGTGATTCTATGATTCAAGTCTATGATTAAGGGATTGATATGTTCTGTTTGTAATACTTGCACTGACAACAAAGGGCATATTTTTAAAGCAGTAAATGTGACAGTCAGGGCCGCTGATAAGGCAGTACAGCCAGCCCTCCTGTACTGGGCCCGGGCCCCATCAGTTCAAAAGGGGGGCCCAGTCACCTACTGAGCAGGAGGGCCGGCTATACTGTCTTATTGCAGACACCAATCCTCTTCTGGAAAAAAGGGTATGAGTACCACAGCGCTGACAACCTGTGGGAAGGGCGAAACAAAGCGTCAGACGCAGCACGCGGCACCGCAGTGATATCACGTCCGATGCCCGTTCAATTGCAGTTAAGTTGTGAGAGAACCTATTGATTAATGGACTGGTAATTGATGTTCATCCGTTTGCTCTCCACTTGAAACTCTGGAGGGCTTGATTTTAATGAATAGGCGTACTTCACTATGTGGGCTCTTTCTCTATCCCAGGAAGGATCGCACCCAGGAGTTGGCATTTTCATCACCCCGCTCACCATACTAAGCCTACCTGACCCACAATGCAGTACTGCTTGGGGGTCCATTAGATCTGGTAAGTTCAACCATGGGGGGGGGGGGGGGGTGGATCCTGTATGCACCGGTTTACAGCATCATATGTTTTTTTTTTTTAGCACAGCGGCACTTTTGAACTGAGAGTTGCTATATGTTTATTTGCATGTCTTTTTTGGACTTTCACTGGTCACATGCTTAATAATGATTTGCACTATTTCTAGCACAGCAGCACCTGTGGAAGGCACCTGTGAAAAGAACCTTCCAACTAGAAGTTTATGCTTATTTGCACGTGTTTTTTTAAGTTTTCACTGGCTACATGCTTGATATAAATTTATGAATTTTTGGATTAGAAAGAATGATGTGGTCCAAGGCACCATGAGTAATTGGCCTCCATCCCAAATGTCAACAGAAAAGGAGAGAGTTTGGTCAGGGGTACTTTAAATGAGGCCAATCACTATGTAGAGTAAACATGTGGGATGTAAAACACAGTATTGCTTATATGGGTTCCGATAAAAAAGGAGGGAGTTTTTGGAATAATTTTGAACTTCTTTTTGTATGCACTACAGTTGCACTTTTTTGTATTTATTCAGGCTGTCAGTGCTGTGGTACTCATACCCTTGTTTCCATGTTTTGACCTATGTCATGTACAGCAGCGGCAGGCCTAATCACTAATTAGTACCTTTAGCACGGGGGATAGATTTCTGCCTTCCCCTGCAACACTAACAGCTTCTCCCTTCAGCTGCACTGCAGTGGAGTGGTTCTAGCACATACACCCCTTCCATCTGCTGTCTGGGCCCCCCTGTCTCCCCCCCCCCCCTGCAGTTCTGCTGGCTTCCCTCCTCTCCTCTTCTGCTGGCTGCTGCAAGCACACAGGGGGATGTATCAGGATGGAGAGATCGGGAAGGGGCTAGTAAATATGTAATTTATTGGCCCCTTTCTTACCTGAATAAACACAGTGATTGATACAAATCACTCCTGTGTCTATTCATCACTAAAGCATAGTAAACGGTGTTTACTATGCTTCAGTTTGTGAATGAGCAAGAACCTTCAAAGGGCTTTCAAATCAATATTTTTTGCAACTGAGGCTGCAAAGAAAGGGACTGATAAATCTATGTCCTCAGTCATTTCTGGAAGGTAGGCTGTATGGGCCCCGTGATTTGGGCCTTGGTGACAGTCACCAAATATTCACTGAAGGGGAAAATTCCTGGAGCATGAGAACTGCTTTATAAATATTCCCCTAAAAAATCTGATTTATATGATTATGACACACAACTGTAAGTGATTGTATTGCAGAGCTACAGATATATGTCTTATTTATATCAGAATTTTCTACATATAAACCATATTTTATTTTTTCCACCCATTGTAAGAAAATAATGGCTAGGATTCCAGTCTTTAATCCCAGCCGCCATTTCCTTCATCTTCATTTAGACTTTGCCAGGTCTCAGATATAGAATTACAAATTTTATACAGAGCCTCCAGGTGGAAAAAATATAAGATTGTGGGGTGACTAAATTCCATCACAGCATACAATTATGGAAAAACTCCCTAGACTAGGTCTAAGCTTTCAAACCTTCTTAAAGTGAGCCTCTTGCGTGTGATTAAAGTTTGCATCATTGCAAATTTGACAGACATTTCAGAAGTAGCTTTATTTTATACACTTGTACTGCAATTCTTAATTAATTAACAAGAGTAAAAATAATTTTGATGCCTTTTATTTAACTCCTTTGTGCTTTTTCCAAGAGCTGCAAGAAGTCCGAATGATCAAACCGCTCTGTACCCAATCCCTATAATAAGAATTTTAACAGGTCCTCACTCCTCACTTACATTCCTAACCACTTATTGAAAATGTTAGTTTTCTGGCTTTCGTGTTGATTTTCCAGCTGCGCCTAGCAAACTCCCTGGTATAGATTTATTAAAGATGTACAGAATGTTCACATAGCCTTGCTCACTTTAATACCCAATCATAAGCAGGGTATGTTAAAAAAATTTTTTTACCTTGAACATGAACACGATTGAATGATTAAAGTGAACACAGCTTCACTTTATTTTGTACTTCTTTACTAAATGATTCCCCTAATTTGGAACAAATACACAGGTCACAAGTTCAGACTTTACTAGCTTTAAACTTGTTCTGGACATTTATTGTTCTGAATCTTTGATTTTCTAGGCCTGATTTAAATGGTTCTAAAGGCAGAAGTTTTTTTAAATCTTAATGCAATCTATGCATTAAGATAAAAAACCTTCAGTGTGCAGCAGCCTCCCTCAGCCCCCCTAATACTCACCTATGCCCTATCTCGCTTCAGCGATGTGCAAGAGTGCCTCGGCCATCCGGGACTCACCCTCCTGATTGGCTGAGACACAGCAGAGGTGCCATTGGCTCCCGCTGCTGTCAATCAAAGTCAGTGAGCCAATAAGGAGAGAGAGGGGGCGGGTCCGAGCCACGGCTCCGTGCCTGAATGGACACAGAGCTGTGGCTTGGAGGCCCCCATAGCAAGCTGCTTGTTGTGGGGGCACTTGACAGGAGGGAGGGGCCAGAAGTGCCAGCGAGGGATCCAAGAAAAGGAGGATCCAGGCTTCTTTGTGCAAAACCACTACATAGAGCAGATAAGTGTAGCGGGGTGCTAAATTTAGGGGATGTGTTTGGGTGGTAGTTGTGCCCAAACACCCTAATTGATAGAATTCTTGAAACCATTTTTGTCCACAGGTAGAGTATTGGTGTACAGTTCCCTGTGGCCTGCAGGTGGCGCTGCCATAGTAGGCCAGGGTTGAACCACTGATACAGTGCTGTGCCTTGTGTGTCCCTTTCGGCAACCATACAGTCGGTGTGGTCTACCTGCGGGGCATGCTGGGAGAGGATATAAAAGGGGCAGATGCTGCCTGTTCGGGGTTCTCGTTCCTGTCCGCCCTGGCCCCCTTTAGCCCGCGTCTGCGGTTCGTTGTCAAGGGTCCCAGGCACCTTTAGCCCTGGGACTGTGCCAAAGGTCTGGGCCCAGAACCTTCGGCTGTAGCCCACCGGGAATCGAGGAATCTCAGGGTGCCGCCTTGCGAGGGGATCCGTATCCTAGATGAGGAGGCCGGGGGAGGAACCATTACGAAGGACTGGTGCGGAAATCACAGTGAAGGAAGGGTCCCGGTAACTCTCTGGAGGGATGTCTTCTCCTTGAACAGAGACCAAGTTCACCAGGTCTGTGGCAGAAAACAAGTTCACCAGGTTTGTGGCAGAGACCAAGGGTAAAGTTCGAGCATCATTTCGGCTGCTAGTCCTAAATTAGGGAGACTATCCGAATGGGCTGAGTCTGCTTGAGAATCGGAGCAGTGAATTGTGTAGTGTTTGTGCCTGGACCTCATCCACATCTTAAGCTGTCCTGTTCTCCCTCCAACCTTTTCTGTCAGAGACTGTGTTTTATAAGAAATAAACCTCTACGTTGGAGTGCAGCTGGTGTGGACATTCAAGTTACTGTGGGGATACAAGGACTTGTCTTTATTCAAAATAGAGGTGAGAGACATTCTCTGGTTGTCTAACTGTGGAAGACCCATCAACAACACCGCTCAACCTCTTCACATAGGATGGTACAGGCTTCTGGTACGGTGTGCACCTCTCTTCCTGCGAGGAGCCAAAGTTAATGCAGGTAAAGAAAGGTGTCTGTGCGCCACATAAGTATAACATGTGTAGCACACAGACCCTTTTTCTTCTGCTTACCTCCACTTGCAGAGTAGGGCACACCATGCCACATGCCCGTATCCTCCTGGTATAAGAGGTTGAGCGGTGTTCATACTATTTTTGGGTCCTGCAGCGAGTTACCTCCCTCCATTGGTTCTCGTCCCTACAGTGTAGGGAAAAGTTTATTCTCTTTCCTAAAAGAAGGCCAATGTCCAAACTGTTTTAAACTCCATCAAACAAGTTTATTTTTCTTGCTCGGAACTTAGTGGGAAAAAAAAGTTGAAGATAGAGTTGGGTAGGAAGGTAGGTTCAGGCACGCGGCACCCATTTACCCTATTCTCCACTCAAGCCTGAGTGGGTATTTCTCACCCGGATAGATCCCTCTCACAGTTCTAGCAGCCGGAGTAAAGCACGAACAGTTACTTTCGATTTTTGTCCCCTTCAAAGACAAGTTCAGGAGATCCTCTGCCACAGAATCCTTTAGTTCCCGAATCTAGAACTGTCTAGCGCCCGCAACTTTAGAAACCATAAGTGCCAGTGGGGCACATCACAGGAGCTATTGTGCAACTCACAGAATCCTTCCCTCTGATAGGCAACCAGGCCTCTCCTGAGGCAGTGACTTCCTTCACCGATCCTCCGGACAGGTCCTCCCCTGGTTTTCCTCTCTTTCAGAGGGGGCCACACTCCCTCGGGTACCCTGGGACTCCAATGGTTTAGTTGTAGACCCAGTTGAAGGTACTGGGCCTACCTGGCTGGAACACTATAGCCTCGGGCTGAAGGTGCCCGAGACTCCTCAACCAATTCACGCACCCCTGGCCAGCAGGGCCAAAGGGCGCGACTCTCGTCACCAGGGGTCCCCCTTGGAATCCCCCAGCCAAATCTCTCAGCCTAATGGCATCTGCCCCTTATGTACCCTCTCTCGGCATGCACAACAGGTAGACCGCGCCCACTGTATGGCTGTCGAGAGAGGACACCCAATCATGCCACAATGCCGCCTGTGGTTCGACCCAAGACCCGGGCAACAGCGCCACCTGCAGGTCAAGGGGAACTATACACCCAGGCAACACCACAGCAGAGCAGAGTCCAATCTAGAGAATCAGAATCTGGCCAAACGATTGCCCAGGCCACCCTTAAATTTAGGGCACAGCAACCCCAATTTTGGGAGTCCGCTACACATACCCCCCCTTGAAAAGCCACTGTCCCCAGTGGCTGGAATAGATCAGAAAACCTGCCTCAATCCTGAGTTGGTTCTGATCTGTTCACAACTATATACAGCACTATTATACATATTTTAGAATGGTGCCTGAACCAACAATTTGAGAATAGCAGAGGAAAAAGGAAAAAAGGAAGAGCATGTAAAAATACACATTACAGGTTGTATAAAAACACATAGTATATCACAAGTTACAATCCCACCCCTCCTAACATATCTACCCCGCCCATACTCCGGCAGAGTAACAGCAGATCACCTGCAGAGGGAGAAAGAAAAAACACACACACATAATAAACCATCCTACATCTAAGATATGCAGAAGAAAACTATCTCTCCGGAAAGAGATGATTACCCCCTGAAACTTGCATTGCTAAGCCTAGCTTTACTGAACATTTCTGCAAAACCCCGCGTGAGCATGAATCTATCTTACATGAAAAAAAAAAATTCATCTTGACCACATCGGTTGCTCGCTGTAGCCCTGACTAACCTACCCCATTGTTCAGTGAGGAGAGGGAAAAAATATTTCTTTCCCTCTGAAGAGCTGAAAAGAGAGAACGAAGAAAAAAAAACACAACAGTTCTCCGGTTCCTCAGTGAGTAGATCCCCCTTGGAGCAGAAGGCAAAGTCATAAGTTCAGGGCAAGCTGCCCCTGTGAAACGGAATATTAAAACAGCGCACACGTTCCATCTCACAGGTAATACTGAGGATCTGGGAGAACAAGCAATCTTCCACCGACATCTCTGGAAATTACTCAATGTTCCACATCTGCTCCCCATTCCGTACAAATGACCACTCGATCAGCGTAAATATGCCGACCATAGCTCCAACTCCTGCAGAGCAGGAAGAATTCCTCTCTTGGGTCAAATTTGTACCTTCCTTTGCGGGATTCAGGAGTATCTAAATAATCCAAGATAGTCTCGTCATACCACGATTCCCTTATTTTCTCAATCTCCTTCATCAGTCGATGAGGCACATACGGGAACTCAAGACCGTAACTCCGTCTCACACGGTGCAGCATAGCTTACTGCAACCGGGCGAGCTTTGGCAACGTCCGCCAGTTTCCCGTCCCAGGTAACACACACGAGTCAGGTGATCTGACAGATTTACAAAGAGTCTTTTTCCTGGCTGTCAATGTCCACTTCGCATCACAGAATCCTTCCCTCTGATAGGCAACCAGGCCTCTCCTGAGGCAGTGACTTCCTTCACCGATCCTCCAGACAGGTCCTCCCCTGGTTTCTTCTCTTTCAGAGCGGGCCACCCTCCCTCAGGTACCCTGGGACTCCAATGGTTTAGTTGTAGACCCAGTCGAAGGTACTGGGCCTACCTGGAACACTATAGCCTCGGGCTGAAGGTGCCCGAGACTCCTCGACCAACTCTCGCCACCAGGGGTCCCCCTTGGAATCCCCCGGCCAATTCTCTCAGCCTAATGGCGTCTGCCCCTTATGTGCCCTCTCCCGGCATGCACAGCAGATAGACCACGCCCACTGTATGGCTGCCGAGAGAGGACACCAAAGACACCAAGACCCGGGCAACAGCACCACCTGCAGGTTAAGGAGAACTATACAACCAGGCAACACCACAGCAGAGCAGAGTCCAATCTAGAGAATCAGAACCTGGCCAAACTATTGCCAAGGCCACTCTTAAATTTAGGGCACAGCGACCCCAATTTTGGGGGTCCGCTACACATGTTTGTTATTTTTATAGAAAAAAAATTGACTTTAGTATCACTTTAACTAAAATGAAATGCAAGAGGACAAGAAGAAACTGCTATACTGCTATGATGATTGAAGACAGGCTTATGCTGGTGTTATGAATGCATAACTCCCAACTGTTTTGGAGGGACTGTCCCTGATTTGGAGCAATGTCCCTCTGTCAGTCATTCCTCCTCATTTGTACCTCATTTTGGTCTGATCTATATAGATGTATATAAAATGCACTGTTTATCTATCAAAAAGTGTTTTCCAGCGCTAAACCTTTCATCTTATTTCTAAATTGCTGCATTTTTAATTTCCAAAAGCCAATATAAAGGAATAATAGTGGTAAAAAAAGCACTTGTGAGTTTAACCAATCTTGTTTTTTTGTACAATTCTCCTTTAACTGCTTCAGCCCCGGACCATTTGGCTGCCCAAAGACCAGAGCGCTTTTTGCGATATGGCACTGCATCGCTTAAACTGACAATTGCGCGGTCGTGCGACGTGGCTCCCAAACAAAATTGATGTCATTTTTTTCCCACAAATAGAGCTTTCTATTGGTGGTATTTGATCATCTCTGCAGTTTTTATTTTTTGCGCTATAAACAAAAATAGAGCGTCAATTTTGAAAAATAAATAATTTTTTTTACTTTTTGCTGTATTAAATATTCCCCAAAAATATATAAAAAAACGTATTTTTTCCTCAGTTTAGGCCGATACATATTCTTCTACATATTTTTGGTAAAAAAAATCACAATAAGCGTTTATTGATTGGTTTGCGCAAAAGTTAACTAAAAAGTCCTACAAAATAGGGGATAGTTTTATGGCATTTTTGTTAATATTTTTTTTTACTAGTAATGGCGGCGATCAGCGATTTTTATGGTGACTGCGACATTATGGCAGACACATCAGACACTTTTGGCACTATTTTGGGACCATTCACATTTATACAGCGATCAGTGCTATAAAAATGCACTGATTACTGTGTAAATGTGATTGGCAGTGAAGGGGTTAACCACTAGGGGGTTGGGAAGGGGTTCAGTGTGTCCTAGGGATGTGTTCTAACTGTTAGGGGGCATGGCTTACTGTGACACAACACTGATCGCTGCTCCCGATGAGAGGGAGCAGACGATCAGTGTCCTGTCACTAGGCAGAACGGGGAGATGCTGTGTTTACACTGGCATCTCCCTGTTCTTCAGCTCTGTGACACGATCACGGGCACCCGGCGGACATTGAGTCCGCGGGTCCCGCGGGCGCGGTCACAGAGCTTGCGGCAGGGGCGCGCGCACGCCCGCACGGCACAAAATTCAAAGTAACGCATATATACGTTACTTTGCACAGCCGTGCCATTCTGCTGACGTATAAGTACAGGAGTCGGTCGGCAAGTGGTTAAGGGGGCGTGGCAAGGGGTGTGTCCTATGACTGCATACTTTTGCTGATAGGTGTCCCTCATTCCCATTTCAAAAAGTTGGGAGGTATGTAAATGAGCATCCAGATATTTATGCACCTAGCGAGTGAAATCCCATAGCTGACCTGGTAAAGTATACACTCATGTTCAAAGCATATGTTGCAGTCTGCATTTTCAATTCTCAGCGAATACCTAAATAAAGCTGTGTCTGTGATAGATATAGATATATACTGTATATTGCAATAATAAATGTGTGTTTGCTTCAAAAAATAAAACAGAAAACCTATAATGCATCAAGCATCTTGGTTGCTTTGCTCACCATTATTAAAAGTCAATGCATCACAGGAGCAGCTGTTACTACAAATAAGGCAATGTAAGTATGCATATTATTAATTACAACAAGTATCCAGCGGTAGCTGTATATGAAATTGTGTACACACTTTTAAGTAGATTGTAGGGTGCCACTCTGCGCATGCTCTATAGCTTTTTTGTTTTACAGTCACCTTTAGAGATATAAGTGCACACTTTATGCTAAATAGCATGCAACAGCAATGCACAAATGAATGTCAGATAGCCCCAAAACATTACAAGAAATTAAATGTATGTTGGGGCACAGATCAGTATGCTACATTTGTTAGCTAATTATCCATACACATCATGCAATTATAGCTGTGAGGATCAGCATTGTGTTTAGCTTGGATTGTGGGCCTATTGATGTGCCAGAATATGTGCATACATGAAAATTAGGCCCACTACGTAGCACATCTAGAGGATGAGAATGACAACCAGACAACTATCAATCTTATAACAGGTCCAATTTATACTATTATTATACTACTGCACATCCAAGTATACTTTTCTAGTTGATGGATCTAGTTAATAGGCTTCTCGCAGAATTGGGCAGTAGATCCTAAAGCCTCCTTAATAGGGTTGCCACCTTTTCTTCAAGCCAAACCCGAACACTTTAGCAGCGCATGGCAAAAAATATTTTTTTGTAGTACATTAAATTCATTACCTCTGTACAATGCAATGAACGGCAATTTTTTATGTCGTATACAGTATGCATATAGTTTTGTGATTACATAACATTTCTGGAGGGTATGATGGGGGTAGTATGTATGGGAGAGGAGTGCGGAGGGTATGATGTGGGCAGTATTTACGGGAGAGGAGTGCGGAGGGTATGATGGGGGCAGTATTTACGGGAGAGGAGTGCGGAGGGTATGATGGGGCAGTATGTAAAGGAGAGGAGTGCGGAGGGTATGATGGGGGCAGTATGTACGGGAGAGGTGTGTGGAGGGTATGATGGGGGGCAGTATGTACAGGAGAGAAATGCGGAGGGTATGATGGGGCAGTATGTACGGGAGAGGAGTGAGGAGGGTATGATGGGTGTAGTATGTACGGGAGAGGAGTGCGGAGGATATGATGGGGGCAGAATGTATAGGAGAGGAGTGCGGAGGGTATGATGGGGCAGTATATACGGGAGAGGAGTGCGGAGGGTATGATGGGGGCAGTATGTACGGGAGAGGAGTGCGAAGGGTATGATGGGGGCAGTATGTACGGGAGAGGAGTGCGGAGGGTATGATGGGGGCAGTATGTACGGGAGTGGAGTGCAGAGGGTATGATGGGGCAGTATATATGGGAGAGGAGGACGGAGGGTATGATGGGGCAGTATGGGGAGGGATTAATTGCAGTGTCTGTGGGGTGACCAGGGAGTGATGTTGGGAAGATAAGGGAAGGAAAGTAACCATGGAATAATGTCCCTCAGCTGGGGGGTGGGAAGCACCTGAGTGATGTCTGTATGAAGTGGCCTGGGGGTGATATAAGCTGGGGGGAGTGGGGGGCTGAGAAGTGGTCAGATAGTAATGTCTATAATAAAAAAAAAGCTATTGTGGTCATCTACTAAAATATACAACAATCCTACTCAATGAAAACAATGTGTTATAAGATGCCAGCCCCCAGCACTCTGTATGTCCAGATGATGTGAAGGTAATTGATAACCATTTATGTAATCCTGTGTTATCCAGAGCGCCACCCTGCCCCTCCCTGACACCGCCTACCACACCAGCTCCTCCACCTGACTCCAGCCACCAGAGACCGGCAACCTGCCCCTCCTCATGACTCTGCCCACCACAGAGCGGCACCCAGCCCCTCCTCCTGACTCGTCTCCGGCCACCACAGAGCGGCACCCAGCCCCTCCTCCTGACTCCGGCCACGAGAGAGCGGCGGTATTCCAGTGACATGAGGGGTCGGGTGAGATTGTTGCTCCGTGGCGGACTGATGAGGGTGGATGCCGGGGCCCCAAGGAGAGCCAAGAGTAGTGTGGTGGCCCCTGCGGTGCCTAGCCGGATCCTCACCCTGCAGGCCATGAACTCCAGGTATGGGCAGTGGAGAACGCTGTGAGGGAGCCCATCGTCACGTCACCAAGACTTGGGAGAACAATAGAGAGCTGCAGAGGTGAGTGGCTAAAACTGCCAGCATGGCCTGAGTGACAGGAGACTACAACTGCCAGCATGGCCTGAGTGAATACAACTGTCAGCATGGCCTGAGTGACAGGGGACTACAACTGCCAGCATGGCCTGAGTGACAAGGAACCAGTGGCAAGTGACACGCTGAATCTGGTGGCAGGGGACCGGTGGCAAGTGACAAGGAACCGGTGGCAAGTGACACGCTGAATCTGGTGACAAGGAACCGGTGGCAAGTGACATGCTGAATCGTTATTTTTTAAACGTTATTTTTTTTAAATTTTGCCGTGGGATTCCCCTTAACCATATGACGGCTACAGCATGGGTGGCTAGTTCTGGGGGGCCGTCATATGACGGCCTCCCTTGCTCGCACTTCTCACGCACCCCCTGGGGCACGCACGCAGAAGTGTCCCTGATCTCTGGGCCCTTTACCACGTGATCGCTCCATCCAATGACTGAGCGATCACTTTGTGAACAGACTGGGATCATGCCCGGTTCAGCTCATGCTGCTGCTGTGTTTCTCTCTCCTCTCCTTACACACTGAATCTGTGTGAGGAGATAAGAGAGAAGCACCACATCAGTGTGAGTTGGCATGATCCTGTGCCATTCAGTGCCATTACAGTGCCATCACAGTGCCCGTACAGTGCCATCACAGTGCCCCTACAGTGCCATCAATGCTACTACAGTGCCCCTACAGTGCCATCAGTGCCACAACAGTGCCATCAATGCCACTACAGTGCCCCTACAGTGCGATCAGTGCCACTACAGTGCCCATCAGTGCCACTACAGTGCCCATCAGTGCCACTACAGTGCCCTACAGTGCCACTAAAGTGCTCATCAGTTCCACCACACTGCACACCAGTGCCACTACAGTGTCACTACAGTGCTCATCGGTGCCACTTCAGTGCACATCAGTGCCCTACAGTGCCCATTAGTGATTGCTTATCAGTGCCATCAGTGCATATCAGTGCCCTACAGTGCCCATTAGTGAGTGCTTATCAGTGCGATCAGTGCTCATCAGTGACCTACAGTGCCATCAGTGCCCTACAGTGTCATCAGTGAGTGCTCATCAGTGCCACTAAAGTGCTCATCAGTACCACTACAGTGCTAGGGATGAGCCGAACACCCCCCGGTTCGGTTCGCATCCAGAACATGTGAACGGACGGATAGTTCGCGCGAACCTTCGAACACCGTTAAAGTCTATGGGACTCGAGCGTGAGAAATCAAAAGTGCGAATTTTAAAGGCTAATATGCAAGTTATTGTCCTAAAAAGGGTTTGGGGACCCGGGTCCTGCCCCAGGGTACATGTATCAATGCAAAGAACAGTTTTAAAAACTGCCGTTTTTTTCAGGAGCAGTGATTTTAATGATGCTTAAAGTAAATAAATAAAAGTGAAATATTCCTTTAAATATCGTACTTGGGGGGTGTCTATAGTATGCCTGTAAAATGGCACGCGTTTCCCGTGTTTAGAACTGTCCCTGCACAAAATGAAATTTCTAAAGGAATAAAAGTCATTTAAAACTGCTTGCGGCTTAAATATAATGTCTGGTTCTGGCAATATGGATGAAAATCATTGAGAAAAACTGCATGGGTACCCCCCCTCTCCCCACAGCCCATTACCAGCCCCTTTGGGTCTTGTATGGATATTAAGGGGAACCCTGCACCCAAATTAAAAAAAGGAAAGGTGTGGGGCCCCCAGGCCCTATATACTCTGAACAGCAGTATACAGGTGGTGCAAACAAGACAGGGACTGTAGGTTTGTTCTTAAGTAGAATATGTTTGTAATTTTGAACTGGTACATTTTTAAAGTGTAGCTCCAGCCACAAAATCTATTTTTAAGCTTTTTGGAAAACATAGGGAAGGGTTATCACCCCTGTAACATTTGTTTTGCTTTCTGTGCACCTGTTTAGAAGATTTCACCTCACTTTCTGTCCCAATGACAATTGGATTTTGAAAATTTGTTTTTTTTAGGGAAACAAGGATTAGTGATAAAGCATCAGTGGAGAGGAGACACCTTTTTCCCATGTTAACTCTTAGGCCTCGTACACACGACCGATTTTCTCGGCAAGAACCAGCAAGAAACTTGCTGGCAGAGAGGTCTTGCCGAGTAAATCGGTCGTGTGTACGCGGCTATCGGGTTTCTCGTCGAGAAAACCGACAAGAAACCTTGACGAGAAAATAGAGAACCTGCTCTCTATTTTCTCGTCGAGATTCTCCTCGGCATGTTTCTCGACGAGAAAAGTGAGTGTGTGTACACTTACCTGTCCTCCCGGAAGCCCGCGCATGTTCGAAATGAATTCGACGCATGCGCGGTAGCTTCCTAGGCATACGTAGGGTATACCAAGATGGCGGCGACGGCATCGAATGTGACGAGCGCATGCTCGTCGTAGTCGATGACGTCACCGCGTACGCTCCATTCAAAGAACCGCGGGTTCTTTGAAACGAGCGTGTGTACACTCGTCCGGGACAAGTTTCTTGTCCAAGAATCTCGTCGAAAAAAATGACATGTTTTTTTCAACGAGAATCTCGGCCGTGTGTACGAGGCCTCACAGGAGAGAATTTCCCTTCCTAGGGGTAGATTTCCTCTCACTTCCTGTTGTCTCCCTCCGTTTGAAAGTCAGATGTTTGAAAGTAGGAGCCTGCCATAGGCGTGCGCAGCCTAATGGATTAGGGTGTGCACCCCAAAACTTAAAACACACACGCTTGTGGGTGTGTGTGTGTGTGTGTATATATATATATATATACACACATACATGCATACATACATACATACATACATACATACACAGACCAAAACTCTTTTAAATAAATGTAAACAAACATTTTGAAATGTGTTAAAACAATTTTTAATCTTTCAATACATTTTACATCTTATGGCAAAGCCGGTCAGAAGGAGAAAGTGGGGATGAGAGAGGAGGAGATGGGATCAGTTGGCAGTGGTGGTGGGGGAGGGGAATGGAATTAGTGGCAGTGCTGAAGGGATGGTGATCAGTGGCAGTGCTGGGGGTTGATGGGCTCAGTGGCAGTGCTGGGGGGGTGATCAGTTGCAGTGTTGGGGGTTGATGATCTCTTTTTTTTTTTTATCAAATATTCTTTATTTCCTTTTTCTTTTTTATATGAACATTCTAATTATACATATCTCTATATACATGTGCATATTTGATCCACCACATATAAACACAAACATTAATGGCATACCCTCCTCCCCTCCTCCCACCCACCCCCTCTCCTCTCCCCCTCCCTCCCCCCCCTCTTATTCCCACATTCTGCCCCACACTCTCTACTGTGCCTCCACCTCTAGCCAGTGTTTCCATATGTTCATAAATTTCTTCCTATTTCCCCTCTTATCATATATAAATTCTTCTTTTCTGATGGTATTATCTATTACTTTATCTATTACTTTCCTCCATTCTGTCCCTGTTGGGGGGGTCTTTTGCTTGCCACCTTTGCGCTATAAGCTTCCTACCTTGGAACAAGCACCTTAATATTGCCGTTTGTGTGTCTACTGGTATTCCCCTGTCTTCTATCAATCCTAGCACACACAATTTAGCTTCTGGTTGGAAAGATGTCCCAAATACAAAGTTTATTCTATCTATTATCTCTTTCCAGTACCAGTACAGTTTGGGACATCTCCACATCATGTGCACTAAGTCTCCCTCCTCTATTCTACATCTCTGGCATTTTGCATCTTTCCTACCACCAAGCTGGTACATTCTTCGAGGTGTATAATATGCTCTATGTACTAAGTATAATTGTGAGGCCATTTGGGAGGGGCAAAGTGTAACTCTCGGCCCTGCCTCTAGTATCCTTTTCCACTGGTCTTGTGTTATTGGGCCCAGGTCTCTTTCCCATTTTCCCTTGTTTTCCAGTCTCTCTTCTTGATCTACCTCACTTATACATTTATACATCTCCGATATCGTCCCTCTAGCTAAATCCGCGTTTACTAGCCTCCTGAGTTGGGTCATTTCGTTCCATACTGGTATTACCTGCCCGAATTGTGCATTCAAAGCATGTCTTACCTGTAGGTATCTATAGAATGATTTGTTGGGGATTGGGTACTCCTCTCTTAGCTCTTGGAATGTTTTTATTCTTCCCTCTTTAAAAAGCTGTGTCAGGAGATGCACTCCACATATATCCCATTCCTCAACTTTTCCCATCTTTTTAAGCTCTTCTAGGTTACTATTGTCCCAGATGGGGGAGAATTCTGAGAATCCTCTGTAACCCAATATCTCCTTGACCGTCTTCCAACATTTTACTATTAGTTTTTCTGTTGGACATCTGGAGCAGAAAGAGTCAGCCTCCACTGCCTCTACCTCTGTGTCATGACTTGTGTCATTCAGTAGTAGATTCTTCCCCCCTTCCTTACTCCCTGGTAAGTTACTTCCCCTCATGTGCTGCATTTGTGCAGCTAGAAAATAATGTCTTGGGTTAGGCAATGCCAGTCCCCCCCTTTCTCTAGGTTGCTGTAAAGTGCAAAGACGGACTCTTACTGCTCCATTTCTCAATATCAGTTCCCTGAATACACTATCTATTCTTTTGAACCAGTATTTTGGAATCCATACTGGGGAGTTATGCATTATATATAGGATCTGAGGCATCCAAACCATTTTGACAAGGTTGCAACGTCCAACTACCGAGAGTGGGAGTCTATTCCACACGCGACACCTCTGTTTCAACCTTGTCATCAGTGGTACTAGGTTATTAGCTATGTAATGTCCTGGTTCTTTTGTTACGTTTATTCCCAAGTACCTCATCTGCTCACAACCTTAACTTGGGTTATCTGCTGTGTTATTGGGTCTATCGGAAAAAGCGCCGATTTTTCCCAATTAATCCTCAGGCCTGAGATTTTCCCATATTCTCCAATTATCCCCATTGCTGTATCCAGTGAGGTCTGTATATCTCCCAGGAAGAGCAAGATGTCGTCTGCATACATGGCAATTTTTTCTTCCCCAAGTTTTCTCTTAAATCCATGTATCTCTGGGGATGCCCTTATTGCTATAGCTAGCGGTTCCACTGCGAGGGCGAAAAACAGGGGCGACAGCGGGCACCCCTGTCTTGTCCCCCTCGCCAACTGGAACCACTCTGAACATTCTCCATTTATTCTTATTTTTGCTTTTGGACCCTCATACAGTGTTTTAACCCATTGGATGAATCTCAGACCAAACTGGAACTCAGCAAGTACCTTCCACAAAAAGTGCCACTCTAGGCTGTCAAATGCCTTGGCTGCGTCTAAGGACAGGATGGCTCTTGTCCCTTCATTCTCTATTGGCAATTGGATGTTTAAATATGTCCTTCTTATATTGATACTTGTAGATCTATCTGGGATAAATCCAGTCTGGTCCGAGTGCACCAATTTTGCGACTATCCTGTTGAGTCTTGTTGCCAGTACCTTAGCCAGTATCTTCACATCTGAACATAGGAGAGATATCGGCCTATATGATGCTACATCAAGCTGACTTTTCCCCTCCTTAGGAAGCACTATAATTGTTGCCTCTGTCATAGACAGTGGCAGCTTCCCCTCTACAGCTGCCCAGTTGAATACATCCAAAAGTTTTGGAAGCAGTACCTTGCTGTAAGTCTTATATATTTCTATTGGCAAACCATCCGGTCCCAGGGCCTTCTGGTTTGCCATATCTGCTGTTGCTTTTTGTAATTCTTCCAGCGTCAGTGGCGCCTCCAATCCTTCTCTATCTTCCCTTGATAGTTGGACCTGTAGCCCTTCGAAGAAGGTTCCCATCTCCCTTTCTATATTATCTGATGGGATACTGCTATATAGATTTTGGTAGTAGTTTTTAAAAACCTCTGTTATTTTATTAGTACCTCTCCTAATCTCCCCTTCTTTATCACGTATAGCCGATATAACCGAATAGGGGGTGTTAGCCCTAGTAATCAGGGACAGCATCCTTCCCACTCTCTCTCCCTCCCCAAAGAAGGTCTGTTTTTGAAACAGCATTTTATTTTCTGCTTTTTTTAATAGAAAGTTTTTATATTCTTCCTGACTTTTTACCCACTCTTTATGTTTCTCTAGTGTTGGACTTTCCACGTATTTTACTTCGGACCTTCTCACCTTTTCCCTTGCTGTTACTTCCTTAGCTTGTGTTTGTTTTGTTTTTTTTATATGATATTTTTTGTATTAAGACTCCCCGAAGGAAAGCCTTCAGGGCGTCCCAAATAGTTCCTTTAGATGCAGATCCTTCATTTAGTTTTATAAATTCTTCCAGGTTGGCATTGACTCCTCCCACATCGTTAATTATTCCTAGCCAGAATGGGTTCAACTTCCAATCCCCTTTACTAAGTTTCCTACTTGTATTTATTTCAAAAATTACTGCAGCATGGTCTGAAATACTTCTCGGTTCATACTTCACTTCCCCCACTTCCCTCAGGGCATCCTCACTACACAACACCATATCTATTCTGGACAAGGTCGCGTGCGTTTTAGAGTGACAAGAAAACTGTTTCTCCTCCGGGTGCCTCACCCTCCACACGTCCACCAGTCCCGTCTCTCCACAAAATTGGAGGAGGGGGCTGCCAGGCGTGCCACTGGGGGAGACCCCGGGGGGAAACCTATCCACCTTTTTATTCATAGTCATGTTAAAATCTCCTGTCACTATAACTGGCACCCCTTCCCTGTTCATGGTAAACTTTATTAGCTCCTCTAAAATTTCGGTACTAAAGGGTGGTGGGATATAGACGTTAGCCAGCACATATTCCCTTGCCTCTATCTGACAGAAAAGAAATATAAATCGCCCTTTATCATCCACTCTACTCTGCCTGCAGGTGAACACTATTCTAGGATCAACCAGCACACTGACACCCCTTGAATATGAGGTATGAGTGGCATGGTATTGTATTTGATATTTTCTATGTTTTAATGTACTGATGGTTTCCTTTTCCAGGTGCGTCTCCTGCAGACATAGTATCCCAATATTATCCAGCGCTGCCATCGAGTAAATTATGCTTCTTTTAGCTGGTTCTCTTACCCCCCGGATATTCCAGGAACATACCCTTATACTTTTAGTCTGTCCTAGGAATACCCCTTGATCCTGTCTATTAACTACCATTATTCAAATTTTATCAGTGTACTTCCCATATTGTGATTCTGTGTCTCAAACATTTGTGCCTCAAACATACGTTTCTTTTAATTTTTTTGTCTTTGTTTTTAGTTCCTTTCCAAAAATCGTGTTTTATGTTTAGTGGATTCACCCAATCATACTCCTCACTCATATCTTTATCCCACTCTTGCTCCCTCTCCCCTCCCCCTCCCCTTACCTGCCCTCCATTGGGCCTGTGTTGAGAGCTTCTAAAGTGACCGCATATTCCCCTTAAGGTGCTTAGTGCTATTTTGTCTGTTGCTGTGTTTCCCCCTATTCTCAATTTTTCCAATTTCAACCATTTATGTTTATATTCTACCTTTTCCCCTTCACACATGGTACCGAAAAATAAAAAATAACCAAAACACATGCACACTCCAAGTTGGCCATTTTACAACACTTCCCCACTCCACCCCCTTCCTCACTTCCCCGTGTCCTAACCGATAAAAGAGAGAAGAAAAAAAAAAGGAAGAAGAAGAGGAGAAGGGAAAAGAGAAAGGAGAAAGAAGAAAAAAAAAAAAAAAGGAAAGAAGGGGGGAAAGAAAAAAAAGATAAACCAAGGCGATGGGTGGGAGGGGGGACAGACACTTTATCCTTTACCCTCCTGTTCCTTCTGTCTTCTACCCCCCCCCCCTCCACCCGTTCCCTCCCATCCAGCCACAGTGTCACTTCTGCAGGTGTGGAAAAAAAGGTATGTTCCCCCTCGTCCGTTATCCTTAGGCGAGCTGGATAAAACATCGCGTATTTCAGTTTATTATGTTGCAGCCTGCGTTTACAGTCCATAAATTTTGCCCTTTTTCTCTGTAGTTCCAGGGAAAAATCCGGATAGATTGAAATTCTCACGCCCTTATATTGTATCTCCCCCATTTCTCTTGCCCTTCGCAGGATTGCAACCTTGTCCCTAAAATGAAGCAGTTTAATGAGGAGGGGCCTAGGCTGGCCTCCAGTAGCAAGATTCCTTGATGGCACTCTGTGGGCTCGTTCAATTGTAAAGAATTTTGACAGGCAATCTTTACCGAGCGTTTCTCCAAGCCAGTCTTCCATAAACTCTGTGGGGTTGTTACCTTCGCTTTTTTCGGGGAGACCTAGTACCCTAATATTTTTCCTGCGTATCTTATTCTCCATGTCATCCATCTTATTCATGCATGTATTTAGCTGTTCCCGCATTACTTTTATCTCATTTTTTAATGGGTCCACATCGTCTTCTACCTGGCTAAGTCTCCCCTTTAGTACAGATGTCCGTTCCCCAATCCCCTGCACATCTTGCTTAAGCGCTGACATGTCTTCTCTTATGACTTTTAGTTGACCAAATATATCAGTTAGTGAGGACTTGCAATTATTCACTGCTTGGAGAATCTCTCTCATAGATGGTTCCCCCTCTTTCGTCTGTTCTACAGTCAATGCTACGTTTTCCTTCTGTGTCTTTTTCTTTGCCCCCGTGTTGCCAACCGCAGCTGCTAATGTATCCATTGTTAATGTCTTTCCCTGACTTCTCCTCTGAGAGGTGGGTTGTTGCTCCCCCTGTGTTTTTTTGGGTGTCTGGCTCGGTGTATGGCCTGCCGTATGCGCAAATCTCTCCAACTTTGCCGCTGCAGCCGCCGCTGCGGCCTGGCTTGCCTTAGTTCCTCGCGTTGTATGTGTCTGTAGCTGTGGCTGTGGCTGTGTCTGAGAATTCATCTGTTCCCTGCCACCTGAACTGGTTCTTTCCTGAGAAGTGCCTTCCACACCTTTTTTTTTTTGTCATTACTGACAGAATATCCAACGCTATCCTCCGTTTTTTGTTAGAACTGTAGCGTTTATGGGGATGTGTAGTTCTATTTTTTTTTTTCCGTAGTTCCGAGTCAAACGTTCTTGTTCCTACCGTTCTCCCGGCACCCAGGCCGCACAGCTATTTAACTCTGTCCCCTTATCTCCTTTACCCCAAATCTCCGGAGCAGGGTGTATATTTTACATTTTAGGGTGAAAGTGCAAGGTGCAAGATACCGGTGTAGCAGATCCCTGTGGGAGATCTATACCATGTATAGTATATCTAAGGGGTCTTTATATTATCTCTCCCTGTCTCCATGTCCATATCATTATTCCACCAGCCCCTGCCGCGACCTCACTGCAAATTGGCATACGGGGTGTCTATAAGCACAGGGTCTACACAGAGTTTATACTTTCCACTGAATCTGAGCCCTATTCATAGTGCTCCACAGTGCCCTGCACTACCCCCACAGTTCTTTCTTGTAGTGTCCCTGTAGTGTCCCAGGTACACCATACGCCATACACCCTGTAGCGTGGCCAACTCCAGCCTTATGTTCACCACCTCCACCTCAGACCTCAGCTGTCCATTCCTACATACCAATGGCAGTCTTCAAAAAGCAGTCTGTGCAGTCTGGTTTTTTTTTTAATAAAAAGAAAGGGAAACGTGTATTGCTCCCACTGCGTGTATTGCCTTACCATGTGTGTTATAAGGCTATCCTGTAAGGCTCTCCTGCTGTCCTGTAAGGTGTCCACCCTTGGGCTTACCCTTCTCCTCCTCCATGCAGGGCGTCCTCCTCCATGCAGGGCGGCTCAGCTGTTGCCGGCGGTGTGCGCTGTTTACTGTATTTGAAATGCTGCGGGATTGAGGTGTTGCGGCGGCTGGACGTCCGGACTTTACAATCCTCCTGCCTCCTCCATAGGGCAGCTCCGGCAGCTCAGGCAGCTCAGCGGCGGCAGCGCCAGGGGCTCAGGCAGCTCGAGTCAGTTCCGGGGACGCTGGATCTCCGGCATCTCCTCCCTCAGTTCTCCCTCCTCCTCCATAGAAAGCAATAGAATCGGCTCAGACAGTGAGTGACATGGGAGCGGGTGTGCGGTCCGTGCTGCTACGGCCTCTCCCCTCTACATCCGGTCACGCCCCCGGGGGTTGATGATCTCAGTGGCAGTGCTAAGGGGTGATTAGTGGCAGTGCTGGGGGTTGATGGGCTCAGTGGCAGTGCTGGGGGGTGATCAGTGGCAGTGCTGTGGGTTTATGGGCTCAGTGGCAGTGCTTGGGGGGTGATCAGTGGCAGTGCTGAGGGTTGATGGTATCAGTGGTGGTGGGGGAGTAAGGGGATTAGTGGCAGTGCTGGGGGGATGATCAGTGGCAGTTCTGGGGGGTTGATGGGCTCAGTGGCAGTGCTGGTGGGGGGTTGATGGGCTCAGTGGCAGTGCTGGGGGGGTGATCAGTGGCAGTGCTGGGGGTTGATGGGCTTAGTGGCAGTGCTGGGGGGTTATCAGTGGCAGTGCTGGGGGTTGATGAACTCAGTGGCAGTGCTAGGGGGTGATTAGTGGCAGTGCTGGGGGTTAATGCGCTCAGTGGCAGTGCTGGGGGGTGATCAGTGGCAGTGCTGTGGGTTTATGGGCTTAGTGGCAGTGCTTGGGGGGTGATCAGTGGCAGTGCTTGGGGGGTGATCAGTGGCAGTGCTGGGGGGGTGATCAGTGGCAGTGCTGGGGGTTGATGGGCTCAGTGGCAGTGCTGGGGGTTGAGAGCTCAGTGGCAGTGCTGGGGGGTGATCAGTGGCAGTGCTTGGGGGGTGATCAGTGGCAGTGCTGGAGGTTGATGGTATCAGTGGTGGTGGGGGTTGTGGCGGTGGGGGGTAAGGGGATTAGTGTCAGTGCTGGGGGAATAATCAGTGGCAGTGCTGGGGGGTTGATGGGCTCAGTGTCAGTGCTGGTGGGGGGTTGATGGGCTCAGTGGCAGTGCTGGGGGGGTAATCAGTGGCAGTGCTGGGGGGGTAATCAGTGGCAGTGCTGGGGGGGTAATCAGTGGCAGTGCTGGGGGTTGATGGGATCAGTGGCAGTGCTGGGGGGTGATCAGTGGCAGTGCTGTGGGTTTATGGGCTCAGTGGCAGTGCTTGGGGGGTGATCAGTGGCAGTGATTGGGGGGTGATCAGTGGCAGTGCTGGGGGTTGATGGGCTCAGTAGCAGTGCTGGGGGGGTGATCAGTGGCAGTGCTGGAGGGGGTGATCAGTGGCAGTGCTGGGGGGGTGATCAGTGGCAGTGCTGGGGGGGTGATCAGTGGCAGTGCTGGGGGGGTGATCAGTGGCAGTGCTGGGGGTTGATGGGATCATTGGCAGTGGTGGGGGTTGTGGTGGTGGTGGGGGGTAGGGGGATTAGTGGCAGTACTGGGGGGGGTGGGATGAGTGGCAGTGGGGGGATTGGGATCAGTTGGAGTGCTGGGAGAATGGGATCAGTGACAATGCTGGGGGGACAGGATGGGTGGCAGTGTTGAGGGGCATGGGATCAGTGGTGGGGGGGTGGATGAGTGGAAGTGCTGGAGGGCATGGTATCAGTTGCAGTGCTGGGTGGGGGGGTGATCAGCGGCACTCACTTGCTCTCAGTGTGGATTCCCATTTCCATGCTTGCTGTGTCTCTGGCTCCCTCCAGGCTTCATGCGTCTCTGCACACAGTGGAGACCTTCTCTGCTCCTCCCCCTTAACTACTGGATCAGCTGGCTCTTCCAGTGCCCCGGACGCCATGCCCCATGTGCCCATGTGCTTGAAATTTAATGGGCGGAGCCGTGGAGAGGCTGGGTGGGCGGTCCTGCAGCAGTTACTTGGAACCAAGGAGTCAGGGGGAGCTGGGAGGCGGAGCCAGCAGTTCTAGCAGCCGATGGAAACGTAACACCAGGCTGGATGAGAGGGGCAGTGGGACGGCATATGGAACAACCGATGCTCTGCATTTTCCTCCCTGCAGCCCCTGAATGCTCGCTTCTTCTTCTCTTCCTCCTGCAGGCATTCAATGGCTGCAGGGAGGAAAATGCAGAGCATCAGTTGTTCTATATGCCGTCCCGCTGCCCCTCTCATCCAGGTGTAGACAAGTATGTCAGGGGAGCCGCACGGCCACTCGAAGCATGGGGCCAGGTCCCAAATGCGACCCTTATAGTTTGCCTGCACACTTCGGTACACTGAATGGCACTGGCGCCCGTGGTGATTAGGGTGTGCCCAGGCACACCCGGCACCCCCCCTGCGCACGCCTATGGGGCCGGCCCTATGTACTCTGCAGAAATTTGGGCCTTAGATGTTGGTGTTGCCACAACACTGTAAGCCCTCACAGTTACTCTTGGTGGGCGCTGAAACGCCCTGCTGTGAACTATTATATCAAGAATTGTAATTGTAATTACATGGCCCTGTTGAACAGGGGCAGAAAAATTGGGCCTTAGGCACTGGTGCCACAACACTGCAACCCCTCACAGATGCTCTGCAGCAGGGCTCATTCCTGCGCTCCAACTAAAGTATTACAGCAAAAATTGTAATTACATGCCCCTGTTAAACAGGGGCAGAAAAATTGGGCCTTAGGCACTGGTGCTGGTGCCACAACACTGCAACCCCTCACAGATACTCTAGTTAGAGCGCAGGAATGAGCCCTGCTGCAAAGTATTGCAGCAAAAATTATAATTACACGCCCCTGTTAAACAGGGGCAGAAAAATTGGGCCTTAGGCACTGGTGCTGGTGCCACAGCACTGCAACCCCTCACAGATACTCTAGTTGGAGCGCAGGTATGAGCCCTGCTGCAAAGTATTGCAGCAAAAATTATAATTACACGCCCCTGTTAAACAGGGTCTGAAAAATTGGGCCTTGGGCCTTAGGCCCACAACCAAAAATTTTCTTACAAGCTATCAACATAAACAGGAGGAAGAGGATTGTCACTCAGCATAACAGAAAAGTCACTCAGCATCATCATAGGCAGTCTTGAAGGGATCTCACATTCAAAATAAAAATATTCGATTACATCAGCACCAGGTGCTTGGTAGCTGGTGATCCAAGACTGATTCATTTTTATGAAGGTGAGACGATCGACCGAGTCGGTGGACAGGCGCACCCTGTGATCGTTTACAAAGCCATCAGCAGCACTGAATGTGCATTCAAAAAGAATGCTGGATGCAGGACAGGCCAGTAGCCAGTTGCCCCTAGGTATTCCTGCACCATGTGAATCAGACGCTGGCGATGGTTGCTGTAACCGATCATACCTTGGGGCTGCAGACTAAAAAATTGTCTGAACGCATCGGTCAGACAGCCATCTTCTCCACCACTCCTTCTGTGACTGACTGAAGCCTCAGAAACACATTGTCCAGGACCAGGAATTTGTAACCTCCCAGGCTCTGGAAACGCGTTGCACAAACCTTTCTGCAAGGCCTCCCGAAAGAACTTTCATCCTCTGCTCCCTCTGCGACGGCTGGATAAGGTCCGTAACCTTACCCTTGTAACGTGGATCAATGAGGGTTGCCAGCCAGTAATGATCCCTCTCCTTGATACCACGAATACGAGGATCCTTTCGCAGGCTTTGCAGGATCAGGAAGGTCATGCAGTTTAGGTTTGCCGAGGCATTCGGTCCGGAGTCCTCTGGGTCACTAAGGATGACATGATCCGCAGCCACCTCCTCCCAGCCACGTACAAGTCCATTGGTTTCTTGGGACTGTAAATGATTCCTTGAAGACTGCTGCTGATGCTGAGTGCTAGGCTCCACCTCCATGCTGACACAATCCTCCTCCTCAACCTCTTCCTGTGTGATCGGCAGGCAGGAACACAGCAGGAACACTGTCTGGATAAAGGGGGCCTTGAGAGGTAAGGAAGTCCTCCTCTTCCTCCCTCTGTTCTGCCTCAAGTGCCCTGTCCATTATTCCACGCAGCGTGTGCTCCAACAGGTGGACAAGGGGGACAGTGTCACTGATGCATGCACTGTCACTGTTCACCATCCTCGTGGCCTCCTCAAATGGTGACAGGACAATGCATGCATCCCTGATCTCATGACCCACTGGCGTGGCAAAAAACCCAAGCTCCTCTGACCTTGTCCTGGTGCCATAGTCGCACAGGTACTCATTTATGGCCCTCTGCTGCGTGTGCAGCCGCTGCAGCATGGCCAACGTTGAGTTCCAGCTGGTGGGCATGTCACAGATTAGGCGGTTCTTGGGCAAGTTGTATTCCTTTTGGAGGTCAGCCAGCCGAGCACTGGCATTGTATGACCACCGGAAATGCACACAGACTTTCCTGACCTGCCTCAGGACATCCTGTAAGCCCGGGTACCTGCCCAAGAACCGCTGCACCACCAAGTTAAGGATGTGATCCAAACAGGGCACATGGGTCAGCTGTCCCTGTCGGAGGGCGGATAGGAGGTTGGTGCCATTGTCGCAAGCCACCATGCCTGGCTGAATCTGGCGTGGCATCAACCACCTCTGAGCCTGCCCCTGCAGAGCTGACAGAATCTCTGCCCCAGTGTGGCTCCTGTCCCCCAAGCACACCAGCTCAAGCACCGCATGGCATCTTTTTGCCTGCGTACTTGCGTAGCCCCTTGAACGCCTACGGAGCACCGCTGCTTCCGAGGATAAATCAGCACAGGAAGAGGCCATGGAGGAAGAAGAAGAGGAGGGGGTGGAGGAGAGAGGTGTGTCAGAATCACCACTAGTAGCATTTTGGCGGCGTGGTGGCGGAACAACCTCCAACACTACTGTACCCTGTCCTTCATCCTTTCCAGCTGCCAGCAGAATCACCCAGTGGGCCGTAAAAGATAGGTAACGTCCCTGTCCATGCTTGCTGGACCATGAGTCAGCGGTAATATGCACCTTACCACTGACCGCCCTGTCCAGCGAAGCCAAGACATTGCCTTCCACATGCCGGTAGAGAGCCGGAATAGCCTTCAGTGGCGTTTAAGAACCTGCCACTGAGGAACCACACATTCCACTAACTCAGAGGGCAGGGCAGAGTCTACCAACTGAAAAGGCAGCAGTTGAAGTGCTAGCAATTTAGCCAAGCTAGCATTCAACCACTGGGCATGTGGATGGCTGGGAGCGAACTTCTTTTGGCGGTGCAGCAGCTGGGTCAGGGAAATTTGCCTGGTACAATCTGACGTTGGTGTACTGATAGCAGATTGCCCGCAAGTACTTGGCAGTGACACATCTAATTCTACACCTTCATTCCTCTCAGTGCAGGTTTATGAGAGGACTGAAGGTATAGTGGGGTTGGAGATCCCAGCTGATAAGGAGCAAGGAGAGGTCTGCTTTGTTCTTTGGTGTGGGCCTTTTATGTATGCTTGCCAATGGACTGTATGGCAGGTCGACATATGTCTGGTCAAGCATGTGGTGCCCAAGCGGCTGATGTTTTGGCCATGCGAGATACGCTTCAGACATATGTTGCAAATAGCAATGGTGCGATCTGATGCACACGTCTGAAAAAAGGCCTACACCAAAGAACTTTTGGAATAACACGCAGAGACAGCAGCGCCCTGTGCATGCAGAGCTCTGCGGTGTGATGCAGTCGGTGTGCTGCCCTTAAGCTGGCCCCTGGAGGGCATCCTGCCTCATTGGAGATGTGCCTCCTCCTCCTCCTCTCTCCTATCAGGCACCCATGTAGAGTCAGTGACCTCATCATCTGAATCAACTGCCTGCCTGTAGTATCTTAGCAACAGTAGAACAGGATTGGAACTGTCTGCAGTGTAGCTAAACAGAATACAGTATACTGAGTGATATACAGCAGCTTACTGAATCAACTGCCTGCCTGTAGTATCTTAGCAACAGTAGAACAGGATTGAAACAGTCTGCAGTGTAGCTAAACAGAATACAGTATACTGAGTGATATACAGCAGCTTACTGAATCAACTGCCTGTCTGTAGTATCTTAGCAACAGTAGAACAGGATTGGAACAGTCTGCAGTGTAGCTAAACTGAATGCAGTATACTGAGTGATATACAGCAGCTTACTGAATCAACTGCCTGGCTGTAGTATCTTAGCAACAGTAGAACAGGATTGGAACAGTCTGCAGTGTAGCTAAACAGAATACAGTATACTGAGTAATATACAGCAGCTTACTGAATCAACTGCCTGTCTGTAGTATCTTAGCAACAGTAGAACAGGATTGGAACAGTCTGCAGTGTAGCTAAAATGAATACAGTATACTGAGTGATATACAGCAGCTTACTGAATCAACTGCCTGCCTGTAGTATCTTAGCAACAGTAGAACAGGATTGGAAAAGTCTGCAGTGTAGCTAAACTGAATACAGTATACTGAGTGATATACAGCAGCTTACTGAATCAACTGCCTGCCTGTAGTATCTTAGCAACAGTAGAACAGGATTGGGACAGTCTGCAGTGTAGCTAAACAGAATACAGTATACTGAGTGATATACTGCAGCTTACTGAATCAACTGCCTGCCTGTAGTATCTTAGCAACAGTAGAACAGGATTGGAACAGTCTGCAGTGTAGCTAAACAGAATACACTATACTGAGTGATATACTGCAGCTTACTGAATCAACTGCCTGCCTGTAGCATCTTAGCAGCAGTAGAACAGGAACGGATCTAGCTAAACTGAATACAGTGTATATATATATATATATATACACACAACGCCTGGGGTGCATATATATACTAAATACACTGACTGCAGCTAACTCAATCGCCTGCCTGCTCTAAGTAACCGAAATGAAATTACACTCTCTCTGTCTCTATTTCTCTCTTTCAACATCGGAACACACTACATAGCGCCGACGCGCGGGCGGCCTTATATAGTGTGGGGCGTGTACCTAATCCCCTGAGCCATGATTGGCCTTTGGCCAATTACGGCTCTCTGTACTGAAGGCGCTGTGATTGGCCAAGCATGCGGGTCATAGTGAATGCTTGGCCAATCATCAGCCAGCAATGCACTGCGTTGACGCAGTGAATTATGGGCCGTGATGCGCCACTCAAATTTGGCGCGAATGGCCCATATTGTTCGAAATTCGGCAAACGGCTGAACAGATGATGTTCGAGTTGAACATGAGTTTGACTCGAACATGAAGCTCATCCCTTTACAGTGTCCTGTTAGTGCTCATCAGTGCCCAATAGTGAACATCAGTGCTCATCAGTGCCACCCTATCAGTGGATCCACATCAGTGCCCATCAGTGCTGTAAACACTTGTGAAAAATAATGACATGTTCAAAAGACTCATTATGCCTCATAGAATATACTGTACGTTGGGGTGTTTGCTTTAAAAAATTGGGTCATTTTGTGGGCGTTTCCATTGTCCTGGTGCTCCAGGGCCTTCAAAAATGTAATAGGTATTCAAGAAACTAGATGTGTCATTTATGTCCCTAGAACACCTAACGGTGCTCCCTGCATGTTGGGCATCTCTATGTGGCTAGGCTGTAAAAAAGCCACTCACTGACTGAAGAAACAGCTGGTCAGGAGAGGGCTGTGGGGCACCTACAAAACTTGTCCCAGGGAGAGCTCTGGTGAAGCCAACTGATAGAGGACGCTGTAGTTGTCAGGATAACATGTTTTGGAGGGCTTGGCCTCCTTCCTCTCCTGACCGGCTGTTTCTTTGGTCAGTGAGCGGCTTACTTGTGGCCTGTCGGCAGCTGCTTGATGACCCTGTGTCTGTCGAGCCAGTCCATCCAGCCATCCAGCAGTCTTCTCATCCACTCTGAAGCACGGATGTGTCCCTCGCTAAGGCTCTCTATTGGAGGAACTGTTTGACGCTGTTTATTCACCTTCACTTGTGAGTGTATTGATTTTATTCTTTTATATGCAATAAAAGACGTTATTGCATCATGAGCCTGTGCGCTCGTATTCCCTTTTTTTTTCTTTTATGCGTGGCATTATGAACAGGGCACTCGAGGCAGAGCAGCGGGACTAAGAGACTTCCTTTCCTCTCAAGGCCCACTTTATGCAGACACCATTGTTCTTATGCCACAGAACACACAAGAGGAGAGAGAGGAGGAGAAGGATTCTGGCAGTTTTGGAGACATTGAAAGATATATGTCAAACAGTAAGAGATGGTTTTTCCATCCCCAAAACCCTTGGGAGTAGTACGTGGCTGGGAGGAGGCAGTTCCAGATACTATAATCCTGAGTTACCCGGGGAGTCTGCTTCTCATGCCTCCGCAAATTTGCTGTGCATGGGCTTCCTCATGCTTCAAAGCCTGCGAAGGGACCCAAGAACACGTGGTGTAAAGGAGAAGGATTACTATGTGTTGGCAACCTTCCTTGGCCACTGTTACAAGGGAAAAGTCTTAGAACTCATCCCGTCCCTACAGAGAGTGCAGAAGATGAAATCTCTTGAGGACACCTTAAAAATTAGTTTATCTAACACTTTTCCTAACTCTGGTAGGTTACAGTGTCATGGAAAACGTAGTTTTGAGGCTTCTGTTGGTCAAGAGAGGAGCGTTGGGGAAGGCAGCTGCCTAAGTGATGCATTTCACAATTTTTTTAGTTCTCGCCGCCCAGGGCTGTCAGCTTCCACATCACATCGGCAGCGTCTGCATCACATGGTAGACGATTATCTAGAGGCAAAAACAGAGATGGAGAGTTTTCCAGTCAATGATCCACTGGCTTACTCGGTCATGAGAATAGACCACTGGCCAGAACTTGCCCAGTATGCAATTGAGCTGCTGGGTTGCCCTGCATCCAGCGTGCTTTCCGAACGGGCATTCAGTGCTGCAAGAGGATTTGGTACTGATAAAAGAATGTGTCTGTCCACAGACTCTGTAGACCATCTGACATTTATCAAAATTAATCAGTCCTGGATTGCCAGCAGCTATGAAGCCCCTGATGCCAATGTTGCTGATTAAGTGTTTTTGGGATGTGGAATCTTTGCAGGACTTTTAGGCTGCCTAGCGTTGTGGGTGTTGATTTCACCTGGAAGAATGTTTTGGTGTAGGTTTCATGGACACAATTAACACCCAAAGATCAATATTTTTCTGAACCTGTTTGACAGGTACATATCATTTACATTTTTGACAGCCATGCCAATTCTTGCTTTCATCAAGAGTACCTCTATAGCGTTACGATATGAAGGCGCCACCGACACCCAAAGAACAATTTTTCAGCACCTATTTGACAGGTGCATATTATTGCAATTTTTGTCAGCAAGGGTAATTTTAGCTTTTATAAAGAGTATTTCAATAGGGTTACGGTGTGAAGGCACCACAACACCCAAAACCCATTTTTTCTGCACCTGTTACTTCTATCCAAAGTCTGTGGAAGAGACATCAGAATTTATCCAAAAAATCTCTAATCTTGTTCCCAGTGCACTACATTGTGGCCCCATGATGCAGACTGGCTCCCCAAGCCGTGGCTTACAAAACAAAGTAAGCTTGCAGGGGAAATTACCTTTTTTTGGGCTTTATAAAAGCAATTATTGCTGCAGGAGCTTCTACACACAGTACAGATGTGCCACTTTACAGGTAGACTAAGGGGACCCCCAGGCACTATATTGAAAGGAATTTTTCATTTTTATGCTTTCACTTTAAGCATCAAATTACTGCTCATTTAAAAATTACGTTTTTTACAAACTTTTTTTTCATTGATACCGCAGGGCAGTACCCAGACCCCCATAACCATTGTATGCCCAATTACTTGCATATAAGCCTTCAAAATGGGCACTTTTGTTTTTTTACAGTTCGGGTCCCATAGACTTCAATGGGGTTCGTTATTCAGTTTCGAACTTTTGCGACGTTCGAAAGTTCTGGTGCAAACCGAACAGGGGGTCGTTCAGCCCATCCCTATACCAGCGGGATAATATTTTAAAAGTGTTTTCGTGTGCTAATATGTTAAGAGAACATTTAGAGGTAGCCAACCAAATGGTTTTCCAGTCATGAAAAGTTATTGTAGAACATAGATCATCTTCCTATTTTTTTCATTTTTTTTATAATAATTTTTTTTATTTTATTTAACAAATAATTATTAACATACACAACATCATACATTAACATCGCATTCCCATTTTTTCATGTAGGTAATATTAGAATAGTTAGTGGATTCTGTAAGTGATGAATAAAGGACAGATATTAAGCCTTTAGAGAATGAGTAATTTTTACATTTGGTTTCAAAGGGAGTTAGTTGTAGTGATGATTGTGTGCGGCAGTAATGAGGTCTAAGAGGTAATGTTGTATCAGATAAAAACAAAATCTTTCTTTTATTGGCAAATTATAATGTTTACGAAATTGAGTGAATGGCTTAATAATATTCAAAGAAAAAAATTAAAAAATATGTTGGGGACCATGGACACGCCACCAGCTGAAAGTGTGAGGATTATCATAGGTAGGGGAAAAAGAGGGAGTGTCAAGTATCCCCAACAGTGGTAGGTGAGGAGAGATAATGTTGGGGAATTCCTAGAAGATGTTTTGCCAATAGATATGCCATGCGCGCAACAGTAGGGCACACGGGAGTGTGCATGCATGCGGGAACACACGCACGCAAAGGGGCGCACGCATGAGGCATATTTTCGCCTATTTAAGGAGGACTCTGTCTGTGCTTTAATGCTGACTGGTCTTCAGATGTTCCCCTGAATCCTGCTTACTTCTGATATGCTCCCTTGGTTTATGACTCAGCTTTCTCCAGACCTGATCTTGGATTCTGTTAGCTGGCTTCTCCTCCTAACCCGGCTTGTCCCTGACTAGGCTTCGTTCCTGATTCTGTACCTCGCTGCCCGCATGTTGATGACCTTAGCTATTCCACAACCACGCTCCTGTTTACTGACTCTAGCTTCCCAGCTAATCCGAGTGCCTGCCCAGCTGTCTGCGATTACGGTCCTGCGACCTTCTGCGAGTTCCTGCTAAAAGCCTGCCAGAAGCTCTACATTTCCAGATGTTCCAGTTTCGAAGTACAAGCAGTGTGCCTCTTTAACCCCAGCTGAACTATGGTGCAAGGCTGCCCCTCCTCAATAACTTTTTCCCTCCCCATATATTGTCATTGGGGAGAGTTACTGGCTTTTTACTTTATATACCCTTTTCTTTCTTTTTATAAGGTTGTTAGAAACCTCATGGGATTGCATTGCTGTAGCAATCGGTGAGATGTAATCGTGAGGTTCGACCATCTTTACATGTATCGGGACTTTGGTGGCTTTGCTAGGCTTGATGGGATTCTTCCACCAAGGGGGTAGATTCCCCGTTAATCCTCGTGAGCATGGCATTGTTCACGTATTTCCAAGAATATGTGTTCCTTACCAGCCTAACAATATTGTTTGTAGCAGGGATTTTTCTTCCTTACAGATTTTATTCAATTAGCTGACATTTTTATATCACATAATTTGTCCATTTGGCTGTCTAAATGCAGTACTGGACATATCCAGTAGGGGTCTCTAGTATTATTTCAATATAGTGCTAAATAGGAGTATCATATAATTAGTGACACACATGTACTTTTAAAGTTAAATCTGGCCCCATTATGATTTCCAGGCACCAACACGGGAATCAAGGTTTTTGGACTTCCTAAATCAAATATTTTCATGTTGAAAATGGAGGCGACGTGAGGCACCACCAACCCACAAGACGCAAATTTTCATTTTTGACGTAGTAGTTTTTTTATTTATTTTTATTTTTTCATTTTATGACAATTTTTCGATCTTTGTAAGTTCAATAATTGGCGAAGATAATGAGCCAGAATAGCAGATTATGGGTTATCATTCTTATGGGCAATGTTGCCCACTGCAAATGGCGACTTATTCGGCAGCGACGCTGGGAGTTCAGATCTGGGCGTTTCTGTTGTATGCGCAGTATATATGGCGGTGGGTCAGCACGCCGCCCGTGCCCCAGGACAGACGTCCTCTGTGACGAAACGACGTAGGGAGGTGCGGTGTGCTGACGTCACCGACATACCAAGAGTCCGGAAGGAACGGGCTGCTTTTAGCCGGCCGGCTACGATATTGTACCACACACCTTTATACTTATGAAGAATTGTAAGTGTAATTTTATTTTTATTAAATGTCATTTTAAACTGGATTACGCTATGGTGGCTTTCTTTTCCATTGGCACTGTGAAATCCGGGATATATGGAGAGGACTGGCGTGTAATCTAGTGGAGGAGTTCAGATTGACAGACCCATTCAGAGACCCTGGCAGGGGATAACAGCCATCTGCTTTTACTGATCTCTGAAGGGATCAGTTGTTCGGGTAAGCGGCAGTAAACTCTAATGGTGGTGGAACCTTTGTCTATCAGAGTAACAGCACTTTTCTATTGGGTGTTCGGAAGTTTGAAGTCACTGACAGTGATCTAGGAGACTTATATTTATATTACTTTGTTGGACACATCTTGAGGATTCAGTTTTTTGCTTTTATTAACAGGACTTTTTTCTATTACATTAGTGAATCATTGGTCTGGCATCATTCCGAATATTTTATTAACCAGTTGTTCGCCTTCACTGTAGAGACTGAGCTCTGGGCATTTTTTCTTACCAGAAAAGTGCTTTTTTTTCACAGTTTTTGCGCAGCTTTATTTATTGCATTTGTTTCTATTGTGTGTGTCTCACATTTAAGTTGCAGCACTTTTTATTAGTAGAATTACAATCACTCTTATCACATAAGTTGGTGTTTTGTTTGTCTGAAGACAGCGCAGTATATACCCCTACTTTTTATGACCTTATAAGATACACAGATATTGCAGCAGTCTGAGACTTTTAGTAGTCTTTTTCATTTTATTTAAATATTTCATTTTTTATTTTTTTATTGTCACGTTGTCAATACACTAGTGATTCACCTACGGGGTGTGAACCTCTATATTTGTCTAATTAGTTGCACAGTTAACTCTTTGATTGATCCAAAGAAAGACTACAGCAGATGGATATATTTGAATATAGAGCATCTAAGGTGGTCAACACCGACGGTGTTATTGAGACTTTCAGTACCAAAGATGGTGATTTGTGAGGGCTTTTTGTCCGTCTCAAGAATTTAATCATCTCAAGCCCCGTACACACGATCGGTTTGACTGATGAAAACCGTCCGATGGATGGTTTTCATCAGACCAACCGATCGTGTATGGTACCCATCGGTCTTTTTTCCATCGGTTGTAAAAAATAGAACTTGTTTTAAAATTTTCCGATGGATAAAAAACCGATGGGAATTTCCGATCATCTATGGGCAAGTCCATCGGTTAAAAAACCCACGCATGCTCAGAATCAAGTCGACGCATGCTCAGAAGCATTAAACTTCATTTTTCCCGGCTCATCGGAGTGTTTTACGTCACCGCGTTTGGAACGGTCGGTTTTTTGACTGATGGTGTGTGGCCAAGACTGATGGAAAACAGTTTCATCGGATTTCCGATGGACAAATCCATCGGGCGAAAATCCATAGGTTATTCGATCGTGTGTACGGGGCTTAAGAGATACATACACAGTGGGATGTGGCTTTTTTGGAGACGTATATCCGACTGAGTATGGTACCAAGAAGTCTCAGATGGGAAGTATGCCCACAAAAAGGGGAAGTAGATTTGGAAAGTTGGTTCAGATATTTCAATGAAGCAGGGGTCAACTTTTTACGCTTCTTAGTATTAAGAAAAAAATGGTAAACTTGCCAGATTGGACACAGAAGTAAAAACTCTGAAAGACACTCTACTCCCCTTCAAAGAGAGTGAGGAATATAAAGAAAGAACAGTCAATCTTTTAAAAGTTTTAGATAAGGAAGAAAAGGAACAAAAAATTAAAAAAAGGAAGAAATATAATAGGGACTATGGGGACTACCAAGCCAATAGTGTTTGTGAATGGCAAAAAAAATGGCCAGTGAGGAATTACATAAGCAAGAATCAAGGATGGATGCCATCACTCAGGGTGATAATGCACCTACAGCATCCTTAGTTGAAACCCAACATTTACCTATTAAGGAGATGCCTCAGAAAACACCAAAGAAAAGTCAAAATAATAGCAAACCCGAAAAAAAGGGAGACGGGTTTCTTACCAATCACTATCTAGACCTCATGGACCCACTAAAGGAGCCCAATATAACAAGAATAGTGGATGGAACCATCAATATAGACCAGGAGGGAATGGTGATAGAAGTTATGGCGCACAATCTAACAAATTCCAATATCAACCTTATAGAGAACCACCTAGACCAAGGAGGGGCTCTGATAGAGGTTCATATAATCATTATGGGCAGGATAGACCTTCCTATCAGGAGCCTTACCATAATGAATGGATAAACCCAGAAAGAAATAGGGATGAATGGGAGTTTAATGGTGGAGGAGACTCTCGTAACCGTTTCTTCCCTTTGAGGGACAGAGAGGGCCCCATACAGTCTGGCCAAACGGAATTTGCTTACAGAGACCAAGAATATACTTGGTCCTCCAGAGACCATTCCAATAGGTCGGATGATAACCCCCATGAACAACATCATTGGGGTTTTCCCAGGCAAAATCAGGGTATAAAGAGACCCATCGAAAGCAAAGAGGAACCAGAGGGGGGAGGAGAGCACAATCAAAAAAAGTCAAGGATGTGATGGGAGAGGGCATTTTCAACCAGGTTTTAACAACATCGGAAACTGCATCGTTGAATAAAGGCCTTAAATATGCTCCCTCTAGGAAACTGAATAAATTTGAGACCTACATGGACATACACAAGTATGTAAGACGAATTAACATCAAGAGACATTTTGCGAGTATGCCATCACTTCAGGGAGGACGTATTCCATCTAAATATCAATATTCAGGATTATCAAATGCTTCTACTTTTAACCCTGCAGGAACTTTGGCTCCGTCATTAAGAGTTTTCCGTGATGTGGTTTTAAAGCATTTAGAAACAGTGAAAGTTGTAAATAGAAGAATAGAAAACAATCTGCAAGAGGGACTGAACTCTTTATGTAATAATAAAGAGCTGGTTATTCGCCCCGCCGATAAGGGGGGGGGATAGTCATTTTGGATCAAAGTGACTATCTCCAGGAACTATCGAGAATTGTAGACGATAAAGACACATATACACCTTTTGTCAGGAAATCCAATAGTTCAATATAAAAAAAACATTAGAAACACTTGTCCAGAAGGGCGCACAGCTTGGCATATTGAATGAAAAAGATCAACTTTTTCTGATCCCTAGAGCACCAAGGGTACCTATCCTTTATTGTCTGCCCAAGATCCACAAGAGCCTTACTTGCCCCCTGGGACGCCCGATAGTGAGCGGGATTGACTCTATCATGTCCCGGGTGGGCAAGTATATAGATAATTTCTTACAACCGTTGGTACAACAAATGCCGTCATACCTTAAAGATACTCGACATGTAATCAATCTATTGGCAGGTCAAAAGGCCACTGAACATACATGGATGGTCACGGCAGATGTGAAATTCTTGTACATGGTTATACCACATGCATTGGGACTGTTTGCAGTGAAATATTATCTTGACTTGCTTTCCACGATACCTCAAGAACAACAATCTTTTGTCATGGATTTACTGGAATATGTGGCTAACCACAATTATTTCTGGTTTAGTCAAAATTTCTATAGACAGAAGAGGGGTGTCGCTATGGGGGCGAAATATGCCCCCAGCTTGGCCAACTTATTTATGGCCAAGTAAGAGGAGGACGTCATCTATAAGGAACGCAATCCACACCTCACTTTTTGGGCGAGGTATATTGATGACGTCCTCCTCCTATGGGAAGGTACAGTCTCCCAACTAGAGGAGTTCTTTGTGGATATCAATAGGAACGATGTTGGCATCCATTTTGTTCATGAAGCTAGTCAGGATAGAATCCACTTCTTGGACCTTACAGTGATCAAGGAAGGGACAGACTTTAAAACGATATCATACTTCAAACAGACGGATCGTAATGCTTACATCCCTTTAGGAAGCTGTAATAAGGAATCTTGGCTTAAATCAGTGCCCAAAAGCCAATTTATAAGGATGAGGCGGAACTGCTCGGAGATGCCGGATTATGCTCTTCAAGCTAACATCCTGAAAGACAGATTGGTAGACTTGAACTCTTTGGAAACAACAATAAAGGAAGTTGGGAAAATTGATAGAACAGTTTTGTTGGATGGAGGTCCTAAAAAGAAACGTGATGGACTACTCATACCACTTATCACTACCTATTTCACTCAACACTATTTAGTGAAGAAAATCTTACGGAAACACTGGCATGTGCTGAGGAGTGATCAAATTATCAGCACCTTTTTGCCAGCAGCACCAGAGGTTATCTTTAGGGGGGTTCCCTCACTTCGAGATAAGGTGGCACCAAATGTGGTTGATCCACCACCAAAAAGAGTATCTTTCTTTCAGAACATCTCTGGGTACCACCAATGTCGTAGGTGCCAAGTGTGCACACTCAATAAAATTAAATCTAAAAAAACTGTTTCGTTTAGATCAACAAGTACCTCTAGGGAACATCAAATTGAGTCTTTTTTTACCTACAGTTCCACAGGCATTGTATATTTATTGCAATGTCCCTGTGGGAAGCAATACATAGGCAGAACAAAAAGATCCATGCAAGTACGTTTGGGTGAGCATATTGCCAACATTAAAAGTGGATTCAAAGACCACTCAGTGTCAAGGCACTATGATCTACATCATCAGCGTAACCCAGCAGGCACAGTGTTTCTGGGGATTGATAGGTATAGTCCTCATTGGAGGGGTGGCTCTCTAGTAAGGGAAATATCTAGGATGGAAATGGCATGGATACATAGGGTGCGTTGTTATACTCCCTATGGCCTCAACATAGATATAGATGTGAACACATTTATAGATAACGCTTAGAGCATTCTTATGGTTCCATATTCTTCATGTCGCCATTCTTAGTAGTTAAATAGGTGACTTGTGAACTAGATCTGATTTCCCAGTCACTGCGTGGGGTTAGTTCTGACCACTTGTTTTTTAGAATATGTTCCCAGGTTTCACCAGGGGGCTAGTATATATAAATATAGAGGGAGTAGATTTGGTAATAAAAACCACAATCCTTAATGACATTTTTGGGATGGGAGTTCAATAACTTTCTCCCTCCCCATATATTGTCATTGGGGAGAGTTACTGGCTTTTTCCTTTATATACTCTTTTCTTTCTTTTTATAAGGTTGTTAGAAACTTCATGGGATTGCATTGCTGTAGCAATCGGTGATATGTAATCGTGAAGTTTGACCATCTTTACATGTATCAGGACTTTGGTGGCTTTGCTACGTTTGATGGGATTCTTCCACCAAGGGGGTAGATTCCCCGTTAATCCCCGTGAGCATGGCATTGTTCACGGATTTCCAAGAATATGTGTTCCTTACCAGCCTAACAATATTGTTTGTAGCAGGGATTTTTCTTCTTTACATATTTTATTCAATTAACTGACATTTTTATATCACATAATTTGTCCATTTGGCTGTCTAAATGCAGTACTGGACATATCCAGTAGGGGTCTCTAGTATTATTTCAATATAGTGCTAAATAGGAGTATCATATAATTAGTGACACACATGTACTTTTAAAGTAAAATCTGGCCCCATTATGATTTCCAGGCACCAACACGGGAATCAAGGTTTTTGGACTTCCTAAACCAAATATTTTTATGTTGAAAATGGAGGCGACGCGAGGCACCACCAACCCGCAAGACGCAAATTTCCGTTTTTGACGTAGTAGTCTTTTATTTTTTCATTTTATGACAATTTTTCGATCTTTGTAAGTTCAATAATTGGCGAAGATAATGAGCCACAATAGCAGATTATGGGTTATCATACTTATGGGCAATGTTGCCCACTGCTAAAATAGCGACTTATTCGGCAGCGACACTGGGAGATCAGATCTGGGCATTTCTGTTGTATGCGCAGTATATATGGCGGTGGGTCAGCACGCCGCCCGTGCCCCAGGACGACATCATCTGTGACGAAACGACGTAGAGAGGAGCGGCGTGCTGATGTCACCGACATACCAAGAGTCCGGAAGGAACGGGCTGCTTTTAGCCGACCGGCTACGATATTGTACCACACGCCTTTATACTTATGAAGAATTGTAAGTGTAATTTTATTTTTATTAAATGTCATTTTAAACTGGATTACGCTATGGTGGCTTTCTTTTCCATTGGCACTGTGAAATCCAGGATATATGGAGAGGACTGGCGTGTAATCTAGTGGAGGAGTTCAGATTGACAGACCCATTCAGAGACCCTGGCAGGGGATAACAGCCATCTGCTTTTACTGATCTCTGAAGGGATCAGTTGTTCCTGTAAGCTGCAGTAAACTCTAATGGTGGTGGAACCTTTGTCTATCAGAGTAACAGCACTTTTCTATTGGGTGTTCGGAAGTTTGAAGTTACCGACAGTGATCTAGGAGACTTATATTTATATTACTTTGTTGGACATTTTCTTGAGGATTCCGTTTTTTGCTTTTATTAACAGGACTTTTTTTCTATAACATTGGTGAATCATTGGTCTGGCATCATTCCGAATATTTTATTAACCAGTTGTTCGCCTTCACTGTAGAGACTGAGCTCTGGGCATTTTTTCTTACCAGAGAAGTGCTTTTTTTTCTCAGTTTTTGCGCAGCTTTATATATTGCATTTGCCCCTCCTGACCTGATGGTTCTTCTAGAAAAAACAAAAGGGTAGGTATGTATTAAGCTCATCCAATGTATAATACTAGGTAATGTGAGTGATTTGCTAAGTATAAAAACCACTATTTATTAAATACCCAATAATTTAGGGGTTTGTCCATCAAGTTGGCCTCTGAATTGCAAAACCATACAGAAAAAAAGGGGGGAGAAAGTTAAAGGATCAAAAGTCCTTCAACAGAAGAATTCTTCAACAAGGCTCAACTGGTTATACAGACTTATAGTAAGTGAACCGCAATTAGTAGAGTAGAAAATTTCATTAATTTATTTAATTAGTTTTAAACAAAAGACAACATCAAGAACACCTGATTAAAATGAGACTAGTCAACAAAACACTAAACAAGGATGGCCACCCGATCAACCATACACACCGCATTCATTCATCCGCTAATGATCTTAATGGTAATACCGGTATTGAGAATGTCAAAAATGTTCATCAATATCAATTTGATAGTCCTGGTGAATGGAGATAATTCAATACTAGTAATGGCTCCAAGAGTATGGTTACCGGATCGGTCTACTAGGTGAATCAAAAAAGTGGGCCGGTTAGTGTTCACGCATATTTACTGGGTGACAAAAGGATAGCTTGGCTGGACATAGTGTACACAGGAGCATGCTATAAGGATAGTGCTTGATGCTGAAAACACGATCTTACAGCTCACCTTAGATGTCTTCACTGGGTCACTCGGTCACTCAGCCATCCAGATCAATAGTCTTTTGGTTTGCATATGATCCCATATGCAACAAACACTCACCAATTTGCTGCGTGTTCACAGCTAACTTCTGTTGTGTGGGGCTGCTTCACACCCATTCATTTACTTGGATCCGTAGATGTCTCCATAGAGTAGCTGTAGACCTTGCTGGAGTTGTAGAGCTTAGGTATTTAACGTGCCGGTGAAATATCTTCACATCAAGAGGCAATGGTATAATGATCGGGGCAGATGATTCGGTAGTCAGTCATATGGGTGGAACATCCATGTTCAGGAACTACATAAAATGTAGCATCAAACCGCTAAACTGCTTACATGTTTCGCTTTCATCAAGCTTCATCGGAGTAAATGAATGGGTGTGAAGCAGCCCCACACAACAGAAGTTAGCTGTGAATCATTGAATCATTACCGGACTGACACGCAGCAAATTGGTGAGTGTTTGTTGCATATAGGATCATATGCAAACCAAAAGACTATTGATCTGGATGGCTGAGTGACCGAGTGACCCAGTGAAGACATCTAAGGTGAGCTGTAAGATCGTGTTTTCAGCATCAAGTACTATCCTTGTAGCATGCTCCTGTGTACACTATGTCCAGCCAAGCTATCCTTTTGTCACCCAGTAAATATGCGTGAACACTAACCGGCCCACTTTTTTGATTCACCTAATAGACCAATCCGGTAACCATACTCTTGGAGCCATTACTAGTAT
Organism: Rana muscosa; assembly: GCA_029206835.1. NCBI lineage: Eukaryota > Metazoa > Chordata > Amphibia > Anura > Ranidae > Rana > Rana muscosa. The sequence goes on from CM055122.1 coordinate 839,485,094, forward strand.
TGAATTATCTCCATTCACCAGGACTATCAAATTGATATTGATGAACATTTTTGACATTCTCAATACCGGTATTACCATTAAGATCATTAGCGGATGAATGAATGCGGTGTGTATGGTCGATCGGGTGGCCATCCTTGTTTAGTGTTTTTTGTTGACTAGTCTCATTTTAATCAGGTGTTCTTGATGTTGTGTTTTGTTTAAAACTAATTAAACAAATTAATGAAATTTTCTACTCTACTAATTGCGGTTCACTTACTATAAGTCTGTATAACCAGTTGAGCCTTGTTGAAGAATTCTTCTGTTGAAGGACTTTTGATCCTTCAACTTTCTCCCCCCTTTTTTCCTGATGGTTCTTCTGCCTTCCCAAAGTCGCATCTCCTGCTGCAAGTTTCCGGGTCTACACCTGCAGGCACTCGTGTTCCTCCTGTCCCTCGGCTCCCTCTGTTTCACTCTCAGCGGAACCTGGGTTGGAGATACAAGAGAGACCGACCTCGTCATCATAGTCTCCCTTCAGGTATGTGACAGATAAGGTTGCTAGAATATTTTACTGAGTCCCGTCGTTTAAGAGTATGATGCAAAGAAAGATTGGTGAATTTGGGTCCAGAGGACGGGGGAGTCCAAATCAAGTTATATATGGGCAGAGGGGAGCAAGCGTCTTCTACCAAATGAGTCCAAATAGGGCAATCATCAATAATATGAAAGAAACATGGATATTTGGCCCACTAAATAGTAGTGCTTGAGAGATGGGACTGCTAAGCCACCTGTGGTTCGTTTATGATATAGAGTTGAAGCAGGAAGTCTATGATTACAATGGTTCCAAAATAATTGTAATAACTTTCTTTGTAGAATCTGGAGAACAATGTTAGGCATGGGAACAGGTAATACTCTAAAAAAATAGAATAATTTAGGCAAATAAGTCATTTTTATTGCATGTATTTTGCCAAACCAAGAAAGAGAAAGTGATTCCCACAAAGAGAGGAGAGAGGACAAAGATTTAAACAAAGAAGGGTAATTAGTTTTATACATCGAATCAAAGGTTGAAGTCAGTTTAATACCCAAGTAAGGTAAAGAGTCTGGCCAGGCAAAATGATAATTATTTTGAAGTGTTTGGGAGGGTAATAACTTGGATAGGGATGGAAGGTTATGGGATGCCCATTTGACTTCAATAGCAATTCATTATAGTCATTATAGCATTAGCTGCGAGTAGTTTTAAATGACTTTTTTTCCTTTAGAAATTTCATTTTGTGCAGGGACTGTTCTAAACACGGTAAATATGCGCTACTTTACAGGCACACTATAGACACCCCCCAGGTACGAAATTTAAAGGAATATTTCACTTTTATTGTTTCACTTTAAGCATTATTAAAATCACTGCTCCCGAAAAAACGTCAGTTTTTAAAACTTTTTTTTGCATTGATACATGTACTCTGGGGCAGGACCCGGGTCCCCAAACACTTTTTATGACAATAACTTGCATATTAACCTTTAAAATTAGCACTTTAGATTTCTCCCATAGACTTTTAAAGGGTGTTCCGCGGCTATTCGAATTTGCCGCGAACACCCCAAATTGTTCACTGTTCAGCGAACGGACGAACAGCCAATGTTCGAGTCGAACTCATGTTCATCTCGAACAGATAGCCCATCCCTAGACTTCAACAACAACTTTATGGACAACTTTTCCTATATACAGTCTGTATATACATTTCCTCTTCTTCACTCCAGCACACACTTGCTTGCAGAACCTAGCTAGAACATTGTGAATACCTGTCAGTAACCGGTGTGAACAGAAATGTGTGGACTGCCACAGAGAATACCTGCCACAAGTAGAGTGTAAAATAATATAAGGAAAATTGGAACGTAGGTCAGGGGCACATGGAGACAATACCAAGGCAGTGAGGAAGAGCATGCACAGGGTTTAAATACAATTCCTGCAATCAGCATCAGGTAATGACTGAGATGATGTCAGCTCCTGACTGCTGAGACACACCCGCTGGTGGACACTGGAACTGCAGCCTATAGATCTGGGAGCTACAGTACCACCAGCAGGTGAACCTTTCCCTGACAATACCTAACAATCACTCAGTCAGATGAAGCAATGGCCCATTACAGGCAGGAACCTGAGGCCCATTGTTGTGTAGCAGAATTTCAGTGTCCAGCTTGCATTACTCCTCTGGTTACTGATCCCAACACCACCTCTTCAGGCACTGCCAACCCACCTGGCTGCCGCTGCCCCTTTCACTAGCCCTCCTGACTGTCTTCTCCCCACATTCGTCCAAACTGACACTCACCAGCCCACCCGGCTGACTCTCAGGAGATCTCCTAGGCATGCTGACTTGCTCCTGCTGTCCTCTCTCCTTGCTCCTGTGCCTCAAGGAAGGGTTTCCTCTGTGTGCTTCCAGCACCCGAGCCCCAGGCTCAAGGTCACGCCCCCTGCAGACTAGGGGACACCCTCAATGGCCACTGACAGCCTCCTCAGCACTCCATCTCCCTCATCCACCTGACTACCCCCTCCCTGGCCCGACTCATGCAAATTTATGAGGTGGCCTGCCCCCTGCCAGCTCTTTACTGGGGATTGACTGAGGCCCTCATAAACGTCCCAAGCAGCCCCTCTTAACCTCCACCCACTATGTCTACAACATTTTTCAATGTCCCAGTGAACAGAGGGAGGCACCAGAGAAGCTGCTAGGATGAATCACCCAGCCCTGAACTAAAGTAAACCTGACCCAGATTAAACAGCTCAGGCTTAGTCCTGAGCCAGTTATGTTTTGCCTGCCCCAACAGGCCTACACTAACAAACCTAAACTAACTCTAGCACACTTCTAGAGGGTGCTACACTAGTGTTTCCTGGTCATGTTTGCAAAGTAAGAACCAAGCAAAAAAGGGTAACAAGAGCTCTTTGATATGCACTAAGACCTAAGTGGGACCTGGACCTGGCACCCTGGCTACCTTTTTACATTTGTGTATTAATTTCTGTCATAGCATTAACAACATACATTTTTAATACACCAATGCTTGACCTTCTTACAGAAATATAAATTGTAGACGTGGAAAAAAAGGCTGGATGAGTCCACAAATGCACACAAAAGTAAATTTTGCCTTATAACAGACAAAATTGTATAAAATGTATATTGTACAATGTATAAAAATAAGAAGGGAGGGAGCATCTTTGATAACAGACACCGAACAAAAACTTAACAGCAAAGGGCCTAACTCATTTTTTAACCAGATCCAGAACAAAATGATTCCTTTTAGCATTTTTGCAGCTGTCTGTCAAACAGATTAGTACATAGAACTAATTACTATGCATTTAATTGTTAAAAAGTCATTTTCTTGTGTTAAAATGAGAGTTCTTTAACCCCACCCTTCCTCCAAAGAGACTTCTTGCAAATCTTTTTCATGCAAACTATTTGAAAAGTGTCGTATCAATTCCTTTGACACTTCAATGATATTGCTACATCAAACAGTACAAACACATGATCGAGTGCAGAAAGCAAATGGAAACATCTTCAAAATGAAGTTCCTAACACATTCTCCTGCTGGCTTTTCTTCCTCATACACTGTGAAGATCTGATGTTCAGGTCGCTCGAATAGAAAATCATTAACAAAGATTTGAGAGGAAGAGAAGAGAGGAGCACATCAATGTGGCCAGCAAGTTGAAAGCTGACAAGTTAACTATTTTAAACATACATACTTGTTCTGAGAAGAACAAAGTAATATGTATCAATATGTGTTGGAATTAAGTAAATTATTTCTAAAACATGACAATACATCTAGGGGGAGAGAGCTACAGTCAAAGGAATAAATTAGGGTTCGAAAAACTATAAGAAATTATTTGAAAGAATGATTATTGCTTCAGTACTTGCAGAAAAAACTAAATGTACCCTAAGGCAACTACAAAAAGTAAAGGCTCATTGTCTGATGCCCATTAATAAAAAAAACAAAAAAAAAAAACTGAAACCAATTAATGTGCCTGTAGGGTGATGTTTAAAGCCCCACCCCTGAGGAGAACTTTTGGATGAACAAATTAGATGTCTATTGTAACCTACCATACCTGGCTTGGTCTTTCCTCTAACAGCAGTGGGAAATCCTGGCTTTCTCGGTTTTCTCTCTATTTGTAGAGATTTTTGATGGTCTCACGTGTGAGAAAAGTGTCAACATGTGCCTCCCTAGGTGAAAAGACTACCTACATATAAAGATAATATTGCTGTAGTCACAAAGGAGTTGCTTTATTAAAACTGGAGAGTGCAGAATTTGGTGCAGCTGTGTATAGAAACCAATCAGCTTCCAGATTTTATTGTCAAAGCTTAATTGAACAAGCTGAAATTAGAAGCTGATTGGATACCATGCACAGCTGCACCAGATTTTGCACTCTTAGGTTTTAGTAAATCAACCCCATAGAGACACATTATACAACTATATGATCAAAAGAAAAGATCCATAAGCCGCATATCATGCAGCAGACCCATCTGCATGAATGGATTAAGCTCCAAGGGTCAGAGCCAAATGCATTGGAGGTGTGGCCTGGCTGGAGTCCAGGCTGAGACTGCCATTCATTACACTTCATGCACATGGGTCTGCTTCATGATGTGCAGCTTATGGATCTTTTCCTTTGACATGAACTCCCTGTCCCTGCCTGCACTCACAGCAGTCTAGTTGGACTTTACCTCTCTATTAAGTGGCACCTAAATTTTGACTTTTTGGGTTACAATGATATGATCTTGCGCTGATCTCTAAAATATGCTGTTCTTTTGCACAGCCAAATGTTGAACACTCCTGGCTACAAACCCAGACCCAAACCCAGTCTGTTTACAGTTATGTGAACAGGCAAACAAACTCACCAGATATGGCCAGTTTGCCAACCCATCTGAACTTCTGGATGATGCAGCTGAATGTTTGTCACTAAGGCCCCTTTCACACTGGGGCGTTTTTCATGCGGTTTAGCGCTAATATTAGCGCTATTATACTGCATGAAAAAATCATGCCCTTTAGCCTTCAATGTGAAAGCCCGAAGGCTTTCACACTGAAGCGGTGCGCTAGCAGGACCGCTCCAAAAGTCCTGCTAGCCGCTTCTTTACAGCGGTGAAGGAGCGGTGTGTTCACCACTCCTTTACCGCGGTCTCCCATTGAAATCAATGGGACAGCGCGGTAATACCGCCCGCAAACCGCGGCAATAGCCGCGGTTTGCGGGCGGTATTAACCCTTTTTCGGCCGCTAGCGGGGGTTAAATTCACCCCCCTAGCGACCGCATACCGCGGTAAGAACGACGGTATAGCAGCGCTGAAAATCGCGCTGCTATACCGCCACCGCTCCTGCCCGCCCCAGTGTGAAAGGGGCCTTAGTGGCAGTACCACCTCTAAATTACAAATTCCAATGGGTAGTTTTAAAATGTAATCAAGCCGGCTGGGATTGTGGATGTTGTCATTGACCAAATATGACATTACCCAAGATCCCCAGCTTGTTTGTTTATATTCCAGTGGCACTGGGAAGCTGACATTTGCAATGGGCGTAGCAGCAAGGCAGCAACTCTGTGTCTGAAGGTAATCATGTTGATAGGTCAACATTGTCAAGCATCGCTCATTGGCTGATGTGGATCTAAATGGCTGGACAACATGATTGGTGTTGAATTTACATTGGGAGACATTATCTATTTATTTTATTTAATTAAAGCGGAGGTTTGCCCACCACTGCAAAAATTAAAAGCCAGCAGCTACACATACTGCAGCTGCTGGCTTTTAATAATAGGACACTTACCTGTCCTTGAGTCCAGCGATATCGGCACCGCAGCTGATGTTTCCATCAGTTTTCGGGTGCTTCCGCCGCCATTGTGGGGAAGGGAACCCGGCAGTGTAGCCTTACGGCTTCACCCCGGGAACCCTACTGCGCATGCGCAAGACTTCGCTCCTCTCTCCTACTGGCCCAGCAGCAGGGGAAAGAGGAGCAAGGAGGAGGGAGGCAAGCCGTGACGTCAACAGCCACGGCTGTGGCTTCCGGAAGTGGGAACAGGATACCTGTGTTAAATTAGGTTAGGGAGTCTCCAAACAAGACCATTCAGATGAGATTGTAGATCCAAATAGGTGAAATTTTATTTCATTGCAGTGGAGAAATACAACACAGTTCTCAGCAACATAAGCGAGTAAAGTGAAAGTGTTTCTGAGGTTACATCTACAGGCTATACACTTTTATACGTATGAATATGCATAAGGTCTAGGTGTGTTTTAGGCTGTAATCTAGGTGTGACCGTATAGTTAGTCCAATCAATGTCCATATCTTCTTAGTAGCAAGGGAAAAGTTAAATGGGTGTATACATCATGTGACCGATAAAAACTGAAAAAAAAACACGGACGCCGCAATGACAGTACTGGATCAGACTAGTTAGATAAGACAAAAAAAAGAAAAATGGTATATATCAAGCTCATCCACTATAGTCTGAATCATGCAAGGATAGAGCTACTTAATAGTAATAGATTCATGTAGCAACCACAGCGTCACTGGGGGGATTTATAGATAATTAACCACCGTGAATGTTCCTCTGAATTTGGGTGAGAGCATAAACAAACAGGGAGGAGAGGGGAAAGAAAAACCTTCCCGAAAGAATTCTTCACTGGAGGAACAGCTGTTGCGACTATAAATATTTATTAATTATCCGCATATAGTCAAATTTACAGATGTAAAAATTAGAAAAAACACCCACCTCCACCACATGGTTATACTGTGCAAACAATGTGTGTCTCTGGGGTCTAATGTGGACACTTTGCAGTGATTTACGTGTGCAGCACAGGAGCCTTAAGATCACCTTCCAATTCAGCGATCAGACCCACGTATCCAACCAATGAGGATACCCTCTACTCATATTATTGTACGGTCTGAGATGAAAACGGAATAGATATCTGTATAGGAGTAATTGTGATGTGTATGGCTGTTGTGGTGGCCACCCATGTCCCTATTTAGACTAGTGTCTAATTTTAATAAATGTGGTGGAGGTGGGTGTTTTTTCAAATTTTTACATCTGTAAATTTGACTATATGCGGATAATTAATAAATATTTATAATCGCAACAGCTGTTCCTCAGTGAAGAATTCTTTCAGGAAGGTTTTTCTTTCCCCTCTCCTCCCTTTTTGTTTATAGTTAGATAAGACAGTCCGTTCTCGGAGCAAATAGGGAGTAAACTGTTGTTTCTTATCTGGCGGTAAAGTGATAGTCTCTCTCTCTCTATCTCTCTGTATATGTGTGTGTATATATATATATATATATATATATAAACTCAACATTATCAGACCCCTATAATTCTACTCATTTCCCTCCTCTTGATAGAGGTCACTACCATATCTTTCCTACCTAGTATGATACCAGAGGGTCTACAGTACTACTTCACATCTAAGTGGAGTAAAGTTCTTCTTAGGGTGTATGTGGATACATAACTTTACTCATTCGCATCACCCATCTCGACTTCATACGAATTTGCTAATCTGACTATCTGATAACACTCTTCCTCTTCCTTGGGGTCATCTTCCTCAGTTCTAACTGCTATTGTAGTAATCCTTGCATTTCACATTTAGCACACCTGAAAAAAATAAAAAAAATAAACAAGCAATCCTATAACGATGATTACTATGAGGAAAAAAAATATCTGTTGAATCCATGAAAATTTACCATTTCTTTTTAGACACAAAGTTTTCAGTCTATGTTGACCTTCACCACCAGATAGGAAGCAACAGTTTTCTCCCTTTTTTGCTCCAAGAATGGACTGTCTTATCTAACTAGTCTGATCCAGTACTGTCATGGCGGCACCCGTGTTTCTTTCAGTTTCTATCGGTCACATGATGTATACACCCATTTAACTGTTCCCTTGCTACTAAGAAGATATGAAAATACAAACAATATTCGCGCTGCTAACACATAAAAGCAGCTACAATACCTGTGGAAAAAGTAACAACAAATAATATACAAAAAATGTAGCGCTATGCGTAATAACAATGCAAGACACCCAAGTGCTCAAGGTGACTGGATCACAATGGATCTGATGATGAGTCCCAATATATATAAAAATACAAAAAACGAAAGAAAAGTCTTTGATGACAAGACCGTGAATAAAGTTGAAACTGTCCAGTTCAAAAATGGTGAATGTTCAAAGTATAAAGTGACTTGTAACGTGACCACCACCACATGAAAGGGAGGCTTACCAGACGGAATGGACCCTGTACACATACGTGTAGAGAGTCAAACAGGCTTAGTATGTATATATCCGTGCATATGAAATCCCAGCTGACACTGCACACATATGTATCCGAGATCCAGACTCAAGGATGACACCAGATATCCAAGCCCAGTAGAATGATGAAAATAGCTCACATGGAAATCCTCCTGTCTTCCAGATGGTCTGGGCTCCAAACAGAGCTTCCTAGAGCTCCCCACCTATTTTTAGATTCCCTATTCGGAATCTAAAATAGGTGGGGAGCTCTAGGAAGCTCTGTTTGGAGCCCAGACCATCTGGAAGACAGGAGGATTTCCATGTGAGCTATTTTCATCATTCTACTGGGCTTGGATATCTGGTGTCATCCTTGAGTCTGGATCTCGGATACATATGTGTGCAGTGCCAGCTGGGATTTCATATGCACGGATATATACATACTAAGCCTGTTTGACCCTCTACACGTATGTGTACAGGGTCCATTCCATCTGGTAAGCCTCCCTTTCATGTGGTGGTGGTCACGTTACAAGTCACTTTATACTTTGAACATTCACCATTTTTGAACTGGACAGTTTCAACTTTATTCACGGTCTTGTCATCAAAGACTTTTCTTTCGTTTTTTGTATTTTTATATATTGGGACTCATCATCAGATCCATTGTGATCCAGTCACCTTGAGCACTTGGGTGTCTTGTATTGTTATTACGCATAGCACTACATTTTTTGTATACTAAGAAGATATGGCCATTGATTGGACTAACTATACGGCCACACCTAGATTACAGCCTAAAACACGCCTAGACCTTATGCATATTCATATGTATAAAATTGCATAGCCTGTAGATGTAACCTCAGAAACACTTTCACTTTACTCGCTTATGTTGCTGAGAACTGTGCTGTATTTCTCCACTGCAGTGAAATAAAATTACACCCTTTTTGGATCTACAATCTCACCTGAATGGTCTTGTTTGGAGACTCCCTAACCTGGTTTAACAGAATGGTGCCTGCGGCATTGGTAATGACAAAGCGCTAACATTTGCGTGAAACGCGTCTACCTCTTTGTCCCCTGCTCCATCTGTCAACCACTTGTCATATGAAGCTTCAATAAAAGGATTTTTGGAAGTGCAGCCATCCGGAATTATTTCTTCATGTATTCTTCTACATATTTTTGGTAATAAAAATCACAATAATCGTATATTGAATGGTTTGCGCAAAAGTTATAGCGTCTACAAAATAGGAGATAGATTTATGGCATTTTTATTATTTTTTTTTAAATTTTTACTAGTAATGGCAGTGATCTGTGATTTTTATTGGGACTGCGACATTATGGCAGACAGATCGGACACTTTTGACACATTTTTGGGACCATCGACAATTATACAGCGATCAGTGCTATAAAAATGCACTGATTACTGTGTAAATGTCACTGGCAGGGAAGGGGTTAACACTAGGGGACAATTAAGGGGTTAACTGTGTTCCCTAGTTTGTGTTCCAACTGTGGGGGAGGGGACTGACTATAGGAGATGACAGATCGTGGTTCCTAGCTAGTAGGAACTCACAATCTGCCTCTCCTCTCACAGAACTGGGATGTGTGTGTTTACACACACACACACACATCCCTGTTCTGCCTCTCAAGCTTGCGATCGCGCGTGACCGCCGGCCACGCCAGCCACGGCGCCTGCTATCCCTCTTAAAGGAGCCAATGTACAGCTATAACAGCTCGCGGGATCATGCTGATCTGCCGCAGTATAGATTTGTGGCTCCCAAGTGTCTTCTATACAGGCATCACCCCAGAACAACCACTTGAAGTCAAGCAATGTACCGGCACAACGATTGGCAACAATTGGCTACATTTCACCCTCCGAACATTTCAGCTCCAATTACTGCTTAGGTTCAATTCTCATTTTCCACTAAAGCTGCTTCTCAAACCTGGCAGTCATGTCAAATCTTTACCAGTGAACAGTTACCAAAAGAGCAGCTGCCCAGGAGCTTTACAGAACACAGTGCACACTTTCACATTATGCCCTATTTCAGAGGATCCCACGATTCAATGTTCTTACAGCCAAAACGCAGCCATACAGCATTTTTTACTGTGGGGGGAATACAAAAATGTACCAACAGTAAATAAAGTGTCTAAAACAGAACCCAAGGCAGCCCAATGATTTGCTATTGTATCTTGCAGCACTGACATCCTGAATTAAAACTGCATTGAGTCTGTATATTCTTCATGCGTTTATGTGGGCTTCAGTAAAGATACTCTTCTTCTTGATCCCCTAAGGAAATTGTATAGTGCCTGGATCAAAAATCTACAATGTTATTTGTAGGCAGTTATATTGTGTGCTTTTAGAGACAAACTTTTTTGGAGCAATCTAGTGTTTGCTAAAGCTAGCTCATGTGAAAGTCTACTCTACAATTTCTCAGGTCTTATTGCCACAAAGCCTCTCTGCTTGAAGAAGTTAAACTTGGTTTCCTCCAGGTGCAAAGAGTGCCCCTTGTCATTGCAATAACTTAAAAGTTAACAACTTTGCACTAAGATTATTATATAAACAAAGAAGGGAGTTTGGGACTTTGAATAAGGTTATTGGCTGGTAGGGGTTAAATAGTGTATAAACATGTCTAATTGACATGAGTAGTAAAATACAATGCAGCAGTACAAAGCATGTAGAAATAGTATCATATTCTGTATATAAAGTACACATGCATGCATGGCATGGACATCATAAATTCATAGATATATAAATAAACAGCACATAGCAAGAATAGATATTGTTGATATAAAATATGTAAATTCATATATGTACACATGTCAGCTTGGCAGCACAAACCAGATTAAATGAGTTGAAAAAATTGATAGAGAATATGTATCTAGATATGAATTCTATTGAGGCATATATCTAACATCCTGAATAACTGACGCGTTTCGTGTAAAAAGCACTTCCTCAGGGACGGATGCTATAGGGTATCTACAAGAAACAAAAATATAATTAAACTTAATGTTTCAGTAAGCACATCCGAAAAAGACAGGATCTGCAGACCTGAGTACTTACATGCAAGAGATAACAACGGTGTGACGTATGTGTGGGGCCCAGGGCCATTACACCAGCAGTTCTGGTTGGGAGCTGTGGGGGCCTTTTTCATGGGGTGTTATGTTGTCTGAAACCCAGGAGCTGCTATGCGCTCTGTGCGCCCTCCGTTTCCCCAGTCCTTCCGTCCTGTAGGGGACGGAGGGCTGCAGGGGGTTCTGGCGGGTGTCCGCAGCGCATCGGCTTCACGCACTGTGCTCCATGCGTGATGTAATTTATGGGCGTCGTGGCAGGAGCACAAGGTTTTCTCATCCAGCCGACTCAGCTGGGGATTCAGCGTCAGTCGCAGGGGTGTTTACTGCCCGGGGCTGGGGCCCCTCCCCGCACTTGTTGTGCTGCCGTGATGCTGGTGGCAGACCTTGTGCGTGGAGGGCATATTTAGGGTGGCTCTCCAGGCACAGTTCCTCTACTTTGTTGCACATGTGTAGACGCCTTGTTCCACTGAAAAACTCTGCTCCTATATACATATTTAAGGCGATTACCAAGCGATCTCATCACACTGCTTCTTAGTACGTTTTTTTCTTTCCTATTGCTCCTACTATATTATTGGTGAGTGGGATCTTCTCATGGTGCTCTTTGCATACATCCTTCGTTCACCTTTGTTCTCTACATATCAGTTGGTGTCTCTTACCACTATCTCGCCTGCACATGTTTCCATTTCTGTCACATTCCATCTGGGTATCTAGTCTTATTTCACTTCCAATTCTTATGGATATTTTATCCATTTATTACAGACCCCATTGGGAAATATCACTCCCGTCTATTACCTTGAACACATTATGGAAACTGGTAATCTGTGCTGTGGGGATGCTGCGTGTGCGCCCTCTTGGTGGGGGGCTTCTGTCTACCTCAGCTCCCGTCCCGGGACGCCGTTGCACTGTGGACACCCGCCAGAACCCCCGCAGCCCTCCGCCCCCTACAGGGCGGAAGGAGAGGGGAAACGGAGGGCGCACAGAGTGCATCGCATCTCCAGGGTTTCAGACAACATAATGCCCCATAAAAAAATTACCCCACAGCTCACAACCGGAACTGCTGGTGTAATGGCCCTTGCCCCACACATACTTCACACCATTGTTATCTGTTGCATGTAAGTACTCAGGACTGCAGATCCTGTATTTTCTCTATCAATTTTTTCAACTCATTTTATCAGGTTTGTGCTGCCAAGTTGACATGTACATATATGAATTTAGATATTTTATACAGTTGCTGAACTTTCTCCATTTATAGACCATTTGTCTTACCGTGGACTGATGAACAGCAAGGCTTTTGGAGATACTTTTATAACCCTTTCCAGCTTTATGCAAGTCAACAATTCTTAATCGTAGGTCTTCTGAGAGCTCTTTTGTGCGAGGCATCAGTCACATCAGGCAATGCTTCTTGTGAAAAGCAAACCCAGAACTGGTGTGTGTTTTTTATAGGGCAGGGCAACCAACACCTCCAATCTCATATCATTGATTGGACTCCAGTTGGCTGACACCTCACTCCAATTAGCTCTTGGAGATCTCATTAGTCTAGGGGTTCACATACTTTTTCCACCTGCACTGTGAATGTTTACATGGTGTGTTCAATAAAAACATGGTAACATTTAATTATTTGTGTGTTATTAGTTTAAGCAGACTGTGATTGTCTATTGTTGTGACTTAGATGAAGATCAGATCACATTTTATGACCAATTTGTGCAGAAATCCATATCATTCCAAAAGGGTTTACATACTTTTTTTTGCAACTGTATCAACAATATCTATTCTTGCTATGTGCTGTTTATGTATATATCTATACATTTATTATGTCCATGCCATGCGTGCATGTGTACTATATCTACAGTATCTCACAAAAGTGAGTACATCCCCACATTTTTTTAAATGCTTTATTCATGTCTATTCATGTGACAACACTGAAGAAATTACCCTTTGTTACAATGTAAATTAGTGAGTGCACAGCTTGTATAACAGTGTAAATTTGCTGTCCCCTCAAAATAACTCAACACACAGCCATTAATGTCTAAACCGCTGGCAACAAAAGTGAGTACACCCCTAAGTATAAATGTCCAAATTGGGCCCAAAGTGTCAATATTTTGTGTGGCCACCATTATTTTCCAGTACTACCTTAACCCTCTTGGGCATGGAGTTCACCAAAGCTTCATGGGTTGCCACTGGAGTCCTCTTCCACTCCTCCATGATGACATCACAGAGCTGGTGGATAGTGGAGACCTTGCGCTCCTCCACCTTCCATTTGAGGATGCCCCAAAGATGCTCAAAAGGGTTTAGGTCTGGAGACAAGCTTGGCCAGTTGATCACCTTTACTCTCAGCTTCTTTAGCAAGGCAGGCGTGGAGGTGTGTTTGGGGTCGTTATCATGTTGGAATACTGCCCTGCGGCCCAGTCTCCAAAGGGAGGGGATAATGCTCTGCTTCCGTATGTCACAGTACATGTTGACATTTATGGTTCCCTCAATGAATTGTAGCTCCCAGTGCCAGGAGCACTCATGCAGCTGCAGACCATGACACTCCTACCACCATGCTTGACTGTAGGCAAGACACACTTGTCTTTGTACTTCTCACCTGGTTGTCGCCACACACGCTTGACACCATCTGAGCCAAATACGTTATCTTGGTCTCATCAGACCACAAGACATGGTTCCAGTAATCCATGTCCTTAGTCTGCTTGTCTTCAGCAAACTATTTGCGGGCTTTCTTGTGCATCATCTTTAGAAGAGGCTTCCTTCTGGGATGACAGCCATGCAGACCAATTTGGTGCAGTGTGCAGCGTATGGTCTACGCACTAACAGCGTGACTCCCCACCCCTTTAACCTCTGCAGCAATGCTGGCAGCACTCATACGTCTATTTCCCAAAGACAACCTCTGGATATGATGCTGAGCACGTGCACTCAACTTCTTTGGTCGACCATGGCGAGGCCTGTTCTGAGTGGAACCTGTCCTGTTAAACTGCTGAATGGTCTTGGCCACCATGCTGCAGCTCAGTTTCAGGGTCTTGGCAACCTTCTTATAGCCTAGGCCATCTTTATGTAGAGCAACAATTATTTTTTTTAGATCCTCACAGAGTTCTTTGCCATGAGGTGCCATGTTGAACTTGCAGTGACCAGTATGAGAGAGTGAGAGCGATAACACCAAATTTAACACACCTGCCTATTCACACATGAGACCTTAACACTAACGAGTCACATGACACCGGGGAGGAAAAATGGCTAATTGGGCCCAATTTGGACATTTTCACTTAGGGGTGTACTCACTTTTGTTTCCAGGGGTTTAGACATTAATGGCTGTGTGTTAAGTTATTTTGAGGGGACAGCAAATTATCACTGTTATACAAGCTGTACACTCACTACTTTACATTGTAGCAAAGTGTAATTTCTTCAGTGTTGTCACATGAAAAGATATAATAAAATATTTACAAAAGGGTGAGTGGTATACTCACTTTTGTGAGATACTGTATATGATACCGTTTCTACATGTTGTGTACTACTGCATTGTATTTTACTACTCATGGCAATTACACATGTTTATACACTATTTAACCCGTACCAGTCTATAACATCATTCAAAGTCCCAAACTCCCTTCTTTGTTTACATGAACCAGGGATGGAGGCACATATTTATGTGCCTTATCTAAAGTCCCAAACTCCCCCTTTTTTTTTACATGAGATTATTATATAGACTATTTGTATAACACACACAGGCGTATAACACGCACCCCAATTTTAAGAGGGAAGTTTAAGGAAAATAAAATTTCACAGCCCCCTTTACAGTACACAGCCCCCCCCCCATCCATTATGCATCCCCCCATCCAGTACACATCCCCCTATCCAGTACACAGCCCCCCATTCATTATACATCCCCCCATCCAGTACACAACCCCCCCATCCAGTACACATCCCCCCCATCCAGTACACATCCCCCCATCCATTATACATCCCCCATCCAGTACACATCCCCTCCATCCATTATACATCCCCCCATCTATTATACATCCCCCCATCCAGTACACATCCCCCCATCCAGTACACATCCCTACCATCCAGTACACATCCCCCCATCCAGTACACATCCCCCCCATCCAGTACACATCCCCCCATCCAGTACACATCCCCCCCATCCATTAAACATCCCCCTATCCATTATACATCCTCCCCATCCATAATACATCCCCCCATCCGGTACACACCCCCCCATCCAGTACACCCCCCCATCCAGTACACATCCCCCCATCCAGTACACATCCCCCCATCCAGTACACATCCCCCCTTCCAGTACACATCCCCCCCCATCCATTATACATCCCCCATCCATTATACATCCCCCCATCCATTATACATCCCCCATCCAGTACACAGCCCCCCATCCAGTACACAGCCCCTCTGCACTCCCAGGAGACCCCCAGTCTCCTGGGACAGTGCTGCCAGCATTCTCTACAGTTAAGTAAAAAAAAATCACTGTCAGCCCCTTCCACACCGCTCCTCCTGTGTCACTCCTATTGCAAAACAAAGCTTATATATACCTCAATACTGTAGCTCCGTTTTTTTTTTTGATTTTCAAAAAATGTTTATTGTTATTAGATGCAGTACAATTTTATATATAAAAAAAAAGGTAACAAAAGACCCCAATCGAGGTCGGTACAGAATATGATCATTAGAAACAAACAAGAGAAGGCCACTTGGAAATAAGTTCCATCACAGAATCATAGACCACAGTGCATAATATAGAGGGTAGAGCGGACTCTGTATACAAAAAGTAGGCGCCAATAAATTTAAAGTAGGCCCTACGTCTACTCCCTACCAGTCCACGCACCCCAATTGGGATCCTGCTGTGCATGGAGCGATCGGGAATAGAGCACCCAGGGAGGGATATGAACAAAGGGCTTGGCAACCCGCAAACCTGCCCCGGTTGCTGACCCCCTGAGGGGGCGAACCATCCGGGGGGAGTCTGAGCTCAAACCTCTGTTAATAGCCCGAAGGGGTTAAAGAACCCAACTAGCGGAGTGGCTTCCAAAAGCCTGTAAGGCGGACCATCTAGCTGTACCCATCAACATAAAAAAAAAAGACTGATCAGATATAATCCCTGAGTAGCCAGTGACAGTCTAAGATAGAGATCGAGAGTAGGAAGAAAAGAAGAGGAGAAATAGGGATAGAAAAGAGAAGGGAGAGCGAACTAGAGAATAAGAGGGAAAGGAGGGGAGGACGGGGAAGTCGGAATTCCTCGCGGAGAGGGGGGAAGAATGACCAGCAACAAGCCAATTAGGGGTTGTCCAGTGCTCACCTATTGGGGAAGAAGGGAAATGCCTACATGTGTAGCCCAGGGTTCCCAGATAAGACGGAATTTTTCTGGGGTGTCTAGTAAGGTATTAGAAATCCTTTCCTGAGTCATTATCCAGGAAATCTTGTGTTTAGCTTGGCGAAATGACGCCGAGGGCGACTTCCAGGCGTGGGCCAAGGTAATCTTGGCCCCCAGAAGGATGAAGTGTATGAGAGCGGGACAATTTAGGGACCTTAGGGATAGCATCATTAAGGAGGGCAATAGTAGGGTCTTGCTTCACCTCAAAACCAGTGACTTTGCGAATGAGGCAGAAAATTCTATTCCAGAACCCCCTAATTTTAGGGCATTCCCAGAGGGTGTGAAGGAGAGAGCCTGCGAGGCCACAACCTCTGAAGCAGAGGGGGGAAGTCTGCGGATAAAACCTAGAAAGGCGAGTAGGGACCAGGTACCATCTGGAGATGACCTTAACGTCAGCTTCCATCAGGGAGGTGTTTAAGATACCCTTAAATGAGCGGGAAAAGTTTGTGTATCAAGTGTCTAGATCCCATTCAAACTGGAGGTCCTGCTCCCATTTCAACATATAGCTCGCTTTGCCCTGAGGGTCAGCTAACGCTGAATAGATCAGGGAGATGCCTCCCCTGACGCCCATGGCTGAGGAGCACCAAAGCTCATATTGAGTAACAGAGAGTGGGTTGTCTGAGCTTTTCCAGACCCCACGCAAAAAATGTAACAATTGATAATAGCGGAAAGTTTTGGAAGAGGGCATGTCCAGTTTGGAAGTGCAGTATTTGAGCGAGATGGGGCCATCATTGTTAAAATATTGTCCTATTCTGTATAGACCCTTGTCGAGCCACCATCCAAAAGCCTTGATATTCAGACCCGGGGGGAATTGGGGGTTGTGGAAGATATGAGCCAGGGGATGCCAGGGAGAGGACAGTGAGGGATGTTTATGAAGGGTATCGCAGAGGGCCATTGAGTGAGAAAGAGTGGGTGACAGGATCGAGGGGCGGTCTTTGCGCGGTCTCCAGGCTAAATAGTCCAATGTGTAGTTAGGGGTTGCCTGCCTTTCTATGTCTACCCAATCTGGTTTAGGTCCTTTAGTATATATCGCTGAGAATTGACAGAGTTGGGCTGCTTGGTAGTACCACCACATATTGGGAAGACCGAGGCCTCCTTTCTTCCTTGCCCTATACAGAACTTTTTTAGATAGACGATGTCCCTTGCCCCCCCATATGAACTGTATGATTTTCGATTGGAATCTATCCAGTGCTCGCTTCTTGACAGGGATAGACAGGGACCGGAAAAGATAAAGCAATTTGGGCAAGAGGGTCATCTTGACCGAGTTGACTCTGCCCAGCCAGGACAAATTATAGAGAGACCATTGTGTAAGTTCATCTGTGAGTTTTTTGAAAATGGCAGGGTAATTGTGTTGGAATAGGAGCTCTACTTTAGGGGTAAGGAAAACTCCCAAATAGGGAAGAGAAGAGGCGCACCAGGAGAAGGGAAAGTTAGTTTTGAGCCTATCGACTATATCTTGGGGTGTAGTGACGTTCAGGGCCATTGACTTTGCCATGTTGACCCAAAGGCCTGAAACCATTCCAAAAGTGTTGAGGAGATGGAGAATATTGGGGGTCGACTTGAGGGGGGAGGTAATGAAGAGGAGGACATCGTCCGCAAAGAGGGCACATTTGTGTGTATGTTGACCACATTGAACCCCATGAATGTCTGGGTGTTGTCTAATTCCTAGAGCTAGGGTTTCTATTGCTATAGCGAAGAGAATAGGGGAGAGCGGGCAGCCCTGTCTGGTACCTTTTAAGATTGGGAATTGATCGGAGAGATGTCCCTGCAGTTTGATCTGGGCTTTCGGGGAGGAGTATAGAGACTCCAGGGTTCTTAGGAATTCTGGGCCAAAGCCCCAATAGCGTAAGATGTTAAAAAGGTATGACCAGGTGACCGTATCAAAGGCCTTTTGGAGGTCTATAGAGAGAATGTATCCCCTTTGAGGGGACCCGTCAACCCAGGAGGATTGCATGAGGGAGATCAAATCTACCGCTCTCCTGATCTGGTCCGGCCCCTGTCTCCCGGGGATGAAGCCCACCTGATCCTTATGAACATAAGAAGCGATGAAGGAGGCCATTCTGTTGGCCAAAATCTTGGTCATGATTTTCAGATCATTATTGATCAATGAAATTGGCCTATAGTTGCCTACATCACTAGGATCCTTTCCCTGTTTGGGGATCACTGAGATATATGCAAGATTGGCAGCGGGTTCGAGAGTGGAGCCTTCACGTAGGGAGTTAAATAGACGGGCCAGACAAGGAGAGAGGACCCCAGAGAAGGTTTTGTAATAAAGAGCGGAGAAACCGTCCGGCCCTGGCGCCGAGTCTGTTTTGAGGTTGATAACTTCCTGGACCTCCTCAGTGCGAAATGGTGATTCCATCATGGATCTATAGGACTCTAAAGCCCCATACACACTATCAGATTTTCTGCTGATTTTTTTCATCAGATTTACCAAAACCATATAACATGAGGTCAAACCTTAAGAGTTTCAATTTGTATGCAATCAGGCAGGCCCTTCTACTACATGGTTTTGGTAAATCTGATGACAAAAACCAGCAGAAAATCTGATAGTGTGTATGGGGCTTGACAGTTTGGGGAGATCAATGTTAGCCAAAAAGGATTCTAGGGGAACAGGGTCAGCAGAGGAGGGAGATGAGTATAGTTTGGAGTAGAAAGCCTGGAAGGTTTCTAGGATCTTATGGGGGTTCTGGGTGAGAGAACCCGAAAGCGATTTAATCTTGGGTAAGGAGAAATTTTTGATCTTTGGGGAGAGCTTGGCTGCCAAGCGTGAGCCGATTTTATCAGCTTGTAAGTAGTGTTGAGCGAACCTGAACTGTAAAGTTCGGGTCCGTACCGAACTTTAGCTTTTTCCCGAACCCAAACCCGAACCCGGACTTTGCGCAAAAGTCCGGGTTCGGGTTCGGCAATCTAATTACGCAGTTAGAAATGCTACAGGGGCCAGCCAATCACCTTTTGATTAGCTGGTGTGCCCTTAGAAGCCATCATAGCCATGCCTACTAATGGCATGGCTGTGATTGGTCAGTGCAACATGTGACCCAGCTTCTATATAAGCTAGAGGCACACAGCACACACGTCACTCTGCTTCAGAATAGATAGGGAGAGGATCTTGTCTGCTGCTGCTGCTCTTAGGGAGAGATAGAAAAATACATGAGTTAGTCCTGATTCTGGAATCTGAGGGAAAAGATAGAGAGACAGTGTAGTTTGGGGCCAGGTTCCTGTTGGTGCTTTCAGGGAGAGAGATATATTATATAGGAATAGGAGTCCAGATTCAGAGATATAACTCAGCGATCTGCATAGGTTTAGCTGTTTGTGTTGCAGTGCAGTCTTTTTACACTGCTATGAGCCCAGTGTCAGAGAAAATCTACCTTTTATCTGGAAGCTCAGTGCACCAGCACTGCATATATTACGTTGAGAGATACACCGTTTCCATACTGTGGGTGTATTCTGCTCTTTGAAAAAGATCCATTTAGGGAAAAAAAAAAGAAGGCACTTTATTGTGCTCTTTTCCAAAAGACCCATAGGGCAAAAAAAATAAAAATTTGCATTTTATTTTGCTCGTGCAAAAAAAGACCCGTTTAGGGCAAAAAAAAAAAAATTTGCGCTTTAATGTACGCTTGCAAAAAGAGCCATTTAGGTCCACAAAAAATATTTTGCAGCGTGTTATACATATGTGGAGGCGTGTGAAATAAACCATTTCTATATATTTGTCTTCTACTGTGCTATACTAAAAAAACATTTTTTTTGAATAGCATTTTCTGCAGTTCTGTAGCTGTGCGATTCAGCGGTTACGTACTGTGGGTGTGTTGTGGTCTTCCAAAAAACGCCATTTAGGGCCACAAAAAATATTTTGCAGTGTGTTATACATATGTGGAGGTGTGTGAAATAAACAATTTCTATATAGTTTTCTCCTACTGTGCTATACTAAAAAAAAACATTTTTTTTGAATAGCATTTTCTGCAGTTCTGTAGCTGTGCGATTCAGCGGTTACGTACTGTGGGTGTGTTGTGGTCTTCCAAAAAACGCCATTTAGGGCCACAAAAAATATTTTACAGTGTGTTATACATATGTGGAGGTGTGTGAAATAAACAATTTCTATATAGTTTTCTCCTACTGTGCTATACTAAAAAAACAACATTTTTTTTTAATAGCATTTTCTGCAGTTCTGTAGCTGTGCGATTCAGCGGTTACGCACTGTGGGTGTGTTCTGCTCTTCCAAAAACACCCATTTAGGGCAAGATCCTAAATTTGGAAAATATGAGGAGAAGATCAAAGGGACGTGGTGGCCCCGGTCGTGGTGCTGCTGGTGGAGCTCCTGTTGCAGGGAGAGGACGTGGTGGATCTGTGCCAGATACACGCACAAGTAAAACACCTTCCTCAGGTGCGAGTAGGCGACCGAGCCTGCGGCGGTATTTTGTCGCGCCTAATGAGGCTGTACGAATGTTTAGGCCAGGACAAGTACAGGCGATAGTAGATTGGGTTGCTGACAGTGTCTCGGGTTCCTTCACATTGTCTCCCACCCACTCTTCTGATGAAAGATCAGAGTTGGCACCTGAAACCCATGTCCATCAGTCTTTCACCTCACCCCCTTGCAAATCAGCCAAGCAGTCTGAGCCTCAAATCATGCAGCAGTCTCTTCTGCTTTTCGATGACTCTGTTAGCAGGGTTTCCCAGACAAGGAGGGCAGGGGTGAAGACTGGGTGGAAGATAGTGGTGCAACGGATCGGTGACGATCCGTGATCCGAACGGGTCACCCCGTTCGGATCGGCACACACCGCGATCCGCGGCCTCGGCCTTAGGAAAGGCCGCGGCTTCAGCCTAGCTCCGGAGCCGCGGCCATCTTGGTACACCCGGGGCGGCGGCCACCTTGTGACGTCATCACCCCTCGCTGCTCGTGGATTTGAACTGGCCGGCGGGAGAGACTGGTAAGTGGGGGAGATGCCCATTACTGGGGGAGATTGTGGATATTACATACAGGGGGAGAGTGTAGATATTACATACAGGGGGAGAGTGTGGATATTACATACAGGGGGAGATTGTGGATATTACATACAGGGGGAGAGTGTGGATATTACATACAGGGGGAGATTGTAGATATTACATACAGGGGGAAGATTGTGGATATTACATACAGGGGGAAGATTGTGGATATTACATACAGGGGGAAGATTGTGGATATTACATACAGGGGGAAGATTGTGGATATTACATACAGGGGGAAGATTGTGGATATTACATACAGGGGAAGATTGTGGATATTACATACAGGGGAAGATAGTGGATATTACATACAGGGGAAGATTGTGGATATTACATACAGGGGAAGATTGTGGATATTACATACTGGGGGAGATTGTGGATATTACATACAGGGGAAGATTGTGGATATTACATACTGGGGGAGATTGTGGATATTACTGGGGGAGATTGTGGATATTACAGTGGGGGGGGATGACGTGGATATTAGTATTTTTTTTTTTTGCCGATCCGAAAATGATCCGTTCCGTGGCTCTGATCCGAGGATCGATCCGATCCCTGAGTTTTTTGATCCGTTGCACCCCTAGTGGAAGATGATGTGGAGGACGATGAGGTCCTCGACCACACATGGAATCAACGTTATGCAGGTGACCAGTGTAGTTTGGAGGAAGAGGCGGTGGTCGCACAGAGCCACCAGCACAGCAGAAGAGGGAGCAGGGTGCAAAAGCGGAGCGTCCGTCCCCTAGACAGTATGTCTGCTACTGCCCAATGCAGCAAGGGACCGAGCACACCAAAGCCAGGTCCAAGGAGTTCCCTAGCGTGGCAGTTCTTCACACAATGTGCTGATGACAAGACACGAGTGGTTTGCACGCTGTGCAATCAGAGCCTGAAGCGAGGCATAAACGTTCTCAACCTGAGCACAACCTGCATGACCAGGCATCCAAGTGCAAAGCACGAGCTGCAGTGGAGTAGACACCTCAAAAACCAAGAAAGGTCTCAGGCTCCTCCTGCTTCCTCTTCTGCTGCAGTCTCGGCCTCTTCATCCACCTCTGTAGTGACAGTGGCACCTGCCACCCCGCAAACAGAGGATCTGCCAGCAACTGTTAGAGAAATTAGAAATGATACTTTAAATGTCAACTATGAATATGCATATTAATATGACTATATCTTCTAAAGTTAAAATGTTTGCTTTATATAACTCTATTAATACTTAAATATGCTGAATAAGCTCTAATAGCCCTAATTACTGGAATAAGTCATATGACCATATTCTATTGTGCAAAGATGTGCTGACTCTTACATCTGTCAAAACATGGGCTGCGAACCATGGAATAATTTATGTGTCCATTGTATGAAATTTCCTGTCATAAGGTGTTGGCTGAAAAAGGATATTCTCATCTTCCTGCTAAAACGTCAGAATAAAAGTTGAAATTATACACGTGATCAGGACGTTACGAACAGGAAGGGGGAAGGTTTAAGGGTGATAAAAGCAGCATGTAAACTTATGACAGGCAGAAATGGATCTCTGAAGCAGAAAATATACATTTAACCATTTCTCTTGCATATGCAATAAAATATCTTGACTTGTAACGAGAGTTGGTCCAAAATTACTTGACATTTTGGTCCTTCGAAAACGGAAGTCCAAATTCCTGGAAAGCACTAGCCAACAACCCAGTGAACCGATGTCCGTACGGCAAAAAACTGTAAGTCCTCCGTCTTAAATTTGACGTTAACAGAGGCCGGCTCACTGAACTAGTGCCTCCCGGGCAGCGACTTACCGGATCAGCACAAGAGACCGCTCTCGGGGCAAGGTAAGATATTTTCATTTATTATATTATACTTTTAGGCCTAAATGTGATTAGGGATTTAATGAATTAAGGGATTTTGTTACATACATCTAATATAGAGATTAATTGAATGTTTATCTGTTGTGTATATGTTTTGCTTTATCCAAGTTGAGGGAATATAAGTAGATACGTCCGTAGTTTAAATCCCTTTGATATAGGAGTATGGTCCCATTCCAATACCCGGGTGCAGATAAAGGAAATTTGTCGACAAAGGACCTAGGTCCTGACAGCCTTGTAAACTGCAGGAATTCCCGTGGGGGACACATAAATATTCCTACATCAAAAACATGAACCCCTGTTGATACAAAGGTATGGCCTGATAGATTTCCAGGTAACAAATAGAGGTAATTTGACGAGCCCTTGCGCTCAGCCAGCCTCGTATGTTGTGTAAAAAACCTGTACAGGCATTTATAAATACCGTTGAATCAACAAATATTAATGTTTTGATAAAGTGTGGGAACAACAGTCGAGAGAAATTAAGTCTCTTTTGTAATTCTGTTCATGCTCCCTACAGTTTACTGAAATATTAATGTTTTGATCAGGGGGGGTTGACCAGTCAGGTGAATTTACGTTCGCCTTGTAATTCTGTTCATTCTCCCTATAAATGAATAAAACATTAAGTAAGAAGACAAGACACCAGTATTATAGCAGCACACAAGATCAATAATCTAGAAGTGATATGTCACGACTAGAAAGTTTGTGAGTAGCTGCAGAAGTGATAAGATACTGTGTGCAGGTATTGTGTCAGTGTGAGAAGACCTTACAAAAAAAACTCTGTGTGCACGTTAAAATGAGTATGATCCATGGAAAGTCTGATGGTTTGAATGATGATGCAAAGTATATGTGTAGTCTAGACAAAGAGAATGTGAAACTCCTTAAGACATGGAAAACAAAGTATGATTTTGATGCATTTTTAAATAAGGATTGTTGTGTAATACTGTGTTGTGTAGAAAGCTTTAAAAATAAATAAAAATTATGCCGGCATGTATGTATGTATGTATGTATGTATGTGTGTATATGTGTATGCATATGTGTATGTGTATATATATGTATGTATATATGTATATATATATATATATATATATATATATATATATATATATGTATATATATATATATATATATATATATATATATATAAAAAAGAAAAGAAAAATAAGGAAATAGAATAAATTAGGTCTTCCCCAGGCAAAGAAATGGCTTGAGGAGGCTAACTGTAGGTTAAAATCATAAAAAAAAAAAATCATAAAAAGACTATGTTTTTAGACAAAGAGGAGGACAATAATATGACCGTCCTCCGAAGTTTAGTGCAGCAAGTATTGACTGAACAAAATGCGACAAACCTAATGCACCCGACAGCCCCTACACACCCTTTAGAGGACTCTCCAATCCCACCGACAGAGGCTGCTCCCCCTCTGACTTCACCACCCGCTCCCAATTCCCTATTGCAGACCTGCAGTCCCCACCACCAGATGGGACAGAGGTATGCAACAAGTTACCCCACTGACCCTCCTTACAGCAATCCCAAGGTCCACATAGCTCAATTCAGGGATGGTATCATGGGAATGGTTGCTAGCTATCATCTCAATGTGAGGGAAATAGAGCAGGTCACCAGACAGGTACTGGGACCTGACTGGCATCATGTAGTGGGAGATTGGAGTGGATTAAACAACCAGGGAGGGGTGTTGCCTCAGGATGATGCAGCACTTAAAAACAGAAGAAATGCTCTTATAGCAAAGATAGAGAGAGGATAGATGGATACGTCAAGCCGACTGGTCCATTATAAATCAGTGTATATGGGGAGAAGAGGAAACAGTGGATAATTTCATTGTTAGGATAAAGAAGAATTTTAATAACCACTCTGGGATAGAAATCCCAGTAGATCAAGTGAACGATAGCCCATATGAACAACAGCTAAAGAATGCAATCCTGAAGGGGCTGCTAGTCCTTATATCAAGTTTCGTTAACGAACACATGATTAACCATAGGATCTGCAGACTCTAGGAGCTAATCAAGTATGCGAGGCATGCTGAGGGGCACTTCCAACCAAAAAAGAAAGTAAAGAAAAGGATGAGGGGGGAGTGTTTCCTGTATGGTAAAAGTGTGTCTGCAGAGAGAGAAGCAGAAGGATGGGAAAGAATCTGATATTTTGGATGTGTGTAATGTTGAAACTTGTTTGCATGCTGAAGCCAAGCCAGAAATAACCTGGGTTGCAAAGAGTAGTTGGGTAACATTTCTCTGTGACACTGGGGCTTGTAGGACCCTGATACACCCGCTGGATATGCCACCAGGGGTACAGGGAAAAGGTTTAGTATATGTAAAATCTGCAAATGGGTTGATGCACCAGGAGGCCATGTCTGAAGGCCTTACTGTGGAAAATCCACAGACAGGTAAAAAGGCTCAGTGTAAAATTGTAATGTCAACTAAATGTCCTGTTAATTCGTTGGGTAGAGACATGTTGCATGCTCTTGATATTTCTGTCGTACCAGTGGAGGGGGGCCTCAAAGCCCATCGGCTGTGTGAAAAACAAATCACAGCTGTGGATAATGAGCCCTGATACTGGTACAGCTTGGATTTACAAACTTAGGGATTAAAGATGCCCAAAACCCTGACAGAAATAATTGAAGAGCCTGTGAGGAAAGGTACAAGGTCCAGACGAACCTCTATTGCACTATCTACTACAAAAGGACCACTGGGCCTGATAGGTCCTATGAGAAACAGTTAATGAGTTGCACTAACACTGAAGTGCTCTTAAGATACCTGTACTGTGATAAGGAAGGAAATAACATGGCTACTTGTCTCCTACCACAGCCTATTCTGCAAATATACAGGCAGGATGCTGTACCTCATGTTTCGGTCACGCGGAACTCCGAGGTATCATGGCATGAGCTAGGAGAACTTATCACAGACTGGGTCAAATTAACAGATGAGGAACTGAAATCCAGAGGGAATCAGAGGTACAGATTAGCGTGGTTTGTTGAATGTACAACCAGAACTTGCGTGATTGAAGTTTTGACAAAAGACAGTGACTGACACTTTTTGACCAAAGGGGAAGGGGATGCCTTAAAAGACGTCCCCGATTTCTTGTGATCAAAAGGAAAGACAGACGTAGGGCTAATTAAGACAGACAGTCAGTTCTGGTTTGCACTTATGTACAAGGGAAAACTCACAAGAAATGTTCAATGCTTTGTCTCGAGTTGTACCTCCCAGTGGGAGTCAAATTCTCTTGTATGTGGATGACATTCTGGTAGCGGCTCCTCTGGAGCGACAATGTAAAATTGACACCTTGGCTCTGATGCATTTCCTCACAGAACAAGGTCACAAGGTTAGCAAAATAAAATACAACTTTTGAAAAACAAGGTGAAATACCAGGGTTACATTATATCTCAAAAAGGCAGACATCCAGATGAGATCCGAAAAGAGGCCATCATTCAAGCCCCCAAACCACTTAAAAATAAAGAAATGATGTAATTTCTTGGCATGGCAAATTTTTGTAGAGCATGGATAGCTAATTATGCTACGGAGGTGGTGCCTCTTTCTGATCTCATCTATGGTACACAAATGTCTGCAAAAGGTTCCATCCAGTGGAATGTGCAAGCAGAGGATGCATTTACAAAGGTGAAGCACCTCATTGTGGGTTCCTCTGTGCTTAGCCTACCCAATTACAGTAGAAACCCTTTAGCAGACTGTAGATTGTAAAGAGGGGTACATGACTTCTGCTCTCACTCAGGTTTATGAGAACGAACACAAACTAGTTGCATTTTACTTAACTAATTTGCCCCACTGTGTACAAGCTGTAGTAGCAGCCTCATTGGCCATACGGTCATCTGCATTGATAGTATTGTTCCACCCCTGGTACTTAAAGGTCTCACATGTTATTTAGGTGATCTTACTATAAGACAGAATCTCCTATTTATCTCCAGTCAGGCATTTATCATGTATGACTACACTTCTGGGACAACCACACGTTACAATCAAGAAGTGCACTACATTGAATCCTGCTACACTAATGCCAACACCTGGTGATGGGGATCCACATGATTGTGCAGCTCAAAATTGATGAACGGGTACTCCCTAGGAAGGATCTCACTGATGTTCCCTTTCTAGATGCTGACATTACCTTTTTTGTTGATGGGTCGTGTAGAAAAAACGATAAATCAAACGGCTTATGCTATAGTAACACATGACCAGGTCATTGAAGCTAGACCCTTTCCCAGTTCCTATTCTGCACAACAAGCTGACATTATAGCCCTGTCAAGGGCCTGCAGTCTAGGGGAAGGGAAAAATAAATAGATATTTATACTGACAGCCAATACGCTTGCTCTACACATATTTGCCCAGCAATGGAAAAAAGGGGTATGATTACGTTGCCATGGGAAACCGATCACACAGAGATCTCATTCTTGCCCTTCTAGAATATGTACAAAAACCAGCACAAGTGGCTATTTGTAAATGTGCGGCACATAGAAAGGGAACAGATCCAATTACCCTAGGGAATGCACTAGCAGACAAGACAGCAAAGGAAGCTTCTGAAGGACAGCAATGACAAACATATACAGTTTCCCAAGTAAATGATGAGGTACAGAGAGCTATTGATGAAACATGGTTATCAGAAATGCAGAAAACATCACCGGCAGGTGAAAATCCAAGTGGTTATATACAGGGTCAACACTGGTCAATGGTATATACACATGTACAGAAGGTAAACCTAACTTATCTACATCACTATTCACGTATGCTGTGTTATTGAGTCATGGGTAGGCCCATACCTCAAAAGGAGGGATGGTACTGGGTGTACACAACATATGGGTTTACAAAACTACTCTGAAAATTTTGTCTCACATATCCGATTTGTAACAGATACCATGCACAAGGTGCCCTAAGAGCCTTAAGGGGTCATTTCCCACAACCCCCTTATCCCTTTCACACAATATGCATGGATTTTATTGAATTGAACAAATGTGAGAATAAGTACTGTCTGGTTATTGTGTACAGGTTTATAAAGTGGGTGGAAACTTTTCCTATGGCGCACACGGATGGACAGTCAGTAGCCAAAGTACTAATCAAAGAGGTGATTCCACGACAAGGGATCCCCGCGCTGATTTACAGTAACAATGGCTCCAATTTTGTAAACTAAACAATACAACTAATTGGTATATGGTACAATATCTGACCTACTAGGGAGAATCACTATTTAGGTTGTAACCCCTGGTCAGAACACCCCAGCCCCCGAGCCAACTCAGTTTCAACTTAATACCTCTTTGTTTAAAACAGATTTTACTTACAAGGAACAATTAAGTATAGAAACAGGATTTGGAGACAAAAATTAGTGGATAGAATGGGTCAGATACACAACTCAATCTAAGGGGTTAAGTGATTGTATTTCTTGTGCAAACCCAAGACCACAACTAGCTACCATTCCTCTCCCTGAAGAGGAAACAGATTTAGCTTGCATAATAAGACTGTTTTCAGAAAATATTACTGGGTCTGAATGTGCAAATGAGAAAAAGAGATACCCTAAAACTAAAATGCAAAGTACACCCCCTTCACTACAAGCATTACCAGGAAATTTTTCTAGTTTCTCTAACAAAGATAAGGATGGTACAAAGGTTGGCACTCTATCTCCTGAATACTGTGCGACCACAACATCAACTACAGACATTAAGTATCAACTAAAATGGTTTCAGGAACAGAAACGGCAACTAGCTGATGTTTGGTGGCTGTGTGGGGACAAGAAACTAAGGCTCAGACTGCCACCTAGATGGGAGGGTAGTTGTGCCCTTACCCGCCTGTTGCTTCCCTTTTATATTGTTCCTATGACTAATAAATTGATGAGACTACCAGGTAAACACTATTTTAAGAGACTTAAGTGTCCAGAATCATTTTGACAACCAGGTATATATAGACTCAATAGGTGTTCCACGAGGAGTTTCCGGATGAATTTAAAGCACAGAATCAAGTAACAGCAGGACTCACCTCACTCTTCCTATGGGTACAGGCCAACAAGAACGTCGACTGGATAAACTACATCTACTACATCTACTACAACCAGCAGAGGTTTGTGAATTACACCAGAGATGCTATCAAAGGTATAGCAGCAAAATTGGACGCCACCTCTTTGACAGCGTGGCAGAACCGTATAGCATTGGATATGTTGCTGGCAGAAAGGGGCGGGGTATGCGAAATGTTCGGCACCTTCTGCTGCACTTTTATTCCAAATAATACGGCACCTAATGGAAGTATCACCAAGGCTTTGCAAGGCCTACAAATGTTATCCCAGGAACTAACTGAGAACTCTGGTGTAGAGAACCCCTTAACAGGACTCTTTGAAAAATGGTTTGGTAAATGGGGTGATCTTGCAAAAGGTTTGCTCATCTCTGTTGTCATGGCAGCCACGGTCCTTACGCTGTGTGGATGTTGCTGCATTCCTTGTATTAGAGGAATTCTTCAAAGACTGATTGACACATCACTAACAAAGACTATGTTTTTCCAGAACAACACTGAACTATACCCGGAACCTGATGAAGATGAACTTACAGTCCTTTCAAAAGACTTATTTGTCTAAATGATAATACCTGGTAAAATAAAGAACCTGGATATTTGAATTATTGACATTATAAGTATAAAAGGGAGCAGCTGTTAGAGAAATTAGAAATTATACTTTAAATGTCAACTATGAATATGCATATTAATATGACTATATCTTCTAAAGTTAAAATGTTTGCTTTATATAACTCTATTAATACTTAAATATGCTGAATAAGCTCTAATAGCCCTAATTACTGGAATAAGTCATATGACCATATTCTATTGTGCAAAGATGTGCTGACTCTTACATCTGTCAAAACATGGGCTGCGAACCATGGAATAATTTATGTGTCCATTGTATGAAATTTCCTGTCATAAGGTGTTGGCTGAAAAAGGATATTCTCATCTTCCTGCTAAAACGTCAGAATAAAAGTTGAAATTATACACGTGATCAGGACGTTACGAACAGGAAGGGGGAAGGTTTAAGGGTGATAAAAGCAGCATGTAAACTTATGACAGGCAGAAATGGATCTCTGAAGCAGAAAATATACATTTAACCATTTCTCTTGCATATGCAATAAAATATCTTGACTTGTAACGAGAGTTGGTCCAAAATTACTTGACAGCAAGACTACCACCTGGGTCACCAACCATCTCCACAATGTCCCATGGAAGCGTTCAGCTCTCTATCTCCCAAACATTGGAGCGGAAGAGGAAGTACCCCCCTAGCCACCCGCGATCCCTGGCCCTGAATGCCAGCATTTCAAAACTCCTGGCCTTTGAAATGCTGTCATTCCGTCTGGTGGAGACGCAGAGTTTTAAAAGCCTGATGGCATTGGCTGTCCCACAGTACGTCGTGCCCAGCCGCCACTACTTTTCCAGGCGAGCCATCCCTTCCCTGCACAAGCAAGTGGGGGACAAAATCAGGTGTGCACTGCGCAATGCCATCTGTGGCAAGGTCCACCTAACTACGGATGCGTGGACCAGTAAGCACGGTCAGGGACGTTATATCTCCCTAACAGCACACTGGGTAAATGCAGTGGCGGCTGGGCCTGAGGCAGATAGCAGTTTGGCGCATGTCCTTCCACCACCGAGGATTGCAGGGCGCTTCAGTTTGCCTCCTGTTGCTAACTCCTCCTACCCTGCTTCCTCATCCTCTACCGCCTCCTCATCCGGTCAGCGTAACACCTTCACCACCAACTTCAGCACAGCCAGGGGTAAACGACAGCAGGCAGTTTTAAAACTTTCCTGTTTGGGGGAAAAACCCCACACCGCGCAGGAGTTGTGGAGGGACATGGAACAACAGACCAATGAGTGGTTGCTGTCAGTGAGCCTCAAGCCCGGCCTGGTGGTGTGCGATAATGGGCGAAATCTCGTAGCAGCTCTGGGCCTAGCCGGTTTGACGCACATCCCTTGCCTGGCGCATGTGCTGAACTTGGTGGTCCAGAGGTTCCTTAAAAATTACCCCAATATGCCAGAGCTGCTGCAGAAAGTGCGGGCTGTGTGTGCGCACTTTCGGCATTCTCACCCTGCTGCTGCTCGCCTGTCAGCGCTGCAGCGTAACTTCGGCCTTCCCGCTCACCGCCTCATATGTGACGTGCCCACAAGGTGGAACTCCACCTTGCACATGCTGGCCAGACTGTGCGAGCAGCAGCAGGCGATAGTGGAGTTTCAGCTGCAGCAATCACGCGTGAGTCGCTCTGCGGAACAGCACCACTTCACCACCAATAACTGGGCCTCCATGCGAGACCTGTGTGCCTTGTTGCGCTGTTTCGAGTACTCCACCAACATGTCCAGTGCCAATGACGCCGTTCTCAGCGTTACTATCCCAGTTCTATGCCTCCTTGAAAAAACGCTTCGGGCGATGATGGAAGAGGATGTGGCACAGGAGGATGAGGACGAGGAGGAGGAAGCGGGATCATTTCAAAGGCTTTCAGGGCAGTCTTTCACAAGTGGCTACGAGGGTGGGTTCCTGCACCAACAAACGCCAGGTACACAATTGTCCGGCAGAAAGGGCACAGTTCTGGAGGATGATGAGGTGGAGGAGGAGATGGAGGAGGAGGAGGAGCCATTTTCACAGCAGGGTGGCACCCAGACCAGCTTGTGGCCATCACTGGTGCGTGGCTGGGGGGATACAGAGGACACAGACAATACACCTCCCACAGAGGACAGCTTTTCTTTGCCTTTGGGCAGCCTGGCACACATGAGCGATTACATGCTGCAGTGTTTCCGCAATGACCGCCGAGTTGCCCACATTTTAACTGGTGCTGATTACTGGGTGGCCACCCTGCTGGATCCCCGTTACAAGGACAACGTACCGTCCTTAATTCCCTCACTGGAGCGGGATCGTAAGATGCGCGAGTACAAGCGCACGCTGGTAGACGCGCTGCTGGTGGCATTCCCACCTGACAGCGGGCGTACGGTGGAAGCACAAGGCAAAGGCAGAGGAGGAGGAAGAGGTCGCCAACGCAGCCGGGGCACCGGCAGCACCTCAGAAGGCAGGGTTAGCATGGCTGAAATGTGGAAAAGCTTTGTCAGCACGCCACAACAACCAGCACCACCAGCTGAGATGGAACGTCTTAGCAGGAGGCAGCATTTCACCAACATGGTTGAGCAGTAGGTGTCCACAGGCCTACACGTACTGGATGACGGGTCTGCCCCCTTTAACTTCTGGGTCTCCAAATTGGGCACATGGCCTGAGCTTGCCCTTTATGCCTTGGAGGTGCTGGCCTGCCCTGCAGCCAGTGTATTATCTGAACGTGTATTTAGCACGGCAGGGGGTGTTATCACAGACAAGCGCAGCCGCCTGTCCAGAGCCAATGTGGACAAGCTCACGTTCATTAAAATGAACCAGGCATGGATCCCACAGGACTTGTCCATACCTTGTGCAGAATAGACATGTATACCGGTGTTGTGACAAAAACTGTCCGACCATCGGATTGTGTCCGGCCCATACTGCGAAGGCGCAGCGCTTGCGCAGTACAGAGGACAAGGAGATTCACAAAATCTCCGAAGATGAACGGCGCCTG
Source organism: Rana muscosa (assembly GCA_029206835.1). Taxonomy (NCBI): domain Eukaryota; kingdom Metazoa; phylum Chordata; class Amphibia; order Anura; family Ranidae; genus Rana; species Rana muscosa. The sequence goes on from CM055122.1 coordinate 839,518,091, forward strand.
CGCAGTGAGTGCAGGTTCAAGCCCCACCATCCAAGTGGACATACGGTAGCACATAGTAACAGGGCCCCTCACGGGCTCGGTTCGATCGCCACGCTTCGGGCACGGCCACACTTGGCTCGGCTTGAACCACGGATGGTGTGGCCTTCACCTGAACTCACCACGCAGGCGCCGTTCGTCTTGGGAGATTTTCGAAATCCCCTTGTCCTACATACTGAGCAAGCGCAGTACAGGGTGGACACTATTTGACGGGGGACAGAATTCGACACATCACCGGCCTTACCCAGCCATTGTTGTATTTTTGAACCAGTGTTGGCTACCTCGTCCTCCTCCACCGCCGCTTCCACCTACACAGCCACATCCACCGCCACCTCAACCTCCTACTCCATATGGACCTCGTCCTCCTAGGTCAAGATTATAATTTTTATTTTATTTTTTTGTAGCGCACAGATCCTTTCCCCCTTACCTGCCTTTATGTTGTTGGCTCCTCGCAGGAGGGAGAAAGGCACACCGCACTACCAGCCCGTACCCTCCTATATAAAGAGGTTGAGCGGTGTACTTGACGGGCCGTGTCCACAGCCGGAGTCAAAACTCCTCCAGAGGATGATTCTCACCTCTACTGTAAGTAGAGGCAAGTCCTTTAATTCCCAGTAAAGTCAATGTCCACACCAGCTGAAATTACAACTCTTATTCTCTCATGGCAAAATAAACTCTACTCGGATAGAAAAGGTTAGAGCAAAGAAAAAGGACAGCTTAAGGTGTGGAGGGGGTCCAGGCACAAACGTAGCACATTCACTTCACTGCTTAGGTTTCTCAAACAGTTTTAGGTGCACGGTCTCTGCCACAGACCTTGAGGTTGGTCTCTGCCACAGACCGGGTGTACAAGGCCCCTGCCACGGACCTGGAGAACTTTGGTCTCTGCCACAGACCAGGGTGTATAAGGCCCCTGCCACGGGCCAGGTGAATAAGGCCTCTGATACAGTCAAGATGACCTTGAGCTTCTCCTTCTACGAACCTAGCCCATATCAAGGGGAAGACATCTCTCCAGGGAGTCAACAGACCCTTCCTTCACCGTGACTCCCGCATCGGTCCATCAGAATGATCCTCCCTTCCCTGGAACATGGTCCCCTACACGAGGCGGCACCCTAAGACTCCTCGACCCTTAGCGGACTCCAGACGAAGGCTCTGGACTCCAGGCTTTACTCCCGCACATAGGCCTTCATACCCAGGGCAGCAGGAACTCCAGGATAGTACCTCACCAGGGCTAAAGGTACCTGAGATGGAACAGGAACACATGCACCCAGGCCGAAGGCACCTGGGCGTGGACCCCACTGGACATCAACCCCCAGGCCAAAGGTCTGCCCCTTTTATATGCTCTCCCGGCATGCACAGCAGGTTCCCCGCCCCGCTGTACTACTGCCAAGAGGGGACACAAAAGGCACAGCACTGTATCGGCGGTTCAACCCTAGCCTACCATGGCAGCGCCACCTGTAGGCCGCAGGGAACTGCACACCAATACTGTCCCCCGAGGACAAAATGGTCCATGAATCCTACAGAATTAGGGTGTTTGAGCCTATTTACCACTCAAACACTTCCCTTAAATTTAGCACCCCGCTACATTTTTATTTCAAAATATTTTATTTTCCCACTAGCTTATCCATTAAATTGAACAATTTATTCCAGAAAGGGCGTATTCTGGGGCATTCCCACCATATGTGTGGCATTGTGCCGTTGAGTTTCTGAGGTTCTTAATGACTTCCCGTACCTCTTCTGCTGAAAAGGGGGCCTCCAGCATATTTTTTTATTTTTTTATTTTTTTTATGTTATTTTAAGTTATTTCCCTATCCATATTTGTTTGCAGAGCACTTGTCATGCTCTTAACAACATTTTGCTGCCATTTGCAGCCCTCTAGCCCTTTCCATTACTTTTTTAGAGCCTTTTTAGTCCTTAGAAGTCCGGGTCCCCATTGACTTCAATGGGGTTCGGGTTCGGGTTCGGACCCGAACCCGAACTTTTTTCCGAAGTTTGGCCGAACCCGTCGAACCCGAACATCCAGGTGTCCGCTCAACTCTACTTGTAAGTAGAATTTGCCGCTTAACCAACTCAAGTGCTTGTCTGCGCTAGAAGTCAAGGCAAGATTCAGAGCAACGCGAGCGGATTCCAACTTGGCCAGACTGGCGGGAGTGGGTTTAAACTTATGGGCTTTACTAAGCTGTTTAAAATCCCTTTCTAGGTTTTCTACATCCACCTTCCCACCTTTTTTCAGGTTGGAAGCCATTTGAATCATCCTCCCCCTCAAGACGGCTTTATGAGCTCCCCAGAGAGAACTAGGGGTTGTGTCCCCAGTGTCATTGAGGAGGAAAAATTATTGGATGTCCCTTTCCAGCATTGTGCAGTGGACTGGGTTGGCAAGGAGGGATTTACTCAAGCGCCACTGAGGGGGGCCTGAAGGTGATAGGGAGCTAGAGATTCTAAGGGTTACTAAGGAGTGGTCCGACCACGGGACTTCATGTATCGAGGAGTGAGTGGCTGTGTGAATGTCCGAATTGGGTATGAAGATGTGGTCAATCCTGGCAAATGTTTTGTGGGAGGCAGAGTAATGGGTAAAGTCTTCTAGCCGTGGGGTTCAACTCCCTCCAAGAATCAATCAGGCCCAAGTCGTGTAGGATTCGGGCGATTCTAAAGCTTTGTTTGGATGGTCTCTTAAGGCGGGGCCTGTCCTGGTGGGATTTGTCAAGTGTGTGGTCAAACGTGATGTTGGAGTCACCCCCTATTAGGATTCTACCTTCTAGATGAGAGAAGAGGGTTGAAAACATGGATGCGAAAAAATTTGCCTGGCCCTTATTGGGGGCATAGTATGAAACAAAAGAGTACGTCACCCCTCCTATGAGCCCTTTGACCAGCAGAAACCTACCATCTTTATCACGAATTGTGAGGATGTGGGTGAATGGGATACGCTTAGCCAAAAGTATGGCCACCCCTCTTTGTTTGGTGTCAGCATTCGCAAGGTAGAAGGTGGGGAAGCTGCGGTGGAGGAATGAAGGGGTATAGCTAGCGGGGAAGTGGGTCTCCTGGATAAGGACAACATCAAGGCTTCTGGCGTGGTAGCTCTGAAAGGCTTTTCGGCGTTTAGAGGGAGAATTAAGTCCCTGTGTATTGTGGGAAGCTACCTTCAAAGGCAGCTTGCGAGTGTTAGTCTCAGCCATGGGTGCCCGAGGGGGGGTGCGAGAATGTAAAAGGGGAGCTCACCTGAAGAGAAGGGAGAATCCGGACATCCAGCGTGAAGTAGGTTATCAACAAACGCCCTGAAACAAGGTCTGGGGAAGGTCTCCGCGAGGAATCCTGGAGGAGAGGGGAGGAGAACACTGTGGGGAGGAGAAAAGGCGGGGTGAAGAAATAGAAGAGACAGAAAAGGACAGAGATGTCATTATGTTGGTCAAATAAATCACAGGAAGAATACAAAACAAACATATGCGAAAATTCTGAGAAAATTTAACAGGACCGGTCCAAGTCCAGGGACTCCTGCAAGAGGGGCCCTGGAGAGGGTGCAACCCCAGTAGGGGTCGTCTACCTGATGTCACTAGAGGAATTAAAAGTCCCTCCGCGTCACAACAGAGAGAGTGGCATGATGAGCCGCTCCGGCCGTCAGAGCCCCCAATGGGGGGTAAAACAGTACTGGAACGGCCAAAGTGCAAAAAATTCCGTAAACACACAAATAAAACGTTCCGTAAAATTGCATAACCAGAATATAACCAGTGCAAGGAGTGGAACCTGCAAGGGAGGGATAGGGAAGGTGGGGAGGGAGGGTAGGAGGGGGAGAGGGAAGTGGGGGGAGATGGGGGGGAAAGGGAGAAGGAAGGGTAGAGGCTACTAGGCCTAACCATAGGTAAGAACTAGAACAGGCATATCATAAATGCAACAAGTCAGAAAGTCAATGAAGGCGTCCTCCTCATCGAGGTGGGAGGAACGGCAGGTATTGGGTGTCCCAACTAGCCCTAAAATGGGCAAGTGGGGCCCAAACCAAACAGATCAAGACCCTGGCCTGCCTGATGCAAGTCAGGGCTGTGCAGGTCCGTCTACCACCATACTAGAGGGGGAGAGTAGTTAGCTTTCTGAATCATTAGGGTAGTCAAAAAACATGACATCTCCCGTCCGCGAGTAAAAAAGAAGTCCCTCGTCTCGGGGGGCAGGATTCTCTCTGTCTCTTCGTTTGTTGTTTATTCCATAACGGGGTCAGAGGACTGCCCGGGGGTGGACGCTTTGAGGAGCCTGATTTGGCTGTCGCTTGTTGTGTAGCAAGTTCTTGGGAGATAAGACCAAGTTGAAGCAGGAGACGTTCGCCATCTTGGAAGGTGTAAAAGCCAAAGGGTTTGTCCCTGAAATGAAATTGTAGGCAGAACGGAAAAGCCCAGCGGTACTTGATGGAATTCTGGATGAGGACCTCCAGGAGGGGTTTAAGGGATCTCCATTTCTGGACCGTGGTGGGCGAGATGTCAGCAAAGATTTGGATTTTATTCCCTTGGAAGGAGAGATTGTCCAGGTTGCGGGTCTGTCTCATAACATCCTCCTTCACACCATAGTAATGGGGTTTGACTACAATGTCCCTTGGGAGACCATCCGGGCGGGGGGGCTGGAGGGCTCTGTGAGCCCTGTCAAGTTCCAATCTGTGGTCCTGAATGTCTGGCATGAGTTCTTTAATGAACAACTTAACTGTGCTGGGGACGTCAGTAACAGATTCAGGGATCCCGCGTATACGGAAATTATATATCCTACTTCTGTTCTCTAAATCATCGATTTTTGAGAGAGCTGTCTCAAGTTGATCTTGTAAGGTTTGGATGCATGTGGTATGTTGGTTAGTACGGGCAGCAGTGTTATCCACAGTCTGCTCAATTACATCCATGCGGGCTCCCAGGCTCTACAAATCAGTCTTAATGGTAGCCGTGATCTGCGAGGCGTTGTGAGCTAGGCCTCTGGCTAGCATTTCAGAAAAGTTCTGCAGCATGAGTTGCATGTCAGCGGAGTGGACTGGCTGCAAGGGGGAGGAGAGTTGGGGACCTGCCAGGCCTAAGGGGGATCGCATCATGGGAGAGTGGGAGAGATCTCCAAAAGTTTGGTTCAGCAGGGACTCAGTGGATGCAGGGGAGATCCCTTGGGGGTTGCAAGTACTCACAGGAGTTGCCAGCAGTCCGTTCTGGTGCTGGTAATGGGATGGAGGATCCGCAATGGAGTCCGGGTTCTCCATGCTATCTCGTGCTGCGGCCGCCATCTTGTATGAAGCAGGGGCTGCCAGTGTAAAGTCCAGCTGGCAGCTCACCTCGCTCTTTTGCGAGCCGCCCGGCATATGTGACTGTGCCTGGTTCACCCGGGAGGCTATGGGATCAGTTCAGGCCGGTTTCCGCTCATTCTGAAGGCTTGGGGCTGCGAGAGGCCGGAGCGGTGCGGAGCTCCCGTTCAGAGCGTCTTCCCGTAAGTCCCGCGCATGCGCTCCGTAGCTCAGTTTTTTTTCCACTGACCTGGTCACATGACTGCTCTCCTCTGATGTTACACAGCTGGTCATATGACAGCTCTCCTCCTCCAATCAAAGCTACACTCGGAGGAGGAGGAGAGCAGCCAGTAAAAAATGAGCTATTGAGATATTTACAAGCTTTGTTTTACAATGACACTGACACAGGAGGAGGGGTGTAGAAGGGGCTAGCGAATGACTTTTTTTTCTCAACTTCAGACTATGCAGGGAGTGCTGTTCCAGGGCCAGGAGAGGCGGGACGGCTGGCCTGACACCCCCCCAATGGGTGGCTCCTGGCCGATCCCCGCCCCCTGTTGGTAAAGCATGATATTGGCGTATAACACGCAAGCACTGTTTACCCTCTGTTTTCAGGGGAAAAAAGTGTGTGTTATACGCCGATAAATACGGTAGTTGTGCAAGATGATCATATCCAGTCTTGTCCCACAACCCAAAATCATAATCTAGTCAATAGTCTTGGCCTGTGTCTCTATGACTGTGGTGGGGTCATTAGACTAAAAAGTTCTTCTGGCAGGTTCCAATGTGAGTTGCCTATAAAAAACTGTGTTCATAGATGCTGTATAAATCAACAAAATAAAATCCAAAATACATCCAGACCCCCAGTGATATGAGGCAACAGTAATATCAGTGATATCCATTGAACAACAGCATTGTCAATGCATTACAGTGCACAATTATTTTTTGTACCATTCTGTTAACAAAAGTTTCATACTGCTTTATCTCCAGATACTGAAAGAATAACAAAAGTAGTTAATGGATTCCAACCAAAGAGTTTTATTGTTAGTATAAAAAAAACACATAAAAATAGAAAAACAAACTAGCATGTTATATTTAGACATCTCACATAAAAGAATTAAAAAGAATTATAGAAGTTATTAATCTTGCATTATAAACATATTTTCTATCAAAAGACATCAGCAACATTCTTTTTCTATACAAGTTAAATTTTTAATACCCACAAAAATATTTGCTTTATTGTTTTTTGAGTCTCCAAAAAAAAGTATCTGTGAAGAGAGAACAATAGGACAATGATAAGACAGCATAGTATGGAAAAGACAAATAGCTTTAAAGTGTGCAGTTTTGGTTTATATTTTCTTCACAATAGGGACATTTGCAGTTGTTCTGGATAACAAGTAAAACAATTACAAAACTGGCTCCCTCTTCCCAATAATATTCTTATTTTCTCTTTGAGAAATTAATCGTGAGATGTTTAACACAAAGAAAAAGCTGTATATAATGGAAGAGACAATGGGGGAAATTAACATATGGGGAGAGCTCAATAAAGAGGATTAGTGACATTGTCAAGACTATGCAACAAGATGCAGCTATGTGTGTCAAAAATGATCATTGTCGGAGCTAATGTTTGTGTGATGTACTACACATCACATGGTGAAAGGCATTAAAATCTCACAGTGCCTGTTATTTTAATCAACAGCATACATTACAAAGTTAAATACCTGTCACTTGAGCTTAATCCACTTATTTCAAATTGTTCTAATGATTATAACATCTAAGTCAGGGAAATATCTATTCTGAAGTTGGCCATAGACAAAAATAATGCATTTACAGCTGAAGTTTAGCTAAAAAATATTTTTATTTCGTCTATAGCACTAGTTACATTACTTACCTGTATTGAAGTATGTCCCACAATGTGCAGACTGCTGGATTCTGTAGAAATATTCACTTCTGGGCTGGCCTCTGTGCAGCCTCTGTGTCTACAGTGAAAAGCGGTGGTTGCGGACATCCTTTGCAGGAGGCCGTTGGGCATGTTTGTCCTTTTTTCCACTGCTGGCCGTGTTATCGAGCCATACCATGCAGAAGAGTTGGTGGAGTGGATAACTAAGCCGTCCTCATCCTCCTCATCCTCATACTAGTTTGCCTTCCACCGCAGCTGCCAAAGCGGCCTATTCCACTGGCTCTTGTCCACAGCTACTCCTTCCATATCCATGCACGAATGAGTCACCAGAATTATTTGATCATAGTGTCAGTTACATGCTGCTGGAGGATGCGCAGCAATTTGAATGCTCCAATGTTGGTTCCCAGGTTGAAGAAGGGAGTACCGTGAGCCTAGAGAGAGGGGGTGCCACAGAAGGACAAGAAACTAGCAGTCATGTTCCCCCAGCTGCAGCATACTGCCAAGTTTTCTCAAGTGATGAGGAAGGAGGGGATGATGTGGTCACTGACTGTACTTGGGTGCCTGAGAGAACAGAGGAGGAAAGTGAGAAGGCGGAGGAGGCACAACTCCAACGAGGCAGGCTGCCCTCCAGGGGGCGGTTTAAGGGCAGCCACCCTATTGCATTACACTACAGAGCTCTACAGGTGCAGGGCACTGCTGACTCCCTGCTAACCTCCAAAAGTTCATTGGTGTGGGATTTTTTCAAAACATGTGCAGCAGACCGCGGCATTGCTGTTTGCAATCTCTGTCTAAAGCAGATCCAGCGTGGCCAGAACACCAGCCGGTTGGGCACCACATGCTTGACAAGACATATGACGACCTGCCATGCAGTCCGTTGGCTACAGCACCTGAAAGACCCACATCATAAAAAATACAGACTTCTCCTTGCCCCTCATCTGGGATCTCTACCCCTACTATACCACAAGTCTTCTCAAAAATCTGCCACCTGTTGATTTCACCAAGCAAATTTCCCTACCCCAGTTGCTGACCGTAAAGAAAATACTGTCCTAGTCATCCACATGCTCAGCATATAAATTCTAGTGCTACAGATTACTAGCACTACAAATTCTGTCTTTTCATCTGGTAGACTCTGCCCCCTTTCATGAATTTGTGGAATGTGCTATACCACAGTGGTAGGTTGCAAAAATACATTTATTTTCATGTAAGGCCATTCCAGCTCTGTATCGTCATCTGAAAGGCAATGTTTTGGCCTTGTTGGACAGGGCGGTCAGCAGCAAGGTTCACATTACTGCTGACTCATGATCCAGCAGTCATGGTCAGGGACGTTACATTTCCTTCACGGCACACAGGGTAACCCTGCTGGCAGCTGGGAAGGATGCAGGACAGGGTTCAGTTCTGGAGCTTGTTCCGCCACCATGCCTCCAAAAAGCTGGTGGTGATTCTGCCACATCTGTCGGCTCAACCCCCTCCTCTTCTTCTTCTTCCTCTATGGCCTCTGAACCAGCAGTGCTCCCTAAGCTTTCAAGGGGCAAGAGCACACTTGGAGACTTGGTTACTGGGTCTTGAGGATGGACCACTGGCCAGAACTTGCTCAATATGCAATCGAGCTACTGGTCTGTCCTGCATCCAGTTTGCTTTCAGTGGTGCTGGAGGGTTTGTGATGGATCAAAGAGTTTGCCTGTCCACAGACTCCATTGATAGGCTGACATTTATCAAAATGAATCAGTCCTGGATCAGCCTTTTGGCTAAGATCAAGTGTAGTATCTGTTCTTATCAGTTGCCAGAGGGTGCGCTGAAGCACCTCCTATCTGGGGAGGGCTGATGCAAACTCAACGGCGTCATTAGCACCTGGAAGGATGGTTTCGGTAGGGGCCACGCCGTGCTGCCTGACAGTAAACTGGGGGCCGGTAGTGGTTGAGTCTGAGCCGTCTGGAAGGGTGCTCCTGGTGAGGATGGAATGCTGCATTTGGTCTGGTCTTTTTGCTGAGTCTTATTCTGGCCTTCTGGCTGGATGGTGTAAGTGCTGTCCTTGTTGGCAATCTGGAGGGAGGAGCTGGCCAAGCCTTGTAAGGTGTGACGGGGCGAGGCCATGCAAATCCGCCGGGTTGATGGGAGTCTGGAAGGGCTAGTATCGGTGGAGGCTGTATGAGTGGAGCAGCCCTCCCTGAGAAAACCTTGAAGGGCTCTCTATCAGCAGGACAGAGGGCTGCACTGACCGGTCGGAGGGTTGAATAGGAACCGAAAAGCCCATGGTGTATGTGCCCTTGGAGTGGCAGTCCAAGGGTGCCAGATGATCACTGCGAGTGAGGGTCGCACTGATATATAGCACCGCGGTCACTGCACCATAACATGCTTTTTTTTAGCACCTGCCTCCTGGGCCGGGCCTTTTGGCTAGGACCGGAGGAATTTTTTATTCCTGGCCGGAGGGCCTGGCCATTGTATTGCACAATGGCCACTTTTCACTCTCCCACCTTCCTTCTCCCCACTTTCTTATTATTTATCCCTGTGTTTGTCACTTTTTTGTATTTTTTTGTTGGTTGTCTGCACGTTTGTCACAGTGTGTTTAGTAGGGTGTAGGTCCTCGGACCTGCCCTGAACGACTTGGGAGTCGGTGGACATGGCCTTCTGGCTTGGTTCACCGGCTCTCATGGGGTCTCCCTTCGGGGGAGCCCCACCTAGTACTTAGGTGGGTCTGTTTCGGCAGACCCTCCAGAGAAAGGGGTCCGTCTGGTTTCGGCCAGTCGGACCGCGTGATGTACCTCAGTCCCCGTCAGGAGCCTAACGCCCCGGGGGATCAGGGTAAGGTCCTTCCTAGTGGAGGACAAGTGTAACACCCGTTGCATGTTTTGTGTCACTCTTTATGTGTGTGCACTTTTTTTGGCACCGGGTGGAGTTTTTGGGTGAGTTTCACACGCCATGGGCTTTAAAAAAAAAAAGAAAAAAAGAAAAAGTGTGTAGCCCGTGCTGCCTGTAAAACAGTTTCACAGACAGCAGATTGTGAGGCGAGAGCCGCTCAGTGTATGAAACTGTCATTTAATGTCACTGCTTACAGGGAGAGAAACCATCTGTCAAAACTCAGCGTTGATGTCATGGGTGGGCGGGACCGAGCAGCTATGAAACACCAGCCAATGTGATGGGGTCTGGGCGGGACGCTACATTTATGTGACTCCGCCTCCTTTTTTAAGCAGTGCAATTATTGGCTGGTGTTGATAGCTGCTTGGTCCCACCCACCCCTGACATCGCGGCTGAGTTGTGACAGCTGGTCTTTCTCCCAGTAAGCAGTTACATTAGTTGACAGTGTCACACACAGAGCGGATCTTGCAAGCCTCGATCTGCTGCATGTGAAACTGCCCCTTTCCCCTATCAGTGCCAACCAATGCTGCCTTCCTATCAGTGCCAACCAATACTGCCTATCAGTGTCAATCAGTGCTGCCTATTAGTGCCAACCAATGCTGCCTATCAGTGTCAATCAGTGCTGCCTATCAGTGCCAATCAATGCTGCCTATCAGTGCCAATCAATGCTTCCTTTATATTAGTGCCAATCAATGCTGTTGATCAGTGCCCATCAGTGCTGCCAATCAGTGCCCATTAGTGTTGCATATCAGTGCCCATCAGTACTGCCTATCAGTGCTGTCTATTAGTGCCAGTGTTCATCAGTGCTGCCAATCAGTTCCCATTAGTGCTGCCTATCAGTGCCCATAAGTGCTGCCAATCAGAGCCAATCGGCCTATCAGTGCCAATCAGTTCCCATAAGTGCTGCCAATCTAAGACCATCAGTGCTGCCTATCATTGCCCATCAGTGCTGCCCATCAATGCTGAAAAACAGTGCCAATCAGTGCCGCCTATCAGTGCCAATCAATGCTGCCTAACATTGCCACCTATCAGTGCTACCAATTAGTGCCCATCAACACTGCCAATCAGTGCTGCCAATCAGTGCAGCCTATTAATGTCCATTAGTGCTGCCTATCAGTGCCAATCAGTGCCACCTATCAGTGCCAATCAGCGCCCATCAATGTCCAACAGTGTGGCCCATCAGTGCTGCCAATCAATGCCCATCAGTGCTGCCTACCAGTGTCAATCAGTGCTGCCAATCAGTGCTTCCAATCAGTGGCAATCATTGCTGCCTAATAGTGCCACCAATCAATGTCTATCAGTGCCCATCGGTGCTGCTAATGAGTGCCAATCAGTGATAACAATCTGTGCTGCCTATCCGTGGACATCAGTGCTGTCTATCAATGCCCATCAGTGCTGCCAATCAGTGCCACCTATCCGTGTCAATCAGGGGCAGCTTTTAGTGCCCATCATTTCTGCCAATCAGTGCTGCCCATCAGTGCCGCCAATCAGTGCCCAAAGTTCATGTGCATATAAAGGCAGGCAGGCGTCCCAATTCTTTTGACAATATAATGTGTGTATATATATATATATATATATATATATATATATACGTATATATACATATATATATATATATATATATATATATACACACACACGTATGTGTGTTCGAGCTTGCAATAGGCTGTGCATGCCTATGGTGCTCCCTGTATGTTGGGCCTCTCTATGTGGCCAGGCTGTGAAAAAGTCTCACACATGTGCTATCGCCATACTCAGTAGGAGTACCATAATGTGTTTTGGGGTGTAATTGGAAGTATGCATATGCTGTGTGTGAGAAATAACTTGTTATTATGTCAATTTTGTGTAAAAAAAAAAAAAAAATCTTAATTTTACCAAGAATTGTGGGAAAAAATTACAACCTCGAAAAACTCACTATGCCTCGTAAAGGGACACTAAATGTTCCCATTTAAAAAAAACAAAAAAAAAACAAACATGTTATACTTACCTCCACTGTGCAGCTTTTTTTGCACACAGTGGCCCCGATCCTGGACTTCTGGGGTCCCTCGGCGGCTTCCTCGGCTCCTCCCTGCAAGAACTAACCCCCTTCATGGGAGCTCTCTCCCATGGGGGTTAGTTCTTGCGGGCGTGCTCCTGTGATACAGCCGGCTGCTATAGCCGCAGACTGTATCACTCGGCCCCGCCCCCTGGCACGCCGCGTCATTGGATGTGATTGACAGCAGCGCGAGCCAATGGCTGCGCTGCTATCAATCCATCCAATCTAGCCAATCAACGGCCAGACTGAGTGGAGAAGAGGAGGTCGGGGCGAGTGCAGCAGGTGAACGGGCTCAGGTAAGTAAAATAGGGGGGGCTGGGGGGGCCGTCATTGCCAGTTTTTTTTTCACCTTAATGCATAGGATGCATTAAAGTGAAAAAAAAGCCTTTACAACCCCTTTAATAAATACCTTTGACTGTCTACTTTCCAAAAATGGGTCATTTGGGGGTTATTTGTACTGTCCTGACAATTCAGGGCCTCAAGAAATGAGACAGGCCATCAGTATATCAGGTGTGATCAAATTTTTATGATTTGCACCATAGCTTGTAGACTCTATAACTTTCACAGACTAAATAATATCCACTAATTTGGGTTATTTTTACCAAAGATATGTAGCAGTATAAATTTTTGGTCCAAATTTATGAACAAAAATTACTTATTTGCAAACTTTTAGAATGGAATATGTTCGCTCTTTTTTTACTTATATCGAAAAAAAGAAAAAACCCAGTGCCAATTAAATACCACAAAAGAAAGCTCTATTTTGTGTGAAAAAAAGATACAGTGTTGCATGACTGAGTAATTGTCAGTGTGAGAGCACTGAAAGATGAAAATTGTTCTGGACAGGAAGGGGTGAAAGTGCCCTGTATTGAAGTGGTTAAGGGGAGCCCTATGACAGAATTAAGAAAAAATGGTGTGGGGTCCTCCCCAAAAATCCATACCAGGCCCTTTGGTATGGATTTTAAGGGAAACTCCACTGCAAAATTAAAAAAAAAAAAAAATTGGCGTGGGGTCCCCCCCCCAAAAAATTCATACCAGACCCTTACCTAAGCAATCATCCTGGCAGGCCCTCAACATGGGGAGGGTACTTTGGGGTGCCCCCAAAAAGTACCTTGTCCCCATGTCGATGGGGACAAGGGCCTATTCCCAACAACCCTGGCCAGTGGTTGTCGGGGGCTAAGGGTGGGGGGCTTATCGGAATCTGGAAGTCCCCTTTAACAAGGAAAATAGGGCAAGGAGGGTTAATGGAGAAAGAAGGGAAAATGAGAAGATCTAAGGAGGGGGTATTGGAATTAGGGGAGACAGGAGTAAAAAGTTGAGGGAGTCAATGTAGTGGGAGGTAGGGTAGTAGAGGGGAAAGGAGGGATCAAATAGTCAATGTAGGGGGAGATGGATAGAAAAGAAGGGGAGTAGGGTGCTCTTTAGGTGGGAGTCTAGGAACTATACGATAGCTTGGATGCCTTCCATTCGCCTAATATCTTCCACCCTGCATAACCAAAGAGATACCAAGCGAAAAGTGCGGCCTTTAGCGACATTCAAGTGGTAGCAAAGGATGGATTTCTTGTATGTTTTTGTAAGGATGGTAGAATGGCTACCCCCAGAAATGAATAGTTGTCTGGTAGAGTAAAGTCAGTTAATTTCTGAGAAACTTCTCTGACTCTAGTCCAATAAGGCATCAGTTTCAGTCAGGACCAAAATACCTGTATATGGAGGATCAAACCTTGTGCAGCATTATGATGCCAGCGAGTATCAGAGATAGGGTAGAACTTGTGGAGGACCTTGGGGTTATTTGCTGTCGGGTCAGGATTTTAGGAGAGGATTGCAGATAAATGTGGCAGAGACAGAATTTGGTCCCTGAACATTGCGTAGACCAAAACATTTTTGATTTAGTCTTGGACAGAGTAATGATAGACTTTGCATTCATGTCAGGTTTTTAATTTTTAACAAAAAAAAAAAGTGTGTTGTCCCCTTAAATAGCAACAAATACATGTAGTGAACTCCCACGTATGTGCATGTGAAAAAATCTAATTTATAATAAACAATTCATCAAAGCTGTGTAATTTAAGCAAAAAAAATAAATGAAATAGAAAAAAATATTGCTGTACAGTAATAATATATGACAAGTATGGAACAATGTAAATAAATAAATATCTGAAAAAAACAATTGATAAAAAAAAAAAAACTTAGGAGGCCAGACAGGGACACCCAGTTACATCACAAAGGTAATTATTCACCTTTTTGGCTACATTTCATTGGGTTTATCTCCTATCACTTGACCTGGACCCTTAACCTAATCCCTAACTAAACTCCTAATGTAAACCCACACCTATCAGACTAGGGATGAGCCGAACACCCCCCGGTTCGGTTCGCATCAGAACATTCAAACGGACCGAAAGTTCGAGCGAACTTTCGAACCCCCGTTAAAGTCTATAGGACTCGAATGTCAGAAATCAAAAGTGCGAATTTTGAAGGCTAATATGGAAGTTATTGTCCTAAAAAGGGTTTGGGGACCCGGGTCCTGCCCCAGGGTACATGTATTAATGCAAAAAAAAGTTTTAAAAACTGAAGTTTTTTCGGGAGCAGTGATTTTAATGATGCTTAAAGCGAAAAAATAAAAGTGAAATATTCCTTTAAATATCGTGCCTGGGGGGTTGTCTACAGCATGCCTGTAAAGTGGCGCGTATTTTCCGTGTTTAGAACTGTCCCTGGACAAAATTACATTTCTTAAGGAATAAAAGTCATTTAAAACTGCTTGCGGCTTTAATGTCATGTCTGGTCCCGGCAATATGGATGAAAATCATTGAGAAAAACTGCATGGGTACCCCCCCAGCCCATTACCAGCCCCTTTGGGTCTTGTATGGATATTAAGGGGAACACCGCAACCAAATTAAAAAAAGGAAAGGCGTGGGGCCCCCAGGCCCTATATACTCTGAACAGCAGTATACCGGCGGTGCAAACAAGACAGGGACTGTAGGTTTGTTCTTAAGTAGAATCTGTTTGTAATTTTGAACTGGTACATTTTTAAAGTGTAGCTCCAGCCAAAAAATATATTTATAACCCTTTCTATACAGGGCTTTTTATACCACTTCCATACCGGGCCTATTCTGGTACTTCTCTCCTACATGTACAAATCATCATTCTTTTGCTAGAAAATTACTCAGAACCCCCAAACATTATATATTTTTTTTAGCAGACACCCTAGGGAATAAAACGGTATTTGCGCAATAATTTTTCAAACGCCTTTTTTTGGGAAAAAAAATGGTTTTATGATTTAAAAAATAACAAAACAGTAAAGTTAGCCCAATTTTTTTGTAAAATATGAAAGCTCGTGTTACGCCAAGTAAATAGATACCTAACATGTCACGCTTTAAATGGAATGGTGCCAAATTTTGGTACTTAAAAATCTCCATAGGCGACGCTTTGAAATTTTTTACAGGTTACCAGGTTAGAGTGAGGCCTCGTACACACGACCGATTTTCTCGGCAAGAACCAGCAAGAAACTTGCTGGCAGAGAGGTCTTGCCGAGTAAATCGGTCGTGTGTACGCTGCTAGCGTGTTTCTCGTCGAGAAAACCGACAAGAAACCTCGACGAGAAAATAGAGAACCTGCTCTCTATTTTCTCGTCGAGATTCTCCTCGGCGTGTTTCTCGACGAGAAAAGTGAGTGTGTGTACACTTACCTGTCCGCCCGGAAGCCCGCGCATGTTCGAAATGAATTTGACGCATGCGCGGTAGCTTCCTAGGCATACGTAGGGTATACCAAGATGGCGGCGACGGCATCGAATGTGACGAGCGCATGCTCGACGTAGTCGATGACGTCACCGCGTACACTCCTTTCAAAGAACCGCGGGTTCTTTGAAACGAGCGTGTGTACACTCGGCCGGGACAAGTTTCTTGTCCAAGAATCTCGTCGAAAAAAACGACATGTTTTTCTCAACGAGAATCTCGGCCGTGTGTACGAGGCCTTACAGAGGAGGTCTAGTGCTATAATTGTTGCACGCGCTCTAACGCACGGGGCGAGACCTCACATATGTGGTTTTAATGGCGTTTACATATGTGGGCGGGACTTACGTGTGCGTTCGCTTCTGAGAGCGAGCTATTGGGGACAGGGGCGTTTTATTTATTTTTTTATTATTAATATTTTTTATTTTACTTTTATTTTATTTTTTTTACACTTTTTTTTTTTTTGATCACTTTTATTCCTATTACAAGGAATGTAAACATTCCTTGTAATAGGAATGTGTGTGACAGGTCCTCTTTATGGAGAGATGCGGGGTCAATAAGACCCCAAATTTTTTTTTTCACGATCTCATGCTTTCCAGCCTGGAGGAGAGCTCCAGGCTGGAAAGCCTGAGATCGTGAACATTTTTTCACCGATCTCATGCTTACTACCTGCAATGGCGGCTTTGTTTACTTCTGAGGACCCGGGCGTGACGTCATCACATCGCGCCCGGGCCTCCGACAGTCATAGAGCTGACTGGTGACTATCTGGTCACCAGTCATCTCTATGCTCCTCGTCATGTGACCACCGGCGCCGGACGATTTTTTCTCCAGGCCCCCGATGGCACGGGAGAGCCCGGAGAAGCACAGGATGGCGGCGGGAGGGGGGGATGTCCCCTCCCGCCGCCTATAAGAACGATCAAGCGCCGCTATGATCGTTCTTATGATGCGCAGAATCGCCGGCTGAAGACAAGGATAACTGAATGATGCCTCTAGCTGCAGGCATAATTCAGATATCCCCCCACAAGACCCAGGACATCATATGACGTCCACCCGGAGGGAGAGAGGGTTCCTGCCGGTGTCATTTTACAATGACCCGGTATGGAAATGGTTAAGCTTTTTGGAAAACATAGGGAAGGGTCATCACCCCTGTAACATTTGTTTTGCTGTCTGTGCATCTCTTCAGAAGATTTCACCTCACTTTCTGTCCCAATGACAATTGGATTTTGAAAATTTGGGGTTTTTAGTGAAACAAGGAACTCTTACAGGAGAGAATTTCACTTCCTAGGGGTAGATTTCCTCTCACTTCCTGTAGTCTCCTTCTATTTGCAAGTAGGATTAATTTTCAAGTTGGATGTTTGAAAGTAGGGGCCTGCCCTATATACTATGCAGAAATGTTGTCCTTAGGTGTTGGTGTTGCCACAACACTGTAAGCCCTCACAGTTACTCTTGTAAGAAAATAAATGGCTGCACATCCAGGAATTCCGATTACCTTTTATTGTTCAAAGTGATAACACTAAAAACACCAACATGAGGTCACGTAGACGCGTTTCACACAAACATCTTGTGCTTAATCATTAACAGATATTGTTCAAAGTTATCACTTTGAACAATAAAAGGCAATCGGAATTCCAGGATGTGCAGCCATTTCTTTTCTTACAAGTTTCCCACGGAGGCGGGCCGGCCCTGGCACTCTACGAGACATTCCACCTCAGGTTATCATCATACACCTGGAGCAGCGGCTCTTTTTCTTTGCATCACAGTTACTCTTGGTGGGCGCAGGAACGGGCCCTGCTGTGAAATATTAGATCAAGAATTGGAATTACATGCCCCTGTTGAACAGGGTCAGAAAAATTGGGCCTTTGGTGGTGGACGGCGTGGTGGTGTTGCCACAACACTGTAAGGCCTCACAGTTACTCTTGGTTGGTGCAGGAACGGGCCCTGCTGTGAATTATTAGATCAAGAATTGTAAAAATTGGGCCTAAGGCACTGGTGCTGGTGCCACAACACTGCAACCCCTCACAGATACTGTAGTTAGAGCGCATTAAAGAAACCTGCTGCAAAGTATTGCATCAGGGGCAGAAAAATTGGGCCTTAGGCACTGGTGGCGGTGCCCAGAACCAAAAGTGTTCTTACAAGCTATCAGCATGATCATTGAGGAGGAAGAGGATAGTCACACAGAATAACAGGATAGTCACTCAGCATCAGCATAGACAGTCTTGAAGGGATCTGAAATTAAAAAAATATATATTCGGTTACATCAGCATCAGGTGCTTGGTAGCTGGTGGTGATCCAAGACTGATTCATTTTTATGAAGGTTAGCGATCGACCGAGTTGTTGGACAGGCGCACCCTGTGATCAGTTACAAAGCCTCCAGCAGCACTAAATGTGCATTCCGAAAGAACGCTGGATGCAGGACAGGCCAGTAGCTCAATTGCATACTGTGCAAGCTCTGGCCAGTGAGCCATCCTCAAGACCCAGTAATCCAGAGGATTTTCAGAGGGTAAGGTGTCCAAGTCTGATCTTGCCCCTAGGTATTCCTGCACCATGTAAAACAGACGCTAGCGATGGTTGCTGGAACCGATCATACCTTGGGGCTGCGGACTAAAAAATTGTCTGAACGCATCGGTCAGATGGCCACCTTCTCCACTGCTCCTTCTGTGACTGACCGAAGCCTCAGGAACACGTTGTCCAGAGCCAGGAATTTTTAACCTCCCTGGCTCTGGGAACACGTTGCACAAACCTTTCTTCAAGGCCTCACGAAGATGTTTCATCCTCTGCTCCCTCTGCGACAGCAAGAATAGGTCCGCAACCTTACCCTTGTAACGTGGATCAAGGGGGGTTGCCAGCCAATAATGATCCCCCTCCTTTATACCACGAATATGAGGATCCTTCCGCAGGCTTTGCAGGATCAGGGAGGCCATGCAGCGTAGGTCTGCTGAGGCATTCGGTCCGGAGTCCTCTGGGTCACTAAGGACGACCTGATCCGCAGCCACCTCCTCCCAGCCACGTACATGTGCATGGGTTTCTTGGGACTGTAATTGATCCCTTGAAGACTGCTGTTGATGCTGAGTGCTAGGCTCCACCTCCATGCTGACACAATCCTCCTCCTCCTCCTCGTCCTCTTCCTGTGTGATAGGCGGGCCAGCAGGAACACTGTCTGGATAAAGGGGGCCTTGAGAGGTAAGGAAGTCCTCCTCTCCCTCCCTCTGTTCTGCCTCAAGTGCCCTGTCCATTATTCCAAGCAGCGTGTGCTCCAACAGGTGGACAAGAGGGACAGTGTCACTGATGCATGCCCTGTCACTGCTCACCATCCTCGTGGCCTCCTTAAATGGTGACAGGACAGTGCATGCATCCCTGATCATGACCTACTGGTGTGGAAAAAAACCAAGCTCTCCTGACCCTGTCCTTGTGCCATATTGGCACAGATACTCATTGATGGCACTCTGCTGCATGTGCAGCCGCTGCAGCATGGCCAACGTTGAGTTCCACCTGGTGGGCATGTCACAGATTAGGCGGTTCTTGGGCAGGTTGTATTCCTTTTGGAGGTCAGCCAGCCAAGCACTGGCATTATCTGACCGGTGGAAATGCACGCAGAGTTTCCTGGCCTGCCTCAGGACATCCTGTAAGCCCGGGTACCTGCCCAAGAACTGCTGCACCACCAAGTTAAGCACGTGAGCCAAGCAGGGCACATGGGTCAGTTGTCCCTGTCGGAGGGCGGAGAGGAGGTTGGTGCCATTGTCGCAAACCACCATTCCTGGCTTAAGCTGGCATGGCGTCAACCACCTCTGAGCCTGCCCCTGCAGAGCTGACAGAATCTCTGCCCCAGTGTGGCTCCTGTCCCCCAAGCACACCAGCTCAAGCACTGCATGGCATCTTTTTGCCTGCGTACTTGCGTAGCCCCTTGAACGCCTACGGAGCACCGCTGGTTCCGAGGACAAATCAGCACAGGAAGAGGCCATGGAGGAAGAAGAAGAGAAGGGGGTGGAGGAGAGAGATGTGTCAGAATCACCACTAGTAGCATTTTGGAGGCGTAGTGGCGGAACAACCTCCAACACTACTGCACCCTGTCCTGCATCCTTCCCAACACCCAATGCGCTGTGAAAGATAGGTAACGTCCCTGTCCATGCCTGCTGGACCATGAGTCAGCGGTAATATGCACCTTACCGCTGACCGCCCTGTCCAGTGAGGCCAAGACATTGCCTTCCACATGCCGGTAGAGAGCAGGAATCGCCTTCCGTGAAAAAAAGTGGCGTTTAGGAACCTGCCACTGAGGAACCGCACATTCCACAAACTCACGAAAGGGGGCAGTGTCTACCAACTGAAAAGGCAGCAGATGAAGTGCTAGAAATTTAGCCAAGCTAGCATTCAACCGCTGGGCATGTGGATGGCTGGGAGTGAACTTCTTTTGGCGGTGCAGCAGCTGGGGCAGGGAAATTTGCCTGGTACAATCTGACGTTGGTGTACCGATAGCAGATTGCCCACAAGTACTTGGCAGTGACACACCTAATTCTACAGATTCATTCCTCTCAGTGCAGGTTTCTGAGAGGACTGAAGGTCTAGTGGGGTTGGAGATCCAAGCTGATGAGGAGCAAGGAGAGGTCCGCTTTGTACTTTGGTGTGGGTCTTTTCTGTACGCTTGCCAACGGACTGCATGGCATGTCGACATATGTCTGGTCAAGCATGTGGTGCCCAAGCGGCTGCTGTTTTGGCCACGCGAGATACGCTTCAGACATATGTTGCAAATGGCAAAGGTGCGATCTGCTTAACACGTCTCAAAAAAGGCCCACACCAAAGAACTTTTGGAATAACGCACAGAGACAGCAGCGCCCTGCACATGCGGAGCTCTGCGGTGTGATGCATTCGGTATGCTGCCCTTATGCTGGCCCCTGGAGGGCACCCTGCCTCGTTGGAGATGTGCCTCCTCTTTTCTCCTATCAGGCACCCACGTAAAGTCAGTGACCTCATCATCCCCACCCTCCTCGTCACTGGAGCAAACCTGGCAGTATGCTGCAGCTGGGGGAACATGACTGCCAGTTTGCTGTCCTTCTTGGGCACCCCCTCTCTCTAGGCTCATGTTACTGCCTTCCTCAAGCTGGGTACCATCATCTGAGCCTTCAAAACGCTGCGCATCCTCCTGCAGGATGTACCCAACACTGTGGTCAAACAGTTCGGGGGACTCCTCAGGAGGACATGGTTGGGCTAGGGAAGGAGTGACTGATGCCATTGAGCCGAGGGAAGAGGCCGCTTTGGCAGCTGCTTTGCCAGACAAAGTATCCTCAGCCTGGGTGAGAGAGGATGAGGAGGATGAGGACGGCTTGATCATCCTTTCTACCAAGTCTTCGGCATGTTACGGCTCAACACGGCCAGCTGCCGAAAAAAAGGACAAGCGTGCCCCATGGCCACGTGCTGATGAGGATGCACCGTGTCCACGACCAGCACTGTTGCCTCTAGACACAGAGCCTGCTTGCCCTCTTTTATTGGCCTGTGACTGTCTGCCTCTCCTTTTTGGCCTTCCAGACATACTGTCTTTGATGTATTGGAATAGGTACACAAGGAATGGCCTGCAGTGAGATGTAGCTGCACAAAGCTGGGATGTATATATATACTGATTATACTGCAACTAGCTGAATCAACTGCCTGGCTGTAGTATCTTAGCAACAGTAGTTCAGGAGGAACAGTCTGCAGTGTAGCTAAACTGAATACAGTATTACTGAGTGATATACTGCAGCTTTCTCAATCAACTACCTGCCTGTAGTCTCTTAGCAACAGTAGTTCAGGACAGAGGAACAGTCTGCAGTGTAGCTAAACTGAATACAGTATTACTGAGTGATATACTGCAGCTTTATCAATTAACTACCTGCCTGTAGTCTCTTAGCAACAGTAGTTCAGGACACAGGAACAGTCTGCAGTGTAGCTAAACTGAATACAGTTTTACTGAGTGATATACTGCAGCTTTCTCAATCAACTACCTGCCTGTAGTCTCTTAGCAACAGTAGTACAGGATGGAGGAACAGTCTGCAGTGTAGCTAAACTGAATGCAGTATTACTGAGTGATATACTGCAGCTTTCTCAATCAACTACCTGCCTGTAGTCTCTTAGCAACAGTAGTTCAGGACAGAGGAACAGTCTGCAGTGTAGCTAAACTGAATACAGTATTACTGAGTGTTATACTGCAGCTTTCTCAATCAACTACCTGCCTGTAGTCTCTTAGCAACAGTAGTTCAGGACGGAAGAACAGTCTGCAGTGTAGCTAAACGGAATACAGTATTACTGAGTGATATACTGCAGCTTTCTCAATCAACTACCTGCCTGTAGTCTCTTAGCAACAGTAGTTCAGGACGGAAGAACAGTCTGCAGTGTAGCTAAACGGAATACAGTATCACTGAGTGATATACTGCAGCTTTCTCAATCAACTACCTGCCTGTAGGCTCTTAGCAACAGTAGTTCAGGACGGAGGAACAGTCTGCAGTGTAGCTAAACAGAATACAGTATTACTGAGTGATATACTGCAGCTTTCTCAATCAACTACCTGCCTGTAGTCTCTTAGCAACAGTAGTTCAGGACAGAGGAACAGTCTACAGCGTAGCTAAACTGAATACAGTATTACTGAGTGATGTACTTCAGCTTTCTCAATCAACTACCTGCTAGACATGTGCATTTCATTTCGTTCCGAATAAAAATTCAGACACATTTTTCATTATTCGTATGCATCCGAATTTCCGAATGACAAAAGAAACTAATCGGAAAAAAACGCGAACGAAATTCGATTTGAATCGAATTTGAAAACAAATTTGAATCGAATTTGAAAACAACTTTGAAACAATTTAGAAAAAATAGAAATCTATTTTCTAAAAAAATACATTAAAATAGAATAGAATAGAAAACAATAAAGCAATAGAATAAAAAAGAATAGAAAATAAAAGAATAGAATTTATTGGAATGTAATAAAATAGAACAATAGTATAAATTCGAATTCGAGAATAGATTGGAAAATGATTCAAAACAATGGAAACTAAAATAGAAAAGAATAGAAAAACAATAAAACAGAATAGAATAAAATATAATATATATTTTATTCTATTCTATTGTTTTTCTTTTTTACTCTTTTCTATTCTATTCTAATCTTTTCTATTCAAATTTGAATTCATTCTATAAGAAATTTGAATTTCTTATAAAATTAAATCGAATTTGAATAGAAAAGATTATAATAGATTCGTTTCGTAATAGAATTTGAAAAAATTTGGACCGAATTTTAAAAAAGTTGATCAAATTTGAAAACTTTGATCAAATTCGAAAAAAATGTACCGCATTCGAAAAAATTTGACCGCATTTGAAAAAAAAATACCGAATTAGAAAAAAATATCAAATTCGAAAAAAATCTACCGCATTCAATTTTTTTTTTACCGAATTAGAAAAAAGATAACTATATATAATAATTTTCCAAAATTCGTATTTCGTATAGAATGAAATCGAATTAGAATAGAAAAGATTAGAATAGAATAGAAAAATGATAGAAAAGAATAAACTAGAAAAACAATAGAACAGAATAGAATAAAATGTATTATATATTATATTTTATTCTATTTTGTTCTATTGTTTTTCTAGTCTATTCTTTTCTATTATTTCCTATTCAAATCTTTTCTATTCAAATTCAAATTCATTCTATACAAACTTCTGAAGCCATCTTTCGAAATGTGAATTTTGTATAGAATAAATTTGAATAGAAAAGATTAGAATAGAATAGAAAAGAAATAGCATAGAAGAACAGACTAAAAAAATATATTATATATACGGTATATATAAAAATAAATTATTCTGTTCCATTGTTTTTCTATGCTATTCTTTTCTATTCTATTCTAATCTTTTCTATTCAAATTCTAATTCATTCTATACACAATTCTATACAAAATTTGAATTTCGAAAGATGGCTTCTGAAGTTTGAATTTTGTATAGAATGAATTTAAATTTGAATAGAACAGATTTGAATAGACTAGAAAAACACTAGAACAGAACAGAAAAATAATATATATATATATATATATATATATATATATATATATATATAAATAAAACATCTTCCAAAATTTGAATTTCATATAGAATGAAATCGAGTTCGAATAGAAAAGATTAGAATAAAAAATATTAGAAAAGAATAGCATAGAAAACATTCGAACAGGAAAAAAATATATATATATATATATAAAACACCTTCCAAAATTAGAATTAAATCGAATTTGAATAGAAAAGATTAGAATAGAATAGAAAAGAATAGCATAAAATAAACAATAAAACAGAACAGAAAATAATATATAATATATATGTGTGTGTGTGTATATATACCATCTTCCGAAATTCGAATTTAGTATAAAATGAATTTGAATTTGAATACAAAGATTAGAATATAAAATAATATATATTAGAATATAAAATAATAATTTATATAATAGAAAATAATAGAAAATAATAAACTAGAAAAACATATATTCTATTTTATTCTATTCTGTTCTATTGTTTTTCTATTTTATTCTATTATTTTCTATTCTATTCTAATCTTTTCTATTCTAATTCAAAATCATTTTATACGAAATTTTAATATTATATTTTATTCTATTCTGTTCTATTATTTTTCTATTCTATTATTTTATACTATATTCTAATCTTTTCTATTTGAATTCAAATTCATTGTATACGAAACTCGAATTTCGGAAGATGGTTTTATATATATATATATATATATATATATATATATAATATTTTTTTTTGTTCTATTGTTTTTCTATGCTATTCTTTTCTATTATTTTACATTCTATTCTAATCTTTTCTATCCAAATTCATTCTATATGAAATTCGAATTTTGGAAGATGTTAGAAAAAATATAATATATAACATCTTTCAAATTTCAAATTTCATATAGAATGAATTCGAATTTGAATACAAAAGATTAGAATAGAAAATATAATATAAAAGAATAAACTAGAAAAACATATATTCTATTTTATTCTATTCTGTTCTATTCTGTTCTATTGTTTTTCTATTTTATTCTATTATTTTCTATTTTCTATTCTATTCTAATCTTTTCTATTCTAATTCAAAATCATTCTATACGAAATTTGAATTTCGGAAAATGGTTATATATATAAATATTAGGGTTAGGGTTAACCCCAACCCTATTATATATATATATATATATATATATATATATATATATATATATATATATAACCTTTTTGCGACATTCGAATTTCGTATAGAATGAATTCGAATTCGAATAGAAAGATTAGAATAGAGTAGAAAAGAATAGACTAGAAAAACAATAGAACAGAATAGAATAAAATATAATATATGTTAGATTTTATTCTATTCTGTTCTGTTCTATTGTTTTTCTAGTCTTCTTTTCTACTCTATTCTAATCTTTTCTATTCGAATTTGAATTCATTGTATACAAAATTCGAAATTTGGAAGATGGTTTTATATATATACATATATACACATATATTTTTCAGTTCTGTTCTATTGTTTTTCTATGCTATTCCGCTCTATTATTTCACACTCTATTCTAATATTTTCTATTCAAAGTTCATTCTATACAAAATTTCAATTTCAGAAGATGGTTATATATATATATATATATATATATATATATATATATATAATTATATTATATATTTTTTCTATTCTGTTCTATTGTTTTTCTATTATTTTCAATTCTATTCTAATCTTTTCAATCCAAATTCATTCTATATGAAATTCGAATTTTGGAAGATGTTCGAAAAAGTATGTATATATATATATATATATATATATATATATATATATATACACACACATATATTATACTTTTTCTAACATCTTCCAAAATTCTAATTTCATACAGATTGAATTTGGATTGAAAAGATTAGAATAAAATATTAAAAATAATAGACAAACAATAGAATAGAAAAAAATATAATATATTTATATTATATACATATAGATATACATCTTCTGAAATTGGAATTATGTATAGAATGAACTTGAATAGAAAATATTAGAATAGAATGTAAAATAATAGAAAAGATTAGCATAGAAAAACAATAGAACAGAAAAAAATATTATATATATATATATATATATATACAATGAATTTGAATTCGAATTGAAAAGATTAGAATAAAGTAGAAAAGTATATACTAGAAAAACAATAGAACAGAATAGAATAAAATATAACATATATTATATTTTATTCTATTCTGTTCTATTGTTTTTCTATTCTATTATAATCTTTTCTATTTTCTATTCTATTATAATCTTTTCTATTCTAATTCAAAATCATTCTATATGAAATTCGAATTTCGGAAAATGGTTATATATATATAAATATTAGGGTTAGGGTTAACCCTAACCCTAACCCTGTTATATATATAAAAATACTTTCCGAAATTCGAATTTCGTATAGAATGAATTTGAATAGAAAAGATTATAATAGAAAATAATAGAAAAGAATAGACTAGAAAAACAATAGAACAGAATAGAATAAAATATAATATATGTTATATTTTATTCTATTCTGTTCTATTGTTTTTCTAGTTTATTCTTTTCTAATATTTTCTATTCTATTCTAATATTTTCTATTCTAATTCAAAATTATTCTATACAAAATTCGAATTTCAGAAAATGGTTATATATATAAATATTAGGATTAGGTTTAACCCTAACCCTATTATATATATATATATATATATATATATATATATATATATATATATAAAACCATTTTCCAAAATTCGAATTTTGTATAGAATGAATTTGAATAGAAAAGATTAGAATAGAAAAGAATAGACTAGAAAAAACAATAGAACAGAATAGAATTAAATATTATAAAAATATTATATTTAATTCTATTCTGTTCTATTGTTTTTCTAGTTTATTCTTTTCTAATATTTTCTATTCTATTCTAATATTTTCTATTCTAATTCAAAATTATTCTATACAAAATTCGAATTTCAGAAAATGGTTATATATATAAATATTAGGATTAGGTTTAACCCTAACCCTATTATATATATATATATATATATATATATATATATATATATATAAAACCATTTTCCAAAATTCGAATTTTGTATAGAATGAATTTGAATAGAAAAGATTAGAATAGAAAAGAATAGACTAGAAAAAACAATAGAACAGAATAGAATTAAATATTATAAAAATATTATATTTAATTCTATTCTGTTCTATTGTTTTTCTAGTTTATTCTTTTCTAATATTTTCTATTCTATTCTAATATTTTCTATTCTAATTCAAAATTATTCTATACAAAATTCGAATTTCAGAAAATGGTTATATATATAAATATTAGGATTAGGTTTAACCCTAACCCTATTATATATATATATATATATATATATATATATATATATATATATATATAAAACCATTTTCCAAAATTCGAATTTTGTATAGAATGAATTTGAATAGAAAAGATTAGAATAGAAAAGAATAGACTAGAAAAAACAATAGAACAGAATAGAATTAAATATTATAAAAATATTATATTTAATTCTATTCTGTTCTATTGTTTTTCTAGACTATTTTTTTTTACTCTAGTCTAATCTTTTCTATTCAAATTCAAATTCATTGTATACAAGATTCGAATTTCGGAAGATGTTTTTTTATATATACATATTTATTATATTTTTTTCTGTTCTGTTCTATTTTTTTCTATGCTATTCTTTTCTATTATTTTACATTCTATTCTAATCTTTTCTATTCAAGTTCATTCAATACAAAATTCCAATTTCATTCTATATGAAATTCGAATTTTGGAAGATGTTAAAAAATAATAATATATATATATATATATATATATATATATATATATATATATATATATATATATATATATATATAACAGCTTTCAAAATTCTAATTTTGTATAGAATGAATTCGAATTTGAATACAAAAGATTAAGATAGAAAATAATAGCAAAGAATAAACTAGAAAAACATATTATATTTTATTCCATTCTGTGCTATTGTTTTTCTATTCTTTTCTATTCTTTTCTATTTTCTATTCTATTCTAATCTTTTCCATTCTAATTCAAAAACATTCTATACGAAATTCGAATTTCAGAAAATTGTTATATATATATATATATATTTAACCCTAACCCTAACCCTATTATATATATATAACCATTTTCCAAAATTCGATTTTCGTATAGAATGAATTTGAATAGAAAAGATTATAATAGAAAACAATAGAATAGACTAGAAAAACAATAGAACAGAATAGAATAAAATAAAATATATGTTCTATTTTATTCTATTCTGTTCTATTGTTTTTCTAGTTTATTCTTTTCTATTATTTTCTATTCTATTCTAATCTTTTATATTCTAGTTCAAAATCATTCTATACAAAATTTGAATTTCAGAAAATGGTTCAATGCTGTTTTTTTTGGGAGCAGTGATTTTAATAATGCTTAAAGTCAAACAATAAAAGTGAAATATTCCTTTAAATTTCGTACCTGGAGGGGTGTATAGTATGCCTGTAAAGTAGCGCATGTTTCCCGTGCTTAGAACAGTCCCTGCACAAAGTGTAATTTCTGAAGGAAAAACAGTCATTTAAAAGCACTCGCGGCTATAATGAATTGTCGGCTCCCGGCAATACAGAGAAAAGTAATTGACAGCCTGACAGGTCTCACCCGTCACGTGACCCCATCCCCCTCTGACGCAAGGGGAAACCCGGGCTTCCCCAGTGACGTGCGGGTGACTCCGCCCCCCTCTAATGTAACGCAGGTTTCCGTTAAATCAGAGGGGGGCGGGGTCACCCGCACTTCACTGGGGAAGCCCGGGTTTCCCCTTGCGCCAGAGGGGGACGGGGTCACGTGACGGGTGGCCCCGCTCTCAGCTACAGAAGAGATCTATCAGGCTGCCGGGATTCCCAGGGTGTCTCCGGTGGAGACAGGATGCGCTGAGCTGGACATCTCATCGCTGGAGCCTGGACCTGGATGGAGAGGAGATCATCCACCGCTGGACCCCAGAGAGGAGAGCATCCATCGCAGGATACCGAGAGTGGATTACCACCGCTGGAATCTTATTTTATCTTTTTTATTTTTAATAAAGGACTTTTCTCAACAGTGTCTGTGTTTTTTTACAATTATTTACACTTTCTTTGTGAAATGGTAGGGGTACAATTTTTTTATTTATTTGATGCAGGGTTCCCCTATATATCCATACAAGACCTGAAGGGCCTGGTAATTGAATTTGGGGGGACCCCCACGCATTTATTTTTATTTTTTATCAATGACTTTTCTCTGTATTGCTGGGAGCCGACAATTCATTATAGCCGCGAGTGCTTTTAAATGACTTTTATTCCTTCAGAAATTACACTTTGTGCAGGGACAGTTCTAAGCACGGGAAACAAGCGCTACTTTACAGGCATACTATACACCCCCCCCCCCCCAGGTACGAAATTTAAAGGAATGTTTCACTTTAAGCATTATTAAAATCACTGCTCCCGAAAAAACAGCAGTTTTTAAAACTTTTTTTTGCATTGATACATGTCCCCTGGGGCAGGACCCGGGTCCCCAAACACTTTTTATGACAATAACTTGCATATAAGCCTTTAAAATTAGCACTTTAGATTTTTCATGTTCGAGTCCCATAGACTTTAACGGTGTTCGGATGTTCGAACAAATTTTTTACCTGTTCGCAAGCTCTGGTGCAAACGGAACTGGGGGGTGTTCGGCTCATCCCTATATATAAATATTAGGGTTATCTATATATAACCAGTTTCCGAAATTTGAATTTCCTATAGAAAGATTTTGAATTTGAATAGAAAAGATAGAAAATAATAGAAAAGAATAGACTAGAAAAACAATAGAACAGAATAGAATAAAATACAATATATATATTATATTTTATTCTATTCTGTTCTATTGTTTTTCTAGTCTATTCTTTTCTACTCTACACTAATCTTTTCT
Organism: Rana muscosa; assembly: GCA_029206835.1. NCBI lineage: Eukaryota > Metazoa > Chordata > Amphibia > Anura > Ranidae > Rana > Rana muscosa. Next base: position 839,547,821 of record CM055122.1, read on the forward strand.
ATTCAAATTAAAATTTATTGTATACGAAATTCGAATTTCAGGAGATGCTTTTATTTATATATATATATATATATATATATATATATTATATTTTTTCTGTTCTCTTTTATTGTTTTTTTATGCTATTCTCTTCTATTATTTTACATTCTAACCTCTTCCGATATTCGAATTTCATATACAGTAAAATCGAATTTGAATAAAAAAGATTAGAATAGAAAATAATAGAAAAGAATAGCATAGAAAAACAATAGAACAGAATATAATAAAATATATATTTTTTTTTCTATTCCGTTCTATTGTTTTTCTAGTGAATTATGGGCCGTATCGAATTTGGCGCGAACGTCCCATATTGTTCGAAATTCGGCGAACAGCCGAACAGACAATGTTCGAGTCGAACATGAGTTCGACTCGAACACGAAGCTCATCCCTAGTGCATATAATACAAGCTTAAAATCCCCAAAATGCAAAAAGAAACGACAAAGAAGAATAGGTTTGTTTTGGTCATGTTTTTATTCCCATGGATTAATTTTTTATAATAAGCATACACACAAATAACTCAAGGTTTTGCCATTTCTGGACCTGCTTTGGTGCTTCAGACAAATCTCCATGGAGCCCAAGGGCAGAACTCTGGAGGCCTGTGAGTAACCATGAAATGAATAAAAGCTTCTTGATATTGAAGCAATTACTAATTGCAAAGACATTTCAATTTCACAAATGAATTAAAGACTCAGTTATTAACCCATTCTTTCTACAGTCTCAAGGTTTTCACTAGTATCTAATGAAAGAAGCATACAAGCTATGTGCAGCTGATAGGCCTGTATTAGTACAAAGCTGAATGCTAAAGGTTATTATTTTCCCTTGAAAGGCAAACAATCATATTTCTGAGCTCTGACAAGTCAAGAATGAGTTATACCTTTCTTAGTTTTTTTAGGTCTGTGTTCTTTCTCTTCTTATTTACAAAGCTGCATGCAAGCACAAAATTCAGAAAAGTTGTTTGCAAACTTACCTCAACTTAGCTTTTGTGAGGGTATTCTTTTTTGATTGTGGTCTTCTCTTTCTTTATTTTGAACTGCTAGTATTAGCTCACCTTGGTACTTCATATTCTAGGGTGGCAGTATTCTCCCCTTAAGACACATGATCCTGCTGGTGCCGACAAGAGTATTTGCAGAAGCACAGCACACCTTCAACTAAAGCTACCCTTTACACTACAACTACATGCTGAGTTAAATGGTCTACTGTCTACTGTAAAAGGGAGCATGGCAGAAACCAGCTGTTTTCCTCGCCAAATATATTTGCATATATTATTTTTGCCAACATGTAAACTTAGATGTGACAGACCCAACCAGAACAGGGATTTTTGGAGGGGACTGCAGAGTAGCCTCTTGTCTGCTGACTTTGGACCCTAGGTTTAAAGGGGGCGCTATTTATTAGGAGGTGTGTGCCTTTGGAGTGGGTTTGCTGTAGATTTGGGCCCATGCCTCCTGGAAAACACACAGACTCTGGAAACCTAGGACCTGGATACAAATTTGGGGCCTCTGTGCCCTAACCAGCATTAATTGCTAAAACCCCCCTCCTAGACTCAGAGACTCTATATTACAGGTTAAAATTTGCATTGTTTAGGATTATGTGATCAAGCACTTATCTGATTTTGTGTGGTATAAATTCTGGTTGAATTTTCAATAAAGATTTCCAGTTTGTACCTAAGCTAGTGTCACCTAGTTATTGGGTGAAATCCTCAGCTATAATACCTTGTTCCTGGTTCCAGAGGGGAGGAAGTTGTATCTTGGCGGAGGCACCCAGGCTAGGTGCCACGCGGTCAGTCACTTTAACGTTAACAGCTTATACTCTTTCGCTGCCAGGTCTGTATGCAGTTCAGACCTGACAGGGGGGGGGGGGTTTACATACAGTACATTACATATAAATCTGACAAACAGATTCCAGCCTGTCAGATGGCAGCATTTGGGAGGCTGCGCTGCCACTAGAATGCCTGCACACACCCCCCGTAATGGCACCCCCGTGCATGCCCCCACTATGTATGTCAGGCTCCGCTTGCCCATCTGCGGACCTGGGACTGGGTAGAGGGGAGTGAGCAGAGCAGACACATCTCCACTTTCCTCCCCTCCTTGTTGCTGACCCCGAAAGCGATGTGTTTGACGTCACTTCCGGGTCCACCTGTCGTTGTCCCCGGCCAGCATATCCAGGAAAGAATGTAATGCAATGCTCACTGCATTACATTCAGTGGAGCACAGGGGAGACATCTCCTGGATGTCTTATTAAAGAGAACCTGTCACCAAAAAATCATCACATAGGGGACTATTTGTCCCCTGTGCGATGAAAAAAAAATGTTTCCCCCTAAATTGTAAAAAAATTCAATTACACCCAAGCACATAAAATCCACCAAAAATATTTGAGGCCCTCCAACCCCCACATATACGCATGTATGAACCTAAAACGCACACGTAGGGGGAGCCTACGCATGAAAACGCTGATTGCAATTCACATGATGCATATCGCCGCACACACCAGAGTAAGAGCAATATTTTCAGGACCAGATCTCCTCTGTAACACTAAACTTATGACCCATATGGGGACTATCGCATATGGAAAATATAGGGTACTGAAGGAAATTTAAGGTTTGACATGTTGGGTATTTATTTACTCGGTGCAACCTCATCTTTTATATTTTACTACAAAAACTGGGTAATTTATTGCATTAGTGTTCCCTAAAATTACAGGGGAGTCAGGGGGACATGGTACAGGGGGGTCAGGGGGACACAGTACAGGAGGTCAGGGTGACACGGTACAGTAGGGTCAGGAGGGCACACCACTGGGTGTCAGGAGGACACGGTACAGGGGGGTCATGGGTACATGGTACAGGGGGGTCAGGGGAACACAGTACGGGGGGTCAGGGGGACATGATACAGGGGGGTCATGAGGGCATGGTATAGGAGGTCAGGGTGACATGGTACAGTAGGGTCAGGAAGGCACACCACTGGGGTGTCAGGAGGACACAGTACAGGGAGGTCAGGGGGACAAGGTATAGGGGGTCAGGGGGACATGGTACAGGGGGTTAGGAGACATGGTACAGGAGGGTCAGGAGGGCACACCATGATGGGGTTCAGGAGGACACACCAGTGGGGGAGATCGGGAGAGTACACTAGTAAGGGGGGTCAGGAGGGTACACCACTGGGGGGGTGAGGAAGGCACGTAACGGGGGGGAGTCAGGAAGGCACATCTCTGGGGGCAGCGCATTGTTCTGTGTTCTCTGTTCTAGTGCTAATCCCAGTTGACCCTCCTCTCTCGTCCATGTTACATGATGTTATCCATGAGTGCCTGGATGAACTTAAGAGGAGGGTCAGCTGGGATAAGCACAATACATTCCTGGGAGGAGCTCAGGCACCCTAGCACAAGAGCCCGAATGCGCTGAGATCTGCCGTGGGACCCCAGAAGAGGACGATTGGGGCCACTCTGTGCAAAACGAGCTGCACAGTGGAGGTAAGTATGAGATGTTTGTTATTTAAAAAAAATAAAAAATAAACCTTTACAAACCTGGGTTTTTGATTAATATCACTTTAACCACTTAACCACCGCTCACTGTATATATACGTCGGCAGAATGGCACCGACAGGCACAATCACGTAGAGCATACGTGATTGCCTTTGTACAGTTGGGGGGTCCAAACGGACCCCCCTCCTATACAGTGAGTGGTGGCTAAGTGTCCGGGAACGTTCCGGGATGAGGGGGCAGCCATTCGTTTCTGGCCTCCCCCTCGCGATCGCTCCCGGCGAATGGAAATGCCCCCTCTGTCTGTGTCAGACAGAGGGAGCAGGAGGAAGTGATGTCATCTCTGGTGCGGCGCTCACATATACCGAGCGCCGTACAAGAGAAGATATCAGGTCAGATCACACAACACTACACTGACACCAGGACACATAGGGACATAAATCGCCCCCCCAGGCCCCCCCAGACACCCCAGATCACCCCCCAGATCACCCCCCCAGCCCCCAGTCACAGTGTCACTGATTGCAGTGACCATTTATTTAGTGATCACTGCAATCAGTGACATTTGTGACTGTAAAAGTGTCACCAAAGTTTAGTCTTAGGTCCAGTGTAGCCCCCTAACCCCCCCTAATAAAGGTTTAACCCCCTGATCACCCCCCAGATAACCCTTTCACCGCCTATCACCACTGTCGCTTAGCGATCATTTTTCTGATCGCTGTCTTAGCGTCAGTGATGCCGATCGGCAGCCAGTAATTTTTTTTAGGTTCGCCGCAGGTTTTTATAGCGTCAGGTACCCCAATATATTATCTAATAAAGGTTTAACCCCCTTGATCGCCCCCCAGGTAAGCCTTTCACCCCCTATCACCACTGTCACTAAGCGATCGTTTTTCTAAACGCTGTCTTAGTGTCTGTGATGCAGATCGGTAGCCGGTAATTTTTTTTAGGTTCGCCGCAGGTTTTTATAGCGTCAGGTACCCCAATATATTATCTAATAAAGGTTTAACCCCCTTGATCGCCCCCCAGGTAACCCTTTCACCCCCTATCACCACTGTCGCTAAGCAATTGTTTTTCTAAACACTGTCTTAGTGTCGGTGATGCAGATCGTAGCCAGTAATTTTTTTTAGGTTCGCCGCATGTTTTTATAGCGTCAGGTACCCCAATATATTATCTAATAAAGGTTTAACCCCCTTGATCGCCCCCCAGGTAACCCTTTCACCCCCATCACCACTGTCACTAAGCAATCGTTTTTCTAAACGCTGTCTTAGTGTCGGTGATGCAGATCGGTAGCTGGTAATTTTTTTTAGGTTCGCCGCAGGTTTTTATAGCGTCAGGTGCCCCCATATATTATCTAATAAAGGTTTTAACCCCCTGATTGCCCCTAGTTAACCCTTTCACCAGTGATCACCATATAAGTGTTACGGGTGACGCTGGTTAGTTAGTTTGCTTTTTATAGTGTCAGGGCACCCGCCGTGTATATAACCCAATAAAGGTTTAACCCCCTGTTCGCCCGGTGGGTGATATCAATTAGGTTTTAGCGTCAGAGAGGGTCTGCGTCACACCCCAGGCAGCGTCAGGTTAGTGCCAGTAACGCTAACACCCACGCGTGAAGCATACACCCCCCTTAGTGGTATAGTATCTGAACAGGTCAATATCTGATCTGATCTATACTAGCGTCCCCAGCAGTTTAGGGTTCCCAAAAACGCAGTGTTAGCGGGATCAGCCCAGATACCTGCTGGCACCTGCGTTTTGCCCCTCCGTCCAGCCCAGGCCACCCAAGTGCAGTATCGATCGATCACTGTCACTTACAAAACAAAAACACACATAACTGCAGCGTTCGCAGAGACAGGCCTGATCCCTGCGACTCCAGTGCTGTAGGAGGTGATTTCACCACCACAGTTAAAAAAAAAAAGCAAATATGCCGAAGCATTGGGGCAGCAGGGGCGGAGGAGCGATTTTGCTCCTAATGCCGTGTACATACGGTCGAAATTCCGACGGAGGCTTGCCCGTGGAAAAGTCCGACCATGTGTGTGCGGCATAACTTTTTTGCGGGAGGATGACCCCATGCTTCGGCATATATAAATGGTGCGTGTATGCCCATCATTGGAAGTGGGTGGATGAAGGGCGGTATTCTAATGGTGGGCATACCCACCGATCAATCTCTTTTTTCGTTCAGCCAACTGGCTGCATGAAAAAAAAAGATTACAATACATGTCCAACAAGGACCAGCAACGTACTGGTATGTTGCTGGATTTTGAATGTTTATACCAGAATGATGCCTGCAGGTTTAGGTATCATCTTGGTATCATTCTTTTCAGCCTGCGGCCGGCTTTCATGTAAAAGCAATCCTAGTGGCTAATTAGCCTCTGGACTGCTTTTACAAGCAGTGGGAGGGAATGCCCCCCCCTGGATATAAAAAGCGCCATTGGGAAATTGGGAAAGCATTTTATCACACCGATCTTGGTGTGGTCAGATGCTTTGAGGGCAGAGGAAAAATCTAGGGTCTAGAAGACCCCAGTTTTTTCAAGAAAAGAGTACCTGTCACTACCTATTGCTATCATAGGGGATATTTACATTCCCTGAGATAACAATAAAAATGATAAAAAAAAAAATACTTGGAAGGAACAATTTAAAAATAAAATAAAAAAGCAAAATTAATAATAAAAAAAAAAAGAAAAAAAAAAAAGCACCCCTGTCCTGCCCTGCTCTTGCCCAATGGCGAACGCAAGCGTCGGTCTGGCGTCATATGTAAACAGCAATTGCACCATGCATGTGAGGTATCACCGCGAAGGTCAGATCGAGGGCAATCATTTTAGCAGTAGACCTCCTCTGTAAATCTACTGGGGTAACCTGTAAAGGCTTTTAAAGGCTTTTAAAAATGTATGTAGTTTGTCGCCAATGCGCGTTTGTGCGAAATTTTAAAGCATGTCGTGTTTGGTATCTATGTACTCGGCCTAAGATCATCTTTTTTATTTCATCAAACATTTGGGCAATATAGTGTGTTTTAGTGCATTAAAATTAAAAAAAGTGTATTTTTTAACCCAAAAAATGCGTTTGAAAAATCGCTGCGCAAATACTGTGTAGAAAAAAAAATGCAACACCCACCATTTTAATCTGTAGGGCCTTTGCTTTAAAAATATATATAATGTTTGGGGGTTCAACATAATTTTCTTGCAAAAAAAAAATGTTTTCATGTAAACAAAAAGTGTCAAAAAGGGCTTTGTCTTCAAGTGGTTAGAAGAGTGGATGTAAGCTTCCTAATGTTGTGTATAAAATGCCAGAACAGTTCAAAACCCCCCCAAATGACCCCATTTTGGAAAGTAGACACCCCAAGCTATATACTGAGAGGCATGTCGAGTCCATGGAATATTTTATATGTTGACACAAGTTGCGGAAAAAACGACAATTTTTTTTTTTTTTTGCACAAAGTTGTCACTAAATGATATATTGCTCAAACATGCCATGGGCATATGTGGAATTACACCCCAAAATACATTCTGTTGCTTCTCCTGAGTACGGGGATACCACATGTGTGAGACTTTTTGGGAGCCTAGCCACGTACGGGACCCCAAAAACCAAGCACCGCCTTCAGGCTTTCTAAGGGTGTAAATTTTTGATTTCACTTCTCACTGCCTATCACAGTTTCGGAGGCCATGGAATGCCCAGATAGCACAAAACCCCCCCAAATGACCCTATTTTGGAAAGTAGACACCCCAAGCTATTTGCTGAGAGGTATTGTGAGTATTTTGCAGATCTCGCTTTTTGTCACAAAGTTTTGAAAATTGAAAAAAATATATATATATATATATATTTTCTTTCTTCATTTTCAAAAACAAATGAGAGCTGTAAAATACTCGCCATTCCTCTCAGCAAATAGCTTGGGGTGTCTATATTCCAAAATGGGGTCATTTGGGGGGGTTTTGTGCGATTTTGGCATTTTATGGCCTTCGAAACTGTGATAGGTAGTGAGGAGTGAAATCAAAAATTTGTGCCTAGAAATCCTGAAGGCGGTGCTTGGTTTTCGGGGTCCCGTACGCGGCTAGGCTCCTAAAAAGTCCCACACATATGGTATCCCCGTACTCAGGAGAAGCAGAAAATTTTATTTTGGGGTGTAATTCTACATATAACCATGGCATGTGTGAGCAATATATCATTTAGTGACAACTTTTTGTAATTTTTTTTTTTTGTGTCATTATTCAATCACTTGGGACAAAAAAAATATATTCAATGGGCTCAACAGGCCTCTCAGCAATTTCCTTGGGGTGTCTACTTTCTAAAATGGGGTCATTTGGGGGGGGGGTTTTGTGCTATTTTGGCATTTTATGGTCTTCGAAACTGTGATAGGTAGTGAGGAGTGAAATCAAAAATTTGCGCCCTTAGAAATCCTGAAGGCGGTGCTTGGTTTCCGGGGTCCCGTACGCGGCTAGGCTCCCAAAAAGTCCCACACATGTGGTATCCCCGTACTCAGGAGAAGCAGCAAAATGTATTTTGGGGTGAAATTCCACATATAACCATGGCATGTGTGAGCAATATATCATTTAGTGACAACTTTTTGTAATTTTTTTTTTTTTTTTGTCATTATTCAATCACTTGGGACAAAAAAATAAAAAATTCAATGGGCTCAACATGCCTCTCAGCAATTTCCTTGGGGTGTCTACTTTCCAAAATGGGGTCATTTGGGGGGGTTTTGTACTGCCCTGTCATTTTAGCACCTCAAGAAATGAGATAGGCAGTCATAAATTTAAAGCTGTGTAAATTTCAGAAAATGTACCCTAGTTTGTAAACTCTATAACTTTTGCGCAAACCAATAAATATACGCTTATTGACATTTTTTTTACTAAAAACATGTGGCTGAATACATTTTGGCCTAAATGTATGACTACAATTGAGTTTATTCGATTTTTCTTATAACAAAAAGTAGAAAATATAATTTTTTTTCAAAATTTTCAGTCTTTTTCCGTTTATATCGCAAAAAATAAAAATCGCAGAGGCAATCAAATACCATTAAAAGAAAGCTCTATTTGTGGGAAGAAAAGGACGCAAATTTCGTTTGGGTACAACATTGCATGTCCGCACAATTTACAGTTAAAGCAGCGCAGTGCAAAATTCTGAATTCACCTCTGGTCCTCTAGCTACCAAATGGTCCGGGGCTTAAGTGGTTAAATGCACAGTATTATTCCAATAATGTTCTCTCCTATCAATATCAGGAAGATGATTGTACTTGATATAGCTTAATATTACCCCTTTGCACAATTTACCATAAATTGATGAGTTTGTAAATGTCTCTTATTACTATTCGGACCTCCAAATTTGCCACTTCTTCTGACCCAAGCCATCCAAGGGGATTACCACAGGGAGATAGTGTTCAACTCCAAATATGGCAACCAGAAAACTTCTAATAATTTGTTTATTTTTGTTACTTTTGCTAACAGATGTAACAAATCAATTTTTATCTCCATGCACTAAAAAATTATCTCTAGAAGCATTCTCACAATTCTGTTGGCATTCAGGTATAGAACATATTTCTTTAACTCTTTTATGTTTAGCGCTACCCCTGTAAGAGCAGCTGGATAGGATGAGGCAACTGTTCTTTGCATCAACCTTCTCAAGAACACTCAAGAACATCAGCCCCTCTGACACACCAGGTTGATTGTACAAACGTATAATACCACAGAAATTGAATAGTGGTGCTAGAGCAAAGAAAACAGGCCAAAAATCAGGTGGTAAAGGCAAACTTAATATATTGTCACCCAATATGGCTGGTAACTAGGCAAGCATAAAATGGATTAACAATGGTAATAGCACAATTTAGCATACACAGCAATTAACAGTAAGTATTAGGCATAAGATGACATTTGGCATCCAGATCAGCATAAACAATAGCAAGGCCACCTCAAGTACAGCCATGAGCAGTAGTAAAGTTGAATCTACTGAGTGCCAGAACTATACTGCCAGAGCGCATTTATAGGGGCGATGCTAGTCCTAGATCGGCTGGGTATGTACTATCCAAAAGAAAAGGAGGATGGTAGTGGAGGGGGCAGGTGAACAAAGCTACCATTAGAGCCCTTTAAGAGTGTCTTTGCACTTAACGACAGTCCCAGTTAACCTGCATGCAGTATAGGTACAGTATAGGGACGGTATAGTCTCGGCACAGCTGCATATGGTTCAGATGGGGTAAAGTTTTGGCATAATTCACTATAGGGTTGGCATAGGTGCAGTTTAGGTTTGGAATGAGTGTGGTATGGGTGCAGTATGGATTGGGTACACTTGGTGTAGAAGAGGGGCCCCCTCGGCCTCTCCTTAAAAGCCTTCAGCGATCAAAAGTGGGAAGCTGAGGGTGTTTGGAAGCTCCAGTCTCCCTGCAGCAGTAGTGCAGGTGCTGTGATGTGGGTGGTGCTACGCTTACTCCCTGTGTCAGATCTCAGCTGGTATGGTCTCCCGAAGGCAGGTCAATATCCAGACAGAGCTGCTCTCTCTCTCTCACTTCCTTGGTGCCAAGAGGAAAAACATTCATGGGCAGTTTCATAAAAATCATCTCTTCACTCCTACCGCACAGTGCCTAGTCAATCTATTTGATCCATTATTTAGCTGCCATCTCAAACTATAACTCCCACAATCCTCAGCGCTCTGCATAAAACTCTATGGGCTTTCTTGGCTTTAGCTTTCCTCCTGCCTGCTGGAGGAAAATGGTGCAGCATAACATCAGTATCTCAGTAGAGAAAGAAAAGAATAAAAGGAAATGTCTCCTTCTCCATATTTCTGTAGCCCAGCATCAGGCTACATATGTTTCAATTTTATTGTTGCATGTTATGTTATAAATAATAGAATGAATGAATGGAATGCCAGAAACTTTCAGAAAATAACTACCTACAGAACACCTTTTGTATATGTGTATGGAACCTTACTTGAATATGTGTTCATGTACAAAAACCTGTAAACATAGGTACAAAGATTGTTATTGAGGTGACTGAATTTACTATACAAGGGGTCAAGGAAACATTTGTAGTAGAGAGGTAGATGAGTGGGGGGGGGGGCAAATAGTTTATGCCAGATGCATTCAGAAATCAAATAGCCAGAAGAGAGTACCTTTTGTATGTATATAACCTTGCCCTGTGTACACTATGAATAAAGATCACGACCTTGTTTAATTAAAAACTGTTCTTTGTGATGTTGTAAGACACTACCAGAATATGTGGCCTGATACAGAAACCTGCAAAGACAAATACAAACATTGTTACAGAGGTGGCTGCATTTATCATACAAGGGGTCAAGGAAACACTTGTGGTTGAGAGGGGGAAGATAGTTTATGCCATTCTTCAAACCCTGTTTACATGTACATTGCTTACACAAAACTATTATCTTACCCATTCCATTCACATACTTGACCCTGTCAAAGCAGTGGGTCACTGATGGAATTTAGTGGTAACTAAGTAATAACAATTTTTGCGCACCATATTAGAAAAGGAGTCATACTACCTTGATATTGAGAAATTAACAGATGTAAGAATATTAGGATACATGGACCCATGAGACTTAGTAGCAATGGAACCAATGAGGGTGACATACTATGCCTTATTAGCAGAGATGTTTCTTATATGCATTACAATCCTATTGTCCCAGTTGCACATTTTACTCAGTCTGCAGTCTCAGAGTGGTGAGGGACTCTGTGTCCAGTACAGTTTGCTGATACTCAAAATAGGTTTCTTCCAATTTTTCTTATGCCATAAACCAATGAATCACCCCTTCCAACCCTGCCCCATATTTGGAAATAGGATTGTTGGCAAATAAGGAATTATATAATCATTGATTGGTCTTTCCAAAGCTCTCAAGATTAGACTATGATTAGGAGGTCTGAGTGTGTCATTAATTGCAGATATCAGCCAGAATAAGTAAAGATCTAATGTCTACAAGGCAACCACATACATCACCAGCTAAGACTTTTGGAGGGGAATAGCTATCAGATTAGAACATTTTGTCCCATAGTGGGAGTATACCATCCTGCCTAAACATACAGTGGGTCAAAAAGGTATTTAGTCAGCCACCAATTGTGCAAGTTCTCCCACTTCAAAAGATGAGAGAGGCCTGTAATTGTCATCATAGGTATACCTCAACTATGAGAGACAAAATGTGGAAACAAATCCAGACAATCATATTGTCTGATTTGGAAAGAATTTATTTGCAAATTATGGTGGAAAATAAGTATTTGGTCAATATCAAAAGTTCATCTCAATACTTTGTTATCTGGAATGAGCCGAACACCCCTCTGTTCGATTCGCACCAGAACCTGCGAACAGACAGAATGTTCGTGTGAACTTTAGAACCCTTTTAAATACAATGGACTCGAATGTTCGAAATCTAAAGTGCTAATTATAAAGGCTTATATGCAAGTTATTGTCCTAAAAAGTGTTTGGGGACCCGGGTTCTGCCCCAGGGGACATGTATCAATGCAAAAAAAAGTTTTAAAAATTGACGTTTTTACGGGAGCAGTGATTTTAATAATGCTTAAAATGAAAAAATAAAAGTGAAATTTTCCTTAAAATTTCGTACCTGGGGTGTGTGTATGATATGCATGTAAAGTCGCGTATGTTTCCCGTGCTTAGAACTGTCCCTGCACAAAATGTCATTTCCGAAGGAAAAAAAGTCATTTAAAACTCACTCGCGGCTATTAATGAATTGTCGGCTCCCGGCAATACATAGAAAAGTCATTGATAAAAAAAATTTAAAAAGCGTGGGGGTCCCCCCAAATTCAATTACCAGGCCCTTCAGGTCTGGTATAGATATTAAGGGGAACCCCGCCGCGGGTCTATACATTTAATAGACTGCGGAGGAAGTTCCCCATCAGGTCCGCTCAGGTTCAGCCAATGACGGACAGCGCTGGACATCGGATCGCCGTGGGAGACTGGATTTCATTGCTGGAATGTTTTTTTTTTTGTTTTTTTTTTTAATAAAGGGCTTTTCCAAGGTGTTTGTGTGTTTTTTTTTTACATTTGTTTACACTTTCTTCGTGAAATGGTAGGGGTACAATGTACCCCTTACCAATTCACATGGGGGGGCGGGATCTGGGGGTCCCCTTTGTTAAAGGGGTCTTCCAGATTCTGATAAGCCCCCTGCCCGCAGACCCCCACAACCACCGGGCAAGGGTTGTGGGGATGAGGCCCTTGTCCCCATCAACATGGGGACATCCTCCCCATGTTGAGGGCATGTGGCCTGGTACAGTTCAGGAGGGGGGGGCTCTCTCGTCCCCCCCTCTTTTCCTGCGGCCTGCCAGGTTGCGTGCTCGGATAAGGGTCTGGCATGGATTTTTGGGGGGACTCCACGCCATTTTTTTTTACATTTGGGGTGGAGTTCCCCTTAAAATCCATGCCAGACCTGAAGGGCCTGGTATGGATATTTGGGGGGAACCGCACGCATTTTTTTTCTAAATTTTCGGCGGGGTTCCCCTTAATATCTATACCAGACCTGAAGGGCCTGGTAATTGAATTTGGGGGGACCCCCACGCTTTTTTTTTTTTTATCAATGACTTTTCTATGTATTGCCGGGAGCCGACAATTCATTATAGCCGCGAGTAAGTTTTAAATGACTTTTTTTCCTTCAAAAATTACATTTTGTGCAGGGACAGTTCTAAGCACGGGAAACAAGCGCAACTTTACATGCATATCATACACACACCCCAGGTACGAAATTTAAAGGAATATTTCACTTTTATTGTTTCACTTTAAGCATTATTAAAATCACTGCTCCCAAAAAAACGGCAGTTTTTAAAACTTCTTTTTGCATTGATACATGTCCCCTGGGGCAGGACCCGGGTCCCCAAACACTTTTAATGACAATAACTTGCATATAAGCCTTTATAATTAGCACTTTAGATTTCTCCAATAGACTTTTCGAATTTGCCGCGAACACCCCAAATTGTTCGCTGTTCGGCGAACGGGCGAACAGGCAATGTTCGAGTCGAACATGAGTTCGACTCGAACTCGAAGGTCATCTCTATTTGTTATATATCCTTTGTTGGCAATGACAGAGGCCAAACGTTTTCTGTAAGTCTTCACAAGGTTGTCACACACTGTTGCTGGTATGTTGGCCCATTCCTCCATGCAGATCTCCTCTAGAGCAGAGATATTTTTGGGGCTGTCGCTGGGCAATACGGACTTTTAACTCCCTCTAAAGGTTTTCTATGGGGTTGAGATCTGGAGACTGGCTAGGCCACTCCAGGACCTTGAAATGCTTCTTACGAAGCCACTCGTTCGTTGCCCAGGCGGTGTGTTTGGGATCATTGTCATGCTGAAAGACCCAGCCACGTTTCATCTTCAATGCCCTTGCTGATGGGAGGAGGTTTGCACTCAAAATCTCACGATACATGGCCCCATTCATTCTTTCATGTACACGGATCAGTCGTCCTGTTCCCTTTGCAGAGAAACAGCCCCAAAGCATGATGTTGCCACCCCCATGCTTCACAGTAGTATGGTGTTCTTTGGTTGCAACTCAGCATTCTCTCTCCTCCAAACACGACGAGTTGTGTTTCTACCAAACAGTTCTACTTTGGTTTCATCTGACCATATGACATTCTCCCAATCCTCTTCTGGATCATCCAAATACTCTCTAGCAAACCTCAGATGGGCCCGGACATGTACTGGCTTAAGCAGGGGGACACATCTGGCACTGCAGGATCTGAGTCTCTGTGGGCGTAGTGTGTTACTGATGGTAGCCTTTGTTACGTTGGTCCCAGCTCTCTGCAGGTCATTCACTAGGTCCCCCCGTGTGGTTCTGGTATTTTTGCTCACCGTTCTTGTGATCATTTTGGCCCCCACAGGGTGAGATCTTGCGTGGAGCCCCAGATCGAGGGAGATTATCAGTGGTCTTGTATGTCTTCCATTTTCTAATTATTGCTCCCACAGTTGATTTCTTCACACCAAGCTGCTTGCCTATTGCAGATTCAGTCTTCCCAGCCTGGTGCAGGTCTACAATTTTGTTTCTGGTGTCCTTCGACAGCTCTTTGGTCTTCACCATAGTGGAGTTTGGAGTGTGATTGTTTGAACTTGTTATCAATATAAAAGACACCTGTCCACAACCTCAAACAGGTGCCATTAACCACTTAACGACCGCTCACTGTATATGTACGTCGGCAGAATGGCACCGACAGGCACAATCACGTACAGTGTACGTGATTGCCTATGTACAGTTGGGGGGTCCGGTCGGTATTCGTTGGGGAGCGATCCGACATGAGGGGACGGCCGTTCGATTCCAGCCACCCCCCCGCGATCGCTCCCGGCGAATGGAAATGCTTCCTCTGCTGTGTAATGTAAACACAGGCAGAGGAAGCAGGAGGAAGTGATGTCATCTCTCATGCGGCGCTCACATATACCGAGCGCCGTACAAGAGAAGTTAGTGCACTAACACTACATTGACACCAGGACACATAGGCACACAAATCGCCCCCCCAGATCACCCCCCAGCCCCCAGTCACAGTGTCACTGATTGCAGTGACCATTTATTTACTGATCACTGCAATCAGTGACATTTGTGACTGTAAAAGTGTCACTACATTTAGTTTTAGGTCCAGTGTAGCCCCCTAACCCCCCCTAATAAAGGTTTAACCCCCTGATCACCCCCCAGATAACCCTTTCACCCCCTAGCACCGCTGTCGCTAAGCGATCATTTTTCTGATCACTGCCTTAGCGTCGGGGACGCAGATCGGTAGCCAGTATTTTTTTTAGGATCGCCGCAGGTTTTTATAGCGTCAGGTACCCCCATAAATTATCTAATAAAGGTTTAACCCCCTTGATCGCCCCCCCCAGGTAACCCTTTCACCCCCTATCACCACTGTCGCTAAGCGATCATTTTTCTGATCACTGCCTTAGCGTCGGTGATGCAGATCGGTAGCCAGTATTTTTTTTTAGGATTGCCGCAGGTTTTTATAGCGTCAGGTACCCCCATAAATTATCTAATAAAGGTTTAACCCCCTTGATCACCCCCCCCCCAGGTAACCCTTTCACCCCCTATCACCACTGTCGCTAAGCGATAATTTTTCTGATCGCTGTCTTGGCGTCAGTGATGCAGATCGGTAGCCAGTAATTTTTTTTAGGTTCGCCGCAGGTTTTTATAGCGTCAGGTACCCCCATAAATTATCTAATAAAGGTTTAACCCCCTTGATCGCCCCCCAGGTAACCCTTTCACCCCCTATCACCACTGTCGCTAAGCGATCATTTTTCTGATCGCTGTCTTAGCGTCGGTAATGCAGATCGGTAGCCAGTAATTTTTTTTAGGTTCGCCGCAGGTTTTTATAGCGTCAGGTACCCCCATAAATTATCTAATAAAGGTTTAACCCCCTAATTGCCCCTAGTTAACCCTTTCACCAGAGATCACCATATAAGTGTTATGGGTGACGCTGGTTAGTTAGTTTGCTTTTTATAGTGTCAGGGCACCCGCCGTATATATAACCCAATAAAGGTTTAACCCCCTGATCGCCCGGCGGGTGATATCAATTAGGTTTTAGCGTCATAGAGGGTCTGCGTCACACCCCAGGCAGCGTCAGGTTAGTGCCAGTAACGCCAACACCCACGCGTGAAGCATACACCCCCCTTAGTGGTATAGTATCTGGACAGAACAATATCTGATCTGATCAGATCGACACTAGCGTCCCCAGCAGTTTAGGGTTCCCAAAAACGCAGTGTTAGCGGGATCAGCCCAGATACCTGTTAGCACCTGCGTTTTGCCCCTCCGTCCAGCCCAGGCCACCCAAGTGCAGTATCGATCGATCACTGTCACTTACAAAACACAACACACATAACTGCAGCGTTCGCAGAGACAGGCCTGATCCCTGCGACTCCAGTGCTGTAGGAGGTGATTTCACCACCACAGTTAAAAAAAAAAAGCATATATGCCGAAGCATTGGGGCATCAGGGGCGGAGGAGCGGAGGAGCGATTTTGCTCCTAATGCTGCGTACATACGGTCAAAATTCCGACGGAGGCTTGCCCGTGGAAAAGTCCGACCATGTGTGTGCGGCATAACTTTTTTGCGGGAGGATGCCCCCATGCTTCGGCATATATAAATGGTGCATGTATGCCCATCATTAGAAGTGGGTGGATGAAGGGCGGTATTCTAATGATGGGCATACCCACCGATCAATCTCTTTTTTCGTTCAGCCAACTGGCTGCATGAAAAAAAAGATTACAATACATGTCCAACAAGGACCAGCAACATACTGGTATGTTGCTGGACTTTGAATGTTTATACCAGAATGATGCCTGCGGTTTAGGTATCATCTTGGTATCATTCTTTTCAGCCAGCGGCCGGCTTTCATGTAAAAGCAATCCTAGTGGCTAATTAGCCTCTGGACTGCTTTTACAAGCAGTGGGAGGGAATGTCCCCCCCCGGATATAAAAAGCGCCATTGGGAAATTGGGAAAGCATTTTATCACACCGATCTTGGTGTGGTCAGATGCTTTGAGGGCAGAGGAAAGATCTAGGGTCTAGAAGACCCCAGTTTTTTCAAAAAAAGAGTACCTGTCACTACCTATTGCTATCATAGGGGATATTTACATTCCCTGAGATAACAATAAAAATGAAAAAAAAAAAAAAAAGCACCCCTGTCCTGCCCTGCTCTTGCCCAATGGCGAACGCAAGCGTCGGTCTGGCGTCATATGTAAACAGCAATTGCACCATGCATGTGAGGTATCACCGCAAAGGTCAGATCGAGGGCAGTAATTTTAGCAGTAGACCTCCTCTGTAAATCTAACGGGGTAACCTGTAAAGGCTTTTAAAGGCTTTTAAAAATGTATGTAGTTTGTCGCCAATGCGCGTTTGTGCGAAATTTTAAAGCATGTCGTGTTTGGTATCTATGTACTCGGCCTAAGATCATCTTTTTTATTTCATCAAACATTTGGGCAATATAGTGTGTTTTAGTGCATTAAAATTTAAAAAAGTGTATTTTTCCCCCAAAAATGCGTTTGAAAAATCGCTGCGCAAATACTGTGTAGAAAAAAAAAAAAGCAACACCCACCATTTTAATCGGTAGGGCCTTTGCTTTAAAAATATATATAATGTTTGGGGGTTCAACATAATTTTCTTGGAAAAAAAAATAAATGTTTTCATGTAAACAAAAAGTGTCAAAAAGGGCTTTGTCTTCAAGTGGTTAGAAGAGTGGATGTAAGCTTCCTAATGTTGTGTATAAAATGCCAGAACAGTTCAAACCCCCCCCAAATGACCCCATTTTGGAAAGTAGACACCCCAAGCTATATACTGAGAGGCATGTCGAGTCCATGGAATATTTTATATGTTGACACAAGTTGCGGAAAAAATAAAAAAAATTTTTGCACAAAGTTGTCACTAAATGATATATTGCTCAAACATGCCATGGGCATATGTGGAATTACACCCCAAAATACATTCTGTTGCTTCTCCTGAGTACGGGGATACCACATGTGTGAGACTTTTTGGGAGCCTAGCCGCGTACGGGATCCCAAAAACCAAGCACCGCCTTCAGGCTTTCTAAGGGTGTAAATTTTTGATTTCACTTCTCACTGCCTATCACAGTTTCGGAGGCCATGGAATGCCCAGATGGCACAAAACCCCCCCAAATGACCCCATTTTGGAAAGTAGACACCCCAAGCTATTTGCTGAGAGGTATTGTGAGTATTTTGCAGATCTCGCTTTTTGTCACAAAGTTTTGAAAATTAAAAAAAAAAAAAAAAAGAAAAAAATATTTTCTTTCTTCATTTTCAAAAAAAAATGAGAGCTGTAAAATACTCACCATGCCTCTCAGCAAATAGCTTGGGGTGTCTACTTTCCAAAATGGGGTCATTTGGGGGGGTTTTGTGCTATTTTGGCATTTTATGGCCTTCGAAACTGTGATAGGTAGTGAGGAGTGAAATCAAAAATTTGTGCCTAGAAATCCTGAAGGCGGTGCTTGGTTTTCGGGGTCCCATACGCGGCTAGGCTCCTAAAAAGTCCCACACATGTGGTATCCCCGTACTCAGGAGATGCAGCAAAATGTATTTTGGGGTGTAATTCCACATATAACCATGGCATGTGTGAGCAATATATCATTTAGTGACAACTTTTTGAAAAAAAAAAAATTTTTGTCATTATTCAATCACTTGGGACAAAAAAAAAATATTCAATGGGCTCAACAGGCCTCTCAGCAATTTCCTTGGGGTGTCTACTTTCTAAAATGGGGTCATTTGTTTTTGTTTTTTGCTATTTTGGCATTTTATGGCCTTCAAAACTGTGATAGGTAGTGAGGAGTGAAATCCAAAATTTGAGCCCTTAGAAATCCTGAAGACGGTGCTTGGTTTCTGGGGGCCCGTACGCGGCTAGGCTCCCAAAAAGTCCCACACATGTGGTATCCCCGTACTCAGGAGAAGCAGCAAAATGTATTTTGGGGTGCAATTCCACATATAACCATGGCATGTGTGAGCAATATATCATTTAGTGACAACTTTTTGTCATTTTTTATTTTTTTTTTGTCATTATTCAATCACTTGAGACAAAAAAAAATAATATTCAATGGGCTCAACATGCCTCTCAGCAATTTCCTTGGGATGTCTACTTTCCAAAATGGGGTCATTTGGGGGTCGGTTTGTACTGCCCTGCCATTTTAGCACCTCAAGAAATGAGATAGGCAGTCATAAATTAAAAGCTGTGTAAATTCCAGAAAATGTACCCTAGTTTGTAAACGCTATAACTTTTGCGCAAACCAATAAATATACGCTTATTGACTTTTTTTTACTAAAGACATGTGGCTGAATACATTTTGGCCTAAATGTATGACTAAAATTGAGTTTATTCGATTTTTCTTATAACAAAAAGTAGAAAATATCATTTTTTTTCAAAATTTTCGGTCTTTTTCTGTTTATATCGCAAAAAATTAAAATCACAGAGGCAATCAAATACCATTAAAAGAAAGCTCTATTTGTAGGAAGAAAAGGACGCAAATTTCGTTTGGGTACAACATTGCATGTCCGCACAATTTACAGTTAAAGCAGCGCAGTGCAAAATTCTGAAATCACCTCTGGTCCTTTAGCTACCAAATGGTCCGGGGCTTAAGTGGTTAATACAGGTAATGAGTGGAGGACAGAGGAGCCTCTTAAAGAAGAAGATACAGGTCTGTGAGAGCCAGAAATCTTGCTTGTTTGTAGGTGACCAAATACTTATTTTCCACCATAATTTGCAAATAAATTATTTCCAAATCAGACAACGTGATTGTCGGGATTTGTTTCCACATTTTGTCTCTCATAGTTGAGGTATACCTATGATGACAATTACAGGCCTCTCTCATCTTTTTAAGTGGGAGAACTTGCACAATTGGTGGCTGACTAAATACTTTTTTGCCCCACTCTAACTGTTTGCTTTTAGGGACCTGGCAGCCAGCACTGTATCTTGGTCTAGGCCGATAAAGCCCAGGCCTAGGGTGGCAATTTGCAGTGGGGAGGCAAAAAAGCCGCCCCTCTGCATTAACAAAAACAGCCTCCTCCCGGCTCCCACACGAAAAGAGTCCCCACGGCTTGCGCTACGTTTTTAGTGTAACACCAGTTTTATGGGGTGGACTGGGCCAGGGGGGCAGGGTCCAGGAGACAAATTAGTCTGGCACCCCCTATAAAGTGGCCGCACTGCTGTCTTCCGGTATGATAATACTGGCTGGTAAGGATGTTCGGACAGACTGGTGGCTGCCGGTCGCACTTAATACGACTGGCCTGGCCGCCGCCAATACTAAGTGTGGCACTGAAGCCCAATGCTCTGCCTACCCCCCTCAGCGGCATCATTGGGAAAAAGTTACGATATGTAACTTCCTCCCGGGCTCTGTGCCAATAGCGCGGAGAAGCATTTGACACGGAGAGGAGGGAAGCTGGAGCCCCCAGGTATGTCATCACTTCAATATAATTAATTTTATTTCTTTAAACATCCTTCCTTGAGTGAGCATATTGAATTGCATCATATACAATTAAGAGGTTTAATTGTATATGATGGCAATAATATTTTGGACCTGCTCACCTCATATGTGCTATCACAATATGTCACTGGATTAGTAAGATTACTCCTATTTTATAAGATGGGAACTTCCTAGTCATTACAGTATACAAATAAGTAAAATAATCCTATGAATACAATCAGTGGCAGCAAACACAAGGCCAAATATCTTACAAGATAGGAGTAATCTTATTAATCCAGTGACATAAGGCTGCACTGATGGGCACTGATGAAACTGCCCTGATGGGCACTGATAGGCTGCACTGATGGACAGTGATGAGGCAGCACTGATGGCCACTGATGAGGTGGCACTGATAAGATGCACTGATAAGGCAGCACTGATTTGCTACAATGATGGGCACTGATATGCTGCACTACTGGGCACTAACAGGCTGCACTGATGGCCACTGATGAGGCAGCACTGATGGCCACTAATGAGGTGGAAATGATGGGTACTGATAACTGCACTGATAGGCACTAATGAGGCTTCACTGATGGGCACTAATGGGCTGCACTGATGGCCACTGATGAGGTGGCGCTGATGACCACTGATATGCTGCACTGATAGGGCTGCACTGATAAGGCAGCACTGATATGAGCCAATGCCCTCCTATTACAGTCTTTGGGTAAGTAAATGCATGGGAATAAAACAAAATCTTATGTACCAATGAAAAAGAAGATTCTTATATCTAGACAGTAAACACTGTCTGTCTATCCTTGTATTCCTCCTCGGGCCATATTTTTGTGAGACACCGCTGCACATGCAACAGCATAAAATGTAACTGTACTCATACGTTAAATGTTTTACAATATTGTATGTGGACTCTAGTGATGAGCCGAACACCCCCGGGTTCGGTTCGCACCAGAACCCGCGAACGGACCGAAAGTTCGCACGAACATTAGAACCCTATTAAATACAATGGATGCGAACGTTCGGATTCTAAAGTGCTAATTATAACGACTATTATCCATGTTATTGTCCGAAACAGAGTTTGGGAACCCGGGTTCTGCACCAGGGGACATGTATCAATGCAAAAAGAAGTTTTAAAAACGGACGTTTTCCGGGAGCAGTCATTTTAATGATGCATAAAGTGAAAAAAAAAAGTCAAATATTCCTTTAAATATTGTACCTGGGGGGTGTCTAAAGTATGCCTGTGAAGTGCCACATGTTTCCCGTGTTTAGAACTGTCCCTGCACAAAATAACATTTCTAAAGGAAAAAAAGCCATTTAAAACTGCTTGCGGCTTTAATGCAATGTCTGGTCCCGGTAATATGGATGAAAATCTTTAGGAAAAATGGCATAGCTACCCCATCAACCCCCCCCCTAACCCAGCCCATTACCAGCCCCTTTGGGTCTTGTATGGATATTAAGGGGAACCCCGCACACAAAATAAAAAAGGCCCTATATACTCTGAACAGCCGTATACAGGCGGTGCATACAAGACAGGGACTGTAGGTTTGTTCTTATGTAGAATCTGTTTGTAATTTTGAACAGCTGCATTGTTTAAGTGTAGCTCCATGCCAAATTCCTTTTTTTTAGCTTTTTGGAAAACATAGGGAACGGTTATCACCCCTGTCACATTTTATTTGCTGTCTGTGCCCCTGTTCAGAACATTTCACCTCACTTTGCGTCCCAATGACAACTGTTTTTGAAATGTGGTGTTTTTATTGAAACAAGGATTGGTGATAAAGCATCAGTAGAGAGGAGACACCTTTCTCCCATATTAATTCTTACAGGAGAGAATTTTCCTTCCAAGGGGTAGATTTCCTCTCACTTCCTGTTGTCTTCTTCCGTTTGCAAGTAGTAGTCGTTTGTAAGTTTGATGTATGAAAGTAGGGACCTGCCGTATATACTCTGCAGAAATTGTCCCCTTAGGTGTTGGTGTTGGCACAACACTGTAAGCACTCACAGTTACTCTTGGTGGGTGCTGGAACGCCCTGCTGTCAACTATTATATCAGGAATTGTAATAACATATAATTGTTGATCAGTGGTAGTAAAAATTGGGCCTTTGATGGTGGTGCTGGTGCCACAACACTGTAAGGCCTGACAGTTACTCTTGGTGGGCGCAGCAATGGGCCCTGCTGTGAATTATTCGATCAATAATTATAATTGCATGCCCCTGTTGAACAGGGGCTGAAAAATTGGGCCTTTGGTGGTGGTGGTGGTGGTGATGGTGGTGCTGATGCCACAACACTGTAAGGCCTGACAGTTACTCTTGGTGGGCGCAGCAATGGGCCCTGCTGTGAATTATTAGATCAATAATTATAATTGCATGCCCCTGTTGAACAGGGGCTGAAAAATTAGGCCTTTGGTGGTGGTGGTGGTGGTGATGGTGGTGCTGGTGCCACAACACTGTAAGGCCTGACAGTTACTCTTGGTGGGCGCAGCAATGGGCCCTGCTGTGAATTATTAGATCAATAATTATAATTGCATGCCCCTGTTGAATAGGGGCTGAAAAATTGGGCCTTTGGTGGTGGTGGTGGTGGTGGTGGTGATGGTGGTGGTGGTGCTGGTGCCACAACACTGTAAGGCCTGACAGTTACTCTTGGTGTGCGCAGCAATGGGCCCTGCTGTGAATTATTCGATCAATAATTATAATTGCATGCCCCTGTTGAACAGGGGCTGAAAAATTAGGCCTTTGGTGGTGGTGGTGGTGGTGATAGTGGTGCTGGTGCCACAACACTGTAAGGCCTGACAGTTACTCTTGGTGGGCGCAGCAATGGGCCCTGCTGTGAATTATTAGATCAATAATTATAATTGCATGCCCCTGTTGAACAGGGACTGAAAAATTGGGCCTTAGGCACTGGTGGCACAACACTGCAACCCCTCACAGATACTGTACTTGGAGCACAGCAATGAGGCCTGTTGCAAAGTATTGCATCCAAAATTTTAATTACACGCCCTGTTAAACAGGGGCTGAAAAATTGGGCCTTAGCCACTGGTGGCGTCACCCATAAACCAAAATGATCTTCCAAGCTATCATCATTAATCGTATCATTGAGGAGGAGGAGGAGGATAGCCAGTCAACATAACAGCACAGGCACTCAGCATCAGCATCAGTCTTGAAGGGATGTGACATTTTAAAATCAATTAGTCTGTTATATCAGCATCAGGTGTGTGGTAGCTGGTGGTGATCCAAGACTGGTTCATCTTGATGAAAGTCAGTCGATCAACCGAGTCGGTGGACAGGCGCACCCTGTGATCCGTGACAAATCCTCCAGCAGCACTGAATGTGCGTTCTGAAAGAACGCTGGATGCAGGACAGGCCAGTAGCTCAATTGCATACTGTGCAAGCTCTGGCCAGTGATCCATCCTCAAGACCCAGTAAGCCAGAGGATTTTCGGTGGGGAAGGTGTCCAAGTCTGACCTTGCCCCTAGGTATTCCTGGACCATGTATATCAGACGCTGGCGATGGTTGCTGGAACCGATCATACTTTGGGGCTGCGGACTAAAGAATTGTCTGAACGCATCGGTCAGACGGCCAGCTTCCCCACCGCTCCTTCTTTGACTGCCCGAAGCCTCAGCAACTCGTTGTCCTGGACCAGGAGTTTGTAACCTCCCAGTCTCTGGGAACACGTTGCACAGACCTTTCTGCAAGGCCTCCCGGAGTTGTCTCATCCTCTGCTCCCTCTGCGACGGTAAGATAAGGTCCGCAACCTTACCCTTGTACCGTGGATCAAGGAGAGTGGCCAGCCAGTAATGGTCCCTCTCCTTGATCCGAAGAATACGAGGATCCTTCCGCAGACTTTGCAGGATCAGAGAGGCCATGCAGCGTAGGTTAGCTGAGGCATTCAGTCCGGAGTCCTCTGGGTCACTAAGGACGACATGATCCGCAGCCACCTCCTCCCAGCCACGTACAAGTCCACTGGTTTCTTGGGACTGTAAATCATCCCTAAAAGACTGCTGCTGATGATGCTGAGTGCCAGCCTCCACCTCCATGCTGACACAATCCTCCTCCTCCTCCTCCTACTCCTCCTCCTCCTCTTCCTGTGCGATGGGTGGGACAGAAGGAACACTGTCTGGGTAAAGGGGGCCTTGAGAGGCAAGGAAGTCCTCCTCTTCCTGCCTCTGTTCTGCCTCAAGTGCCCTTTCCATTATTCCATGCAGCGTGTGCTCCAACAGGTGGACAAGAGGTACAGTGTCACTGATGCATGCACTGTCACTGCTCACCATCCTCGTGGCCTCCTCAAATGGTGCCAGGACAGTGCATGCATCCCTGATCATGCCCCACTGGCGTGGTGAAAAAAACCCGAGCTCCCCTGACCCTGTCCTGGTGCCGTAGTCGCACAGGTACTCATTGATGGCCCTCTGCTGCGTGTTCAGCCACTGCAGCATGGCCAACGTTGAGTTCCACCTGGTGGGCATGTCACATATAAGGCGGTTCTTGGGCAGGTTCAACTCCTTTTGCAGCTCAGCCAGGCGAGCACTGGCATTATAAGATCTGCGGAAATGCACACAGACTTTCCTGGCCTGCCTCAGGACATCCTGTAAGCCCGGGTACCTGCCCAAGAACCGCTGCACCACCAGGTTAAGGATGTGAGCCATACAGGGCACATGGGTCAGTTGTCCCTGTCGGAGGGCGGAGAGGAGGTTGGTGCCATTGTCGCAAACCACCATTCCTGGCTTAAGCTGGCGTGGCGTCAACCACCTCTCGGCCTGCCCCTGCAGAGCAGACAGGACCTCTGCCCCAGTGTGGCTCCTGTCCCCCAAACACACCAGCGCAAGCACGGCATGGCATCTTTTTGCCTGCGTACTTGCGTAGCCCCTTGAACGCCTACGGAGCACCGCTGGTTCCGAGGACAAAGCACAGGAAGAGGCCATGGAGGAGGAAGAAGAGGAGGGGGTGGAGGAGAGAGGTGTGTCACAACCAGAAGTAGCATTTTGGAGGCGTGGCGGTGGAACAACCTCCAACACTACTGCACCTTGTCCTGCATCCTTCCCAGCTGCCAAAAGAGTGACCCAATGGGCCGTGAAAGAAAGGTAACGTCCCTGTCCATGCCTGCTGGACCATGAGTCAGCGGTAATATGCACCTTACCGCTGACCGCCCTGTCCAGCGAGGCCAAGACATTGCCTTCCACATGCCTGTAGAGAGCCGGAATCGCCTTCCGTGCGAAAAAGTGGCGTTTGGGAACCTGCCACTGAGGAACCGCACATTGCACAAACTCACGGAAGGGGGCCGAGTCTACCAACTGAAAAGGCAGCAGTTGAAGCGCTAGCAATTTA
Organism: Rana muscosa; assembly: GCA_029206835.1. NCBI lineage: Eukaryota > Metazoa > Chordata > Amphibia > Anura > Ranidae > Rana > Rana muscosa. The sequence goes on from CM055122.1 coordinate 839,573,510, forward strand.
GCCAAGCTAGCATTCAACCGGGAAATTTACCTGCTAGAATCGGACGTTGGTGTACTGCTAGCAGAGTGCTTGCAAGTACTTGGCTGTGACACACCTAATTCTACACCTTCATTCCTCTCAGAGCAGGTTTCAGAGAGGACTGAAGGTATACTGGGGTTGGAGATCCCAGCTGATGCGGTGCAAGAAGAGGTCAGCTTTGTTCTTTGGTGTGGGTCTTTAAGGTAGGCTTGCCAACGAGCTGCATGGCAGGTCAACATATGTCTGATCAAGCATGTGGTGCCCAAGCGGCTGATGTTTTGGCCACGCGATATACGCTTGAGACATATGTTGCAAACAGCAGCTGTGCGATCTGATGCACTCGCCTCAAAAAAGGCCCACACCAAAGAACTTTTTGAATGACGGGCAGAGGCAGCGCCCTGCACAGGCGGAGCTCTGCGGTGTGATTCCGTCGGTGTGCTGCCCATACGCTGGCCACTCAAGGGCATCCTGCCTCGTTGGAGATGTGCCTCCTCCTCATCCTCCTCCTCCTCCTCTCTCCTATTAGGCACCCACGTGGAGTCAGTGACCTCATCATCCCCTCCCTCCTCATCACTGGAGCCAATCTGGCAGTATGCTGCAGCTGCTGGAGCATGACTGCCAGATTGGTGTCCTTCTTGAGCATCCCCTCTCTCTGCTCTCACGCTACTGCCTTCCTCTAGCTGGGTATCATCATCAGATACTTCGAAACGCTGGGCATCCTCCTGGAGCATGTACCCAACACTGTGCTCAAACAGTTCGGGGGACTCCTCAGGAGGAGGACATGGTGGGTCTAGGGAAGGATTGACTAATGAAGATAATGATACCAGAGAAGAGGACGCTTTGGCAGCTGCTTTGCCAGTACCCTGAGCCTGGGTAAGAGAGGATGAGGAGGATGAGGTGGGCTTGGTCATCCACTCTACCAAGTCTTCGGCATGATGTGGCTCAACATGTCCAGCTGCCGAAAAGAAGGACAAGCGTGTCCCATGGCCATGTGCTGATGACAATGCACCGCGTCCACGACCAGCACTGTTGCCCCCAGACACAGAGCCTGCTTGCCCTCTTTTTTTGCCTCCTGACTGTCTGCCTCTCCTTGTTTGCCTTCCAGACATTTTAATGGATGGCCTGCAGGGAGATGGGAAAAAGAGCAATAAGGGCTACCTTCAGGTGTATACTGTGCAGGAGGCTTAGCAAGAATGACACTGACACTGTCCCCTGCCTATCCTTCTCTGTCCCTAAACTCAAGGATTTCAAATATGGTTCAGCAAAATTGGTTTAGAACAGAATAGCACACTGACACTTTCCCTCACTGTCCTACTCTGTCCCTCCCTACAAACAAGATTTAGCACAGAATAGCACACTGATAGTTTCCACGAGTGTCCTTCTCTGTCCCTAAACTCAAGGATTTCAAATATGGAACAGCAAAATTGGTTTAGAACAGAATAGCACACTGTCAGTTTCACTCACTGTACCTCTCTGTCCCTAAACTCAAGGATTTCAAATATGGTTCAGCAAAATTGGTTTAGAACAGAATAGCACACTGTCAGTTTCACTCACTGTACCTCTCTGTCCCTAAACACAAGGATTTCAAATATGGTTCAGCAAAATTGGTTTAGAACAGAATAGCACACTGACACTTTCCCTCACTGTACCTCTCTGTCCCTAAACTCAAGGATTTCAAATATGGTTCAGCTAAATTGGTTTAAAACAGAATAGCACACTGTCTGTTTCACTCACTGTACCTCTCTGTCCCTAAACTCAAGGATTTCAAATATGGTTCAGCAAAATTGGTTTAGAACAGAATAGCACACTGACACTTTCCCTCACTGTCCTACTCTGTCCCTCCCTACAAACAAGATTTAGCACAGAATAGCACACTGATAGTTTCCACGAGTGTCCTTCTCTGTCCCTAAACTCAAGGATTTCAAATATGGTTCAGCAAAATTGGTTTAGAACAGAATAGCACACTGACACTTTCCCTCACTGTCCTACTCTGTCCCTCCCTACAAACAAGATTTAGCACAGAATAGCACACTGATAGTTTCCACGAGTGTCCTTCTCTGTCCCTAAACTCAAGGATTTCAAATATGGAACAGCAAAATTGGTTTAGAACAGAATAGCACACTGACACTTTCCCTCACTGTACCTCTCTGTCCCTAAACTCAAGGATTTCAAATATGGTTCAGCAAAATTGGTTTAGAACAGAATAGCACACTGTCTGTTTCACTCACTGTACCTCTCTGTCCCTAAACTCAAGGATTTCAAATATGGTTCAGCAAAATTGGTTTAGAACAGAATAGCACACTGTCAGTTTCACTCACTGTACCTCTCTGTCCCTAAACTCAAGGATTTCAAATAAGGTTCAGCAAAATTGGTTTAGAACAGAATAGCACACTGACACTTTCCCTCACTGTCCTACTCTGTCCCTCCCTACAAACAAGATTTAGCACAGAATAGCACACTGATAGTTTCCACGAGTGTCCTTCTCTGTCCCTAAACTCAAGGATTTCAAATATGGAACAGCAAAATTGGTTTAGAACAGAATAGCACACTGACACTTTCCCTCACTGTCCTACTCTGTCCCTCCCTACAAACAAGATTTAGCACAGAATAGCACACTGATAGTTTCCACGAGTGTCCTTCTCTGTCCCTAAACTCAAGGATTGAAAATATGGTTCAGCAAAATTGGTTTAGAACAGAATAGCACACTGACACTTTCCCTCACTGTCCTATTCTGTCCCTCCCTACAAACAAGATTTAGCACAGAATAGCACACTGATAGTTTCCACGAGTGTCCTTCTCTGTCCCTAAACTCAAGGATTTCAAATATGGAACAGCAAAATTGGTTTAGAACAGAATAGCACACTGACACTTTCCCTCACTGTACCTCTCTGTCCCTAAACTCAAGGATTTCAAATATGGTTCAGCAAAATTGGTTTAGAACAGAATAGCACACTGTCTGTTTCACTCACTGTACCTCTCTGTCCCTAAACTCAATGATTTCAAATATGGTTCAGCAAAATTGGTTTAGAACAGAATAGCACACTGTCAGTTTCACTCACTGTACCTCTCTGTCCCTAAACTCAAGGATTTCAAATATGGTTCAGCAAAATTGGTTTAGAACAGAATAGCACACTGACACTTTCCCTCACTATCCTACTCTGTCCCTACAAACAAGATTTAGCACAGAATAGCACACTGACACTTTCCCTCACTGTACCTCTCTGCCCCTAAACTCAAGGATTGAAAATATGGTTCAGCAAGATTGGTTTAGAACAGAATAGCACACTGACACTTTCCCTCACTGTCCTACTCTGTCCCTACAAACAAGATTTAGCACAGAATAGCACACTGACACTTTCCCTCACTGTACCTCTCTGTCCCTAAACTCAAGGATTGAAAATATGGTTCAGCAAGATTGGTTTAGAACAGAATAGCACACTGACACTTTCCCTCACTGTACCTCTCTGTCCCTACAAACAAGGTTTAGCACAGAATAACACACTGACACTCTCCCTACCTATCCTTATTTGTCCCTAAACACAAGGAATCCAGGATTAGTAAAGGAAAAAAAATGACACTGTCCCTGCCTATGCTTCTCTTTCCCTGCTCCGGAACACACTACACAAGGCCGCCGCGCTGGCGGCCTTTTATAGTGTGGGGCGTGTACTAAACCCCCTCAGCAATAATTGGCCACAGGCATCCTGCCTGTGGCCAATCATTGCTCTCCTCGCTGCCGGCGCTGTGATTGGCCAAGCATGCGGGGTCACAGTGCATGCTTGGCCAATCACAGCGCCTGGATGACACTGCGATGGCGTAGTGCATTGTGGGCCGTTCGCGTCACTCGAATTTGGCGCGAACAGCCCAAATCGTTCGATCTTCGTCGAACGATCGAACAGCCGATGTTCGAGTCGAACGTATGTTCGACTCGAACACGAAGCTCATCCCTAGTGGACTCCATCAAGAAGTATCTAAACTGATATAGTACCATTGCAAACTTGTGTAGAACAAATGTATTGATATATGTATACGGTTCCCATTATTCTAGTTCATGGAATCATGTAAGTTATGCCTAACTCATTAATGTTTCATTATCTTCAGAATTCACTATGATGTCTTCCTGTGCTATCCTTAAGGCCCTGACGAAGCGGAACTGTCCGTGAAACGCGGAGGCCATACTTCTCAATTTTTCAGGGACCTGCACACCCCGAACTCAAATTAGGAGACTGTAATTTGTCTTAATCTGGTTTATATTTTTAGAAGGTACTGCCTAATGGCAGAAAATTTATTTTTTTATTTTTTTCGATAATCGCAGTATTGTATCTTCTTTGTTTATACTCCTCCGAGGCACAAAGTCCCACCCCACTCTACCTTTTTTGAAATATAGTTGCATATCTCCTGGGGATGGTGCCTCTGTAGGAGTATACTTGATTCCACGTTCACCCCAACCCCTACACATATGTTACAAGATAGGAGTAATCTTATTAATCCAGTGATATAAGGCTGCACTGATTGGCACTGATGAGGCTGTACTGATGGGCACTGATAGGCTGCACTGATGGACACTTGTGAGGCAGCACTGATGGCCACTGATGAGGTGGCACTGATAAGGCAGCACTGATTTGCTGCCATGATGGGCACTAATATGCTGCACTAATGGGCACTAATAGGCTGCACTGATGGCCACTGATGAGGCAGCACTGATGGCCACTGATGAGGCGGAAATTATGGGTACTGATAACTGCACTGATAGGCACTAATAGGCTGCACTGATGAGGTGGCGCTAATTGCCACTGATAAGCTGCACCGATGGGGTTGCACTGATAGGCATTGATATGCTGCACTGATGGGCACTGATAGGCGGCACTAATGGGCACTGATAGGCTGTATGGGTGGCCCCTGGTGAGGCTTCATTGATGGCCACTGATGAGGTGGCACTGATGGCCACTGATGAGGCTGCACTGACAAGGCGGGTCTTAAACAGAAATATGTGTGGCCTTGACAGGAAGGGGTAGGTCATATTTAAATTAGGGGGTGCACAAGTTTAGTCAGGCCTATGGCAGCACAAATCTTAAATATATGACTGCTGGCAGCAGATAAAGATGCCTGTTGGTCCAAATACCTTATTCTATTTATGGTCACCTTAAACGATAACACCATCTGTTGCATATACCCTTAGTGTACATTTGTCTGGGAAAATTCCATTGACCAGATTTGTATGATTCTTTTTTTTGCTTACATTATTGAGATAGCAGATGAGCTTTTATATTTCCATCCCATTTTTATCAGAGATCTCATAATAATTCACGTTTAGCATATTTTATTCACCAATTTGGGATGAAAGAGAGAATTTCCATACAAAGCTCACCTTCTTCTCCCCTGTCCACAGCTCAACTCCCCCTCCCCCATCCACAGCTTGCCTTCTCTCCCCCCTGTTTGCGTATCACCTTACCCCCATCCACAGTTCACCCTCTTCCCCCATCCACAGCTCATCTTCCCTCCCCATATACAATTCACCTCCCCCATCCACAGTTCACCCTCTCTCCCCTTCCACAGGTCACCCTTTATCCCCATCCACAGGTCACCCCCCCCCCATCCACAGCTCACCTTCCCTCCCCATCCACAGCTTAACCCCCTTCTCTCTCCCACATTCCACAGTTTACCATAGCATGTTCCCGCCATCCACAACTCACTTTTTTATTCTTTGTCAACATGTCACCTCTGCACCCTCATCCATATCTCTCCCCCTGCCACTAGAAGCCCCCATTAAAAAAATTCCCACAGTTGCAGCGTATAGGCACATGAAACCTACCAACAGGTATGGGGATGTGCCCTGGGTGCTGACACTAGCACACAAAAGCCAGTAAAGGAAGTACCAGTAAGTAATATAGAATACTTCCTCTACCTGCTTTTTAGTTAACTGACAGCCTGGAGAGGAGAGGGCTGCAGGAGGTGGCGGAACGCCGTTTTGCCACATTCCAGCTGAAAAAAGCCTTGAGTATATACAGTGCCTTGAAAAAAGTATTCATACCTCTTGACATTTTCCACATTTTGTCATGTTATCAACCAAAAACGTAAATGTATTTTATTGGGATTTTAAGTGATAGACCAACACAAAGTGGCACATAATTGTCAAGTGGAAGAAAATGATAAATTATTTTGCATTTTTTTACAAATAAATATGTGAAAAGTGTGGTGTGCATTTGTATTCAGACCCCTTTACTCTGATACTGCTAACTAAAATCTAGTGGAACCAATTTCCTTCAGAAGTCACTAAATTATTAGAGTCCAGTCCTGTTCTGTTATAGAACCTTAGTGCAGTGTTTCTCAACTCCAGTCCTCAAGGCGCCCCAACAGGTCATGTTTTCAGTATTTCCCTCAGATGAAATGGCTGTGGTAATTACTAAGGCAGTGAAATTGATCAAATCACCTGTGCAAAATAATGGAAATCCTGAAAACATGACCTGTTGTGGCGCCTTGAGGACTGGAGTTGAGAAACACTGCCTTAGTGAACAAACAGCATCATGAAGGCCAGGGAACACACCCGACAGGTCAGGGATAAAGTTGTGGAGAAGTTTAAAGCAGAGTTAGGTTATAAAAAAATATTCCAAGCTTTGAACATCTCACAGAGCACTGTTCAATCCATCATCAGAAAATGGAAAAAGTATGGCACAACTGCAAACCTACCAAGACATGGCTGTTCACCTAAACTGACAGGCGGGGCAAGGAGAGCATTAATTAGAGAAGCCGGAGGAGCTGTAGAAATCCACAGATCAGGTGAGAGAATGTGTCCACAGGAAAACTATTATTGGTGCACTCCACAAATCTGGCCTTTATGGAAGAGTGGCAAAAAGAAAGACATTGTTGAAAGAAAGCCATAAGAAGTCCCGTTTGCAGTTTGCGAGAAGCCATGTGGGGGACACAGCAAACATGTGGAAGAAGGTGCCCTGGTCAGATATGAGACCAAAATTGGACTTTTCGGCCTAAAAGCAAAACGCTATGTGTGCCAGAAAACTAACACTGCACATCACCCTGATTACACCATCCCCACCGTGAAACATGGTGGTGGCAGCATCATGTTGTGGGGATGCCTTTCTTCAGCAGGGACAGGGAAGCTGGTCAGAGTTGATGGCAAGATGGATGGAGCCAAATAGAGGGCAATCTTAGAAGAAAACCTGTTAGAGTCTGCAAAAGACTTGAGACTGGGGCAGAGGTTCACCATCCAGCAGGACAATGACCCTAAACATACAGCCAGACCTACAATGGAATGGTTTAGATCAGGGATATGCAATTAGCAGACCTCCAGCTGTTGCTAAACTACAAGTCCCATGAGGCATAGCGAGACTCTGACAGCAGCAAGCATGACACCCAGAGGCAGAGGCATGATGGGACTTGTAGTTTTGCAACAGCTGGAGGTTCGCTAATTGCATATCCCTGGTTTAGATCAAAGCATATTCATGTGTTAGAATGGCCCAGTCAAAGTCCAGACCTAAATCCAATTGAGAATCTGTGGCAAGACTTGAAAATTGCTGTTCACAGACGCTCTCCATCCAATCTGACAGAGCTTGAGCTATCTTTCAAAGAAGAATGGGCAAAAATGTCATTCTGTAGATGTGCAAAGCTGGTAGAGACATCAACAAAAAGACTTGCAGCTGTAATTGCAGCGAAAGGTGGTTCTACAAAGTATTGTATTGAGTATTGAGAGGGGGTTAATTACAAATGCATGCCACACTTTTCACATATTTATTTGTAAAAAAAAAATTGAAAACCTTTTATCATTTTCCTTCCCCTTCACAATTATGTGCCACTTTGTGTTGGTCTATCACGTAAAATCCCAATAAAATACATTTATGTTTTTGGTTGTAACATGACAAAATCTGGAAAATCTTAAGGGGTATGAATACTTTTTCAAGGCACTGAATATGTACAAAAACCACTACATTTTTTTTTTTTTTTTATGCTGTTAGTTCTGATTACATAATGGTCAGGTTAGTACAGAAACAGCAAGGTTTCTTCTGAACCCCATTGACCTCAAAGCAGGCAAAATAAAACAGGTCTGACATAAGAAACATATTTTTTTTCTTCAAATTGGAGTTATTCACTGCATAACTCTACCGGTTTGCTGTCCTAGAAAATAGTTGCAATGTGGGATGTGATCCAGTGGTGGAACTAGAATAAATGTCTGTTCTTACAAGGTTTGTAACATTGGAGGAATTTGAGTTGCATCTCTCCATACAACCACATTAGTAAATTGAGGGATCTGTTCTTGTGTGTCACTAACTTACAATGTGTTCACATTGAACAGAAGCTATAAAATGCCTCTAGCAGACAAGAATAGCATTTCAAAGCTCTCAATTCAGGTGCAAAAGTATAGTAAAAAAAATTCAAGACAAGGCTTGATGATGCCATAGGGCTGCTTGTGCATCACGTGCATTGGGACGTGCAACTCAATTCTAGGGTTTTCCCTTTTTTGTAATCAATAAGAATAGCAGTAAAGACCCTTTGGTGCACACAAAAATTAAAGAGTTAAAGGGTCAGGTAATAAAAAACTATAAGGTGGAACGTGATCTCTCGTCACCATAGGGAAGGAGAAATCAAAAAATGAAGTGTGGCTTCAACTCTCTGCGGAGTGATTCACTTGCTATTGTCCAGCCAAACAATAGCCTTTTCATCTGAGCTTCTTCAATGCATTTTTAGATTCTCTTTCATTCCTCCATGAATTAAACCGGGCAACAATTAATTTCAGAGAGAGAGAGAGGAAGAAAAAAAAAAGAATTCAACAAGGATCTATTACCCCTCTCAGCTTCTGTTTCTGCAATGAAAATCTATTTCCTTTCTCTATTATGTCTTCCATAATTTAATGCCCATTTTATTAATGGTCTGAAATAATTACGGAACCTTTTGTAATTCTCAAGTATGTTTTATTTAATTGTGCAATAAATGTATAATCGCTGCTTTCCATCTCGGTCTATTATGGTGGTAAAATTAACAATTATGCAGCAATGGGTTTAGGTCTCCTGAAAATCACTTCAGATAACGAGACGTGTATAAATCATTCATGAGGGCGATTTTATGAAAAGAAGAAAAAAAAAGAGAAGGAAGGGAGGGAGGGCATCGCAGAAAGAGGAAACTGATGACATTGGGAAACCAAAGACTTGGCTTCTGTGAGATCACAGAGATATATTAGCATGTGTCTGTATGAGAACAGTTTATAGGACTAATGCTTGTACACGTCTATGACGTAGCGTGGGTCTCCTGGAAGACCACTGACAAAAAACATGGGTGCAAGAAAGGGGCTGAGCTGACCTCCTCTTACCATTCCCTTCCACTGGAATGTCACACTGAAGAAAAGATAGGGTCATGTGAACAACTGCTGAATGTTGTGGGTGTACAACTGCTCCTTTGCTCCTCAGTATAAGGCGAAAACTGTAACAGCCCCTAAAATCCGTATTTGGCAATCTGCTGCTTCTGCAAATGTATACCGTGCTTGCAGTTGCTTTCTCAGGAACCTTTTTTTACGTGGAGCCTTACCATGACTACAAAAAATAGAACAATATTGACAGGACATAATTTCTGTTATGTAGGCCTTGATCATCCCTACAGTGGTCCACATACTGTAGCTGCCATGCCATGCTATTGCAAGACTGCATAGGTAGGTTATATGTTATTTTTGGTCCCAAACACTTCTCAGAGGGGATCAGCTAGTGTGTACTCATACTAGGTGTTCTTTTTTTGTGCCTGAGCATGGCTCGCTCTTAGTCTGTTTATTCATGCAGTGTGAGTGCTCCAAACTGTGCCTGGACATGGATAAGTATATATAATAGCTATTAAACCCCTTTAATCTACTGAAAGAGATGGTCGGGATGCAGTTCTCTTGGAGTCCACAAACCATGCCTAAGCAAAAAGTTCTCCATAGATCACAGTGCACTGGAACATAGATCACTGTGGTTTGGCTGCCAGAGGTAATGATGTAAACATGCCTCACAATACTTCGTTTAAAGCTCAGTGTGACTGAAGACAAGTGGGGGATGGTTCCAATAAACTATGCCCATTGTGAGAACCCCCCCTTAGAAATAGACCTAAAGTTCCCCTAAGACCTGGCTCTGTACATTAAAGTATTTGTTTATGTTTAAAGCGGGGCATAATTATTATTATTATTTTTTTGCAAGCTAAAATGAATCATATTAAATAGTCCCTAAAACATATTAAAAGCTCCCCAATTGTTCCAGAAATCATTGTTGTGGCCGTATCCATCATATGTGTGAGCATGTGAAGCCCAGTTCCTCTTTCTTCCTGGTTTTCAGGGAGAGGTGCATTCTGGGTGATTTTTAGGCACAGTAATGCCCAGAGACTCCTGGGAAATGAGTGTCATCATTTCCCAGGGGGCAATGGGGTCTTAGGACAGGAAGTTGAACCACATAGGACTAGGAACTAGGCAAATTACGAAATCTGCCTAGTAACAGCCAGATAGAAGTGAGTAAAACAATTTTTTTTTTACATTTTTTTTTTTTTTTTACATTAAAGGCAAGCTGTTAATAGAAAGTTCATTTTTAGGGTGGAACTCTGCTTTAAGGACTCGGAGCAGTAAACACCATTTTAAAACAAACCCTCACTGTCATTAGTAGCTGTTGGCTTGTGGAAAATTAATCCACATAGTTCACAACATAGACACTGCAATTCATGGTCATTTTTTTTTTTGATAGCAGATTCCGGGAAGCCTGCCAGCCCTTTAGTGTACAGATAACAAGTTATTATGGGGCTTCCGTTGTTGGCTGCCTCCTCTGCAACCGCCTCCACAGCAAAGCCGCAGCTGACAACGCAACATGGGACCGGATCAGCTTCAGAAAAGGTATGTATAGCGATTTATGTCTTTACAGAGCTAGATAAGTTAGTGTTAGATTGTGGGTGCTTGTAGAAACACTTGAAAAAAAAAAAACTGTGAGCCAAAGGCATAATGAGCTAGTATGCATCATGTACTAGCTCATTTTGAAATAGTTACCTTAGAACGAAGCCCTCCAGTGGCGCCCGCACACCGCTAAGATTGGCTGACATCTTCCCCGGTGTTTCTTCCGGGTTCACGGGCTCTAGAGCTGTGAGTGTCTGGAGCCACAATTACATCACTCCCACGATTGGGCGCGGGTGCCGCCGGTCATTGTACAGGGCTATGAAGAAACGACACGAACAGCCGTTTATTCAGAGTGCATGCGCCAATGATTTCACTGGCTGCATGTACAGTAAATCTCTCCTAAACGGTGCATGTTTAGGAGATATTTGCACTACCTATAGGTTAGCCTTATTTTAGGCTCACCTATAGGTAAAATTCAGTAGTAGAGTATAATTCCTCTTTAAGGTAAACTTCTTCTTCTCCTCTGTTAATGGTGGAGCACCTTGCTGGTATTTTATCGGGAGGGGAGTTGTTCTGTAGTCCTAAAACACTTCTTGTCCTTGTTTGGCAATGCTGCTCCTTCTTAGATATAGTACAAAGTACAGTGAGTGAGCGTTGCAGTCGTAGGAAAGCCTAGAAAAATAAAACAAATGCAGCCACCGCATCTAAGAATTGAAAAACTGCAACATATTCCATTGAATTCTTTGTTTAAAATACACTATAGGCTACTTATTAGCACTGGACAGTGATTTTAAGTGCAGACATGATCAGGCACCTGTGCGTAGTAGGGGAACCAAACATGACAGTTCAGCTATGAACAGTCTTGTTAAACCTGCTTAGAGCACAGAGAAGAGGAGATATCAGACCCCTCTCAGAGCTGGCTTACCATGAAAAAACAACAACCTATGGTTTCTATTTCCCGCTGATGGTTGGTGGCTGGTTGTGTTTGTAAGTACTCAATACTTCTCATGTTTATCAGTTCCCTAAGGGATCCAGATATGTGAAGACAGGTGCAGTCTATATTCTTTACTGTAGGTGGCACATTGCAGAGGGAAAGGAAGTCAAAAGGAACCTGGTTCCTCTATAATTTCCTGGGTCACAGGGGGCAGCTATTCAACAGGATGCTGGCACCCCATGTTGCATTGGTGGCCATCATTGGTCAGGCAGAGTCTACTTAAGACCCTGGCTCCTAGGCATGGCGCGCATTTTGCCTGTGGCTAGAGTACGGATAGGTCTCCCGTCTGTCAGGGACAGTGCTTACCATCAGGGAAAGGGTTCTGAGGAGTAAGGAAAGTGCAGGGACTTGCCATCCTACCTGGGAGGCTGCCCACTTGTGTATTTACTGGCCACAGGGCCGCCATCAGGGGGGTACAGGCAGTACACCTGTAAGGGGCCCAGAGGTCCCCAGGGGCCCAGATGGCAACCCCCCTTTTTTTTGTAAGGGGCCCAGAGGTCCCCAGGGCCCGGATGGTAACCCCCCCCTTTTTTATGTATTTTTATAAAAAAAATATATATATATATATATATTTTTTATTTTATTTATTTGTATTTATTTTTGTAAGGGGCTCAGAGGTCCCCAGAGGCCCGGATGTCCCCAGGGCCCCGGATGGCAACCCCCCCTTTTTTTTTGTTTTTATAAAATTATATTTTTTTTAATATATTTTTTATACATTTTTTATTTTATTTTTGTAAGGGGCCCAGAGGTCCCCAGAGGCCCGGAGGTCCCCGGATGGTAACCCCCTTTTTTATGTATTTTTTATTTAAAAAAATAATTATTTTTATTTAAAAAAAAAAAAATTCGTAAGGGGCCCAGAGGTCCCCAGAGGCCCGGAGGTCCCCAGGGCCCCAGATGGCAACCCCCCTTTTTTTTTTATATAAAAATATTTTATTTTTATTTTATTTTTTATAAATTATTATTATTATTTTTGTAAGGGCCCCAGAGGCCCCAGAGGCCTGGAGGTCCCCAGGGCCCCCGGATGGCAACCCCCCCTTTATTTTGTTCCTTTTTTGTTCGGCAGCACCCCCCCCGCATCTCAATTTGTGGCACCGCCCCCGCTTCTCAATTCGCCGCTGACCCCCGCTTCTCAATTTGCGGCGGCAGCACCCCACTCCCCGGTTCTCCTCTGCTCCAGTGGGCCCATGCCTGAAGCTGTGTAAGGGGCCCCAAAATTCCTGATGGCGGCCCTGACTGGCCAGGCTACATTCTACTCCTACTCCTCGAGACAGACATGGTCAGCACACCTGAGACCTTCTAATACTAACAGATCACTGTTACATACTGTGAGTGTTCCCGGTCGGGTTACCTTCCTGTTGGGCTTGTCGGGCTTGTTGAGTATTGCCAAACTTCAATAACCATGTATTCCTGTTACTCTGCATCTGAAATCTGAGTGTTTTCTGCAGTCGCACCACACTGCACCTACTCACATATGGGCCTGCTGATCAACTGATTTTTCAACTTCAGATGATGAGCTATCATAGAGGAACACTATCATTTTCACATATCCCCTCCATTTCCATATGTCTAAAAGTGATTTTTTGTGCCCGTAAACCATGCATGTTGAATTGTTGGGTCATTCATGGCCACTCAAAGATACTTTCTTTTTTAAGCAATATACATGTACACGGGTAAACCTTGGATCATTTTTTCTTTGGATAAACAGAACAACTGTTTACACCTCATCAATGTTTTTTGACTTGTTCAAGAGGTTACCAAATGAGAGGACAAATCTGTTAGCACTTCTATGTATGGGTGGGCAGAGCCATTGTCTTAGTGCCTCATGTTCCTGTGTATGAAATCTCTTCTGTACATAGAGAGGAACAGTTCTTAATTCTGAGAGTAAACACCACTTAGTATACAGACAAAGGAAATGATCATTAATTTTCCCAATTACCATCAGCACAAATGTCAGTAATGGCTCGTTATCACCACCTCTCAGTGAGGGAAAGTCTTTGTTGCACAGTTCATTACAAATGGCTTTCCTCCTGATTATCATTAATAAATCCTAGGTGTGCATTTTCCATTGCAATAGACAAGCTCTGTTATTGTAAATGGGGATCTAACCTTTTCATGGATGGCTTTCTTTTCATGTGTTTAGCAAAGGATTCACAAATCAGTTACTTATCCATAGAATAGAATATCCTTTTAAATATAAATACATATCATCATAAAACAAATTGACCAAGTTTAGAGATTAAAGTAGTACTAAAACTTTATTTTTTATAATTTCAGAGTAAGAGAGGTTTTTTTGTGCTATCTGTGTCCAAGTTGGAAGATTTCTCCTCACTTGCTGTACCATGGTACCAAGTGGGGAAATCTCTGGTTATCACCAGGGTCACTAGAACAAGTGTCCTCATTGGAAGATATCACCTCTATTGTTCTGGTGACAACTCAAAATTAGGGAGTTTCCTTCTCTTTCACTCTCAGTGATAACGGTCACCAGGACAAATATCTCTCTAACAGGGACACAGACAGCAATAGTCATTTGCAAGTTGTGAACAGGAGACAACAACTGAAAACATTTAGGTATGTCATAATACTTACCCCAGCCTAAGGGGACTAAAGGCAACAATACATAGATTTAAATTTGGCAAGTTCAGGAGGGACCAGATGAATTTCAATCCATGGCTGGTTGTACAGAAGTCAATCTGCTGATCAATCATTGCTGCTGGCTATAGCTTGCAGTACTGATCAGTATGTCAGGGAAGTCTCTCCACTGTCATAATACAATAACTCAGCAAGAGTGATTTCTCATCCAACTGGAGAGTGTGGGTAGGGGAATTGGATCTTTTTTTTTCTGTTCAACCCGCTAACATAACCCATACATCACAGGTGTCAGACACAAGGCCCGCGGGCCGAATCCGGACCTCCAGGCCATTTCTTGTGGCCCTGACACCTCTCCTGCAGCACCCGGAGAGCTCCAGCCTTCCTTTGGTCCTACTCCAGACCCTTACTTTCTGCTTTCAAGCAATGCATCCAGTTTCTTCCCAGAAGCAGCTTAAGGAAAGGGTGGTGCAGTGTGATGTAAGGGAGAGTGGGGGACTCAACTTCTGATGGTGGGGTGACTCTTGACATCTAATATAAATGGGAGGGGATGCGCTGGACATCTAATATTACAGTTACAACCGGCCCTTTTGAGGGCAATCATACTGCTGATGCGGCCCACAATGAAATTGAGTTTGACACCCCTGCCATACATGATTCATTTTATTTTCATTAAAATACACTGATATTGCTGGATTTTTCCAACAGGGCGGTTAAGAAGATATTAGTCAAATTAAAGTTTACCAACGGTCCCATTCGAGAGGAGTCAATCATTGGATCAAACTCTATTGAATTGGAACAGCCATAAATGGGTCAAAATTCTGCCATTACCTGCTGAATCGGCCATATTTCGATCCATCTATGCCCAGCTCAAGAGCGTTAACTGAATTGATGCTGTTTGCTTATTTTTTGCACCCTTTCAATGCCTCAATTCCTTGGCTCTCAGTGTTGTACCAGAGGCAGTTGTTATAGACAATATACAAGTGAAATTTTTTGTTAAATGTTATTCCACAGTAGCTCAACGAGTAAATAAAAGATCAATAACATCATAAGAAAAAAGTGCCTTAAATGTGATCAAATACAGTCCTCCACATAAAGTCCATATGTATATATAAGGACACCATGAAATACATCTGACGGTGAACCACCAAAAAATCCACCACCGCTGTGTGACAATTAGCCCCTTTCCCAAAGGACAGCAACTCACCAGATCCTATTGCCCCCTATTCTCATAAGTGGGCTAACATGCTTATTAATCTATGATGACTCCTTTCATAGTGAGCCAATCCACTTCTTCACCCTCTTATGAAGTGGGCTCTTATCAACAGGTATGTAGAAAAGAAAAGCAAAGAAGGGCTTCACTAGTGTAATATTGTCATCACTATGTCATTTATTTAAAACATTCTTATCTCACTCACTTGTAAAACATCTTGCACCAAGCAAACAATCCAAGAACTGTAGTGTTTCCCAACTGTCTCACCACCTCCACGCTGGCTTCCAACCACTGTAAGTTTGCCGTGTAGTCATAACCAACGCGTTTCCTCACGTCTGACTTTGTCACATTTTGGTGTTTGTTATAGATTTATAAAGACAATTTATTGCGTGGAAGAATTGACACATAATTCTGCCCTATCTGTTGACTGATATGGGGATCTGCAGTGTAGGCACAGTAGAACACGGACATGATGCTATTAAACACCAAGTACAAATTTAGCTCAGTACTTTAGGAACATTCCCAAACTAAAGGTTCCCTAGTATGCTTGCGGGCCCTTCAGTATCCTGACTGCTATTCTGAATAAATCTCAGCTTGTGCTCTGTTTTCACTTCACTTTTGCCTAAATGCTACCAACCTCAAGACTCCATGTGTGTCATGACATAAAGGAACACAACTTAACCTGACCTTTGCCTATTTTTTGGACTTTGTTCTTGTCTGAAGATTCAGTACTCATATTGGATAGTTGTCAGCTGTTGACAGTGGGGCAACCCCGAGGTCTTCAGTCTAATAGTGTCGTTAAACCAATACATATTTCTCTGCTAGGCTCCCTGGCAGAGATCATCCAGAGATATATATGTAAATCTGGTATTCACTAAAATCTCAATTATTTCAAAAGCAATTTAGATTTTTTTTTTAATCTGCAGCTTTAATGGTTTATTTTTATCAATTAACAAAATATAAAGTAAATGAACAGAAGAGAATTCCAAATCAAATCAATATGGTGTGACCAACTTTTGCGCATCAGTTATTCAATTATTCTAGGAGGAAATTTTGAAGGAACTCTGTAGGTAGTTCTTCTAAGTATATTGGAGAACTATCCACATATCTTCTGTGGATGTAGAAGGTTCGGCTCCAACAGAGCCCTGATCTCAACATCATTGAGTCTGTCTGTGATTAAAGAAGGATCTGAGGCAACCTGCATCCACAAATGATCTCTTCTGTTCATTTACTTTCCATTTTATTAATTGATAAAAAATTTACACTTCTATTTCTGGAAGCATTCTTAATATACAGCATTTTTTCACACCTGTCTAAAACTTTTGTACAGTACTGTAGAACTTGTTAAAGGTTGCGTGTTTATTTACCTTTCACTTTTTGTGTGAATGAGCAGGGAGAACTTTCACTCGTTACTCATTCACATGTGGGCCCATTACCCCTTATTGTTAAAGGGGTTTCAAGATAATGATACGACCCCTGCCTGCAGACCACCCAGACATGGGTTGTAAGGAAGAAGCCCATGTCTCCATTAACATGGGGACAAGGTGGTTTGCCAGGGGCATATCCCCTGGCAATGTAACGTACCATGTGGAGGACGTGTGGTCTGGTATGGTTGGGGGGGGGTGCATGCTTGGCCCCCTTCCCCTTTACTGGCCTGCCGAACTACATGCTTGGATAAGGGTCTGCTATTATTTGGGGGGACCCCACTCTTTTTGTATTTTTTTTGTGTGGGGTTTCCCCATAAAATTGTGAATATCAGTTTACTAGGTTGTAAACATCGTACAGATGCACCACTTAACAGGCAGGTTAAGGGTATCCCCACAGGAATGTTTTTTATTTTTAATGTTTCCCTTAAATAAAATAACTATTTAAATTGCTGCTCCTTGCTAAACAGAATATTTATTCGCTAGGGCAGTGTCCAGCCCCCATGCCATTTGTTTGACAATCCCTCGACTATTATCCTAAAAAAATAGATATAACAGTTTTTTTTAACATTTCGCTCTCCATTGACTTTATCAGTGTTTGGATTTGGCACCCCTGTTTACCCATGTTCTGTGAACCTTTCATGAACCGAACCCAGGTACAGTATATTCCGTTCACAATTAGTAAAGATGCCTCTAGGGATTGTCTATATCAAGATAGGGCATATTTTAAGACTCTCCTATTTGCAGAATTTCACACATTATAAACATGAGCCCTTATCTCGGGTGTGCTGGTTTGGTATAATTTAGGGCCGTTTTTTTTTTTCGCACCTAATACACCCAAACTAATAATTACTGTATATATTTTCTAGTTCTACAAATTATAAATAGATTATAGCTTCTTATTTTGGTTGTCAGTGGAAAAATTTCTCTTTTACTTTCAGGGTTAAAGTAAACAGTGCCCCAGAAACTTACAGACAGCTATAAAGTTCTTGGTGTCAATGGTTACTTACCTGAGAGACAAGAGAAGGCAATCAACTTGGCTATGTTGAATAATGTTGGTGCTGGAACTATGCAGACTCTATCAGGCAAAAAATAAATCTGCCACTGCTTAAGCGACCCCTAGCAAGCTCTGGGGAAACCTAAGTTTTCAAAGAACCCTGGCTGAGAAAGACTGATTCACGTTGTTAAAAAGATGCACTTTTTTGTTTTATTGACTACAGAAAACTTAAAAAAATAAGAAAGAAAAAGGGTAGACTGGCAACTGGAAATGTACATAATCTTCCATGAACCTTAAACCTCTCTGGGGATTGATTTGGTCATCTGTAAACTGTAAACTGTGCACTACCATTGATTTGGTACTCCATAATGTACAAAATACCCTGATCCTAATTTGAACTTCTCGACACGTTTCTTGGCTTATGGTAATAAATAGGTTTCATTGTCAAGCATCATTATTCTAATGTTCTCATTATGCTGTGTTTGCAAACTGCTGCCTGATCCATTAGCAAATCTCTTCCTCATCTAATAGGAGCACAGCTTCCTTGAAGGGAGAAGTAGATCAGGGAGTGAGCAAATGGCCTGTCTGTGAGCATTGATCAGCTCTGAGATCTTTATCAACGGCTGGTAAGTCAGAAGCTGGGAGAGCAAGCAGCACCAATTAGAAACTAATCAGACAAAACTGGCTAATGGGTGACAAAGCTGTGACCCATTTAATGGCCCGTGATGAAATCATGTCCCTTTTCATCAGCTGTGAAGCCTTTAGAATTAATCACAGATCATTCATCACCTTGTAAAAATGCCTCTTTTTCAAGTGGTGTCGTAAACACTTGGCTATTAGAAGTAATTAGAGGGACAGTTAAACGCGTGCAGGTTGATCTATGGCCATTAAATGGTTAATGGTGTTAAATACTTAATAACATAGGTTTTGTTTAAGGGAACAATATTACTCTCTTTCGCATGCTTTTTCTAAGAAAGAATGCTCCACATTACAATTTGCAAAAAATTAAACAATTCATTCATTGATCTGATTTTTTTCTAAGCATATCTTTTTTAGAAGCAGAAGTGATGTCATAAAACATGAGTCCATTGCAGGAAATGTAGATTGTCAGACAGCAATCAACTTCTGTGGATTATGGACACCAAATACAGGTATATCATGTACAAAATGACTTTTTATGCAGTGGCACCCTCCCTCAGTCCCACCAATGTGTTAACTGGAAATTGGAGAACCACCTACCAAATTAATTATAACTTTCAATGAAGAAATTTCACAGCTCGCAACCTAAAAAGATTTGATCCAAGCAGATATTCACAAACAGAAATTTGAGATTTTACTTGTCTTGATCCAATTTGATTTGACTTTGCCTGTACACCAAGGGCTATCCCTAAAATACCAAGCACAGCCGGATCATTGTGGGGCTTGAACCACACCATGATAAAAAGTAGGTGAGGCTGTTTGTCCCACATATCATCTTCTCTCACTCACTTCTCCTATCTAGTTGTTCTCTCCTCTCAATTTTTCTCTTTCCTATTTCCTACTGCACTCCCTTAAATGCTTTAGGGCTTACTATCACTTTAATACTAGCTGTCAATAAAATGGTTATGATATAGTATGATTGTTTCTAAAACCATTATGTTTCATCCACCTAAATCCATTATGTTTCAGCCACATTGGGTGCTAATCATCATGTATATATGGCCATCTTCAGACCTCAAGGCACACTTTTAGCTGAAATCAGGTGAAATAGTGAATGGCGGTGTTCACTGATCCCTTTTATTTTCCCTTAAAACAATCTGGAGCTAGACAAATTTAGGTACACTCTCTCTTCACTTCCAAAGGCATAAACACTTGTTTCAAAGAAAATATTACAGTTGGCACAAGTTATACTACTTTATGATGCCTGTTTCACTTACTCAGGTGGCCGACGTATTTGGAAAAAGTTTAGCTATTCAGACTCAACAAGGATTTCCTGCAGACAAAGTTTTAGGCAAACACAAATAATGAGATAAGGTAACCTTTCAACAGTGCTATGAGCCTAAAAACAAAACCCTTCCCATTTTTATGTAGCGCTACCTCAATGAGGGCCGCTTGAAAGATCTGTACCCCAATGTTTACCCTGACCTTGTAAATCCTCTGACACTCTGGCCTCTGCAGAGTCTGGCTCGAGGGATGGCATTCGACCCTGTGTTGCATCACGCCGCATCTTGGCTGGATCCGGCATGGATGAGATGAGATAAGAGTGGCCTCTGAGCTGCCGCTGAGTGACCAGAAGAAGCTGGGAATGGATACTCCCACACCCACTCGTGATGACTCTCCTTCTCCCTGTTACACAGGCCTTAATTCGGCCGTGGCACTGTCTGGCACTGAGTCACTGCTTGCAGATCCAGGCCATGCTCCCAAGAGAGCGATTCTGTGCCACAGAGGCCTTTTTTATCCTCTCCTAGCATTCTGTTCTACTTCCCCAGTCAGCTGGGATTTGTAGTCCATAACAGTCTGACTAAGTATAGAATGTGGATCTATGGTCTACACATCCCAAGATGCTTTGCTCCATTCTTAGTTCTCATTCACCCTGACTGCAGGATGTTATGACATAGAGTCCAGGCTGGGCACTAGAAGAAAACAGCCACACTGTAGAAATATTTTAAAGTGTCTCCTGAATTTGCAGGCAATATTAGCCAGCTCCTGGCTACATTTATTTTAGAAATATTTATGTAAAGCAGATGTAGAGCTAAACAAAAAATGCAATTGCAGTATCCAGGTGGCATACTCCATCCACAATATGTCTATAATTTGTAGGAAACCAGACAGTAAAATACTTTTCTTTGTTTTAGCAGTGGTCACGTGGCTACTGTCTTTTTATTTTATTTTTTATGTATTTATTTATTTTTCATGGGCAAGAAGCAGATTTCTTGGTTAAAATGGTTGTAAGGGCACAAGGTTTTTTACCTTCATGCATTCTATTCATGAAGATAAAAAACTTCTGTGTGCAGCAGCCCCCAGCCTACCCCTGAAGCTTACCTGAGCCTCCTCTCGATCCAGCAATGTACACAAGAGCCTTACCTCTCTGGGGACTCACACTCCTCATTGGCTTTTGGCAGGATCGAGAGCCATTGGCTCCCGCTGCTGTCTATTACAGACAGTGAGCCATTTAGAAGATGGAGGGGTGATGCAAAGCCACAGCTCCATGTGTTACTGGACACACAGAGCCGCGGGTCAGGAGCGTGCCTGCTTGGGTGACCCCAGAGCAAGCTTCTTGCTCTGGGGGCACCCAACAGAAAAAAGGTCCAGGAGAGCTGAAAAGGGACAGGAGAAGAGGAGAATCCGGGCTGCTCTGTGCAAAACCACTGCACAGAGCAGGTAAGTATAACATATTTGTTATTAAAAAAAGGCAAGACTTTAATGTCACTTTAATTTTTCTATGAGGTGAAAAAAAAGAACATTAATTTGCCTCTATGGGCAACAACTAAGCTTGTGTGCTAATTTTGTTTATATTGTAAGCTTCAGTTTATGTTTCAGTAATGAACATTACTAAGCTGGTGATTCGTGGTAGCTCCTATGATTTGTAAACCCCTTTGAAATGATAGCATACTGAGAAGTATGATGAAGTATGAAGAAGAAGGAAGGAAGGAAGGAAGGAAGGAAGAAGAAGGAAGGAAGGAAGGAAGGAAGAAGAAAGGAAGGAAGGAAGAAGAAGAAGGAAGGAAGGAAGGAAGGAAGGAAGGAAGGAAGAAGGAAGAAGAATAAGGAAGGAAGGAAGGAAGAAGGAGGAAGAAGAATTCAACTCAAGGCTACTTCCTCTGGCACCACAATTTAATATCATTCTCAGAATAAAAAGGTTAAGTACCACTGACACAGGAGCTCATTACTGGTAAAGATGGAGGCTAAAGGTCAGAATATTAGGAATGACATCTTCGGTAAGCAACTAATCTTACACATTTTAATTATTGTTGCATATATTGATACTTGTAGACAAATAGTGTACCTCTGTGCCTTGTGGCCTCCCACTTCAAATTCCCATTAGCACATGTTTAAACTAAAATGTGTAAAAAATATTAATGTTTTTCAGTCTGAAGTACTGTAGGACTATAGTAAACACAGCCCAAGAGGAAGGTAACCACCAAATCCAAGTTACTGCCTTGTTTATAACATTTTTGAGGGTAGATTTGACAGAAATATAAATTGTATCGAAGAAAATATAATCACTGTGCATGTAAATGGGGATATGATCACCATGTATAAATACAGTGGGTATGGAAAGTATTCAGACCCCCTTAAATTTTTCACTCCTTGGCTCCTGTTCGAGGAAGAATCTATCCTACCCTACAATTTACAAGGACTTCTCTGGTCCAATGTCATCCCACCACAAAAAATAAGGCCCTTAAACCTCATCGTCACTCACACTCTTCAACTATGGAACAGACAAATCTCTAATTTTAAGTTATCCTCGGATGTTCCCCCCTTAGCTTCCTTTATGGGTGACCCACGTTTTTCCCCCCCAGATAGAGCTCAGGATGAAAATTTGCTAACATATTGGAAGTCACATAATCTAATACATTTAAAATCGCTCTCCCAAGACAATGCATTTCTTACTTTCACCAGACTACAAACAAAATACAATATCTCTCCTACCGAACTAGAGATCTATGCGAAAATAAAAAAATTCTATGAGAAATATTACTCACTTACACTCCACCCCCCTTATACACAATTTGAGCAAATTTGTATCTCCTCCCCTCGTGACCGGGGTTTAATCTCCAGAATATATAAAAATTTAAATGAGACCAACATGCCTGATAAATCACATCCCATGCTACAATGGGAATCAGATTTAAATACCTCATTTACTCTTGATCAATGGGATACAATTTTTACAAATCTCCACAAATGTACCAGAACAACCTCGATTAGAGAATCGGCCATCAAACTACTTTATAGATGGTATCTTACTCCCGCTAAACTCAATTCATTTTATCCCTCAGTGTCCCCACTCTGCTTTAGGGGTTGCCCCACCCAGGGAACACTTTTACATATATTTTGGGATTGCCCCCACATTAAAGACACTTGGCATAAGGCAAATATTATAATAGATAAAATATCCTGTAGAAAGATCTCTCTTACACCCCAAATAGGCCTTTTATTCACCCCTATACAGGACATTCCAATGAATAGTACAAGGTTAATACATACACTCCTTAGTTCCATCCACTGGGCCATAGCATTTAATTGGCGCTCCACTACGGTACCTTGGCCACAAATTCTTAACCGCATGTCAAACATTAAGCTTTCAGAAATAATTCATCACACATTATATGATTCTATGCCCCTTTACCAAAAAAAATGGACTCTCTGGGATACCACCTCTCTGGTCTAGTACCTTCCCGTTTTTTTTTTACCTCCCACTCTTAAAATATATACAATTGTCATTTAGCCCTCTCTCCAGAACAATGCTCTTGATTGACTTTATTTGAACAATATACATTCCTATACCAGTCTTAAGAAATAAGAAAAATAAATAAATTAAGAAAAAAAAAAAAAGAAGAAGAACCTTTTCTCCTTCCTCTGTACAATGCTCAATATGTACAATGTTTTTTTTTTTTTTTGTTTACAAACGTTTTTTATTTGGGTTAAAAGGTGGTACAAAACCGACATGACAAAAGTAAAAAAATCAATTCCATAGCGTCAGATATACATATGGACTGTATAAAGTAGAAACGTAGGAATACAATTTGCATCATATATATACATGTAAGAAGGAAGACTGGCTCTATAAACGAAGTTACAGTGATGTGCATATATGTTTGAACCAAAAATTAAGGAGAGGCATGTTGATCTGGGTTAAGGAACTCCTTGCTATGTGCGACCCAGGGGTCATTATATATATACCTGTACCATCATTGTGATTTGTTTTTATACCTTGACCTTTTCTATAATAAAAATCGTTTGTAAACAAAAAAAAGAAAATTTTTCACTCCTTGTTATATTGCAGCCATTTGCTAAAATCATTTAAGTTCATTTTTTTCCTCATTATTGTACACAAAGCACCCCATATTGACAGAAAAACACAGAATTGTTGTCATTTTTGCAGATTTATTAAAAAAGAAAAACTGAAATCTCACATGGTCCTAAGTATTCAGACCCTTTGCTCAGTATTTAGTAGAAGCGCCCTTTTGATCTAATACAGCCATGAGTCTTTTTGGGAAAGATGCAGCAAGTTTTTTACACCTGGATTTGGGGATCCTCTGCCATTCTTCCTTGCAGATCCTCTCCAGTTCTGTCAGGGTGGATGGTAAAGGCTGGTGGACAGCCATTTTCAGGTCTCTCCAGAGATGCTTAATTGGGTTTAAGTCAGGGCTCTGGCTGGGCCATTCAATAACAGTCACGGAGTTGTTGTGAAGCCACTCCTTCATTATTTTAGCTGTGTGCTTAGGGTCATTGTCTTGTTGGAAAGTAAACCTTCGGCCCAGTCTGAGGTCCTGAGCACTCTGGAGAAGGTTTTCATCCAGGATATCCCTGTACTTGGCCACATTCATCTTTCCCTCGATTGCAACCAGTCGTCCTGTCCCTGCAGCTGAAAAACACCCCCACAGCATGATGCTGCCACCACTATTCTTCACTGTTGGGACTGTATTGGACAGGTTATGAGCAGTGCCTGGTTTTCTCCACACATACCACTTAGAATTAAGGCCAAAAAGTTCTATCTTGGTCTCATCAGACCAGAGAATCTTATTTCTCACCATCTTGGAGTCCTTTAGGTGATTTTTAGCAAACTCCATGCGGGCTTTCATGTGTCTTGCACTGAGGAGAGGCTTCCGTCGGGCCACTCTGCCATAAAGCCCCGACTGGTGGAGGGCTGCAGTGATGGTTGACTTTCTACAACTTTCTCCCATCTCCCGACTGCATCTCTGGAGCTCAGCCACCGTGATCTTTGGGTTCTTCTTTACCTCTCTCACCAAGGCTCTTCTCCCCCGATAGCTCAGTTTGGCTGGACGGCCAGCTCTAGGAAGGGTTCTGGTCGTCCCAAACGTCTTCCATTTAAGGATTATGGAGGCCACTGTGCTCTTAGGAGCCTTAAGCGCATCATAATTTTTTTGTAACCTTGGCCAGATCTGTGCCTTGCCACAATTCTGTCTCTGAGCTCTTCAGGCAGTTCCTTTGACCTCATGATTCTCATTTGCTCTGACATGCACTGTGAGCTGTAATGTCTTATATAGACAGGTGTGTGGCTTTTCTAATCAAGTCCAATCAGTATAATTAAACACAGCTGGACTCAAATGAAGGTGTAGAACCATCTCAAGGATGATCAGAAGAAATGGACAGCACCTGAGTTTAATATATGAGTGTCACAGCAAAGGGTCTGAATACTTAGGACCATGTGATATTTCAGTTTTTCTTTTTTAATAAATCTGCAAAAATGTTAACAATTCTGTGTTTTTCTGTCAATATGGGGTGCTCTGTGTATATTAATGAGGGAAAAAAAAAAGAACTTAAATGATTTTAGCAAATGGCTGCAATATAACAAAGAGTGAAAAATTTAAGGTGGTCTGAATACTTTCCGTACCCACTGTACATACAGTAGGTAGTCCTTTGTGGAGAGTTATTAACTTTCACGTCATTACAGAAAACAAGCGGGCACTCTTTACATCTGGAGGAAAAGATTTTTAACCTCCATGTATGGAAAGGCCTTCACAGTAAAAGCTGTGAAAATGTGGAACTACAGTACCTGCCGCCGATATTGTGTTTCCAGCGCGATGGGATCGCACTGGAAATCACCGCTGCAAAGCTGTGCTTCTCGCGCTCGCCGCCCCCATGAGATGCTGCGCATCCATAAGAATCCATTGGGGGTGGCGAGCGGGAGGAGCGACAGAGCTCGGCGCTGGCTCCCGCGACGGGGCTCGCAGGTGTCAATCTCGCTCTAACAGCGGCGAGATTGCCACAATATCGGCGGCACCTACTGTAGTTCTGGCCAGCTCAATAGATTGTTTTCAAAAAGAGCATTTATACTGTAGGTAATAACACCAGAATATCCAATTGCAACCAGGAAGGATTTTTTTCCTCTGCTGGAAAAAATGTGATCATGTTGCATAGGGTTTTTTGCCTTCCTCAAGATCAGCTGTGAGTATAGGATTGTGTACTGTATATGTAGTGTGACAGCAAGCAGGTAAAATCACCAGGTTGCATCCAGGATGGAAGGTATATATGTCCTAGATTCAGGCTTTATGCCGATTTATACCACTAGGGGGAGTGCTGGGAGTCTTGCAGGGGAAGAGTTAATGAGCCCAGCTGAAGTAAGTGGGCTCATTAGGGCCTCTACAAGAACTCCCAGCATGCTAAGGGAGATGCTCCAACCTGGAACCAGATCTGTGTGGATAGTCTGGGGAGTGTGCTCTCTGTGCGGTGAGCCTGTGTGGTTATTGCTAAGAACTTCTAAAAGCAGGGAGCTAGGGACTGGGACAGCACAAGGCTGTACCCAGTTGTTAGTTAGGGACACCAACGTGTGTAGTGAGCGGTCAAGTTGACCAGGATTTCTTTTCCTGTTTCTTTTGTTTTTGCTGTATTTTTTTGTCTGTATATAGTTCAAATAAAACCACACCCTTTTGTTTTCTCCTACCACTGTCTGCTGTGCCTGTTTTTGTGTGGTGAACCCATCCAGGGGGTCACACACACCCGCTGCTGAGTTAAAACAGTAGGTTTTCAATTTTTTTTATTCTATTGGTTAAACAAGATGATCTTTTTGCAACCTGACTAACTATGTAACTAAAGTGCCTTGAAAAAATATTCATACCTTTTTACCTTTTCCACATTTTGTCATGTTACAACCAAAAACATAAGGAAAGGAAAAGGAGGAGAGAGAAGCGCCAAGCCAATCCTTTAAACAGCTTAGGAATTTATTCAGTATATAAGTATAAAACAACACTAAAAACTTGTGTGAAAAATGTGCTAGAGCGGGTGGGAGCTTCCACGTGCAGTGTAACAGGAGCACAGGAGGCCTGGTCTCTATTGAGGGATCCACAAGCATCGTGTGTTAGACGCAGCTGGAGCCTTGGTAAGCCTCATGGAGACATCAGCAGTGTGTCTCTGGGTGGGAGTGGTCAAGGGCTGTCAAACTGGGGGTCCGCCCACCCGCTGTCTGGCCAATCAGAACACGTTTCGCAGGCACGGCCTTGCCTTCTTCATCAGCTCTACAACCAAAAACATAAATGTATTTTATTGGGATTTTATGTGATAGACCAACACAAAGTGGCACATAATTGTGAAGTGAAAGGAAAATGATAAATGTATTTCAATTTTTTTTACAAATAAATATGTGAAAAGTGTGGCGTGCATTTGTATTCAGCCCCCTTTACTCTGATACCCCTAACTAAAATCAAGTGGAACCAATTGCCTTCAGAAGTCACCTAATTAATAAATAGAGTCCACCTGTGTGTAATTTAATCTCAGTATAAATACAGCTGTTCTATGGAGCCCTCAGAGGTTTGTTAGAGAACCTTAGTGAACAAACAACATCATGAAGGCCCAGGAACACATCAAACAGTCCAGGATAAAGTTGTGAAGAAGTTTAAAGCTGGGTTAGGTTATAAAAAAATATCCCAAGCTTTGAACACCTCACAGAGAGGAAAGAATATGGCACACTTGCAAACCTATCCAGACATGGCGGTCCACCTAAACTGACAGGCCGGGCAAGGAGAGCATTATTCAGAGAAGCAGCCAAGAGGCCCATAGTAACTCTGGAGGAGCTGTAGAGATCCACAGCTCAGGTGGGAGAATCTGTCCACAGGAAAACTATTAGTTGTGCACTCCACAAATCTGGCCTTTATGGAAGAGTGGCAAGAAGAAATCCATTGTTAAAAGAAAGCCATCAAAAGCCCATGTGGGCAACACAGCAAACATGTGGAAGAAGGTGCTCTGGTCAGATGAGACCTTAATTTAACTTTTTTGCCTAAATACAAAACGCTATGTGTGGTGGAAAACTAATACTGCACATCACGCTGAACACACCATCCCCACCGTGAAACATGGTGGTGGCAGCATCATGTTGTGGGGATGATTTTATTCAGCGGGGACAGGGAAGCTGATCAGAGTTTATGGGAAGATGGATGGAGCCAAATACAGGGCAATCTTAGAAGAAAACCTGTTATGCCCTGTACACACGATCGGATTTCCGATGGTATAAAATCCAATGGGATTTTCCGTCGAAATTCCGATGAAGCAGACTTCCATCAGTCTTGCATACACACTGTCAGACTAAATTCTGACCGTCCAAAACGCAGTGACGTAAAACACTACGACGAGCCGGGAAAAATTAAGTTCAATGCTTCATAGCATGCGTCGACTTGATTCTGAGCATGCGTGGATTTTTCTCCGATGGAATTCCACACATACGATCGGAATTTCCCATCAGATTTTTTTCCATCGGAAAAATTTAAAACATGTTCTATTTTTTTGCTCCGATGGAAAAAAGTTCGATGGGGCCCACACACAATCGGAATTTCAGATGAAAAAAGTCCATCTGACTTTTTTCATCGGAAAATCCGATCGTGTGTACAGGGCATAAGAGTCTGCAAAAGACTTGAGACTGGGGCGGAGGTTAAACTTCCAGCAGGACAACGACCCTAAACATACAGCCAGAGCTACAATGGAATGGTTTAGATCAAAGCATATTCATGTGTTAGAATGGCCCAGTCAAAGTCCAGACCTAAATCCAATTGAGAATCTGGGGCAAGACTTGAAAATTGCTGTTCACAGACGCTCTCCATCCAATCTGACAGAGCTTGAGCTATTTTGCAAAGAAGAATGGGCAAAAATGTCACTCTCTAGATGTGCAAAGCTGGTAGAGACGTACCCCAAAAAAGACTTGCAGCTGTAATTGCAGATAAAGGTGGTTCTACAAAGTATTGACTTAGGGGGCTGAATACAAATACACGCCACACTTTTCACATATTAATTTGTAAAAAAAAATGAAATCCATTTATCACTTTCCTTCCACTTCACAATTATTTGCCCCTTTGTGTTGGTCTATCACATAAAATCCCAATAAAATACATTTACGTTTTTGTTGTAACATGGCGAAATGTGGAAAATGTCAAGGGGTATGAATACTTTTTCAAGGCACTGTATGTCTGCTCATTTTGCCCTGTTTCCTGTCACATCTCACTATCCAATGCTATGTTTAATCCATAGTTGGCTATGCTACTATCACCGACACCACTGGTTTTGCTTCCTATGGTTTTGCTCTCCAGAGTGAACCAAATCACACATGACATCTCATAATTAGTTAAACGTTCTTTGTTGCTCATGGGCCCTCTAAAGTAACCTCCAGAAAATCAGAAGTGGAAGGGAAGGGACTTGCATAACATCTAATGTACATCTGATGTAGTCAATGTTCACAGTGCAATATTTTGGTGTGGGTATTTTTCTTAGCTTAATCATATAATCCTTGCAACACATGTAGTTCCTTTGTAGTCTTCCAGCATGTTCATCCACTTTGAAATGTTACTTTTTGAGGGTTTAATGACTGTCCATGACCCACCATATGACTGAGTTTTGTGTTCTACAGAAGCTATCTCTAATACCTCTAACTTTTAAGTGAAAAGTGTTATGCCGCGTACACACGACCATTTTTCTCGTCGGGAAAAATGAAATTTTTTCTCTTTGACGAGAAAAACGACCGTGTGTGGGCTGTTCATCATTTTTCCCGACAAGAAAAACGGCATGAATCACGACGAGAAAAATTAGAACATGCTCTAATTTTTCTCGTCGTGATTCACGGCATTTTTTTCCACGGCAGTTTTCCCATAGGGAAACACTGCCAGGGAGCCTACACACGATCGTTTTTCTCGACCAAGAGAAAAAATGTCAGGAAAAACGGCCGTGTGTAGGGGACCAAGCCGGTCCTCGTTTTTCCCGTCGATTTTCTCGACAGCGTTTTCACAGTCGAGAAAATCGATCGTGTGTACACGGCATTATTTAGGAAAAGCAGTCAGTTTGTTGTGGACAGTATTATGAAGAGGGATAATACATTCTCTAGTCTTCCTATGACCGACTCCAGTTTTATCTCTGTGTGTCTGGAACACTCTCCTATGCACACTTAACACAGAGCTTATTCTGGAGAAGATGACATGAAAAGATGTCACAATATGTGTGCTCGAGAATCTGTATCATGACTTCCTGACTGCTGTGTGCAGCCTCTGGAGAATATAATTTAGTCTTCCTGGCATGTAACACAAACTTTCACTATGGTATACTAACTGCATCTTTCTTGACAGATCATAGTAAAGAATGCTTCCTTTCACTTATTCCCATCATTTACTCAATGGCATGTTTCTGACATTGGTACTGGCAACCCTGTTACACTTTTTAACACAGTGTTGTTACTTGCCAGGAGACAGCAGAGGTGGTGGTGTCTAATTTGGCTCAACAGTTGCTATACAGTATCCTGGTGAATATGCCAGTTGGTCACTGCTAGAATTTAGATTTAGAATTAGATTCCTTTGAATCAGAAGAAATTCCAACAGTAGGTGGCATTGCCAGCTCGCCAAAAGTGAATGACTCAGTTGACTTTTGTCGAAGGAGCCAGGCCAAAAATTGTATGTGAACAACACCTGCAGCACTTTAGCTGTAGGCACTGCTTGGATATTTTGACAGCCAGTGCTAGCAGCTTTCAACTAGCAGCTTTGACAGCAGTATTTTGACTAACAGTATTTTGACAGCCAGCACTAGCAGCTGTCGTAATACAATAACCTGGCAGGAGGGATTCCTTCAACAATGCTTTTTGTGTGGATGGAAGAATCGGTTATATTTCTTAGTTCATGGTCATGAAAGAAAAGGCAAGGATATGTAAAGAAACACTACAGCGTATTTTGGTCAATTTTATTTCAGCTTCCTTATGTTTGTTTTTTAAATTTAAAGGGACACTAAAGGTTCCCGTTTTAATTTTTTTAATAACAAACAAGTTATACTTACCTCCACTGTGCAGCTCGTTTTGCACAGAGTGGCCCCGATCCTGGTCTTCTGGGGTCCCTCGGCGGCTGTCTCGGCTCCTCCCCACAAGAACTAACCCCCTTTATGGGAGCTCTCTCCCATGGGGGTTAGTTCTTGCGGGCGCGCTCCCGTGATACAACCTGAGGCTATAGCTGCTCACTGTATCACTCGGCCCCGCCCCCCGGCGCGTCACGGTGCGTCATTGATTTGATTGACAGCAGCGGGAGCCAATGGCTGCGCTACTATCAATCAACCAATGAATGATCCGAGAAGCCTGGCCGAGAAGCCAGCATGTTCACGGCGCGGGACTTTCGAGGGGTCAGGTAAGTAAATGGGGGGGCTGGGGGGCCGCTAATCCTCAGATGTTTTTTCACCTTAATGCATAGAATGCATTAAGGTGAAAAAACATGTATCTTTACAACCCCTTCAAGCTGTTTAACTATATATCTGATTTTTTCTGTATGTATATAATACATGTTTTAAAAATAAGCAGTTAATAGAGGACACATGTTTCCAAAAGCACTATTAGTTAAAGCGGAGTTCCCCCCAAAAATGAAACTTCCACTTTTCGGAATCCTCCCCCCCTCCCGTGTCACATTTGGCACCTTTCAGGGGGAAGAGGGAGCAGATACCTGTGTAATCCAGGTATTTGCTCCCACTTCCGAGCATAGGACCAACGCTATGTCCGGCGCCTACTTCGTCCCCCCCGCTGTCTTCTGGGAGACACACATGTCCCAGAAGACCGCAGGGACCAGTGAGATCGCGCAGCGCGACTCGTGCATGCGCAATAGGGAACCAGGAAGTGAAGCCGGAAGGCTTCACTTCCTGATTCCCTTACCGACGATGGCGGCGCCTCCACCCGAGAGCAGAAGAACAGATCGGCTTCGGGTGCCGACATCGCGGGCGCCCAGGACAGGTAAGTATCCTTATATTAAAAGTCAGCAGCAGCAAAATTTGTAGCTGACTTTTAGCTCTTTTTTTTCGCGGAACTCCGCTTTAAAGAGACAGCAAAGCAATACTATTTTTTACCTTGAGCTACTGATTTCTGTGGACACCAGACTTTTTTTTTAACAGAGGGGTAAATAGATATATTTTTCCATGAGAAAAGGAACCCAAATCTTCACTTGCTGGTCCAAAAAGAGAATACAGTAAAACATTTTAATATGCATTATTTCATATGTACCTGAAAAAAGAATACAAAGAACTGTTTTTGTCTTTATCCCAACATGATGGCTCACTGTCATGGAATATCATGGCACTTAATGTGTGTCAATAAAATTTCTCAGTGGCCCTGTAATTTTGTTAGCTGTGCTGTAGATGAAGAGAAGTAGAAGTGATAAAACAGCTCATGTGATAAGTCTGTGACTGGGACTCATGTCAGAGGAATGTGGGAAACCCCTATTGTTGCTTCTCCTATTCTTTTTGGTCTAGCGGATCTTCTGTCCCTATATAAGCCAGGGATGCAAGCATAGGTGTGCACAGCCTATTGTATTAGGGTGTGCACCCCAAAGCTCAAACACACATGAACGCCACCTGCTGTCACAGGGAGGAGGCTCTGATGGTGAGAGACAGTTGATTAAGAGCATATTTTTTTACATCCTAATAATAGGTGTAATGTGTTCCTACAGTTGAACCTAGCCTTTAATATTATAGGGGCATTTGCACTGGCCACTGGGACCCCAACCACCCACCTGGTGCCACCCCTGGATAATACTAATGAACATGGAGTGATTAGGGTGTGCCCAGGCACACCCGGCACACCCTGTGCGCATGCCTATGGATGCAGGGACTATATAAGTGTCCAGTGATCACACTCACCTTTGTAGCTGGGTATGTACTCTAGTTTCTACCAGGGGCATCAAAAAAAACGACTTGACCAGAAAATGGTATACAGTGCATTCCAGACTATCATTTACAACACACATATGTGTTTTCTAAAAAAGGAAGCCACAGAGTCTACAAGAGACAGTTACTGAAGCCTGTACAGACCTATTCAACCAGCCGTTTTCTTAATCTGACTACAGAAACTCACTGCCTTATTAAAAAAAAAAATGCTAATTTTGAAATCTGAATACCTAAAGCCCAACTCTAAAGCCGTGTACACACAATCGGTTTTACCGATGAAAACAGTCCGATGGACTTTTCTCATCGGACAAACCGATCGTGTATGGGCCCCATCGGTCTTTTTTCCATCGGTGAGAAAAAATAGAACATGTTTTAAATTTATCCGATGGGAAAAAAAACGATAGCAAATTCCGATCGTCTGTGTGGAACTCCATCGGACAAAAAACCCACGCATGCTCACAATCAAGTCGACGCATGCTCAGAAGCATTGAACTTAATTTTTCTCGGCTTGTCAGAGTGTTTTACGGCATAGCATTTGGGACGGTCTGATTTTTGACTGATGGTGTGTAGGCAAGACTGATGGAAGTCAGCTTCATCGGATTTCCGATGGAAAAATCATTGGTTTAAAATCCTTAGGAAATCCGATCGTATGTACAGGGCTTTAAGATCTAGCTCTCTTTAATGAATAAGCCCTCTTATCTATAATTGTTGCTATGGGTTACAGCTCATTTCATTCATTATTCTTTATGCTGCTTTATTTAAAAAAAATTAACTTTTTTTGATGTTGCTCATAGTAGATACGTTTTTTTCCTATAGAAAGAAAACACATATTAAGCCCCGTACACACGGTCGGACTTTTTGCCAACAAACTTCATTTTGAGCAAGTTTGCCAAAAAATAGGATTTTTATAACAGCTTACCTGTAAAATCCTTTTCTTGGAGTACATCACGGGACACAGAGCGACATAGTCATTACTAATGGGTTATATAGTTACCGTCAGGTGCTGGCACTGGCAACTTCCAAAACCGGAAGTACCCTCCCCTATATAAGCCCCTCCCATCCGGGAGCACCTCAGTTTTGTAGCAAAGCAATAAGTGTCCCCAAAGAGGGGCGGGAGCTCTGTGTCCCGTGATGTACTCCAAGAAAAGGATTTTACAGGTAAGCTGTTATAAAAATCCTATTTTCTTTCTCGTACATCACGGGACACAGAGCGACATAGTCATTACTAATGGGATGTCCTAAAGCAATGCCAAATGAGGGGGGGGATACACCATATATAAGCTGAGCGCTATCAGACATGAGGATCTTTTGCGGCCTGCAACACACTGCGCCCAAAGGCGACATCCTCCTGACTTCTAACGTCCACCTGGTAGAACCTAGTAAACGTGTGTACTGAAGACCATGTTGCGGCCTTACAGACTTGAGCCAGGGAGGCCTGGTGATGCACTGCCCATGAAGTTCCAACTGCTCTCGTGGAGTGCGCCCTAACTTTGAACGGAGGCGGTCTACTTCTCAAGCTATAGGCTTGTATTATGACCTGTCGAATCCACTTGGCTAAAGTAGATTTTGACGCTGCCTGACCCTTTCTGGGGCCTTCCGGCAGAATAAACAAAGTATCCGTTCTGCGAATCTGAGCAGTGGCTTTTAGATAAGCTTTAACTGCTCTTACTACATCCAAAGAATGCAATAACTTTTCCTCTACCGAAGTAGGCTTGGGGAAAAAAGAAGGAAGAACCACATCTTGGTTCAAATGAAAACTCGATACCACCTTAGGAAGAAAGGCTGGATGAGGACGTAACACTACTCTGTCCTTATGGATAACCAGATATGGCTCCTTACAGGACATAGCTGCTAATTCCGATACTCTTTTAGCCGAACAAATGGCTACTAGAAAAAACAATTTCCTGGTGAGAAGCACTAAGGAAATATGCTGTAATGGTTCAAATGGTTGTTTCTGTAGAACCGACAGAACCAAGTTTAGATCCCATGGACATATGGGAATATTAACCGGAGGACTAATACGCATCACTCCTTGTATAAAGGCTTTGACTAGTGAATGCGAAGCCAAGGGCCTTTGAAAAAATATTGACAAGGCCGAAATCTGACCTTTGATAGTACTCAAGGCAAGCTTCCTATCTACAGCCCATTGTAGGAAGTCCAGAATTCTACCTATTACGTATTTACGTGGATGCCATTTCCTGGCCTCACACCAGGCGATGTACGCCTTCCAGATTCTATAGTAGATCTGCCTGGATACCGGTTTCCTGGCATTGATCATGGTAGACACCACAGCATTAGAGAGCCCTCTCCTTTTTAGAATGTGGGCTTCAATAGCCAGGCCGTCAAACCTAGGGCTGGTAAGGAAGGGTGGTATATCGGTCCCTGCGAAAGCAGGTCCGGACGATGTGGGAGGGTCCAAGGACTCCCCACAGACATTTTTACAATCTCCGCGTACCATGCTCTTCGGGGCCACGCTGGAGCCACCAGAATCACTGGTTTCTTTTCTACCCTGATTCTGCGGAGTAATCGAGGTAACAATTGTGGCGGTGGGAATGCATATATCAGCTTGAACTGATCCCAAGGGAACACTAGGGCATCCGAGCCGCACGCTAGGGTATCCCTTGTCCAAGAGACAAACCTGTCCACTTTCGTGTTGAACCTGGATGCTAGCAGATCTACATCCGGTGTTCCCCACCGCTGACATATTGTCCGGAAAACCTCGGGATGAAGGGACCATTCCCCTGGGCATAATTGTTGGCGACTTAGAAAGTCCGCCTTCCAATTCTCCACCCCTGGAATGAATACCGCAGATATGGCTGGGACATATCTTTCTGCCCATCTCAGGATGTAATTTACTTCCCTTTGGGCTGCACGACTCCTGGTGCCCCCCTGACGATTGATATATGCCACTGCTGTGGCATTGTCTGACTGAACTCTGACAGGGGACCCTTGGAGTTTGGATGTCCATGCTACTAGGGCATACCGGGCTGCTCGTATCTCTAAGAGATTGATGGGCAGGGCCTTTTCCGCATCCGACCATCTGCCCTGGAGAGACCATTGCTCCAGTACTGCTCCCCAGCCTAAAAGGCTGGCATCTGTAGTGACCACCTTCCAAGAAATCGGACTGAAGGATTTCCCTCTTTCCAGATTCCGGGGAACCAACCACCAACGGAGGCTTCTGCGAACGGAAGGGGACAAGGACATTGGTACGTCCAGAGCCTGAACTTTTTTGTTCCAGGCTGACAGTATGGCCCTTTGCAACTTCCTTGAATGGAATTGACCGTAGGGTACTGCTTCGAATGATGCCACCATTTTTCCCAGCAGCCTCATGCACAGGCGTATGGATGGCTGTCTTTTTGAACCCACTTAGTGGATCAAATCTCTCAAAGACGACCCCTTTTCTCGAGACAAGAAAATTTTTCTCTGGTCTGAATCCAGCCTTAGCCCCAAGTATTCCAGACTTTTGACTGGTTTTAGGGCTGACTTGTCTCGGTTGATAATCCAACCGTGATATTCCAGATACTTGATTGTCTCGTGAACAACCACTTCTAGTTTTTCCACTGAGTGGTCTATCAGCAACAAGTCGTCTAGATATGCCATTATCGTTACACCTCGTGTTCTTAGATTGGCCAATAATGGGGCCAGAATTTTTGTGAACACTCTTGGTGCTGTGGCCAGACCGAAGGGTAAGGCTCTGAACTGAAAATGGCGCCCTTCTACTGCAAAGCGTAGAAATTTTTGGTGGACTGGAAAGATGGGAATGTGCAAATAAGCATCTTTGATGTCGATCGTGGCTAACCAATCCTCCCCTTGTAGGGCAGTGGCCACCGATCGGATCGACTCCATCGGAAAGTCCTGATATACAGGAATTTGTATAGCCCTTTTTGAATTAATATGGGCCTCCCGTCCGCGTTTGCTTCGGGACTGTAAAGAGGTTTGAGTAAAACCCGAACCCTCATTCTTCCAGGGGAACCTCCATAATTACTCCTTGGAGCAATAGTTGTTCTAGTGCCAACAGGAGGGACTCTCTCTTCCGGGGATCCCTTGGCACGTTTGACCTCAAAAATGGGAAGGAGGAGAGTCTTTTAACTCCAAACTGTATCCCAAACCTACTGCGGAGAGCACCTATCTGTCTTGATCGTGTCCCGCCAGGTCTCTTTGCGAACAACTGGAGTCCTCCCCCCACCCGACTGAGTGGGGGCTTCAATGAATTTAACTTTGGGGGAGGTTTTGTACCTCCCCTGACCCAGGGTTTCTCATTACCCTGCTACTGTCCCTGTTTTTTACCCCCGGGATTTGACCGAGGAGGCCGTCGGAACTGTTACACAGCCGATGCCCCAGGGACTGGAGAAGCAGGCCCCTTAAAGAGGGACCTCTAACTCTGCTTTTAACCGGCAAGAGCGTATTTTTACCGCTGGAAATTTTCTGGATATATTTGTCCAGGTTTTCCCTGAATAAGCGTTCACCATGAAATGGGACGCTAACCAGCCATTCTTTACAGGGAGCTTCAGCAGACCAGTTTCTGAGCCATAGGAGCCTACGCATATGTACTATAGACAGCGTAAGGCGGGAGGCCTGATGGACTGAATCCTCTATGGCGTCAACCGCAAAGCCTAAGGCTCTAGGTAGATCAGCTAGGGCAAAGCCTGCTGATCTGTCAAGTCCCTCAAGACCTGTTTCAACTGATCCTTCACTGCTTAGCAGACCCCAATAGCTGCTACTGCTGGTTGTATCACCAAGCAGATTTTCATAAGGACTCCAATCTTTTATCTATTGGGTTCTTGAACATTTGGACATTATCCACTGGACATGTCAGTGATTTATACATACAAGAGATGGCTGCGTCCACTGTAGGGACCTTCCATTTTTTTTTTTTTTTTGATGAACTTATCCTCCATGGGATAGACCACCGGAAATCTCTTGGGGGAATAAATATTTTCTCAGGACGTTCCCAATCCTGGTAAATGAGCCCTTTCAGTAAAGGGTGAAGTGGAAAAGAACAAACAGTCTGGGGGCTTCTAGCGACCCCAACGAGGATACAGTAGTGGTTGATGGTTCCGCAAGGTGCATTTTTAAATGCTGATCGGACCATGTTAGTCAGAGACTGAACCCATAATCTTTCAGCTTGAGATGCTGAGAAAAGGTTCCCCCACTGTTGATTCCTCTATAACAGAATCAACCTTATCCTGATCCCCTTCAGGCAGGTCGATCCCTGTATGGGACTGTTGCTCTGCTAACAGGCACTCTGAAGGAGGAGACGGAGATCGGGCGTGCTTTCCCTGACAGGGAGGCAGCGATAAATTTTGACAATCTCTCTCTAATCCTCCCAGAGCTGAGGAAAAAACCTCCTCTGTTATATACACAGGAGCAGGTGACTGAGGACAGCCACAGTACCAAGTACCCCTGCGGGGTCTCTACGGTCACTTACCTCTGAACTTCAGGGGAGACTGGTGCAGCAGGAGTATGCCCAAGATCCTCAGAGCCCGATGAGACCCCCTTCGCTTCCTGGAAGATTCAGTTCCGGAGCTACTGGACGGCATATTCCTAAGCCTAAAGCTGAGGTATTCCAGCCGTAATACACCACTTTTACTGAGAATAGTCTAGCACAATTGCTGCTATATCACAGTTGGTGTCTACTAATGTGCCTTTCTAGGGGATGCCTGTATCAACCGCTTGCTGTATGCCTTTAAATGTTGCCAGCTCTGTCTCTGTACTTCATAGCCAGCTTACTGCAATAATGTGGCTTTTTAAAAACCTGCTGGGACGCCCGCACATGCGCAGAAGCGCTGCGGCGCGCACAGAGCGTCATCCCCCAGGCCCCGCCCCTTTTTCCGGCCACCTCTATATATAGAGGCGCGTGCACGCGCACGCGCGCGGCCACGTGCGCCTCGGCGCTAATTTTCAAACATGGAAACCAGGGACAGGAGCCAGGGCCCCCTTTGCCGCAGGCCGGGGGATAGACGAACACTGCAACATGGCAGAGGAAACAGTTTCCTGTAGGAGAACTCACCAGCTGCCTGGACTTTGCTCTCTGAGAAGAAACTAGTCCATATGACAAGAAAAACATTCCACAGCGGCCTCTAGTGGACAAACACAGGTACCGCAGTTTAATATACTAAACATATATAAAAAAACATTCTTTTTTTTTTTTTTTTCTTGACCACCATTAAAAATTATTACATTTTTTTTTTTAGTAGTTACAGGCATGCACAGATATTAGCGGGAATACCGTTAGGTAACAGACAGAAAGACAAATTAGGCTTGGGGGTCCCCCAATAGAACCAAGTTCCTGGGGGCCCCCACTTACCTGTTCCCCGCCGCAGGACTTTGTTTGGTCCACAAAAGCCCAAACTTCACCTATCACGGCAGGCATTGTAATCAAACCTTCAGGGACCGGGTTCCCAAGGATTCCACTCCCCTGGACCTGTATAGCACCCTGCACAGAAAACATCTTGGTCGTGGGTATGACCAGAGCTCTGGATCCCAGGGTCCAGCTC
This sequence comes from Rana muscosa, assembly GCA_029206835.1. Taxonomy (NCBI): domain Eukaryota; kingdom Metazoa; phylum Chordata; class Amphibia; order Anura; family Ranidae; genus Rana; species Rana muscosa. Next base: position 839,612,908 of record CM055122.1, read on the forward strand.
TCCTAAGAGAAGCATTACAGGCAGAACCTTGCTCTTCTCTGCAAGGCCCGGGTACCGACCGTTTAGCTATGAAGCTTTTTTGGTCGGATCCGGAATAGCTTACTGAGGCCCAAAAGAACCTGTACGCAAGCTCAGTGAAAAACACATGTTTCTTCTTGTCCAACACCTTAGACACTGGCAAAAAACTGAGGTGCTCCCGGATGGGAGGGGCTTATATAGGGGAGGGTACTTCCGGTTTTGGAAGTTGCCAGTGCCAGCACCTGACGGTAACTATATAACCCATTAGTAATGACTATGTCGCTCTGTGTCCCGTGATGTACGAGAAAGAAAATACGACCGTGTGTACGCTCCATCGGACAAACTTTTTTGGTTTTCATCAGACAAAAGTTCGGTCTGCAAACGGACAAACTTTTGGCCAACAAAAGTCAGATGGAGCAAAGTCCGACCGTGTGTACAGAAAACCATCGGACTTTTGTCCGATGGAAGTCCGACCATGTGTACGAGGCTTAAGAATGGTTGATTGATAGTGACAGGATCTCTATTTTTGCCTTGCACAATAAACGGTACAATAGTTATCACAACATATTTCTTTTTTTCTTCAGAAGAAACTTCAATCCTCATTTAAAAAATCAGAGAACAACATAAATATGCTTTGCTTGTGATTAGTAAAATAGCACAACCTGGATCTAAATGTTGAACAGTTTTGTTAAAAAGAACAAATATATTAATATATAAAAAGGGACAGTCTCTCCAAAATAGTAGCAGTTCGAAAACATGGCAGAACACAAAATTCATTGCAAAATAATTGTCTGATCAGGGTCTGAATTTTCATTTCATATGCCAGGAAACGCACAAACCCACTTTGTTTTTCTACCCCAGATTATCACACCAAAGGTTTTTCTTTAACTTTGCTTTGGTGTGGAATTTGCAGTTGCAGACTTGAATCTAATTAGTAAACACATCCAGATATAATCACTGGAAATTAGTACAGGTGAAGGGGATAGACATTTGTACTTTAGCACATGTACATTTAGAGCTACAAAAAATAAATATCAAGGGGATATAACATAATAAGTAACCTAACAAGTATACTGATCGTTTAGTAATGGTTAGTCTGACTGGAGTTCTCATTTAAACTGAACTCCAAAATAAACACCAAACAAACCTACAAACCTTGTTGGAAATAAATGTCCTTTGATGCATAAGGGGAAAGTGGGCCTTCCTGCATCCTAACATTAAGTATGGGGTTGATCTGCATGTGAAGTGCTGAATAGAGGTGCAGTGGTGTGTGAATTGCTGGCCTTTGCGTTTAAATGGATTTTTTAACACTGAAAAGAGCATCGGGGAGATAGACGGAACTCACCATCTCCTCACCTTGTGATAACTCAGCCTGAGCCCTCTCACAATAGGATTCCCATTAGTCCAAGTGGACCTTGGGAGGCAAATTTAATTTTAGGCACAGTGAAAAGACTTTTTGACTTCTATGGATGGAGGTAAACAAGTTAAATGCCATGGGCTTTATAGTACACAAATTCCTTATCGATGCAATAAATGCACACACACATTTGCCAAAATTAAAAATATATAGATAAAATTGTACATAAAATACAATTCTTTTCTAGCCTATTTTCTACTTTGTAGTCAGGAATCAGAATTTAACTTCTCTGCTGTTTTTAACTGAGAATATATATATATATATATATATATATATATATATATATATATATACACATACATTGTATATATTACTGTGCAAATGTTTTAAGCAGCTGTAAATTAAGAATGTTTTCAGAAATAGAAGTGTTAAAAATAAACTTATCAATTAACAAAATGGAAAGTAAATTAACAGAAGGGAATTCCAAACCAAATAAAATCAAATCAATACTTGGTTACATGGTTAGTCTGGTTGAAAAAAGACACAAGGCCAAAAATATATACAATCTTATATCCTATATACACAATTATATACCTACTGGTGTGACCACCCTTTGCCTTCAAAACAGCATCAATTCTTCTAGGTAAATTTGCACACAGTTTTTGAAGGAACTCGGCACGTAGGTTATTGCAAGCATCTTGGAGAACTAACCACAGATCTCCTGTGGATGTAGGCTGCATCAAATCCTTCTGTCTCTTCATGATGTCTATTCTGTCTCTTCATGATGATGTTGAGATCAGGGCTCTGTGGGGCCAAACCATCACTTTCAGGACGCCTTGTTCTTCTTTACGCTGAAGGTAGTTCTAATGACATTGGCTGTATGTTTGAGGTTGTTGTTCTGCTGCAAAATAAATTTGGGGCCAATCGCACACCTCCCTGATGGTATGGCATGATGGATAAGTATCTGCCTGTATTTCTCAGCATTGAGGACACCATCGATCCTCACCAAATCTCTAACTCTATTTGGAGAAATGCAGCCACAAACTTACAAGGACCCGCCATCATGTTTCACTGTTGCCTGCAGACAATGGCTCCAAAAGTCAATGAGGAAAGCTTAATTAAAGCGGGATTCCACCCGCAAATTTTATTTTATTTTTAAAAGTCAGCAGCTACTAACAGTGTAGCTGCTGACTTTTAATAAGGACACTTACCTGTCCTACTCACCCGCGATGTCGGTCCCGCAAAGGCTGCTGACAGGTCCCGGCTCCTCCATCCTGACTAAGGGAAACAGGCAGTGAAGCCTTACGGCTTCACTGCCCGTTTCCTACTGTGCATTTGCCACTCACACGGCGCTTTGTGAATGGGCGGCTTGCCTCCAGGGATACACACAGTTCCCAGAAGACAGCGCGCCCCATTCAGAAGAAGAGGAAACGGAAGTTCTCAATCCGAGGACAAGGAAGAGGCACAGTAGAGGCAGATTAGGGGACTTTCGCATAGCAACGGGCATTTCGGGTGAGTAAAAATTTATTAATTTTTTCTATTCATTTTTTCCAGGGTGGACCTCCGCTTTAAGGTGATTGTGGTGTTTTTTAGGTGTGCAGTGGGCTTTGAATGGCTTCTGATAGTTACAACCAATCTGGACCTAGTCTTGAACCAAAAAATCTCTCATTACTTTAGATCAGGGGTCCTCAAACTATGGCCCTCCAGTTGTTCAGGAACTACAATTCCCATCATGCCTAGACATGTCTGTGAATGTCAGAGTTTCACAATGCCTCATGGGATTTGTAGTTCCGCAACAGCTGGAGGGCCGTAGTTTGAAGATCCCTGCTTTAGATTAGATAAAAACATAGATAATAAAAAGAATCAAAACTTGTTTTATTTTTTATTTTTATAAATCAGTACAAAAAAACAAACAAATACAAAATGCACTGAACTAAATAAGCTAAGCTAGCCCCAATGTGAAAGGTCAGAGAGGGTATGTACATTTTTTTCAAGGCTTTCAAGTTTGAGGTTTCAAGGAGTTTTAGCAGCATGCTGTTAGGTGGAAAGAAGTAACAAAGTAAAGATAAGCTGAGGTACCTTATGATGCATTCTCTTATTCTCTGTAATGTCTGTGTCTAGTAAAGGATTGCTTTAAAGGGGAAATTTTGAACTTAGTTTTAGGCTTTTGGTCTGCATGTGGAAACTGGAGAAAAAGTGTTTCTGCAGATTGTGCATGGGGCTATGGATCCATAAACAATGGGTAATTTATAGACTGTTTCCTGAAGACATATTGTCCACCTGAGTAGCCAACTGAAGTGTGTGTTGGGGCCAATGTATTAACCATTTATAGCATAGCATTACCTAAAGATTTTGTTAGATGATACTACATGCTAGAAATCCCTTGCCATATGTTGTAGTTGTTTTGCCAGCTCTTCATAAGAACAACTGTATAAGGCATTTGTCCTGCACTGCAAGCCTCAGCAAACTTATACAAAAGTCTATTTTTTTTTTTGTTAAAAATAACAAACATGTTATACTTACCTGTTCTGTGCAGTGGTTTTGCACAGAGAAGCCCAGATCCTCCACTTCTTGGGTCCCTCTTTGGCGCTCCTGGCCTCTCCCTCCTGTTGTGTGCTCTCACAGAAAGCAGCTTGCTATGGGGCACCCGAGCCGGGCCACAGCTCCCTGTGTCCATTCAGATAAAGAGCCACCGCCTGGCGCCACCCCGCCCACTTTCTCCTCTCATTGGCTGACTGACCTATTTGATTGACAGCATCGGGAGCCAATGGCGCCACACTGCTGTCTTAGCCAATGAGTAGGGGAGTCCTGGGCAGCCGAGACACTTCTGCAACATCGCTGAATCTAGATGGACCTCAGGTAAGTATTAGAGGGGCTGAGGGGTGCATAGAATGCCTTAAGATAAAAAAGCCTTCTGACTTTACAACCACTTTAATGTAGTTACAAACGACTTCATAATCATTCTTTTACTAAATGTTGGGACGCTATTTAAATTTAGAGGGATGTCTGAGCCAGTAGTTGGGCTTTGACAGTTGAATTGCATTTAATTTTACCTCTGTTTCAGCTGTGGTTTGCCCGACAGTATTTTTCCCTTATTGCCTGTAGGTGGCGTTACCACCTCAGGCACCTGTTGGAACACGGGCAAGCCATGGTGCATTGAGTGGTTCTTCTCGGCAGCGGTACAGTGGAAGTGGTAGACCCGCTGTGCCTGATGGGAGGGGATACTTAAGGGACAGACGCCATTGATTGGGGTTCGTTCTCGCCCCGCAGCCCTCCAGGCGTGAGGCATGTGTGTGTGGTCCTGGTCTCGGGGGCCACATTGGCCCGAGGCTGCATCGCTGCTTAGTAGGCCCAGCTAGTCTGGCTGGGGCCTACATTCGGAGAAGGGATCCCAAGCTGTCCATCCAAATGGGGAGGAAGCTATCTTGGTGAAGGAGACCAGGGGAGAACCTGTCCTGGAGGAGACCATCAAAGTGCTGCTGTCTCGGGTGAGGCATGGTGACTTTGTCAAGGAGGGATCCACTATATTACAAGCCCTGCATTTCACCGGATTGGCTTAAAGGCCCTTTAATTGTACGGCTGGAAGTTTGGGACTTTGAAATCCTGTGGCAGAGGATTCCTGAACTATCCGTTTGCTCAACTTCAAAAGGTCTGTGGCAGAGACCTACTTCATCTTGGGCAGTCTGTGGCAGAGATTGCCCGTTGCTGATTTGTGTGTCATCCTGGCTGCTAGGCCACGTGAGAGGGGACTATCCGGGTGACCAAAACCCACTCTAACATTGAGAGTGGTGAGTGACTTTGAACTTATACCTTTGTCAAATTTTGTGGCGAGTGCCTGAACCTTCCCCTACTCTTCTATACCTTCTACTTCTCAAAGTTTATTGCATAAGAAAAATAAAGCCTAAAGCCCCATACACACTATCAGTTTTCTTGCAGGTTTTTCTCTTCAGGTTTACCAAAACCATCTAATATGAGGTCAAACCTTAAGAGTTTCAATTCGTATGCAATCAGGCAGGCCCTTGCACTACATGGTTTTGGTAAACCTGAAGAGAAAAACCTGCAAGAAAACTGATAGTGTGTATGGGGCTTAACTGTTTGAGGTTTTACATCTGTGTGGACATTGCATTACTACAGACTTTCCTACCCGGACAACGCAGCTGAAGAGGTAATGTGCAAAACCCAAAATTAACCAGCGGCCCTCTAGGGGGTCTTGCTACATACATATACAGCTTAAGTGTTATTTATTATGTTAGGATGACTTAGACTAGTGATGTTTACCAGTTCACGTGATGCCATACAGTTCTGCTTTGCTTGCTTTGATGATGAGTAAGTTATGTTCAGAATTAATTTAATTGCATCCTTTTGCCCCATACACACGATCATTTTTCATGCCATTTTTTAAACCGACGTTTTTCTTGTCATTTTTTTTCATGTTTCCTCTCAAGCCTGTCTTGCGTACACACGATCATTAAAAAAACCGCTCAAGCAAAGCGCAGTGACGTACAACACGTACGACGGCACTATAAAGGGGAAGTTCCGTTCGAATGGTGCCACCCTTCATGTTAGTAAAGTTTGTTGAGCAACGATTCGCGCTTTTCAGCCTCGTGCTTTTCAGTCCGTTACTGCGTGACGAATGTGCTATCTCCATTACGAACGCTAGTTTTACCAGAACGAGCGCTCCCGTCTCATACTTGATTCTGAGCATGCGCGTTTTTTTTCACGTCGTTAAAGCATACACACTATCGTTTTTCACGTCGTTAAAAAAAACGATATGAAAAACGACGTGAAAAAAGAGAGCATGTTCGAAATTTTTAATGGACGTTTTTCACGTCGTCATACACACGATCATTTTTAATGGCCATTTTTAAAAATGGCATTTTTAATGGCATGAAAAACGATCGTGTGTATGGGGCATTAGGCCCTCAGATGTCAACTCACATGACATGCAATTAAAATAAAACTTAAAAAAAAAACTGCACTATACATACTACTGCATTTATGCATTGCAGGCACTGCTTTGTCAATTGCAAACATAACATAAACATAAAATTAACAGTGCAAGGAACAAAGTGCAATAATGCATTGATTTAATTTACAGCGAGGGCTACAGCAATATGAAGAAGGAGCCATAGCCTTTTATTATTTTCTTCCGCCACTGAGATACTGATGCTATGCTGCACCATTTTCCTCCGGCCAGCTGGGGGAAAGATAAAGCCAAGCAAGGCCATAGATTTCTATGCAGCACGCTGAGAATCCTGGGAGTTGTAGTTTGGGACAACAGCCATATAATGGGGCCAGTGGACTCCTTACACTACAGATCCCAATAGCCACTGTGCAGTAGGATGAGTGAAGATATGAATTTTTGTCCTGCCCAGGAAAGCTTTTTCTCTTGGTGCCAAGGGAGTGAAGCCGTGTACACACGATCGGTTTTACCGATGAAAACAGTCCGATGGACTTTTCTCATCGGACAAACCGATCGTGTATGGGCCCCATCGGTCTTTTTTCCATCTGTGAGAAAAAATAGAATATGTTTTAAATTTATCCGATGGGAAAAAAAACGATAGCAAATTCCGATCGTCTGTGGGGAACTCCATCGGACAAAAAACCCACGCATGCTCAGAATCAAGTCGACGCATGCTCAGAAGCATTGAACTTCATTTTTCTCGGCTTGTCGGAGTGTTTTACGTCACGGCGTTTGGGACGGTCGGATTTTTGACTGATGGTGTGTAGGCAAGACTGATGGAAGTCAGCTTCATCCGATTACAAATGGAAAAATCCATCGGTTTAAAATCCATAGGAAATCCGATCGTGTGTACAGGGCTTGAGAGTACCTCTGCCTGGGTATTTACCTGCTAGCGTGAGACCATACCAGCGAAAATTTGAGCCTGAGACTGGGAGTGAGGACATCCGGGGGCACCTCAGCACTGCCCACATCACAGCATCTGCACCACTGCCTCAGGGAGACTGGGGCATCCACTTATCTTCCGCTTCCCACCACATATCACCTGAGGCTTTTGTGAAAATACCAAGGGTTCCCCCATCTACAGCGAGAGGTCACCAACCACAGCATCCTGGGGACTGGTGAGAGGGATATGTGTCCATTACTGACACTGCTTGCAGGGACTGAGCCACTGAGAGCAGGATGCCAAGAGTACCAAACCCATACTGTACCCATACTGCACTCTATACTGCTCTTATTCCAAACCTAGATTGCACACATACCAACTATTTACTGCCTTATAACTAACCTTTACCACATCGGAACCACAACTAGCTTAGACCTGTGCTGAGACTTTACCATACTTATGCTGCATGCAGGTTATTGGGATTGTTGTTAAGTGCACCAATTCTCTTAAAGGGCCCAGATGGTAGCCAGCAGAAGAACATCTCAAAGGAGTGCCCCTCCCATAATAATTATTCAGCAAGTCCCTTTTGTCTCCCTACCCCTCTACATCAGGGGTAGGCAACCTTGGCCTTCCAACTGTGGTGAAACTACAAGTCCCATGAGACATTGCAAGACCCTGACAATTACAGGCATGATTCCTAAAGGCAGAGGCATAATGGGATTTGTAGTTTCACCACAGTTGGAGTTCCGAGGTTGCCTACCCCTGCTTTACACCCTTAAGCAACGGTGCATACCCAGTCACTTAAGGACTAGCATCACTGGCACTGTTCTGGCCCTAAAGATTCAGCATTTGTTAGATTCAATCTCACTACTGCTCACTGCTGCAGCTTGCTATGGGGGCATCTGAGCCGAGCTACAGCTCCCTGTGTCCATTCAGACATGGAGCCACAACCAGGCCCTGCCCCCTTTCTCTCCTCATTGGCTGACTGACTTTGATTGACAGCAGCAGGAGCCAATGGCACCACGCTGCTGTCTCAGCCAATGAGGAGGGGAGTCCAGGCAGATGAGACACTCCTGCAACATCGCTGGATCTAGATGGGCTCAGGTAAGTATTAGAGGGGGCTGAGGGGGGCTGCTGCACACAGAAGTTTTTTATCTGAATGCATAGAATGCATTCAGATAAAAAAATACTTCTGCCTTTACAACCCCTTTAAGAAAGTGTACATTTCCCATTGCTTGGCCACTTGATCATTTAAAAAAAAAAACAGTTTTTAGGAAAACGTACCGTTTACATTGTATATGTTGATATAGAAACATTTTGGGGGGAAAAAAAAACAATTGCAGTATTTTCTGTACAACAATGACCTGAAAATCTAATATAAAATGGTACGTTGAACAGAAACTTGGTAAAAAAAAAGTTTTTTTTTTTTCTTTATTATTAACGATATCCATCAGAGAGTTGTGTGGAGAGGCTGCAATGATTTATGGGTAAGGGGAGCTCTGATAAGAAGGGTGTTCTTTATCTTCATCAAGCTAACCAGAAAAGAAAAGCTACAATTTGTATTTTTCTTCATTTCCCACATGAGGTTAATCCTTATAGACCCCAAACTTAATACTAATGTTAAAAGGCCATCTGCTAAGGCTTCTCAGCGGAGAAGAGATGGCGATAACTAATAAGGATATGTCAAGAAGAAAACAGGTTGAACTGCTTATACTTCCCACTGTCGTTTTGGCAGCTCTGCTGAATCAAGCCGGTGAGATTGTGTCACAGCTTCTGCCGTGGAGATTTCAGAGTTTGTTTTGGCCTGCTGCTAAAGTCAACCTGTGGTTGTCTCTGTGTAAACCTTTTATAGACAATTAATGGTTTGAATAGCTCAGTACTATAAATTTGACAAGCATTACATTTCCAAACCTGTAATTTAGGCACAGATCAGGAGTATACTTTCACATTCATCTGGGCTGTTATAGAAAAAAAAGCTCCAAATTGTCATTTTGCTAGGCCTGCTAGAACAGGGAACCAGCTTTGAGTGCTGAAAAATTCACAATGCATTGTGATACTCCAAATAATCTCATATCTCAGCTGCCTGGGGTCCTAGAAAGCCAAGAGACTGCCTGCTGTAGACAAAAGTTCCTATTTTATAGCGGTAGTAAAGTCTAAAAATGTTTTCTTTTTTAAACGGTCCCCCGGCAGCCTTAAACCATAATGTACTAGTATGCACTGCATACTAGTACATTATGACAGACTTACCTACAAACACAGCCCTCCCGCGCTGCACTCTCTTCCTTGTCCCCGGCAGCTTCCATCTTCACCTGGTCTTTCTGCAGACACAACAGGATTTGAGAGGAAAGGAAATCTCTGCATAAACCTCTATACCTGAATGAACAATCTTACCTATATCATTGTGACTTTTCCTTTATACTTACCTATTTTTGTCCTACTTCTGTGCTGCCTGGGCCCCCATTGCCACGTTGCAATTTTTAACTACTTCCTGACCCGCTATAGCCAAATGATGGCTACAGCACAGTCGTCCAGTTCTGGGAGGTCATCCATGGACCTCCTCTCAAAACCATGCCCCCGCCCGCCCCCTGGGGCTTGCATCTGGACTGCTCTGTGATCACGGTAAAGGGCCAATTGCAGTTGCCCTTTACCATGTGATCAGCTGTTGCCCAATCACAGCTGATCATATGTAAACAATCTTGCCGGTTATCGGCATTCCTTTCCTCATAGCGGGAAAAAAGGAGAGCCGGTAACATTTACACTGATAATCAGGACACCAGTGCCCTGATTATCAGTGCAGCCCCATCAGTACCAATCAATGTCCATCAGTGCAGTCTAACAGATCCCTTCAGTGCAGCCTATCAGTGCCCATCAGTGCCACCTATCAGTGCCTCCTTATCGGTGCAGTCTATCAGTGCCTATCAATGCCATCTATCTGTGCCCACTAGTGTCGCATATCAGTGCAGCATTATCAGTGCCACCTCATCAGGGCCCATCAGTGCAGCCTCATCAGCACACATCAGTGAAGGAGAAAAATTGCTTATTTGCAAAATTATATAACAGAAACTAGGAAAAACATAATTTTTTTTCCAAAATTTTAGTCTTTTGTTTAGCAAAAAAATAAAAACCCAGTGGTGATTAAATACCACCAAAAGAAAGCTCTATCTGTCTCAAAAAAAACATAAAAATGCCATATGGGTTCAGTGTTGCATGACCGCTCAATTTCCATTCAAAATGTGACAGCGCTGAAAGCTGACAATTAGCCGGGCAGTAAGGGGGTGAAAGTTCCCACGGTTAAAATGCACATGGGCGAGACATCATGTCGTATATGCGCTGTATGACACTACTGGTATCTGTTTGAAAAAAAAGCATTTCTTTCTCGTACATCACGGGACACAGAGCGACATAGTCATTACTAATGGGTTATATAGATACCGTCAGGTGCTGGCACTGGCAACTTCCAAAACCGGAAGTACCCTCCCCTATATAAGGCCCTCCCATCCGGGAGCACCTCAGTTTTTTTGCCAGTGTCTAAGGTGTTGGCCAAGAAGAAACATGTGTTTTTCACTGAGCTTGCGTACAGGTTCTTTTGGGCCTCAGTAAGCTATTCCGGATCCGACCAAAAAAGCTTCATAGCTAAACGGTCGGTACCCGGGCCTTGCAGAGAAGAGCAAGGTTTTGCCTGTAATGCTTCTCTTAGGAGAGCTGGACCCTGGGATCCAGAGCTCTGGTCATACCCACGACCAAGATGTTTTCTGTGCAGGGTGCTATACAGGTCCAGGGGAGTGGAATCCTTGGGAACCCGGTCCCTGAAGGTTTGATTACAATGCCTGCCGTGATAGGTGAAGTTTGGGCTTTTGTGGACCAAACAAAGTCCTGCGGCGGGGAACAGGTAAGTGGGGGCCCCCAGGAACTTGGTTCTATTGGGGGACCCCCAAGCCTAATTTGTCTTTCTGTCTGTTACCTAATGGTATTCCCGCAAAATTCTGTGCATGCCTGTAACTACTAAAAAAATGTAATAATTTTTAATGGTGGTCAAGAAAAAAAAAAAAAAAATTTTTATATATATATTTAATATATTAGACTGCGGTACCTGTGTTTGTCCACTAGAGGCCGCTGTGGAATGTTTTCTTGTCATGTGGACTAGCTTCTTCTCAGCAGAGCAAAGTCCAGGCAGATGGTGAGTTCTCTTATAGGAAACTGCTTCCTCTGCCATGTTGCAGTGCTCGTCCATCCCCCGGCCTGCGGCAAAGAGGGGCCCTGGCTCCTGTCCCTTGTTACCATATTTTGAAATTAGCGCCGAAGGCGCACGTGGCCGCGCGCGTGCACGTGCACGCGCCTCTATATATAGAGGTGAGCCGGGAAAGGGGGCGGAGCCTGGGGGATGACGCTCTGTGCGCGCCGCAGCGCTTCTGCGCATGTGCGGGCGTCCCAGCAGTTTAAAAAAACCACAATATTGTAGTGAGCTGGCTATGAAGTACAGAGACAGAGCTGGCAACATTTAAAGGCATACAGCAAGCGGTTGATACAGGCATCCCCTAGAAAGGCACATTAGTAGACACCAACTGTGATATAGCAGCAATTGTGCTAGACTATTCTCAGTAAAAGTGGTGTATTACGGCTGGAATACCTCAGCTTTAGGCTTAGGAATATGCCGTCCAGAAGCTCCGGAACTGAATCTTCCAGGAAGCGAAGGGGGTCTCATCGGGCTCGGAGGATCTTGGGCATACTTCTGCTGCACCAGTCTCCCCTGAAGTTCAGAGGTAAGTGACCGTAGAGACCCCGCAGGGGTACTTGGTACTGTGGCTGTCCTCAGTTCACCTGCTCCTGTGTATGTAACAGAGGAGGTTTTTTCCTCAGCTCTGGGAGGATTAGAGAGGCTGCCTCCCTGTCAGGGAAAGCACGTCCGATCTCCGTTTCCTCCTTCAGAGTGCCTGTTAGCAGAGCAACAGTCCCATACAGGGATCGACCTGCCTGAAGGGGATCAGGATGAGGTTGATTCTGTTATAGAGGAATCAACAGTGGGGGAACCTTTTCTCAGCATCTCAAGCTGAAAGATTATGGGTTCAGTCTCTGACTAACATGGTCCGATCAGCATTTAAAAATGCACCTTGCGGAACCATCAACCACTACTGTATCCTCGTTGGGGTCGCTGGAAGCCCCCAGACTGTTTGTTCTTTTCCACTTCACCCTTTACTGAAAGGGCTCATTTACCAGGATTGGGAACGTCCTGAGAAAATATTTATTCCCCCAAGAGATTTCCGGTGGTCTATCCCATGGAGGATAAGTTCATCAAAAAAAAAAAATGGAAGGTCCCTACAGTGGACGCAGCCATCTCTTGTATGTATAAATCACTGACATGTCCAGTGGATAATGTCCAAATGTTCAAGAACCCAATAGATAAAAGATTGGAGTCCTTATGAAAATCTGCTTGGTGATACAACCAGCAGTAGCAGCTATTGGGGTCTGCTAAGCAGTGAAGGATCAGTTGAAACAGGTCTTGAGGGACTTGACAGATCAGCAGGCTTTGCCCTAGCTGATCTACCTAGAGCCTTAGGCTTTGCGGTTGACGCCATAGAGGATTCAGTCCATCAGGCCTCCCGCCTTACGCTGTCTATAGTACATATGCGTAGGCTCCTATGGCTCAAAAACTGGTCTGCTGAAGCTCCCTGTAAAGAATGGCTGGTTAGCGTCCCGTTTCATGGTGAACGCTTATTCAGGGAAAACCTGGACAAATATATCCAGAAAATTTCCAGCGGTAAAAATACGCTCTTGCCGGTTAAAAACAGAGTTAGAGGTCCCTCTTTGAGAGGCCTGCTTCTCCAGTCCCTGGGGCATCGGCTGTGTAACAGTTCCGACGGCCTCCTCGGTCAAATCCCGGGGGTAAAAAACAGGGACAGTAGCAGGGTAATGAGAAACCCTGGGTCAGGGGAGGTACAAAACCTCCCCCAAAGTTAAATTCATTGAAGCCCCCACTCAGTCGGGTGGGGGGAGGACTCCAGTTGTTCGCAAGAGACCTGGCGGGACACGATCAAGACAGATAGGTGCTCTCCGCAGTAGGTTTGGGATACAGTTTGGAGTTAAAAGACTCTCCTCCTTCCCATTTTTTAGGTCAAACGTGCCAAGGGATCCCCGGAAGAGAGAGTCCCTCCTGTTGGCACTAGAACAACTATTGCTCCAAGGAGTAATTATGGAGGTTCCCCTGGAAGAATGAGGGTTCGGGTTTTACTCAAACCTCTTTACAGTCCCGAAGCAAACGCGGACGGGAGGCCCATATTAATTCTAAAAGGGTTATACAAATTCCTGTATATCAGGACTTTCCGATGGAGTCGATCCGATCGGTGGCCACTGCCCTACAAGGGGAGGATTGGTTAGCCGCGATCGACATCAAAGATGCTTATTTGCACATTCCCATCTTTCCAGTCCACCAAAAATTTCTACGCTTTGCAGTAGAAGGGCGCCATTTTCATTTCCGAGCCTTACCCTTCGGTTTGGCCACAGCACCACGAGTGTTTACAAAAATTCTGGCCCTTTATTGGCCAATCTAAGAACACAAGGTGTAATGATAATGGCATATCTGGATGACTTATTGCTGATAGACCACTCAGTGAAAAAACTAGACGTGGTCGTTCACAAGACAATCAAGTATCTGGAATCTCACGGTTGGATTATCAACCGAGACAAGTCAGCCCTAAAAACCAGTCAAAAGTCTGGAATACTTGGGGCTAAGGTTGGATTCAGGCCAGAGAAAAATATTCTTGCCTCGAGGAAAGGTGTTGTCTTTGAAAGATTTGATCCACTTAGTGGGTACAAAAAAGACAGCCGTCCATACGCCTGTATATGAGGCTGCTGGGAAAAATGGTGGCATCATTCGAAGCAGTACCCTACGGTCAATTCCATTCAAGGAATTTGCAAGGGGCCATACTGTCAGCCTGGAACAAAAAAGTTCAGGCCCTAGACTTACAATGTCCTTGTCCCCTTCCGTTCGCAAGAGCCTCTGTTGGTGGTTGGTTCCCCAGAATCTGGAAAAAAGGAAATCCTTCAGTCCGATTTCTTGGAAGGTGGTCACTACAGATGCCAGCCTTATAGGCTGGGGAGCAGTACTGGAGCAATAGTCTCTCCAGGGCAGATGGTCGGATGCAGAAAAGGCCCTGCCCATCAATCTCTTAGAGATACGAGCAGCCCGGTATGCCCTAGTAGCATGGACATCCAAACTCCAAGGGTCCCCTGTCAGAATTCAATCAGACAATGCCACAGCAGTGGCATATATCAATCATCAGGGGGGCACCAGGAGTCGTGCAGCCCAGAGGGAAGTAAATTACATCCTGAAATGGGCAGAAAAATATGTACCAGCCATATCTGCGGTATTCATTCCAGGAGTGGAGAATTGGAAGGCGGACTTTCTAGGTCGCCAGCAATTAGGCCCAGAGGAAGGGTCCCTTCACCCCGAGGTTTTCTGGACAATATGTCAGCTGTGGGGAACATCGGATGTAGATCTTCTAGCATCCAGATTCAACGCAAAGGGGGACAGGTTTGTCTCTCGGACAAGGGATCCCCTAGCTTGCGGCTCGGATGCCCTAGTGTTCCCTTGGGATCAGTTCAAGCTGATATATGCATTCACACCGCCACAATGGTTACCTCGATTACTCCGCAGAATCAGGGTAGAAAAGAAACAGTGATTCCGGTGGCTCCAGCGTGGCCCCGAAGAGCGTGGTACGCGGAGATTGTAAAATTTCAGTGGGGAGTCCTTGGACTCTCCCACGTCGTCCGGACCTGCTTTCGCAAGGACCGATATACCACCCTTCCTTACCAGCCCTAGGTTTGACGGCCTGGCTATTGAAGCCCACATTCTAAAAAAGAGAGGGCTCTCTAATGCTGTGGTATCTACCATGATCAATGCCAGGGAGCCGGTATCCAGGCAGATCTACTATAGAATCTGGAAGGCGTACATCGCGTGGTGTGAGGCCAAGAAATGGCATCCACATAAGTACGTAATAGGTAGGATTCTGGACTTCCTACAGTGGGCTGTAGATAGGAAGCTTGCCTTGAGTACTATCAAGGGTCAGATTTCGGCCTTGTCAATATTTTTTCAAAGGCCCTTGGCTTCGCATTCACTAGCCAAAGCCTTTATACAAGGAGTGATGCGTATTAGTCCTCCGGTTAATATTCCCATATGTCCATGGGATCTAAACTTGGTTCTGTCGGTTCTACAGAAACAACCATTTGAACCATTACAGTATATTTCCTTGGTGCTTCTCACCAGGAAATTGATTTTTCTAGTAGCCAATTGTTCGGCTAAAAGAGTATCGGAATTAGCAGCTATGTCCTGTAAGGAGCCATATCTGGTTATCCATAAGGACAGAGTAGTGTTACGTCCTCATCCAGCCTTTCTTCCTAAGGTGGTATCGAGGTTTCATTTGAACCAAGATGTGGTTCTTCCTTCTTTTTTCCCCAAACCTACTTCGGTAGAGGAAAAGTTATTGCATTCTTTGGATGTAGTAAGAGCAGTTAAAGCTTATCTAAAAGCCACTGCTCAGATTCGCAGAACGGATACTTTGTTTATTCTGCCGGAAGGCCCCAAAAAGGGTCAGGCAGCGTCAAAATCTACTTAAGCCAAGTGGATTCGACAGGTCATTATGCAAGCTTATGGCTTGAGAAGGAGACCGCCTCCGTTCAAAGTTAGAGCGCACTCCACGAGAGCAGTTGGAACTTCATGGGCAGTGCATCACCAGGCCTCCCTGGCTCAAATCTGTAAGGCCGCAACATGGTCTTCAGTTCACACGTTTACTAGGTTCTACCAGGTGGACGTTAGAAGTCAGGAGGATGTCGCCTTTGGGCGCAGTGTGTTGCAGGCCGCAAAAGATCCTCATGTCTGATAGCGCTCAGCTTATATATGGTGTATCCCCCCCCTCATTTGGCATTGCTTTAGGACATCCCATTAGTAATGACTATGTCGCTCTGTGTCCCGTGATGTACGAGAAAGAAAATAGGATTTTTATAACAGCTTACCTGTAAAATCCTTTTCTTGGAGTACATCACGGGACACAGAGCTCCCGCCCCTCTTTAGGGACACTTATTGCTTTGCTACAAAACTGAGGTGCTCCCGGATGGGAGGGGCTTATATAGGGGAGGGTACTTCCGGTTTTGGAAGTTGCCAGTGCCAGCACCTGACGGTATCTATATAACCCATTAGTAATGACTATGTCGCTCTGTGTCCCGTGATGTACTCCAAGAAAAGGATTTTACAGGTAAGCTGTTATAAAAATCCTATTTTCTCCCTAAGAGATTACAAAATCTTGGGGAGATGCTTTTTCCCCCCCAACAAATGAATGTAAATTCATACAGTGCGTGCACAAGATGTAGCACATGAGGTCATGCACTTCATCTCGCACGTGCGATGTATGACAATAAAGCAAGATCTTGTGAGTTCTCACAGTTTAAGTACAGGCTTTCCCTGAAGGCGATAATGGCATTGCTTTCCCAGGGGCCATCTGATCTATGCAGAGAGGGATATGTCACCACTGCCTTCAGGGAAACAAGGAAGAAGTGTGAAAAAAACAAAAGGTAAGTAAAGCAGGAAAACATTTAACCACTTCAGCCCCGGAGGGTTTGGCTGCCCAATGACCGGGCGATGTTGCACCCAAACATAATTGACGTCCTTTTTTTCCCACAAATAGAGCTTTCTTTTGGTGGTATTTGATCACCTCTGCGGTTTGAATTTTTTGTACTATAAACAAAAAAGGGCGACAATTTTGAAAAAAAAGCAATATTTTTTACTTTTTACTATAATAAATATCCCCCAAAAATATATAAAAAAACACATATTTTCCTCAGTTTAGGCCGATATGTATTCTTCTACATATTTTTGGTAAAAATTGATAGTTTTATGCAATTTTTCTTATTATTATTTTTTTATTAGTAATAGCGGCGTTCAGCGATTTTTATCATGACTGCGACATTATGGCGGACACATTGGACACTTTTGACGCTATTTTGCGACCATTGTCATTTATACAGTGATCAATGCTATAAAAATGCACTGATTACTGTGTAAATGACACTGACACAGAAGGGGTTAACACTAGGGGGCGAGGAAGGGGTTAAGCGTGTCCTAGGGAGTGATTCTAACTGTGTGGGGGCTGGGCTACATGTGACACGACACTGATCACTGCTCTCGATGACAGGGAGCAGTAGATCAGTGTCCTGTCACAAGGCAGAACAGGGAAATGCATTGTTTACACAGTGTACAGGACGCCAAGGTTGGGTCCTGGACGGGTGCTATATAGCACCAATATTTGGGTTGTGGTCCCTTTAAGGAGTGGTGATGGTGTTCAGGAGGTCACCCAGAACGGGTGAGGAATTCCCGGCAAAAGAAGTAGTCCAGAGAGGACTGGCTCGCAGTCCTCTTTGTCTTGATAAAGAGTTATTTGGGGCCCAGAATTTCAGAGGCTCTAAAGTAATATTCGGGTGGGATAGAGCCTCCACTCCTGACCACTGGGAGTCAGCACACAGGGGGTTAAAGGCTTCCAGGAAACAGCTCATAAAACAGGAAGTGGTGCAAGAGGTGTTGTGGAAGGAGTATGGGGATTGCACCTGTGAAGAGGAGCTGTGTGTCTGCTGGGAGCTTTTAAGGATTCAGCAAGGGCTCTGGAAGTTCTGGGGCGAAGATCTCTCTACAAAAACTGTATGTGCCTTTTCTTTAATTTGTTTTGTGCTGAAGACAAGCAGGACTTTACTTTATGCTGGAGATAAGTGGACTTTGTTTTTATATTTTTCCTGTGTGCTGAATAAAGCTTTATTTTTGGTTTGTTTACAAATAAAAGCCTTTTTGTTCAAGTTCAATGGTTTATGCACTTGGTCCCGTGGAGCTATAATCCCCAAGTTTACAACTGGTGGAGAATGCGGCCAAAGTGCATTTGCAGCTGCAAAAACCGTTTAAAACAAACTGACACTTAAAGAGACAGTGTGTTTATGGCATGTCTTGGGTGAAGTCAGCTCAGACATTTCAAACAGCAGACAAAAGGCATGGAGGAGGTCATCAAGGCTTTGGCACATGCCGATGCGACCCAGCAACAAGCCACTGCAATCCAACAACAAGCTTTAACAGAGGCAAATCGTCGCCATGAGGAAAGCACACGGCTGCTAACCGCCCAGTTTACGGCCCAGCAGGAGTCCACTCAAGCACAGGTGACTGCCTTGCAGGAGGCAGTACAGCGACTGGCTCAGGGACGATAGCAAGCGGTCGTTGCCGCTGGCAACCAATTGTCCATGAGAGCCACCCATTTTTTACAAAAGCTAACACCCAGTGATGACGTAGAGGCCTTTCTCACTACCTTTGAAAGGATAGCAGAGAGAGAGGGGTGGCCCTGTGACCAATGGGCTGGCATTATCTCCCCTTTCCTCACCGGTGACCCGCAAAAGGCTTATTTTGACCTCCCATCTGAGCCCATCAGCGACTATGAGCGGCTGAAGGCAGAGATCCTGGCCCGCCTGGGAGTGACCACAGCCGTCCGGGCTCAGAGGGTGCATCGCTGGCGGTACAAACCTGACCGACCACCTAGGTCCCAAATGCACAAACTAGTGCAGCTGGTGAAAAAATGGCTGCAGCCGGAAAAATTGTCAGGCCCACAAATGGTGGAACGGGTGGTGATGGACTGGTACCTGCGGTCCCTGCCAGATGACCTACAGTGCTGGGTAAGCCATGGAGACCCTGCAACTGCTGACCAGCTGGTTGAGCTGGTCGAAAGATATACCATGGTGGAGGACCTGCTTGGGCCTGCCAAATGTCGGGAACCCACACCAAGGGCAACTGGACCAGCCACAGCACCTAGGAGAGAAGCCCTGCCTTACATTAAAACCTGCAAACCTGCATCATCTTCCGCAGAACCGCGAAGGTTGGTTCCTGTCCCTAGGATGGGGTACCTACAGTGTTGGCAATGTCGGTCTTGGGGGCATATCCGGGCACAGTGCCTGTTGCAGGAGGAGCCTATGGACTGTGGGACTGGTCGGAGAAGCTCCTTCTATGTGCAAAGAGCGTGTGCCACTCATCTTGATCTGGCTGCAGGACGGTTCGAGTGTGAAGTGTGGGTAAACCACCTTCCTGCCAGGGCTCTAATGGACTCCGGTAGCATGGTAACACTTGTACATGCCAGGGTGGTCGGGAGACTCGGCCCAGTAAATAAGACTCTACGGGTAGTGTGTATCCATGGGGACACCAGGGAGTACCCCCTGGTCCAGGTGACGGTTTCCTATGGCCATACCTCAGTTACACAAGAGGTTGGGGTGGTAAAAAGTCTAATTTCATGACATCATAGTGGGGCGGGACCGTCCACTATTTCTCGAGCTGTGGAACCAGGTACAGATGGGGTTGCCAGGAGAACTGGGGACACTGGGCCTGGAAGGGACAGAGTCTGAGTGGTCCAGGCCTGAAACCCCCACAACACACTCCTCTAATATGGAGATACCTGTCACTGACAATGAAACTACAGAGAATGCTAATTTGGATGATAATGTTCCTTTTCCAGGTCTCAAAACTGAGTTGATCTCTGAAGGGGGGGATGTTTTCCCATTACAAGTTATGCTGGGGGAGGATGATGAGGAGCTCTCTCCGGTTGAGGAGGATGAGGGGGAAACATCCTCGAGGCCAGTGCATCCAGACCTGGATGTATCCAGGGGTGCATTTGGCACCACCCAATTACAGGATCCTACCTTGATCAATGCTCGAGAGCAGGTTTCTGTTATTGATGGGGTCTTACAAATGCCAGGGGCAGATCAGAGGTTTCCTCATTTTGCGCTGAAGGGGGACTTGGTATATCGAGTAGCTGAGAGCCGAGGGGAAACTGTAGAGCAGTTGCTGGTTCCCCAACTGTATAGGCAGATGCTCCTTGATCTAGCCCACAACGACGCACTGGGAGGACACCCAGGGGCAGAGAAAACAGAGGCCAGGATAACCGACCTGTTTTACTGGCCAGGAGTGAAGACCGAGGTTAAAAGATATTGTGCATCCTGTCCCATTTGCCAGTTAACTGCCCCAGTGCCCCACTATAGAAACCCTCTAGTACCCTTGCCAATTATTGAGGTCCCATTCGAGCGGATCGCTATGGATCTGGTGGGACCCCTGGTAAAGTCGGCAAGGGGGCACCAATACATATTAGTCATCCTAGATTACGCAACTAGGTATCCAGAAGCAATCCCTTTGAGGAAAGCTTCCTCTAAGGCCATTGCCCGGGAGCTGTTTCAAATGTTCTCATGAACTGGGTTCCCCAAAGAGATGCTGACGGACCAGGGCACCCATTTTATGTCAAAGGTGATGGCGGACTTGTGCAAGCTGTTTCAGATTAAGCAGTTGCGGACGTACGTTTATCACCCGCAGACCGATGGCCTAGTCGAGATGTTTAATAAAACTCTAAAGTCCATGTTGAAAAGAGTGGTCCAGAAAGACGGGAAGGATTGGGATATGTTACTCCCTGCCTTGTTGTTTGCCATCCGGGAAGTGACACAAGCATCCACGGGCTTCTCACCGTTTGAGCTAGTGTATAGACGAAGGCCCCGGGGGATGCTCGATCTAGTAAAGGAAACGTGGGAAAGTGAGTCATCACCGCATAAAACCGTGGTAGAGCATATCTCTCAAATGCGAGAGAGGGTGGCTAAGGTGATGCCGCTGATGAGGGAGCATATGCAGAAGGCTCAGGATGCCCAAAGAAGAGTGTATACCCGGTCGGCTAAAATTAGACAGTTTCAAGTAGGAGACCGGGTGGCTGTTCTAATACCCACGGTGGAGAGCAAATTCTTGGCCAAGTGGCAAAGCCCGTTTGAGGTAGTAGAGAAAGTAGGTGAGGTGAACTACAAGGTACACCAGCCAGGGAAAAGAAAACCCTACCAAATCTATCACGTAAATTTGTTGAAACCCTGGAGAGACAGAACAGGTATCCGCGGTGGTAGGGGTACAGTCAGGGGACCATGCAGGGATCGACCTGGTGCAGGTTGCTGCCACCCTAACTAGACCCCAAACCCAGCAAGCAAAAGAGTTTCTGCAAAGAAATAGGGTCATGTTTTCAGGATTGCCCGGTCTCACCAACGTCATCAAGCATGACATTGTAACCGAGCCCAATGTAAAAATCCAGTTAAAGCCTTACCGTATCCCAGAAGCTCATAGGGTGGCAGTATCTGAAGAGGTTAAAAGAATGCTCGAACTTGGAATCATTGAAGAGTCACAGAGCGAGTGGTCGAGTCCAATCGTGTTGGTACCCAAACCCAACGGCACCCTCCGCTTCTGTAACGACTTCAGAAAACGTAATGAAGTCTCCAAGTTTGATGCATATCCCATGCCACGGGTAGATGAGCTAATTGAGAGGTTAGGTCCTGCCAGGTATATCACCACGCTGGACCTCACAAAAGGGTACTGGCAGATTCCCCTGACCAAGGAAGCCAGGGAGAAAACAGCCTTCTCTACCCCGGAAGGCCACTTCCAATACAAAAGGATGCCATTTGGTCTACACTCTGCCCCTGCCACATTCCAAAGGGCCATGGACAAAACTTTGCGTCCACATCAACGGAACGCTTCCGTCTACTTAGATTACATAGTCATCTTCAGCACTGATTGGGAGTCCCATCTTCCCCGGGTTCAGGCAGTTGTAGACTCCTTGAGAAGAGCAGGGTTCACCATCAATCCGGAAAAGTGTGCCGTTGGGGTTGAGGAACCCAAGTACCTAGGGTATATTGTGGGTAGGGTGTTGGTGAAGCCCCAAATTAGTAAGGTGCAAGCCATACAGGACTGGCCCCGTCCCCTAACCAAGAAGCAGGTCAGAGCGTTTTTTGGCATAGTTGATTATTATAGGAGGTTTGTTCCCAACTTCGCCATCATTGCTGCACCGCTGACTGACATGACCAAGGGCAGAAAGTCAGTGATGATAAAGTGGAATGCCGAGGCCGAGAAAGCTTTTCAAAAGCATAAGACGGCATTGTGCCAGGATCCGGTGCTTGTAGCTCTGGATTTCGCAAAGGATTTTGTAGTGCAGACAGACGCTTCAAGTGAGGGGTTGGGAGCAGTTCTGTCGCAGGAAATCAATGGGGAAGAGCACCCCGTAGTTTTTCTTAGTAGGAAGCTGACGGCAGCTGAGAAAAACTACACTGTGGTAGAGCGGGAGTGTCTTGCCATCAAGTGGGCTTTGGACTCCCTACGATATTTGCTCCTAGGTAGGAGGTTTCGCTTGATGTCAGACCACGCTCCCCTTACCTGGATGAGGCAAAACAAGCACACCAATGCCAGGGTAACAAGGTGGTTCCTTTCTCTCCAGGAGTTCAATTTCGTGGTAGAGCACAGACCCGGGAGACAACATCAGAATGCCGATGCCCTCTCCCGAGTCCATTGTATGATGTTGAGTGGTGCCTCCAAAACCTCCGCGTTGAGGCAGAGGGGGGGGATATGTACAGGATGCCAAGGTTGGGTCCTGGACGGGTGCTATATAGCACCAATATTTGGGTTGTGGTCCCTTTAAGGAGTGGTGATGGTGTTCAGTAGGGATGAGCTTCGTGTTCGAGTCGAACATACGTTCGACTCGAACATCGGCTGTTCGATCGTTCGACGAAGATCGAACGATTTGGGCCGTTCGCGCCAAATTCGAGTGACGCGAACGGCCCACAATGCACTACGCCATCGCAGTGTCATCCAGGCGCTGTGATTGGCCAAGCATGCACTGTGACCCCGCATGCTTGGCCAATCACAGCGCCGGCAGCGAGGAGAGCAATGATTGGCCACAGGCAGGATGCCTGTGGCCAATTATTGCTGAGGGTGTTTAGTACACGCCCCACACTATAAAAGGCCGCCAGCACGGCGGCCTAGTGTAGTGTGTTCCGGAGCAGGGAAAGAGCAGCATAGGCAGGGACAGTGACATTTATTTCTTTCTTGCTTAACCTGGAATCCTTTAGTTTAGGGAAAGAGAAGGATAGGTAGGGAGAGTGTCAGTGTGTTTTACTGTGCGAGTCCTTGTTTCTAGGGACAAAGAAGGAAAGTGAGGGGAATTCTCCTTGTGCTATAGTGTGCTTTTAAAAAACATTTTTTCTAGGGACAGAAAACTCTAGGTAGGGAGAGTGTCAGTTTCTTTCACTGTGCGAGTCCTTGTTTCTAGGGACAGGGAAGGACAGTGAGTGAATTCTCCTTGTGCTATAGTGTGCTTTAAAAAAACATTTTTTCTAGGGACAGAAAACTCTAGGTAGGGAGAGTGTCAGTTTCTTTCACTGTGCGAGTCCTTGTTTCTAGGGACAGGGAAGGACAGTGAGTGAATTCTCCTTGTGCTATAGTGTGCTTTAAAAAAACACTTTTTCTAGGGACAGAAAACTCTAGGTAGGGAGAGTGTCAGTTTCTTTCACTGTGCGAGTCCTTGTTTCTAGGGACAAAGAAGGAAAGTGAGGGGAATTCTCCTTGTGCTATAGTGTGCTTTAAAAAAACATTTTTTCTAGGGACAGAAAACTCTAGGTAGGGAGAGTGTCAGTTTCTTTCACTGTGCGAGTCCTTGTTTCTAGGGACAGGGAAGGACAGTGAGTGAATTCTCCTTGTGCTATAGTGTGCTTTTAAAAAACATTTTTTCTAGGGACAGAAAACTCTAGGTAGGGAGAGTGTCAGTTTCTTTCACTGTGCGAGTCCTTGTTTCTAGGGACAAAGAAGGAAAGTGAGGGGAATTCTCCTTGTGCTATAGTGTGCTTTTAAAAAACATTTTTTCTAGGGACAGAAAACTCTAGGTAGGGAGAGTGTCAGTTTCTTTCACTGTGCGAGTCCTTGTTTCTAGGGACAGGGAAGGACAGTGAGTGAATTCTCCTTGTGCTATAGTGTGCTTTAAAAAAACATTTTTTCTAGGGACAGAAAACTCTAGGTAGGGAGAGTGTCAGTTTCTTTCACTGTGCGAGTCCTTGTTTCTAGGGACAAAGAAGGAAAGTGAGGGGAATTCTCCTTGTGCTATAGTGTGCTTTTAAAAAACATTTTTTCTAGGGACAGAAAACTCTAGGTAGGGAGAGTGTCAGTTTCTTTCACTGTGCGAGTCCTTGTTTCTAGGGACAGGGAAGGACAGTGAGTGAATTCTCCTTGTGCTATAGTGTGCTTTAAAAAAACATTTTTTCTAGGGACAGAAAACTCTAGGTAGGGAGAGTGTCAGTTTCTTTCACTGTGCGAGTCCTTGTTTCTAGGGACAAAGAAGGAAAGTGAGGGGAATTCTCCTTGTGCTATAGTGTGCTTTTAAAAAACATTTTTTCTAGGGACAGAAAACTCTAGGTAGGGAGAGTGTCAGTTTCTTTCACTGTGCGAGTCCTTGTTTCTAGGGACAGGGAAGGACAGTGAGTGAATTCTCCTTGTGCTATAGTGTGCTTTAAAAAAACATTTTTTCTAGGGACAGAAAACTCTAGGTAGGGAGAGTGTCAGTTTCTTTCACTGTGCGAGTCCTTGTTTCTAGGGACAAAGAAGGAAAGTGAGGGGAATTCTCCTTGTGCTATAGTGTGCTTTTAAAAAACATTTTTTCTAGGGACAGAAAACTCTAGGTAGGGAGAGTGTCAGTTTCTTTCACTGTGCGAGTCCTTGTTTCTAGGGACAGGGAAGGACAGTGAGTGAATTCTCCTTGTGCTATAGTGTGCTTTAAAAAAACATTTTTTCTAGGGACAGAAAACTCTAGGTAGGGAGAGTGTCAGTTTCTTTCACTGTGCGAGTCCTTGTTTCTAGGGACAAAGAAGGAAAGTGAGGGGAATTCTCCTTGTGCTATAGTGTGCTAAAGCATTCCTCATCAACCATCTTTGAAATCCTTGTTTTTTGGACAGTCAGGGAAATTGTCGTTGTGCTATTCTGTGCAAAAGCAATCATCCTGAACCATATTTAGAAATCCTTAAGTAAAGGGACAGAGAAGGACACCTGAAGGTAGCCCTTATTGCTTTTTTCCCATCTCCCTGCAGGCCATCTATTAGAATGTCTGGAAGGCAAACAAGGAGAGGCAGACAGTCAGGAGGCAATAAAAGAGGGCAAGCAGGCTCTGTGTCTGGGGGCAACAGTGCTGGTCGTGGACGCGGTGCATTGTCATCAGCACATGGCCATGGGACACGCTTGTCCTTCTTTTCGGCAGCTGGACATGTTGAGCCACATCATGCCGAAGCCCTCCTCCTCCTCCTCATCCTCTCTCACCCAGGCTCAGGGTACTGGCAAAGCAGCTGCCAAAGCGTCCTCTTCCCTGGTATCAATGTCAGACTCATCATCAGTCACTCCTTCCCTAGACCCACCATGTCCTCCTCCTGAGGAGTCCCCCGAACTGTTTGAGCACAGTGTTGGGTACATGCTCCAGGAGGATGCCCAGCGTTTCGAAGGGTCTGATGATGAAACCCAGCTACAGGAAGGCAGTAGGGTGAGAGCAGACAGAGGGGATGCTCAAGAAGGACACCAATCTGGCAGTCATGTTCCAGCAGCTGCAGCATACTGCCAGATTGGCTCCAGTGATGAGGAGGGAGGGGATGATGAGGTCACTGACTCCACGTGGGTGCCTAATAGGAGAGAGGAGGAGGAGGAGGATGAGGAGGAGGCACATCTCCAACGAGGCAGGATGCCCTTTGGTGGCCAGCGTAAAGGCAGTACACCGATGGAATCACACCGCAGAGCTCCGCCTGTGCAGGGCGCTGCCTCTGCCCGTCATTCAAAAAGTTCCTTGGTGTGGGCCTTTTTTGAGGCTAGTGCATCAGATCGCACAGCTGCTGTTTGCAACATATGTCTCAAGCGTATATCGCGTGGCCAAAACATCAGCGCTTGGGTACCACATGCCTGACCAGACATATGTTGACCTGCCATGCAGCTCGTTGGCAAGCCTACCTCAAAGACCCACACCAAAGAACAAAGCGGACCTCTCCTTGCACCGCATCAGCTGGGATCTCCAACCCCACTATAACTTCAGTCCTCTCTGAAACATGCACTGAGAGGAATGAAGGTGTAGAATTAGGTGTGTCACAGCCAAGTACTTGCGGCCACTCTGCTAGCAGTACACCGACGTCCGATTCTAGCAGGCAAATTTCCCTGCCCCAGCTGCTGGACCGTCGAAAGAAGTTCACTCCCAGCCATCCACATGCCCAGCGGTTGAATGCTAGCTTGGCTAAATTGCTAGCGCTTCAACTGCTGCCTTTTCAGTTGGTAGACTCGGCCCCCTTCCGTGAGTTTGTGCAATGTGCGGTTCCTCAGTGGCAGGTTCCCAAACGCCACTTTTTCTCACGGAAGGCTATTCCGGCTCTCTACCGGCATGTGGAAGGCAATGTCTTGGCCTCGCTGGACAGGGCGGTCAGCGGTAAGGTGCATATTACCGCTGACTCATGGTACCTTTCTTTCACGGCCCATTGGGTCACTCTTTTGGCAGCTGGGAAGGATGCAGGACAAGGTGCAGTAGTGTTGGAGGTTGTTCCACCGCCACGCCTCCAAAATGCTACTACTGGTTGTGACACACCTCTCTCCTCCACCCCCTCCTCTTCTTCTTCCTCCATGGCCTCTTCCTGTGGTTTGTCCTATGAACCAGCGGTGCTCCGTAGCCGTTCACGGGGCTACGCAAGTACGCAGGCAAAAAGATGCCATGCCGTGCTTGCGCTGGTGTGTTTGGGGGACAGAAGCCACACTGGGGCAGAGGTCCTGTCTGCTCTGCAGGGCCAGGCCGAGAGGTGGTTGACGCCACGCCAGCTTAAGCCAGGAATGGTGGTTTGCGACAATGGCACCAACCTCCTCTCCGCCCTTCGACAGGGACAACTGACCCATGTGCCCTGTGTGGCTCACGTCCTTAACCTGGTGGTGCAGCGGTTCTTGGGCAGGTACCCGGGGCTTACAGGATGTCCTGAGGCAGGCCAGGAAAGTCTGTGTGCATTTCCGCAGATCTTATAATGCCAGTGCTCGCCTGGCTGAGCTGCAAAAGGAGTTGAACCTGCCCAAGAACCGCCTTATATGTGACATGCCCACCAGGTGGAACTCAACGTTGGCCATGCTGCAGCGGCTGCACATGCAGCAGAGGGCCATCAATGAGTACCTGTGCGACTACGGCACCAGGACAGGGTCAGGGGAGCTTGGTTTTTTTTCTCCACGCCAGTGGGGCATGATCAGGGATGCATGCACTGTCCTGGCACCATTTGAGGAGGCCACGAGGATGGTGAGCAGTGACAGTGCATGCATCAGTGACACTGTACCTCTTGTCCACCTGTTGGAGCACACGCTGCGTGGAATAATGGACAGGGCACTTGAGGCAGAACAGAGGCAGGAAGAGGAGGACTTCCTTGCCTCTCAAGGCCCCCTTTACCCAGACAGTGTTCCTTCTGTCCCACCCATCGCACAGGAAGAGGAGGAGGAGGAGGATTGTGTCAGCATGGAGGTGGAGGCTGGCACTCAGCATCATCAGCAGCAGTCTTTTAGGGATGATTTACAGTCCCAAGAAACCAGTGGACTTGTACGTGGCTGGGAGGAGGTGACTGCAGATCATGTCGTCCTTAGTGACCCAGAGGACTCCGGAGCGAATGCCTCAGCAAACCTACGCTGCATGGCCTCTCTGATCTTGCAAAGTCTGCGGAAGGATCCTCGTATTCTTCGGATCAAGGAGAGGGACCATTACTGGCTGGCCACTCTCCTTGATCCACGGTACAAGGGTAAGGTTGCGGACCTTATGTTACCGTCGCAGAGGATGAGACAACTCCGGGAGGCCTTGCAGAAAGGTCTGTGCAACGCGTTCCCAGAGACTGGGAGGTTACAAACTCCTGGTCCTGGACAACGAGTTGCTGAGGCTTCGGCCAGTCAAAGAAGGAGCGGTGGGGAAGGTGGCCGTCTAACCGATGCGTTCAGACAATTCTTTAGTCCGCAGCCCCAAAGTATGATCGGTTCCAGCAACCATCGCCAGCGTCTGATAAACATGGTGCAGGAATATCTAGGGGCAAGGTCAGACTTGGACACCTTCCCCACCGAAAATCCTCTGGCTTACTGGGTCTTGAGGATGGATCACTGGCCAGAGCTTGCACAGTATGCAATTGAGCTACTGGCCTGTCCTGCATCCAGCGTTCTTTCGGAACGCACATTCAGTGCTGCTGGAGGATTTGTCACGGATCACAGGGTGCGCCTGTCCACCGACTCGGTTGATCGACTGACTTTCATCAAGATGAACCAGTCTTGGATCACCACCAGCTACCACACACCTGATATAACAGACTAATTGATTTTAACATGTCACATCCCTTCAAGACTGATGCTGATGCTGAGTGCCTGTGCTGTTATGTTGACTGGCTATCCTCCTCCTCCGAGTCCTCAATGATACGATTGATGATGATAGCTTGGAAGATCATTTTTGTTTATGGGTGCCGCCACCAGTGGCTAAGGCCCAATTTTTCAGCCCCTGTTTTACAGGGGCGTGTAATTACAATTTTTTTAGCAATAATTTGCCATAGGGCTCATTGCTGTGCTCCAAGTACAGTATCTGTGAGGGGTTGGAGTGTTGTGGCACCAGTGCCTAAGGCCCAATTTTTCAGCCCCTGTTTAACAGGGGCGTGTCATTACAATTTTTGAAGCAATACTTTGCAACAGGGCTCATTGCTGTGCTCCAAGTACAGTATCTGTGAGGGGTTGTAGTGTTGTGCCACCAGTGCCTAAGGCCCAATTTTTCAGCCCCTGTTTAACAGGGGCGTGTCATTACAATTTTTGAAGCAATACTTTGCAACAGGGCTCATTGCTGTGCTCCAAGTACAGTATCTGTGAGGGGTTGTAGTGTTGTGCCACCAGTGCCTAAGGCCCAATTTTTCAGCCCCTGTTTAACAGGGGCGTGTCATTACAATTTTTGAAGCAATACTTTGCAACAGGGCTCATTGCTGTGCTCCAAGTACAGTATCTGTGAGGGGTTGTAGTGTTGTGCCACCAGTGCCTAAGGCCCAATTTTTCAGCCCCTGTTTAACAGGGGCATGCAATTACAATTCTTGATGTAATAATTCACAGCAGGGCCCATTGCTGCACCCACCAAGAGTAACTCTGAGGGCTTACAGTGTTGTGGCAACGCCACCACCACCACCACCACGAAAGGCCCAATTTTTCAGCCCCTGTTCAAAAGGGGCATGTAATTACAATTCTTGATCTAATAATTCACAGCAGGGCCCATTCCTGCACCCACCAAGAGTAACTCTCAGGGCTTACAGTGTTGTGGCAACGCCACCACCACCACCACCACGAAAGGCCCAATTTTTCAGCCCCTGTTCAAAAGGGGCATGTAATTACAATTCTTGATCTAATAATTCACAGCAGGGCCCATTCCTGCACCCACCAAGAGTAACTCTGAGGGCTTACAGTGTTGTGGCAACGCCACCACCACCACCACCACCACGAAAGGCCCAATTTTTCAGCCCCTGTTCAAAAGGGGCATGTAATTACAATTCTTGATCTAATAATTCACAGCAGGGCCCATTGCTGCACCCACCAAGAGTAACTCTGAGGGCTTACAGTGTTGTGGCAACGCCACCACCACCACCACCACGAAAGGCCCAATTTTTCAGCCCCTGTTCAAAAGGGGCATGTAATTACAATTCTTGATCTAATAATTCACAGCAGGGCCCATTCCTGAACCCACCAAGAGTAACTCTGAGGGCTTACAGTGTTGTGGCAACGCCACCACCACCACCACCACGAAAGGCCCAATTTTTCAGCCCCTGTTCAAAAGGGGCATGTAATTACAATTCTTGATCTAATAATTCACAGCAGGGCCCATTGCTGCACCCACCAAGAGTAACTCTGAGGGCTTACAGTGTTGTGGCAACGCCGCCACCACCACGAAAGGCCCAATTTTTCAGCCCCTGTTCAAAAGGGGCATGTAATTACAATTCTTGATCTAATAATTCACAGCAGGGCCCATTCCTGCACCCACCAAGAGTAACTCTGAGGGCTTACAGTGTTGTGGCAACACCACCACCACCACCACCACCACGAAAGGCCCAATTTTTCAGCCCCTGTTCAACAGGGGCATGCAATTACAATTCTTGATCTAATAATTCACAGCAGGGCCCATTGCTGCACCCACCAAGAGTAACTGTCAGGGCTTACAGTGTTGTGGCACCAGCACCACCATCAAAGGCCCAATTTTTACTACCACTGTTCAACAATTATATGTAATTAAAATTCCTGATATAGTTGACAGCAGGGCGTTCCAGCACCAACCAAGAGTAACTGTGAGTGCTTACAGTGTTGTGCCAACACCAACAACTAAGGGGCCTATTTCTGCAGAGTATATACGGCAGGTCCCTACTTTCAAACATCCAACTTACAAACGACTCCTACTTGCAAACGCAAGAAGACAACAGGAAGTGAGAGGAAATCTACCACTAGGAAGGAAAATTCTCTCCTGTAAGAATAAATATGGGAGAAAGGTGTCTCCTCTGTACTGATGCTTTATCAGCAATCCTTGTTTCAAGAAAAACACCACATTTCAAAAACAGTTGTCATTGGGACGGAAAGTGAGGTGAAATGTTCTGAACAGGGGCACAGACAGCAAAACAAATGTTACAGGGGTGATAACCCTTACCTATGTTTTCCAAAAAGTTTAAAAATAGATTTTTGGTCTGGAGCTACACTTCAACAATGTACCTGTTCAAAATTACAAACAGATTCTACATAAGAACAAACCTACAGTCCCTGTCTTGTATGCACCGCCTGTATACGGCTGTTCAGAGTATATAGGGCCTTTTTTATTTTATGTGCGTGGCCCACCCTTAATATCCATACAAGACCCAAAGGGGCTGGTAATGGGCTGGGGTGGGGGGGGGGGGGGGGTCATGGGGTAGCTATGCCATTTTTCTTAAAGATTTTCATCCATATTACCGGGACCAGACATTACATTAAAGCCGCAAGCAGTTTTAAATGGCTTTTTTTTTCCTTTAGAAGTGTCATTTTGTGCAGGGACAGTTCTAAACATGGGAAACACGTGGCACTTCACAGGCATACTTTAGACACCCCCCAGGTACGATATTTAAAGGAATATTTGACTTTTTTTTTCACTTTATGCATCATTAAAATGACTGCTCCCGAAAAACGACCGTTTTTAAAACTTCTTTTTGCATTGATACATGTCCCCTGGTGCAGAACCCGGGTTCCCAAACCCTTTTTAGGACAATAACATGCATAATAGTTGTTATAATTAGCACTTTAGAATTCGAACGTTCGCATCCATTGTATTTAATAGGGTTCTAATGTTCGTACGAACTTTCGGTCCGTTCGCGGGTTCTGGTGCGAACCGAACCCGGGGGTGTTCGGCTCATCACTAGTGTTCAGGAGGTCACCCAGAATGACGGCAAAAGAAGTAGTCCAGAGAGGACTGGCTCGCAGTCCTCTTTGTCTTGATAAAGAGTTATTTGGGGCCCGGAATTTTGGAGGCTCTAAAGTGATATTCGGGTGGGATAGAGCCTCCACTCCTGACCACTGGGAGTCAGCACACAGGGGGTTAAAGGCTTCCAGGACACAGCTCATAAAACAGGAAGTGGTGCAAGAGGTGTTGTGGAAGGAGTATGGGGATTGCACCTGTGAAGAGGAGCTGTGTGTCTGCTGGGAGCTTTTAAGGATTCAGCAAGGGCTCTGGAAGTTCTGGGGCGAAGATCCCTCTACAAAAACTGTATGTGCCTTTTCTTTAATTTGTTTTGTGCTGAAGACAAGCAGGACTTTACTTTATGCTGGAGATAAGTGGACTTTGTTTTTATATTTTTCCTGTGTGCTGAATTTTGTTTACAAACAAAAGCCTTTTTGTTCAAGTTCAACAGTTTATGCACTTGGTCCCGTGGAGCTATAATCCCCAAAAGTTTACAACAGGCACCCCCCTGTTCTGCAGCACCGTGACACGATCGCGTGACACCGTCAGCCCCGCGGGCACGGTCAGAGAGCTGGCGAAATTCAAAGCGACGTATATATACGTTGCTTTGCGCAGTCGTGCCATTCTGCTGACGTATATCGGCGTGACATGGTCGGCAAGCGGTTAAAGAAAAAGTTACTTGATTTTTCTGCATGCTGATGTATAATGTATAGAAAGGGGAAAAAGTCCTGCTGAATGTCCTTTAAACGAGCCCAAGCTTCACCCTCGGGCATTTGTTTTGGCTTAGACACGTGCAGGTAGTCCCAAATTAGGTAATTCTCCCATCTCTACCGGGAGTTTTCCACAATGTCCATAATCTGGGATGAGACATAGGGGTAGTCCAGGCCCCACTCCAAGGCAACCCTTCTTTTGCACCTCTCGCTGAAACTGGGAAAACCTGGGCAGCTCCTTAGATTTCCCCCGGCCAGGCAGGACACAAGACTCTGGGTCCTTACTGACCCACTGACGGTAGGTGGGTACCCTGGTTTGAGTAGTTGAGGGCGGACTAGTGAAGAGTCTGTGGGATTGTTCCGGGATTTGTGCTGGGCGTTGTGGTTCCTCCACTGCTTCAGCTGGAGTACCGATGGATGAAGATTCCTCTGAAAACCATGGCTCCTCATCACTGGAAGAAGCCTCCTCTGGGGTGGACCAGACGAACAAATTCTCCAGAGATCCAAACTTGTCCAACACACCAGGAGAACCCCAGTCTATGACCCGGCTCTCGCTCACCCCATCCAGCTCACCTGAGGGATCCCCCTCCTACAGCATGGGCTCCTTCTGGACAGGCACAGTAAGGGTCTTACTTGGAGCCGGCTCTTCAGGGAGATCAACCGGAAGTCGCACAACATCAATTGCAACCTCCGGGCCCCTGGACAGGCCACAGGTCTTCCGACATCCTCTTCAGTAACTTTGTCCTGAAACTCAGGGATGGACGAGCCCGGTGAAAGCTCCCTCAGCACTGGGGTAGGTGATACATGGCCCTCTCCGGCCTTCCGATTCACCTGTAGCTGAGGCATGCATAATCCTGTAAGCAGGCTTGTGGAGTAGTAGGTGGCCTCTTGCTGTACAGGCCCTAAGTGGGTTAGTGGATCCCCACAATGTCTGCACCGGGCCCAGGCACTGACTCCAGCTGTGGGAATGCGACACCCGGGACACAGCATACACAGCTGCTCCACTCCTCCTACCACTCCTAAGGCAAGTCCTCCGGTGAGTTCCATCCGAATGCCGGTGTCCACCAGCACCCGATCCTGCACATCAGGCGACCACTGCATAGCGGGCATCCTCTGACCTCCTTCCGCCATTTGCACCTGCCTCATGTCTGGTGCGCAGCTCGCTGGTCTCCGTCGCTGTCCTCCGTCGGGGCGTAGCTCCGCCCATTCACTAGTAAGCTTGGCGTGCGAGAAACTGCAGGCATGTTTGCGGCCACGCACACTGTAGCGACACCTGGTGACAGGCATCGATGAACTGCAGACACTGTCCAGACACATTTTAACTTTTAAAACTGCATCACACACTGGAACTGAAGGCAGGCAAAGTTTGCAGTAATCACCATTAACACAGGAAAGTCCCCTTGCAATGCCCTACTGTAAGGGAATGACTTCAGCTCTCCCCGTCAATGACACCCCCTTGTGGCTCTGTTACTAGGGGCAACAGCAGACATCTCACAAGCACACTCCCCGACTTTCACTGTGGAGGCAGGATTGACAAAGTCTTTTGCAACAGAGCGCCAGACAAATTTGTAATCCAATGAGCGCGATCGCTCGTTGTGGTTGTCACGGGTGATAGCACGTTGGTTACAGTCATAGAGCTTTTTGCTGTAGTGATTGTCCTTTAATACAACTGAGTGCAGGGAGCGTATTGGCAGCGCTGATCCTGGACGGTTGCTATGGGCAACGATCACTTGGCAACAAGCTGGGTTTTGGTTGCTATGGGCAACAGCATGTAATAAAGTCAGTTTAAAGGCAAATACACAGTCCTTTCCTCATTACATCCCAAACTTGACAAAACAGGCAAATTTTCCCCCAACTTCTAGCGGTTGCTAGGGACGGTTGCTAGGGGCAACGGCTAGCAGGTTAACCGTGAAAGCGGATCTTGGTGGGACCTCCATGTGAAGCGGTGCACTGCCGTGAGTTTCAAAAGATCCACACATCACCCTGCTGCCTAACCATCATTCATCCATCTTGAGACTATGAACAGTCATTTGCGTTGCTTTGCTGCATTTTTATTGCGGGATAAAACTTGGATAGGATAGGAATGATTTGAGATGTCCATAGCATTTAGCACATTGGTAAAATAATTCAATTCTGGTAATGAGACACAGCATACGTTTACAGTCTATTGCTCTGCTTTGCTTCACTGCAGACTATTGCTCCTCCTCTTCTGCACTGGCTCCTGCAGAGTATCACTTCTAGATTCCTGTGTAAATCCTTTGCTGCAAAACTGTTAATTTCCTGTATAACTTGCTTTCCTATGGAGAGTCACTCTGAATAACTCCCCAGCTTGCTGACAGTCACTCAAATGCTGGCACTGAACCAGAGGTGCATCCACACCTCCCCCCGACGGCCCAGTACTTTAGCAGCACATGGCGACCGATGAACTACTAGGCCCAGATAGTCCAATCTTGCAGATGCTGAGTTCCCCGGTCACAGCGATCCGCACTAAGTTTAAAGTCTCTTACTGAACTGTTGCGTTCCCCGGCCACAACAGTCTACACTAATTCAATAGATTCCTCCTTTTCCATTACTTACTGTAGTGTACACACTGACCTGCTCCATGCCCCGGTCCATGGAGGAAAACATAGTTCAGCTGCACAGTCCAGCGGTTCCTATAATCCTTCCTCTCCTCTGACAGAATTCCTCCTCTGCGGTGCATGTGAGAGATGAGTCTTCCCCGTGACTCCCCCCTCAGCACATGGCAGGCCCCAGGCTGGGGACCACCACACAGAAACTAGCACTCCATCTTTCTTCCTCTAACAACTCCTGCCCAGCAGTATTTGACCTCAGCTTATATAGGAGACCTGCCCCCTGCCAATACTGATTTGGGATTGGCAGAACCCCCTCACATGAGCTGCCTGTCACTCCAGCACGAGACCCAGCCTCTGTCTCCAGAACATTCTGAAGGAAAGCAGGTGAGGCATCTCTGAGCCTGAGCACAAGTGGTCACACCCACTGCTACACTGAACACTCCTAGCCCAGATCAAAACAAACAGGCCTAGCTTAATGCACAGGCCTGCCTAAATTTGCCTGCACTAATACCTGAACATAGAAAAACTTCATTCTAGCACCTATCAAAAGGTAGTGGGTGTTACAGATGGATATAAGGAGCCAGGAGTTCTGGCGGGGGGACCTGAGAAGAGGAGCTTCAGGGCTACTCTGTGCAATTCCACTGCACAGAGCAGGTAAATATAAATTTATTTAACATTAAATAATGGAATATTAATTTATTCTGGCCATTGAATTACATTTATGCTCATACGCGCTTGTTTAAGCACATACGTTATGCTCCTAGGCTGCTCTGAATGCAGCTTTGGTGAGGTTTTTTTATGCCTCTAAACACAGCTCTTAAAATACTGACCTGATGGACAGTACATGGCCACATGGGCTAACATAGAACTGCATTTAGGGACATTAAAAAAAAACCTTGACACCTCTAATAGCGGCATTTTTTCTGCCTGTGTGTATGAGGCCTTAGGGGAATCTCATTTCCACTGCTATGTACTTTTAAGTAGTTGGTCACTCACCCCCACACTTAACAGCAGACAGAAGAGCAAATCTTCACCTATGAGGACACATGTAGCACATTACGACCAAAAGATCCACAGAGAGAAAACAGCGAAAGTATTATTAATCAGAAATGTAAGAATTAATTACATCATACAGATATAGGGATTTATTGAGGGCTTGTTCATGTTTCCGTTTACCTGCTTTATTATTTTATTATATATTTATTTTTTTCTGAATAATCTTTATAGCGTAATGACAATAGGTAATAACTTTTCAATGCAGTATACAAAAATGAGAGAAGCATAGCAGTTACTGTGCATTAGGAATGAGCCAAACACCCCCCGGTTCGGTTCACAGCAGAACATTTGAACAGGCAAAAAATTTGTGCGAACACGCGAACACCGTTAAAGTCTATGGGACACGAACATGAAAAATTAAAAGTTCGCATTTTAAAGGTTAATATGCAAGTTATTGTCATAAAAACTGTTTGGGGACCCGGGTCCTGCCCCAGGGGACATGTATCAATGCAAAAAAAAAGTTTTAATAACGGACGTTTTTTCAGGAGCAGTGATTTTAATAATGCTTAAAGTGAAACAATAAAAGTAAAATATTCCTTTGCGTACCTGGGGGGTGTCTATAGTATGCCTGTAAAGTAGTGCATGTTTCCCATGTTTAGAACTGTCCCTGCATAAAATGACATTTCTAAAGGAAAAAAGGTAATTTAAAACTACTAAATGGCTATAATGAATTGTCGGGTCCCGGCAATACAGATAAAAGTAATTGAAAAAAATGTCAGGGTTTACCCAGTGACATGCACAGGTGACCCCACCCCCCTCTGACGCGTCACGGGAAACCCACGTTGCGTCAGCAATGGTAGGGGAACAATGTACCCCTTTACCAATTCACATAGGGGGACCGGAATCTGGGGGTCCACTTTGTTAAAGGGGGCTTCCAGATTCTGATAAGCCCCCCACCCGCAGACCCCACAACCACCAGGAAAGGGTTGTGGGGATAAGGCCCTTTTCCCCATCAACATGGGGACATCCTCCCCATGTTGAGGGCATGTGGCCTGGTACGGTTCAGGAGGGGGGGACGCTCTCTCGTCCCCCCTCTTTTCCTGCAGCCTGCCAGGTTGCGTGCTTGGATAAGGGTCTGGTATGGATTTTTGGGGGGAACCCCACGCCATTTATTTTTTTATTTTGGCGCCGGGTTCCCCTTAAAATCCATACCAGACCTGAAGGGCCTGATATGGAATTTGGGGGTACCCCCACACCTTTTTGTTTTTAATTTTGGTTCCCTGCCGTTTTTTTCAATGACTTTTATCTGTATTTCCGGGACCCGACAATTCATTATAGCCGCGAGTAGTTTTAAATGACTTTTTTTTGCTTTAGAAATGTCATTTTGTACAGGGACAGTTCTAAACACGGGAAACATGTGCTACTTTACAGGCATACTATAGACACCCCCAGGTACAAAATTTAAAGGAATATTTCACATTTATTGTTTCACTTTAAGCATTATTAAAATCACTGCTCCCGAAAAAACGGCTGTTTTTAAAACTTTTTTTTGCATTGAAACATGTCCCCTGGGGCAGGACCCAGGTCCCCAAACACTTTTTATGACAATAACTTGCATATTAACCTTTAAAATTAGCATTTTTGATTTCTCCCATAGACTTTTAAAGGGTGTTTCAAATTTGGCGCGAACACCCCAAATTGTTCGCTATTCGGCGAACGGGTTGTTCGAGTCGAACTCATTTTCGACCCGAACATAAAGCTCATCCCTACTGTGCATATTGAAGGAGGAAACAGGTTCTTTTGCAATATCTCAAAGTAACTTTAGTATGGACTCTCCTGATATCCTATCAGCATCCAGAAGCAATTGTTTAGATCTCATTGCTTAATTTTCATTCCTTA
Source organism: Rana muscosa (assembly GCA_029206835.1). Classification (NCBI taxonomy): domain Eukaryota; kingdom Metazoa; phylum Chordata; class Amphibia; order Anura; family Ranidae; genus Rana; species Rana muscosa. The sequence continues at coordinate 839,650,615 of CM055122.1, forward strand.
TCACAGTGCCGTCACAAGGTGCAGGGTCTCTGGGTGATGTCACCAGATGGCCATGCCCCATAGCTATATAAGAACTGGCAGACAATGGAGCTGACACAACAGTGGGAGCCAGTGTCGGAGGAGTAACATTTTATCTTAATTTTAGCGGGTCGGCGGCGGCAGAAGACATCACCAGAGGGCGACGACATCACATCGCCGGAGGGAGAAGACCAGAGGAAGAAGATATCACCGGAGGGAGAAGACCGGAGGAAGAAGACATCACCGGAGGGAGAAGACAGGAGGAAGAAAACATCACCAGAGGTAGAAGATATCAGCGAAGGAAGAAGACCGGAGTAAGAAGACACGTTGGAGCTACGATGGGGGACATTCTTTATTTTTAATAAAGGACTTGTGAAAAACCTTCTCTTCTTTTTTGTAAGACTACACTTCTTTTTTTGGTGAATGGGTAGGCGTACAATGTACCCTATACCCATTCACATGGGGGGGCAGGATCTGGGGGCCTCCTTGTTAATGAGTGCTTCCAGATACTGATAAGCTCCCTGCCCACAGACCCCCACAACCACCACCCAGGGTTGTCGGGAAAAGGCCCTTGTCCCCATCAACATGGGGACAAGGTGCTTTGCGGTTAGGTCGCAGAGCCCCCACCCTCCATATTGAGTGCATGTGGCCTGGTATGATCGCTCGCTTGTCCCCCCCTATCCTGACCTGCCATTTCTTTTTTTACATTTTGGTGTAGGGTCCCCCTCAAGATCCATACCAGACTCAAAGGGCCTGGTATGAATCTGGGGGGGGGACCCCACGCCGTTTTTGTTTTGATAAATTTGGCGTGAGGTTTCCTCCATACCAGAAGCAAAGGAATTGCTTTCATCGGTCATAGGACAAGTCGCAATTATCTCAAATTTGGATCCTGTTGAATGAAGTCTCAAAGAAGTCAGACCTGAAGTCGCAGGGCAAAGTCGGATCGGAAGTCGTGCGACCTCCGCATCGAAGCAGTGTGAACCCGGCCTAAAGAAAAAATGAAATCCCCCTCTTCTTTGCAGTCAAGTAAGCTGCCATCTTAGCTTCTGTTTGATCTGCAGTTGCCATGGTGGTGCAAATGTGATCAACTAAGAAACCCCCCAGTTGAAAGCTTGACAGTTCGATTGAGAGCTAACATATGCACACAAGTAACTGACAGTTATCATTGAAGTCATACCTTGAATGTAACTGTTTTGGAAAACAGTTAAATCAAGGGCTTTAGTTCCACTTGAAAACCAACTTTACTTAAAATACAAGGCCTACATCCTTCTTTTAATAAGGAATGCTAGGTGAAAAAAAAAAACACATTAGAAGAAAAGGACAGAAAATAACTACTCTGTGACTTCTGAGACCTTACCAAGGTGAGAGTGATATCACTGTTCCTTCTGCCAAATCCTGTTTTGTGCATTTAGCATTTCTTACTAAAGGGGGATGCAAAAAAATGGATGGTCCACTTTAAGCCACCTATCTTTCCACCTGTAGTTAGTAAAAGGTTAGAAATTGTTTAGCCTTTTCTTTAAAGGATAACTAAACCAGAGACCAAAATTGAAATATATTGCAGCTTAACCACTTGACAACTGGGCACTAAATCCCCTTCGTGCCCGGACCAATTTTCAGCTTTCAGTGCTCTCACATTTTGAATGACAATTACTCGGTCATGTAATACTGTACCCAAATGATTTTTTTGTCCTTTTTTTCATACAAATAGAGCTTTCTTTTGGTGGTATTTGATCACCTCTGGGTTTTTTATTTTTTGCGCTATAAATGAAAAAATACGGCAAATTTTGAAAAAAAAAGGCTTTTTTTTAGTTTATGTGATAAAATTTTGCAAATTATTAATTTTTCTTTATAAAATTTAGCCACAATTTATACTGCTACATATCTTTGGTAAAAATAACCCAAATTAGTGGATATTATTTGGTCTTTGTGAAAGTTATAGAGTCTACAAGCTGTGGTGCGGATCATAAACAATTGATCACACCTAATGTACTGGTGGCCTATCTCATTTCTTACGACCCGAACAAGCCAGCAAAGCACAAATACCCCCCAAATGACCCCTTTTTTTAAATTAGACATTCCAAGGTATTTAGTAAGATGCATCGTGAGGTTTTTGATGTTGTAATTTTTTCCCACAATTCTTTGCAAAATGAAGATTTATTTTTATTTTTTTATTTTTTCCACAAAATTGTCATTGTAATAGGTTATTTCTCTCACATGGCATGTGTATACCACAAATGACGTCCCAAAATACATTCTGCTACTCCTCCTGAGTATGGCGATACCAAATGTGTGAGACTTTTATACAGCCTGCCCACATACAGAGGCCCAATATTGAAATGGCACCTTCAGGCATTCTAGGAGCATAAATTACACATCTCATTTCTCAACCACCTATTACATTTTTGAAGGCCCTGGAGCACCAGGACAATGGAAACGCCCACAAAGTGACCCCATTTTGGAAAGATAACACCCCAACGTATAATCTATGAGGCATAATGAGTCTTTTGAATGGTTCATTTTTTTTCCTGAAGTTTTTGGAAAATGCGGGAAAAAAATTAAAACGCAATTTTTTTACGCAAAGTTGTCCATTTATAAGATATTGCCAACACATAGCATGTACATAGCAAAAATGATACCCCAAAATACATTCTGCTACTCCTCCTGAGTATGGCGATACCAAATGTGTGAGACTTTTACACAGCCTGGCCACATACAGAGGCCCAACATTGAAGTAGATAACAACAAAGGCCTGGGGAATGCCCAGGAAAAAACCAAGCATACTTACCGACCAGCTAGCTGACAACCAATTAACCTGTCTAACAGTATGCGTTAAAAACAGGGGTTTGTCCGCACGCATTTGCAAACGCATGCGTGAGCCACAGAGCCACGCCAAGGCCCCCTGGAATCTGTGGTCCTACACTAACTGTGAGTGTCCCCACAATGGAGGCACATGCATTCTGATGGTTAGATGAGGACAGGTGGACTGAAGGGGAGCCACCCCTCCTTAAAGGTACAGGAGCACACCAAACACCCAGCATAGCACAATGGCAGCAAAGGTGTTGGTGCACTGCTGGACCAATACAAGCACCACAGGTGAAAACAAACACATGTCCACCGCCCTCATCTATAGCTGGCCATAACAGTAAGCAGCATTGGAAGGCTAAAGCAGATAACAACAAAGGCCTGGGGAATGCCCAGGAAAAAACCAAGCATACTTACCGACCAGCTAGCTGACAACCAATTAACCTGTCTAACAGTATGCGTTAAAAACAGGGGTTTGTCCGCACGCATTTGCAAACGCATGCGTGAGCCACAGAGCCACGCCAAGGCCCCCTGGAATCTGTGGTCCTACACTAACTGTGAGTGTCCCCACAATGGAGGCACATGCATTCTGATGGTTAGATGAGGACAGGTGGACTGAAGGGGAGCCACCCCTCCTTAAAGGTACAGGAGCACACCAAACACCCAGCATAGCACAATGGCAGCAAAGGTGTTGGTGCACTGCTGGACCAATACAAGCACCACAGGTGAAAACAAACACATGTCCACCGCCCTCATCTATAGCTGGCCATAACAGTAAGCAGCATTGGAAGGCTAAAGCAGATAACAACAAAGGCCTGGGGAATGCCCAGGAAAAAACCAAGCATACTTACCGACCAGCTAGCTGACAACCAATTAACCTGTCTAACAGTATGCGTTAAAAACAGGGGTTTGTCCGCACGCATTTGCAAACGCATGCGTGAGCCACAGAGCCACGCCAAGGCCCCCTGGAATCTGTGGTCCTACACTAACTGTGAGTGTCCCCACAATGGAGGCACATGCATTCTGATGGTTAGATGAGGACAGGTGGACTGAAGGGGAGCCACCCCTCCTTAAAGGTACAGGAGCACACCAAACACCCAGCATAGCACAATGGCAGCAAAGGTGTTGGTGCACTGCTGGACCAATACAAGCACCACAGGTGAAAACAAACACATGTCCACCGCCCTCATCTATAGCTGGCCATAACAGTAAGCAGCATTGGAAGGCTAAAGCAGATAACAACAAAGGCCTGGGGAATGCCCAGGAAAAAACCAAGCATACTTACCGACCAGCTAGCTGACAACCAATTAACCTGTCTAACAGTATGCGTTAAAAACAGGGGTTTGTCCGCACGCATTTGCAAACGCATGCGTGAGCCACAGAGCCACGCCAAGGCCCCCTGGAATCTGTGGTCCTACACTAACTGTGAGTGTCCCCACAATGGAGGCACATGCATTCTGATGGTTAGATGAGGACAGGTGGACTGAAGGGGAGCCACCCCTCCTTAAAGGTACAGGAGCACACCAAACACCCAGCATAGCACAATGGCAGCAAAGGTGTTGGTGCACTGCTGGACCAATACAAGCACCACAGGTGAAAACAAACACATGTCCACCGCCCTCATCTATAGCTGGCCATAACAGTAAGCAGCATTGGAAGGCTAAAGCAGATAACAACAAAGGCCTGGGGAATGCCCAGGAAAAAACCAAGCATACTTACCGACCAGCTAGCTGACAACCAATTAACCTGTCTAACAGTATGCGTTAAAAACAGGGGTTTGTCCGCACGCATTTGCAAACGCATGCGTGAGCCACAGAGCCACGCCAAGGCCCCCTGGAATCTGTGGTCCTACACTAACTGTGAGTGTCCCCACAATGGAGGCACATGCATTCTGATGGTTAGATGAGGACAGGTGGACTGAAGGGGAGCCACCCCTCCTTAAAGGTACAGGAGCACACCAAACACCCAGCATAGCACAATGGCAGCAAAGGTGTTGGTGCACTGCTGGACCAATACAAGCACCACAGGTGAAAACAAACACATGTCCACCGCCCTCATCTATAGCTGGCCATAACAGTAAGCAGCATTGGAAGGCTAAAGCAGATAACAACAAAGGCCTGGGGAATGCCCAGGAAAAAACCAAGCATACTTACCGACCAGCTAGCTGACAACCAATTAACCTGTCTAACAGTATGCGTTAAAAACAGGGGTTTGTCCGCACGCATTTGCAAACGCATGCGTGAGCCACAGAGCCACGCCAAGGCCCCCTGGAATCTGTGGTCCTACACTAACTGTGAGTGTCCCCACAATGGAGGCACATGCATTCTGATGGTTAGATGAGGACAGGTGGACTGAAGGGGAGCCACCCCTCCTTAAAGGTACAGGAGCACACCAAACACCCAGCATAGCACAATGGCAGCAAAGGTGTTGGTGCACTGCTGGACCAATACAAGCACCACAGGTGAAAACAAACACATGTCCACCGCCCTCATCTATAGCTGGCCATAACAGTAAGCAGCATTGGAAGGCTAAAGCAGATAACAACAAAGGCCTGGGGAATGCCCAGGAAAAAACCAAGCATACTTACCGACCAGCTAGCTGACAACCAATTAACCTGTCTAACAGTATGCGTTAAAAACAGGGGTTTGTCCGCACGCATTTGCAAACGCATGCGTGAGCCACAGAGCCACGCCAAGGCCCCCTGGAATCTGTGGTCCTACACTAACTGTGAGTGTCCCCACAATGGAGGCACATGCATTCTGATGGTTAGATGAGGACAGGTGGACTGAAGGGGAGCCACCCCTCCTTAAAGGTACAGGAGCACACCAAACACCCAGCATAGCACAATGGCAGCAAAGGTGTTGGTGCACTGCTGGACCAATACAAGCACCACAGGTGAAAACAAACACATGTCCACCGCCCTCATCTATAGCTGGCCATAACAGTAAGCAGCATTGGAAGGCTAAAGCAGATAACAACAAAGGCCTGGGGAATGCCCAGGAAAAAACCAAGCATACTTACCGACCAGCTAGCTGACAACCAATTAACCTGTCTAACAGTATGCGTTAAAAACAGGGGTTTGTCCGCACGCATTTGCAAACGCATGCGTGAGCCACAGAGCCACGCCAAGGCCCCCTGGAATCTGTGGTCCTACACTAACTGTGAGTGTCCCCACAATGGAGGCACATGCATTCTGATGGTTAGATGAGGACAGGTGGACTGAAGGGGAGCCACCCCTCCTTAAAGGTACAGGAGCACACCAAACACCCAGCATAGCACAATGGCAGCAAAGGTGTTGGTGCACTGCTGGACCAATACAAGCACCACAGGTGAAAACAAACACATGTCCACCGCCCTCATCTATAGCTGGCCATAACAGTAAGCAGCATTGGAAGGCTAAAGCAGATAACAACAAAGGCCTGGGGAATGCCCAGGAAAAAACCAAGCATACTTACCGACCAGCTAGCTGACAACCAATTAACCTGTCTAACAGTATGCGTTAAAAACAGGGGTTTGTCCGCACGCATTTGCAAACGCATGCGTGAGCCACAGAGCCACGCCAAGGCCCCCTGGAATCTGTGGTCCTACACTAACTGTGAGTGTCCCCACAATGGAGGCACATGCATTCTGATGGTTAGATGAGGACAGGTGGACTGAAGGGGAGCCACCCCTCCTTAAAGGTACAGGAGCACACCAAACACCCAGCATAGCACAATGGCAGCAAAGGTGTTGGTGCACTGCTGGACCAATACAAGCACCACAGGTGAAAACAAACACATGTCCACCGCCCTCATCTATAGCTGGCCATAACAGTAAGCAGCATTGGAAGGCTAAAGCAGATAACAACAAAGGCCTGGGGAATGCCCAGGAAAAAACCAAGCATACTTACCGACCAGCTAGCTGACAACCAATTAACCTGTCTAACAGTATGCGTTAAAAACAGGGGTTTGTCCGCACGCATTTGCAAACGCATGCGTGAGCCACAGAGCCACGCCAAGGCCCCCTGGAATCTGTGGTCCTACACTAACTGTGAGTGTCCCCACAATGGAGGCACATGCATTCTGATGGTTAGATGAGGACAGGTGGACTGAAGGGGAGCCACCCCTCCTTAAAGGTACAGGAGCACACCAAACACCCAGCATAGCACAATGGCAGCAAAGGTGTTGGTGCACTGCTGGACCAATACAAGCACCACAGGTGAAAACAAACACATGTCCACCGCCCTCATCAACATTGAAGTAGCACCGTGAGGCGTTCTAGGAGCATAAATTACACATCTAATTTCTCAACCACCTATTACAATTTTGAAGGCCCTGGAGCACCAGGACAATGGAAACGCCCACAAAGTGACCCCATTTTGGAAAGCTAACACCCCAACGTATAATCTATGAGGCATAATGAGTCTTTTGAATGTTTCATTTTTTTCCAGAAGTTTTGGGAAAATGTGGGAAAAAAATGAAAACGCATTTTTTTTACGCAAAGTTGTCCATTTATAAGATATTTCCAACACATAGCATGCACATAGCAAAAATTACACCCCAAAATACATTCTGCTACTCCTCCTGAGTATGACGATACCACATGTGTGAGACTTTTACACAGCCTGGCCACATACAGTGGCCCAAAATGCAAGGAACACCATCAGGTGTTCTAGGGACACATAACATGCACATACCAAGAATTACACCCCAAAATACATTCTGCTGAGCAAATGGTAAACAAAAGATTACCTGTTTTAGAAGCGCAGTTGTCCGCAGGAGGATAGCACTGGTCCAGGCAACAGGCAGGGACTTGGTCAGCAAAAGCGAATGCAATTGTCCAGGCAACAGGCAGGAATACTGTCCATAGTTCATACAGGCAGCTGGTGAGCATTCTGCAGTACTCCAATAGTTAACAGTCTTTTTGTTATATACAGTCCAGGGTCAGTGCAAGCAGAGATTGTCAGCAGTGACAAAATATTGGTCCTGATAGTAGGCAGGTCCATGTGGTGTGGTCAGTTCATGCAACAGGCAGAGGCATGATGGCATAGGTCCTACAGGCAGCAGGCAGAAGTAGGGCCTCGTTCAGGACTGAATGGGGACAGGGGTAGAGGCTTCTCCCACCCAAATCTCTTTGAAGCCTCCGAGTCTCCAGACCCTAATCTAGGAATGAGAAAACAAAAACAATTGTTTTCTTCATCCAGAAAAACAATTCTGGAGCCCCTCACATATGTGAGACCCCTGTGTTATGAATCCCACTAGTCCACTGGCAGGGTAAAAGATCAGTCCAAGAGGCAGGCAAAAAGCATGGTCAAACATTCCAGGGTCAGTTCCAGATCAGGCAGAGGTATAAACAGAATCGGTAGGCAGAAGCGTGGTCAAATAACAGTCCAGGGTCAGTTCCAGATCAGGCAGAGGTATAAACAGAATCGGTAGGCAGAAGCGTGGTCGAATAACAAGCCAGGGTCAGTTACAGAGAAAGCAGATGCATAAGGGGCGTAAAGATAAATGGCAGGAAGTGAACTAATAATTTATTTTGGTATGGTAACGGCGGAAACAATCAATCATGCAGAGGCCTGGTTCTGAAGGACATTGGGAACAATAATAAATGGTGTCTCTTCTCTCTCCTCTTTTGGAGCACACCCGGCATTTTTTCTGGCGTTTTTGGCCTGTTGGTCTGGGAGGGATTTTATCTGGGAAGTGGCGCTCAGAGAGTCGGCTAATGACATCGGATCTAATGTTTACTGGTGGGCTGTTCGGATATATAAGGGCAGTGGTGATTTCCTCCTGGAAGAAAAGGAAGGATTTGGGTCTTATAGTGGATTTTTGATATATTACATATGAGTTGTACATGGCCAAATTAAATAAATAAATGGAAACTTTCTTATACCACTGGTATGTTCTTCTTGTGGAAAGGTAGGGTTCGAGCATCTGGTCGTTGAAGTCGACACCCCCCATGAACTTATTGTAATCGTAGATGCATTTGGGTTTTTGTATCCGGCCATTCCTTCTGGTGATTTCAACGAATTCATTGTTGTGGATGGAAGAAAGCACGTAGACGTCTCTTCTGTCCCTCCACTTCACAGCCAAAATTTCCTCATTCCTCAAACTCGCCGTCTCCCCTCTTTTCAATTTTTTGGTGACCAGGCTTTGAGGAAAGCCCTTCCGGTTCGTCCGTACGGTGCCACATGCTGGAGTCTTCATTCTGTGCAAGTTTCGGAACAGGGGCAAACTTGTATAAAAATTGTCCACATACAAGTGGTATCCTTTCTCTAGGAGTGGGTTTATGAGTTCCCAAACTACTTTCCCACTGGTTCCAATGTAGATTGGGCAATTAGGGGGGTTCAGTTCGGTGTCCTTCCCTTCATATATGATGAAGCCATACACATACCCAGTTTCTCTGTCGCACAATTTGTACAGCTTCACCCCATAGCGGGCCCTTTTGCTGGGTATAAATTGTTTTATGCCCAGCCTGCCAGAAAATTTTATTAGGGACTCATCCACGCATATGTGTTTGTCTGGGGTAAACAACTGGGGGAAGGTTTCAGAAAAATAATTTAGTAGCGGCCGAATTTTATAAAGCTTATCAAAATTTGGGTCATTTCGGGGAGGGCACTGGGTATTGTCGTTGTAGTGTAGGAATCTCATAATCATTAGATATCGGGACCTGGGCATTACTGAGGAAAAGATGGGCATATGGTAGATGGGGCGGGATGACCAATATGAACGCACTTGATTTTTTCCGTTTAGTCCCATGCAGAATGTGAGGCCCAAAAAGATTCTAAACTCCTCCACTGTGAGGGCTCTCCACTGGTAGGGACGGGCATAATAGGACGTTGGGTTGCTTGCTATGAACTGTTGGGCGTATAGGTTGCACTGGGCCACAATTGATGCAAGCATGTCGTCAGTGAAAATTAAATTGAAAAAGTCAATCGGGGCAAAATTTTCTGTGTCCACCTGGACTCCTGGCTGGGCAGTGAAAGGGGGAATGTTGGCTTCTCCTGAATTAGGAGGAAGCCACAAGGGGTTCTGAAGGGAATAGGGAAGGCTGGCATGGGACCTAACCCTTTGGGACTGAGATGACACCCCACTGGTACGTGGCCTTGCTTGCCTGGTGGATGGCACTGCAGTGCTGGTGGATGGCACTGCGGTGCTGGTGGATGGCACTGCGGTGCTGGTGGATGGCACTGCGGTGCTGGTGGATGGCACTGCCTGCTCAGCAGAACGCCTTCGTCTGGCGGGCGGGCCCTCCTCCTCCTCCTCCTCCTCCTCCTCCTCCTCCTCTTCTGAGGCTGTCAGTGCTCCACTGCTTAGGACAGGCTCGTAGTCCACGTCAGACTCATAGTCAGGCTCATAGTCTGAACTTGCGGAGGAATCCGAATCGGAGAGCTCCCTGTTGCTCTCGTCGGCCGCAAGAATATTGTATGCCTCCTCGGCTGAAAATAATCTTCTAGCCATTGTTGGCACTGACGACACGTGGCACTGATACGTGGCACTGATGACACTGATACGTGGCACTTATACGTGGCACTAATGGCAGATGGCACTGGCAGATGGCACGGGCAGATGGCACGGGCAGATGGCACTTGCAGATGGCACTGGCAGATGGCACGGGCAGATGGCACTGGCAGATGGCACTGGCAGATGGTTCTGGCAGATGGCACTGGCAGATGGTTCTGGCAGATGGCACTGGCAGATGGCACTGGCAGATGGCACTGGCAGATGGCACGGGCAGATGGCACGGGCAGATGGCACTGGCAGAGGGCACTGGCAGATATGGGACTGGCAGAGGGCACTGGCAGATATGGGACTGGCAGAGGGCACTGTTTTTTTTTACTTCACTTTACTTTGATTGTAATATTGTAATAAACTCACTGACAGCAGCACAGATCTCTCTCTCTCCTCACACGCGGTCTCTGTGTGAGGAGAGAAAGCCGGCAATGAGAGATGATCTCATATGTTTACATTTGAGATCATCTCTCATTGGGCAGTGAGATCGAGTGCTGAATGGCCTCTGTGATTGGCCATTCAGCACGATCTGTGATTGGCTGTGTCCAAGGGACACGGCCAACACAGATTTTCCCCGATGCGCGCTCTCGGGAGCGCGCAGGGAGAGTGTAAATACAAGGACGTCCTGGGGACGTCCACTCGGCAGTTAAGGTCCGCGCTGCAGCCGTCTTTCGGCTATAGCGCGGATCTGAAGTGGTTAAAGTCCTTAGATGTGGTGGCTGCATTAGTTTTCTATTTTCCAAACCAATACAATTTTAAGCAAATACAGAAAATGCCTGTTGATCCTGCCAGAAATGTGGTGTCCTTGTCACTTCCTGTGAGCTGCACAGAAGAATATCTTCCTTCCCAGCTATCTTTTGTAAATTACCAATTGCCCTGCCCCCCATGTAATGGACATGTTTGGTGTCCATATCAGAAGAGCAGCCTAGGTGGACAACCACTCCATAGATACACTGGAGAAGTGATGTAGCCACCCAAAGACAGGAAGTGTGTTAATTGCAGAACCACTGGTTGAAATTAAAACTTAAAGCAGAGTTCCACCCAAAAATGCAACTTCCGCTTTAAGTGATGGTGATGCCCTGACATGTCACATCTGACATGTCATGCCGCGTACACACGACCGTTTTTCTCGATGAGAAAAATTGCATTTTTTCCTTTCGCCGAGAAAAACGATCGTCTGTGGGCTTTATGTAGTTTTTCTCGACGTGAAAAACGGCATTAAAAACGACGAGAAAAATTAGAACAATTTCTAATTTTTCTCGTTGTTTTTCCTGACATTTCTTCTGCGGCAGTGTTTCCCATAGGAAAACACTGCCGCGGAGCCCATAGACGATCGTTTTTCTCGTCATTTTAAAAGATGACGAGAAAAATGACCGTGTGTGGGGAACAAGCTGTTCCCTCGTTTAAAATGTCATTATTCACGGCGGTTTTTTAACTGCCGTGAATAATGATCGTGTGTACGCGGCATCATTTTTTTGGGTGGGGGGAGCGGTTACTAGATATGTGCACACTGAAATATTTTGTTTCGGAATTTCGTTTTCGTTCGAAAAATTCATTTATTTAGTTACTCCCGAAATTCGTTTTTATTCATTTCGTTTTTCATTAGAAATTGCATTCGTCCGAAAATCTGAATTAATTAAGGTCGAATCTGTCATTGGAGGCTTTTGGTGTCTGTCGAATGTTCAAAGAAGATTCGACGGAGCAGCGAAACTGTACGACGCTGCAATCATACATTTCCAGTCGAATGTTCCACCTACAAGCTAGCTATAGTAGAATTATAATGTTGTATGACTAGTAATAATTATATTTATTAATTATTATTACTAGTCAACCAACATTAGAATTTTTCTATAGCCTATGGGCAGAGTATTTGACTGGAATTGTACAATTGCAGCGTTGTACAGTTTATCTGCTCCGTCGAATCTTCTTAGAACTTTCAACAGACACCATAAGCCTTCAATGACAAATTCGCCATTTGTATGTTTTTCGATGCTTTGTCGAATCTTCATCGTTCACGTTGAATTGTCAAGTTAGTTCTAGCTATTTTACTGCTCCTCCTCTTTGGTTACAATCAGCCAATAACATTCATCATCATCATTATTTTTATTTTACTTCCCCCACCCAATTCCAGCAGCGATCTTTTCTCTCTATGTCGAATCTTTTCTCTCTATAATGTCGAATCTTTTCTCTCCATAATGTCGAATCTTTTCTCTCTATAATGTCGAATCTTTTCTCTCTATGTAGAATAATCTTGGACCAATAGAGTTAAGGTTAGGCACATTCGACCACAGGTTTGATAGACACAGATTGTTATTGTCAGCCTCATGTCGAATCTCCTATCTATATTGAACTGTTGTTGCAATGAAAATGAAAATTAAGCATTTGTTTATGTCGGATCTTTCGGTTTTCGGATTCTGCATTTTCGTTTTCGTTTGTTAAAAGGATAACGAAAATACCTGAAATTCGGACGAAAATGCATTCGGACGAAAACAAATGCACATGTCTAGCGGTTCCCTCTTTTTAGAGGCATCCATCTCCATCTTCCTCCCGGGGCTCTGCGGCGCTGGAAGGAAGTTTACCTCAACCCCCTCCCTCCCTGCAATCTTCTAGGACACGTCACAGGTCCCAGAAGATTGCCCAGCCATTCGCAGCACGGCTCGCGCATGCTCAGTTCGTGCACGGCTGTGAAGTCACAGCCAGGCGCCCACAGTAAGAATGCCGGCACCGTAGAGAGGAGGGGGAGAGGAGCGGGGCTTCGTATGCCCGCATCGCTGGACCGTGGGACAGGTGAGTGTCTGATTATTAAAAGTCAGCAGCTACACTTTTTGTAGCTGCTGACTTTACTTTTTTTTTTTCTGCGGCACTCCGCTTTAAGACGTTTTAAGAAAGAAAACTAATGCAACCACCACACCGAAGACTAGTGATCTGGAAATTATTGAATTTTTGATTTTGAGTTTCGACCCTCTTTGATATTCCCCACCATGCATGGTCCCTTAGTGGTTGCCTGGTTATATTATTATTATTATTATTTTTATTTTGAGAGAAGCTGTCCCAATCCCTTTAGAAGGGTAGGTATTTTAACAAATAACATCTGCTATATGATAAAAACAAAAATCCAACAACTTTTATCATTTTATTACTGTTACACTTTCATTTGGGATTTTGAAAACAAAAAGAGTTCTCGTCAAAAGGTTTGATCGTGATGGGGAAAAAAAAAAAAAAGGGATGGAACAGCAATTTGTTCCAAGGAGCATAATGGGACAGGGAAAATGGATGTGCAGCTGTTATTTAGCACATGAAATATGTTTGAGTGCTGATAGGATCCTTATCTTAAAGCAGAAGGCAGCAGAATTAAAGCCTTTGCTGGACCAAGGAAAGTCTCCACACTGACAGGAGCAACAGGAGAGATGTTATCAGTTGTGTCTGGGGATGGTTCAGTTAACAGACCCCACTCTTTCTATTTAACCACAGCTCACCAAGAGCAAGACAAACAAAGCATTGTATATGACACCATAGCACACAAAATGAGATTTTACTTTTATCTGGGTGTTTTGTTAATGTACAAGTTGTTTGCATTGATATGTCTGACTTTATGGGAAGTGTGAAATCGCATCTGTGTTTGCACAATACAGATCTATGGCTCTTTTGTGTCAGCTGCAAGGCAACTGCCATGTTTGTGTCAAAACCTCAAATTACTCCAAAGTGGTTTAATATGTAGGAATGGTGAATGTGTTCCTCTTTTTTTTTAGGACATGTACACATTAATTTGGAAATGCTTTTACTCATGGGCTCATTCCCCATTGGACACCAGTAAATGCACCACAACCGCGTTTAAAATGGACCTTGAACATACAAATAAATGGAAAGAAACCAATTTAAAAATATTGGTGTCGTTAAAGATTGTAAAGCTTGGGGTTTTTTTTTGTTTTGTTTTTTAAATAACAAACAAGTGATCATTACCTCCACTGTGCAGCTCGTTTTGCACAGAGTGACCCGGATCCGTGACTTCTGGGGTCCCTCTGCGGCTCTCGTGGCTCCTCCCTGCATCAGATAACCCCCTAGGAGAAGCGCTCTCCCAGGGGGGTTACCTTTGCGGGTGTGCTCCCGAGTCATTCATTCGGCATCCATAGCCGCTTGAATGTATGAATCGGCACCGCCCCCCTGGAGCCCGCGTCATTGGATTTGATTGATAGCAGCGGGAGCCAATGGCTACGCTTCTATCAATCCATCCAATCAACAGCCGGGACCCGTGGAGAGAGGGACAGCGCGTCACCGCCGAGTTAATTCCACCGCTCAGGTAAGTAAAATGGGGGGGCTGGAGGGCCGATGAATGCCAGAAGTTTTTTCACCTTAATGCATAGGATGCATTAAGGTGAAAAAACATGAGGGTTTACTACCCCTTTAACTCTAGGCAGATATAAAGGCACAAGGTAATACAACTCTGTAATCATTAAAGAAGAATTCCAGGTATAGATATTTTAAACACAGTTACATCGGTCCGGCTTGGGCCAATGTAACTACATACAGTACAGTGTATAGAGGAAAATCTCTCTTTAGCCGCACATTGAGACAATCCTATATATCTTAAATGTATGTATGTAAAAAATGCCCGTCATGCTTGTGATCTCCATTCCCATGATTGAGCCCCGAGGGGCGGAGTGAAACGCGTTGGAGGCATGGCCTGGTTGGAGCCCAGGCTGAGGTTGCTATACATTCAAGATTTATGGGATTGTCTCGATGTGACGCTAAAGGAAGGGAGCCTGGGAGAGCTCCCTCCCAAGCCAGCACTCACAGCAATGGACACTGAGGACTTGCACCCCATCTAAAGCCTGAGCAGCTCACATACCGGGTTTCTTTTGGTCACATACAGTATATGATATATGAACAAGAGATGAAAAACAACAATATATAACAGTGTATATATAATTCAATCCACAGTAGCGCTCTTAAATGTGTCCAAAAAAGACAAAAAAATTCCTTAATAATGAAAAAATATATATATATATATATATATAAAAATATACGGTGAACAAAATGTTTCATATATATATATAAATGAATAATGAGAAAGTCCTGTAATCCACACCAAAAAGACAGTCCTTATTGAAGAGTACAAAAACAATATGATGACACCAGTACCTCCACCACAGTGATGAATGGGAGATCAACTCCCATTAGGAAACAAGCTCACCAGATGATGTTGCAAACAAGCTCAGAGATTATATTGAACATCTGCTGTAAGCTGCCACACTCCATTCACATGCCCGGATTTGACTCCACATGGAAATACTTACCTTAAACCGAAGCCCTCCCGTGGTGCACTGTCACCGCTGAGAGGGCTGACATCTTCCCCCGGACCTTCTTCTGGGTTCGTGTGTGGTTGGCCGGAGCCGCCATGACATCACTCCTGAGCGGGAGCCCTCAGTTCTGGCATGAAGCTCTGAAGTTCCAGCAGGGTATGCCGGATCTTCAGATGATGTCACGGCAGGGTATGCCGGACCTTCAGATGATGTCACGGCAGGGAATGCCGGACCTTCAGATGATGTCACGGCAGGGTATGCCGGACCTTCAGATGATGTCACGGCAGGGTATGCCGGACCTTCAGATGATGTCACGGCAGGGTATGCCGGACCTTCAGATGATGTCACGGCAGGGTATGCCGGACCTTCAGATGGATGTCACGGCTGCATCCAGGGTGAATATCTCCTAAACAGTGCACGGTCAGGAGATATTCATTTTACCTACAGATAAGCTTTATTATAGGCTTACCTGTAGGTAAAAATCACAAAGCAGGCTTTACTACCGCTTTAATTATATGGAAGTGCCCAGTAGTAGCATAACGTTTTTAACTTAGATGGTTAAATTATATAATAGCATAAACAGCAGAACAAGTTAAAAAAATGAATGATGTGCCCCTCCTATTTTTTCTTTATATAGCATTTTCTATTAATTCTTACATAGTAAAAGTAAATACCAAATAAGCATAAATTGCCCCCTTCTGCTCTGTCTTCAGGATAACTCTGCATCAGGCCTCAAAAGAGGAATGTGGTCAGAAAAAGTGGGTCCAAAGAAGAAATTGTGTATTTGAAAAAAGGGATAATCACAATTGAATTGTACTGTATCTTAATTCAGTTTATAGTATATAAATATAACTTGCACAATTTCCTAGGATAGACCTTGCTGACAGACATTTACTGAAATATCCTGTCCCATGCAAAAGATTATTCAGAGTCCCGAGAGTTTTTATTCAATCTGATCCTTCTTTCTATTCAGGATCTGTGGCCTTGCAGATAATGCAGGGCTGTGTCTCTCCATTAAAGGAATCCTTAAATATATACTCCAGCAAGCCATAAATCAGGGTTCTTATCAGAAACATTAATCATATCTTTAATAAGGGAAGCACTTCTATTTAATTGAACGCTGCGCTGAAATTAAATGCGAGAGACAGAGCCAGAATAGATAGGAGAGTGTTCCCTGTTCAGTCTTTAATGAATTCTAGTGACCCCCTTTTTACTGGAAGAAAGAGGAATGGCTTTTGCTTTGTCCATAAAACAATTAACAGTGCTGGGACAGAGCAGAGACTACATGTCATGAGCCTATGGGGAGGACGTTGGACATGTTGCTTGAAGTGTGCACAATTGATTTCCTTTTCTTTTTTTTTTAGTTGAAAGAGAACTTTCTGAACTCAACTTTGCCAATAAAGCTGAAGCAGGGCAAGGTGTATCACTGGTGTAAATGCTGAGCCTACACACTGATCAAAAGTGAACTTTTACCATTTTAATCTTCTTACGGATCTAACATTTATCCTGGCATCAGGGTGTTGTCATGCCAAGGTATTTTCATGCCTGGGTATTTTCATGCCTGGGTGTTGTCATGCCTGGGTATTTTTTTGCTAGTAGGGGGCAGCAGGGAGAAGAGCCAAGTATACTGCAGACTTGGGTCTATTCATATTCTTCTGACCGAATTTGCCAATAAAAATTGAGGAGCAGTGTTTTTCATATTTAAAATAAAAAATCACCTGCAGCAATTTGTAGACATGTTCAAAAAGTGTGGCCTAAATGGTGTTATTTATATTGACTTAGCTTTGTACTTATATTCTCTCTCCAGCAGTTATTTCATATCAAAACTCAGGAACTGAATATATGTTTGCTGAACCCTTTTGTCCCACTCTCACGCCCTTTCAGCCCCACATGCTAGGTTCAGGAAATAAATGGGAAGTCCTGCAAACTGACCATTTAGTGGGGAATATTGATTTTCTTTAGGTACCTAACAGCCCCATGTATTCTCTCAAAACCCACCAATTACCCCAACCTACCCCATCCCATATTCCCTACCTTCCCCTCTCCCCCATCTTCCTCCTTCTCCAGTTTGATTGGCCTCTGAAAGTGAAGGTCTTGTGGACCACCAACTCACATGACTGGCAAGTAGAAAAATCTGTCAGTGTAGAAGATGAGGTGTTAGATACCCAGACATTGCTTGTTGAGGCTAAGTAGGCACCCTCAGATTCCAGGTACAGAAACTGAGACCAGAAAACCAGAATGGAGGAGAAATAAATAGCTCCTGACCACTAACTGATGGCACTGCGGACAGGATGACTGTGTCCTATACTATTTCGCCCTATTGTTTCATCTATTGTAGGACTTCACTACAGCACCACTCAATGTCTCCATTACACACCTACTGCCATACTGCCCATCTATTGCACCTCTCTATATTCCTACTGCCTTGCCCTCCACCACCTCCCTGCTGCCGCACTACCATCCCCTTCTACTCCTATGAATAAATGATACACTACTGCTATCATCTTTATTACTTCAGTAATGCTGCCCCACTACTCCTTTATCCTCCCCATCGCTTTTCTCCTGCCTGTACTGCCAGCTACCCATACCCTTCTATATTCCTAATGCTTTTCTGCTTTTCCTCTACTACTTTTCTACTGTATCCCCACTGCTCCCCTATTGATTGCACTGCCTGGTACCTACTCCTACTACCGCTCTAATGCCCATTGACATAATGCTCTTCCCTTCTACTACCCCTCTATGGCCTATTTGTGCCTCTTTACCAGAAATACTACCAGGCACCTGCCTCTACTCTACTCCTTTCACCTATGCGTTTTTTGGTGCTTTTTGCAGAAATGCACTACAGTTCATTTAACATTGTTTCCTATGGGACACATTCACATCTATGCTTTTTTCAGCCACTGCATTTTTGGAAAGGGTCAGGGACTTTTTTAAATGCAAAACAGTGCTTTTTCTGTGCTTTTTGGATCAATAGACTGCAATGGAAAAGCTGCAGAAAAGCATGTAGAGCGTTTTTGCTGCAATTTTACAGCGATTTTGACGCAATTTGCTTTTGCATTTTTTAATATGCCCAACAACAAATTGGCCAAAATAAAGCATAAAAAAGGCAAAACACAGATCGCAGTAAAATTGCGTGTGCAAAAAACGCAAAACCCCCAGCAAAAAGCCCAGCAGAAACTACCAAAAGCAAACTGCATAGGTGTGAACCAAGCCTTACTATCTTCCACTGCCCCTTTACTGCTCTACTACCACCCCTGTACCCTCTCCTTATCAACCCTCTATTTTTCAAGAATTACAACAATCAGAAAAAAGTAGAAGTTCAGCTGGTGTTAAAACTACCAGATTGTAACGTACATTCAAATGCGCAGGATATTATTTAGACATATTTCTTTTAATCTCTTAGAGCCAGCACCTCCCGGCCCTTCAAGACGTTTATGAAACTGGGCGGCGGATCGGGGCTTAAGACCCGTGACCACCGTGATTGGCTGTCACGGCGGTCACGTGACCCGAAAACTCCCGATCACAAGGACCGATCGGGAGCTTTCATCAGGCTACAGTAACTGTGTCGGGAGCGCGTAGTGTGCAGCGCATGCGTTCTCGGTACCGGTGTTTGGGCAGAAATTTGCACAAATCTGCAGCCCCTCGACGCTAAGTACCAGGCGCCGAGAGGCTGAATATTTGAGTACGGCCGGAGCCAAGGGGTTAAAGAGTAACTCTGTTGCGGAAAAAAAACATTCCCTTCTGGGCAACCTATGCCCATTTGAAAAGTGAATCTAATGGGAGTGATTTTATAATTTGCACTCAGCTGCTGCACTTGTAGGGTTATAATGAGGAAAGTGGAAGGGTCTGCATCTGCATCCCTTTAGGCATGATTTCCCTTTTCCCTTTTCTCACTAAAAATTTATTTTTTGTTGCAGGAGATGCCCAAAATCTGATTTGTATCTTTGTGCAGACTTCTGGCAAAACCAGTCATTTAATCACACAAGCAGGAAATTACAATCCCGGGGGGGGGGGGGGTGTTCTGTACACCATCTGTGTACAGAGTGCCTCCAGGGTGCCATACTACATTGAATTTTACAGAAAATTACAGTGCTGCAGATTAAAAATGAAAGGTAATTTTTAACAATTACAATATGACTTGTATAGCAATTGTATATGCTATATACATTGCTTTCATTTGCTTTTTTTCCCCGCAAAAATTATATCCCGAAGCTCAACTCATCCTCTGAAAATATCCCACCATTTATCCTACCCCAGGGTGGAAAAGTGTAGGAAAGAAGTAAGGAAATAGGTGGTTATAATATGGGGGGGGGGGGGGGAAGAGAAAGGAAAAAAAAAAAGAAGAGAAAGAAAGAAAAAATATTTTTTTGCACTTAATAATTACAATTATTCTCTGGGGGGAGGGGGGATGCTGAATGCCCAAGTCACGTAACTGCCTCCAATAACTTTGACATATGAAGAAAGCAATTTAGGTATCCCCTCAGTAAATTCAGAGGTGTAAGAAAGGTCTAATAGATTATAAAAATCATCCCACTAAGATCTTTTGAAGTTCATCTGTGCAGGATAGTTCGATCCGATAAAAACATGTTTAGTAAATCTTTTATTTGTGTCTTTTAGAGAACTGCTCAGACCGCCATTTGCATAATGTCTCCAACCTTAAGAAGCATTCCTGCAAAGTAGGCGGGTTTGTCGATTTCCACAGAGGTGGAATACACACCCGAGTAGCATTGACCTGGTATCTCAAAACCGATTTCTTAGAGCCAAATGAGATCTCAGTGTGGTGCATTAGATAAAATGAAGGTGTGAATGGTAACAGCGCAGCCTATTGGTAAATTGTTGTGTTATAGTATGTACCCCATTCCAAAAAGTGCGTAGAACTGGGCAAAACCAAAACACGTATAGAATGTCTTCCCTATCTGTACCGCATGTCCAAAATGTTTTGGAAATGGAAGGGTATATATTATGCAATAGTGTTTGGATATGGTATCTCCCGGTTATGATTTTATAACTCAGTTCCTGATATTGATTGCAAATGAAAGACTTAAATTAGAGAGTCAGGATCATTGTACAATGATCCTGACTCTCTAATTTAAGTCTTTCATTTGCAATCAATATCAGGAACTGAGTTATAAAATCATAACCGGGAGATACCATATCCAAACATTATTGCATAATTCACCCCTTCATTTTATCTAATGCACCACACTGAGATCTCATTTGGCTCTAAGAAATCGGTCTGCAAGTATCCAGTTGTTCCTTTTCCCATGTGTCTAAATAAGAAAGTGGTGACTGTCAGGTCAATGCAATAGTTTATAAGTAAGGCAAAGGGCATGTCTTGAGGTCTCCTCAATATGACATTCCAGTTTATATATGTAGCTACCTTTCCCCCTGTACGCCACACACCCGTAGATCCCTATTTGTTAATGGGATCTACTGGTTTGTTCTTTGGGTCTGCAGCAATTACCTCCCACGAGTGGATCCTTCAGCTCCATTGTCTAGGTACACCAATATCTTCCAGGAATAAGGCCAATGTCCACACATGAGTAAAACCTAATCAGCAAGGCTTTATTCTTTTTTCCGCTTTGAGTTAACGTAAAGAAAACAAGATCAGAGAAGTTGAAAGACGTAGGGGAAGGTTCAGGCACGCAACACTTAAATTCAGTATATACACTCGTCGCCACTCAAGCCTGAGTGGGTAGTGCCTACCCCGGATAGTCCCTATGAGAGCAGTCCTAGCAGCCGGGATGGAGCACGGATGTCAGAGATGATGGATCCCCCTCCAGGCAGGTCTCCAGGCCTCTCCCCGAGACAGCAGTACTGTTGCTAGTCTCCGCCGGGACTGCTCTTCCCTTGGAACTCCTTTCCTAAAGATGGGCCCCCTAACCACAGGCAGCCTTCTCTGAAGCGTAGGCCCTAGTCAGCGGAGCTGGGCCTACAATGCAGCAACACGGCCTCGGGCTGAAGGTGCCCAAGGCCTAAGCACTCCAGCGCACCTCGTGCAGACCACTGCCATCTAGCGCTGGCATAACTTCAACACTCCACAATAGCTGCGCATGGGACTGTAATGCAGGACACATGAACACTCCACATCATGACCACGGTGTCCTTTCACCATTTACTGACTAATCTACCCCAAAGTTCAATTAATAGGAACTGTCCTTTGTTCGGAGCAGGATGGAGAGAGAGAAAAAAAACAAGTTTTCCACTTCCCTTCCTCTTTAAGAGTAGACATCCCCTTTTCAGCGGGGCAAAGTCACTTGAATCCAGGGCACGGTTTGTCCATGCAAAGACAGGATAATAAAAAAAAACAAGCACAAGTTACTGTCTCAAAGTCTCTCAAAGATAATAGTGGGGATCTGGAAGAATAATGGTCTTCCATTGCTTGTCCAGGGTCTATATAAAATAAACAGCATCCTCTTTCCCTCGACAACAGATCACCACACGATCAGCGTGAATATGCCGACCATAGCTCCACTCCTTACGGCAACCCTTGAAGTGGTCGGTCATGGCGGCCGAGCAAGCAAAGTACCTGTATGACTTGGGCCCCCTAACAATGGGCAGCCTGGGATCCTTCTCTGAAGCGTAGGCCCTAGTCAGCGGAGCTGGGCCTACAATGCAGCAACAGGGCCTCGGGCCGAAGGTGCCCAAGGCCTAAGCACTCCAGCGCACCTCGTGCCATGCGGGCCACGAGGCACACTCACTGGACCAGAGGTCCCCCTGAATTCCTTGGGGTCCCCCTGGAATCGCCTCTCGCCAAATGGCGTCTGCCCCTTTTGTACCCTTTCCCAGCATGCACAGCAGGCAGCCCACTGCACGGCTGCTGAAAGAGGACACCCAAGGTTCTGTGACACCCCCGTAATCCAGCCTGTGCCAGTGGTGACAGCGCCACCTGCAGGCAAAGGAGAACAAAACTGCCGGGCAGTAGCACACCCAGAGCAGAACAATAATTGAACACATTTGGTCTGAGCCCAACTACTGGCTCAGACCACCCTTAAATTTCCACATAGTGCCCCCAAATATGGGGGGGGACTACATATACAATCAGTGGTCTTGTAAAGTAGGAGGCTTTAGGTGGTGACTGTAGCAAACAAGAGAGTTGAAGTAGTTGAAGGTGTCCTATATCAGAGAAACTTTGGTCTTGACACATCTAAGTAGCAACTTTGAGTCTCTGATATATTGTATGGCAGAATACATGTCCTGGTGGAATTGGTGCAGGAAGGCGGGTCCTGACATTCCAGGAGTGAATTTCAGATTACCCAAAATCGGGTAGCATGGGGCTGGGGCTGGGGAGATATCATAAACTTGAAAGGCCATGGAGCAGATCTGCCAGGTACTTGCAAGGGTCAGATGATGGTGCATGTCAGGGGACAGAAGAGCAAGGCTTTATGGGAGTATGGCTATACGGGCTGTACGCGTATAGGGGATACCGTCTTTTCCGTGGAGATCCATTGCTTATAATATATTTTCCTACATAAATATGTATATAAAACCTGCGCTCGGTGCATACAATGTGAAAATGAAATAATTACAAAGTCAACAGCAGCACTCACAATATTGTACACAGCAATATACCAGAAATAAAATAAAACAAACATTCTTCCCACACCCTCCTGTATAAAATGTATTGCTAATATTTATTAATATCAGACATTGGAAAATTAATATAGTTACAGTTAGTCAGGTTGAAAAAGGCACAAGTCTATCTAGTTCAACCAAAAGGAAAAAAACAAAACAAATAGAAAATCTTGATATACACAATCCTATACTCATAATTGATCCAGAGGAAGGCAGAAAAAAAAGAATAAAGCATGATCCAATTTGCTCCAGCCAGGAAAAATAAAACTCCTTCCTGATCATCCAGGAGGCAATTGGATATTCCGTGGATCAACTACACAGGTGTAATTAACTAAAAGGTTAGCATCCAGTAATATTTTGTGTGTATTATAATGTATGTATAGAGCAATATTGTTCAAATCTGTAAAAAATTTCACAATGGAATATGCATTTGTCAGTGTAGATATAACCCCATATTAATGGGTAAACTATCATAGTTTTAAAATGTATTACTGGACATAAGGCATGGTGCTACCAACCATTATTATAAAATACCAAAGATATTGTAGATTGCATCAAATGTTGGCCAGTATATCACAGAATACGTATGTAGCCTAAAACAATGTTATAATACACAGCAATGGACACACTAACCCTATTATATATAAAATACACAATCTCTTTTGTTACATAGATAATGGGTGTGGTTGAAAAAACTGCCTTGGCAGTCCTTTTAAAATAGTTGGCATATACATGGTTAATGCAATCAGCACAAACATATGCAGAAAAGAGAGAGTGGGAGACTTTGAAATATTAAGAGATAGCCGGATTAGAATCCTCCCTCCTATTAATTTCAACATTATTAGAATTCTTTTTGAAGTATTTAGGCACTGACAATAGGGAAAGGCAGGGCAAATCTATTGAATATCAGTTAAACGGTAATAATTTAAGCTCTTGTGCTTCATGTATATGCATAGTTTTTTTTTTCCCAGTAGGACAAGTGTGAAAAGCTGCCTCCCTAAAACTTATGTAATTACGATCAAGGAAGGGAAAAGTTGGTGCTTTTAATAGCCTGACAGTAAATTCACAGCTTAGCATTTCCCCGGGCTTCTGTGTTGCATTATCAGCCCTCAAACTCTGCTGATGAGGAAGGCTGGAAAAGTTTCATGCTTTGGATATACTGTTTAGCTCATTAGCTTCTATGGAAGATTTTCTAAAAATTCAAATAGATAAATGATCTAGATAGCCAGTAATAATATGCAGCCGATATTCTATCTTTCCAGGGTTCCCAGAAAGGCCATGTAAATCTCAATATATTCTGCATGACTGACAGTTATAGCATGTCAGTTCACTATTCACTCTTTATTTAAAAAATGTTTACTATAGAAGCATAAAGCACATATCAGCTATAAGAAAAAGGAACCACATTCCATATGAATTTTTAGAAGGCTATCAGGAATTAGGCTTTTCCTATTAATTTCTTTTGCAGCAGAATATAAACAAAAGAGCCAACATTAAAAAATAAAAGAGATAAAAAACAGCGTGCAGGTCCCCCACCAATTCATACCAGGCCCTTTGGGTCTGCTTTGGATTCTGGGGGGGGACCTCACACCCAAAAAAAATGGCATCAGCTTCCCCGCAATCCATACCATGCCTTTCAGTTCAGGTATGGATTTAGGGGGGACCTCAGTAAAAAAAAAAAAAAAATTGGTGTAAGGTCTCCCCCCCCCTTTCCATACCAGACCCTTATCCGAGCATGCAGCCTGGCCGGTCAGGAAAGGGATGCATTCCAGTATGGAAATAAAACAAGCTTTACATAAGAAGAGATTATTAACATTATATACATCCAAAATACAAACAGGTATTATCAGCAAAGGGCCCGATAGGAGTCATATTGGAACTGTGCACATACCTGAGGATGAGGCGGTGTTTGTATTTGTGCCGGAGACCTGAAGACATGGTCAGTGGTTATAAGGGGATTCTCCAACTGTTGTCCGATCAGCCTGGGATGGAGCGGCTCACAGGAACTATGAGTCAGCCTATCTACTATGCGCTTTAGTCACTCCCTAGTAGTATAAACTTAAACTCTATTGCAATAAACAGGTTCACATACTAATATACAGGTGACCACTACATACATATAGTAGCAGAGACCTAGCTATCTGGCACTGTGCATGTCAAATAATAATAGATACTCCATAGACAGGGCATGTGGCTCGGTTTTTTCTCAGTCTATTTCCTGGAAACTCCCCTTTATAAAGATATCAAAGTCCTGTAATCTGGGGTTTATGACCTAGCTAGCAGGGACAGGAAGTGATTACATAAATAACTCTATGAGATTAAGCAACACAGCAATTTACAATTACAGACAGTAGGAGGCAGCAGATCCCTACACGTGTCAGATGCTGAAGCTTCTGAAGCTTCTGAAACAGCAAAGCTCTTTAAGAGAGAGGAGATGTGGAACAGGGAACAGGCATTATACCCCTTTGTTACTGTTTTTTTTGTGATAGAGGTGTTTTAAGTGACACTCTGCTTAAAACCTATATTTACAATTTAGACATTGATAGACTAAATCAAGTACACCCAACTTTACCTACATGTTGTAGCCATAGCAGAGGAGTCATAAATGGCCAATGGACGAGTTCCAGCATCAACTACAATGATTATGTATAGTGCTTCCCTATTGGCCAATAAATAGCATTTCCAATCATTGGACCAAGTACAACAATTACATGACAGTTGTACACAATGAATGGCTTTCATTTATAGCCATTCATTGTGTGTTGCTGTGTTGATCTGTTGTGTTGATCCCTGTGATTGGTCACAGTTATCACATGGTACAGACAGGGCCAATCACAGTACATCTTTACCATGTGATTGCTGTGGCCAACCACAGCTTCACAATAGTACACAGTGAATGAATGGATGCCATTCACAAAAAAGATCTGTTCACTGTTATAAACAATCATAGTGTGTAAAAAAAAAATATTCTGATCACTTCCCCAGAGCAGTACAAGGTCATTATGAAAACACTGTACTGCTATGGTCACAGTATGTAAAGCAATTCATAAAAAAAGAAGAAGATTGTAAAAAAAATATAAAATATATTAATTTTTTTTACAAGTACAAACAGGTAACCAAGGTACTGGATCAAAATTAACGTTTAGTAAAATCAGCAAATATAGTAGTTACACGGTCTGAGAGCTGAGAGAAGGATCACAAGCAGCAACAACACTGGCAGGAGTGTTGCAAGCCATCTGTCAACTGGGTGCGAGCCCTGCTCAGCCCTGCTCCAAAGCAATGATACACGTGCCAGAAACCAAGCACCAGAATTAAGAATTAAGAAGGCAGTGAAGAATCTGCCGGCCAACAACAGGGAGTCCGGAGCCGAATGATAGAGCTGCTGGGGGGGGGGCAATCATCAAACCGCGGCTGCAGTGTGTCCTCAAACACCCTGTGCGGTCCTGTGTGGAGGATGGGAGTGGGTAGGCTCTGCCCCTTTGTCAACGTCATCCCACAGCAGCTAAAAACTGGACTTATGCCTTGTACACACGATCGGATTTCCAATGGACTTGTTTCATCGGAAATTCCGATCATGTGTGGGCCCCATCAGACTTTTTTTCATCGGAGTAAAAAAATAGAACATGTTGGAAAAAAATCCGATGGGAAATTCCGATCGTCTGTGTGGAATTCCATCAGAGAAAAATCCACGCATTCTCAGAATCAAGTCGACGCATGCTCGGAAGCATTGAACTTAATTTTTCTCGGCTCGTCTGAGTGTTTTACGTTGCCACGTTTTGGACGGTAAGAATTTAGTCTGACAGTGTGTATACAAGACTGATGGAAGTCAGCTTCATCGGAATTCTGACGAAAAATTCCATCGGATTTTATTCCATCGGAAATCCGATCGTGTGTACAAGGCATTATAAACCATCACAAGGGGGAAACATTTTAAAAAGAGCTGCATGGGATATTTGGAGAGTAAAGACTAATAAAAAAAATATGATGGGATGCAGGTGTTGGCTACACACTGGGTTGATGAGCATTTGTTTTGTGCTAGTTGTTAACCAATGGAAGGATTGAAGGATCCTATGGTGATATATTTATACATGTCCCAACATAATCAATATGTTGGCAGTGATTGCCACTGTAGACTGAGTTCTATGGTCTGATCTTAATTTAGAATGAAAACACTGTGACAGGATACAGCATCGCTGCTCCTGATGTAGAGTGTTTTTTCTCAGCAAGTCTCATACTCAAGTTTGCATGCCATTTTTTTCTACTCCACTGGAATCCTTTATTAGCTATAGCACCAATATCATGCACATAGCAATACAAATACCGTATATGGTAATGCCACCTGCATGTGATACCTTTAAAGGGGTTGTAAACGCTCATGTTTTTTCACCTTAATGCATCCTATGCATTAGGGTGAAAAAACTTCTGGCAGTGACCGCCCCCCCCCCCGTTTTACTTACCTAAGCCCTGTATTTCCCTCGGCGCTGTCCCTCTCTGCACGGGGTCCTGGTTCTTGATTGGATAGATTGATAGCAGCGCAGCCATTGGCTCCCGCTACTGTCAATCAAATTCAATGATGCGAGCGCCGGGAGGCAGGGCCCAGTCCAGCATTTGTGTCTATGGACGCCAAATTCTGGATTCGGGAGCGCGTCCGCAAGGTAAACCCCTGGGAGACCACTTCTCCTAGGGGGTTATCTGATGCGAGGAGGATCGGGGCCACTCTGTGCAAAACGAGCTGCACAGTGGAGGTAAGTATGACATGTTTGTTATTTAAAAAAATAAAAAAATGAAGGGTTACAATCACTTTAAATTGACGTGCCATTTTTTTTTAAAACAAAGACAAGGAGGTCCTGAGGAAACGAATAGGCGAAATGCATCGACCTTTTGGATCATTTGCAAAGTTCAATAATGATGGTTATTAGCATGGCCTACACTGGATCTGTAACTGTACCGGCTTTAATAATTAACTTTTTTTAATTTTGTAATAAAAAGTTGTTATAATTTTATAATTTTGTGTGGTCGTCCCTCTCTGGTACCAGTATAGTCCAATATATTCAAATAATTTTTGCATGTAATAATAAACAAAAATTAGCACAAGAAAATAAAAAACAAATAAATTATAAAGCCCTGTACACACGATCGGATATCCAATGAAACTGTCTTCCATCAGTCTTGCCTACACACCATCAGTCCACAAACCGACCGCACCAAACGACGTGACGTACAACACGTACGACGGCACTATAAAGGGGAAGTTCAAATCGAATGGCGTCACCCTTTGGGCTGCTTTTGCTGATTTTGTGTTACCGCGTGTTAGTAAAAGTTTGGTGAGAGCCGATTCGCGCTTTTCGGTCTCTGTGCTTTTCAGTCCGTTACAGCATGACGAATGTGCTATCTCCATTACGAACGCTAGTTTTACCAGAACGAGCGCTCCCGTCTCATAATTCAGTCTGAGCATGTGTGGGTTTTTTAACGGATGGACTTGCCCATAGACGGAATCGGAATTTGCTTTCGGTTTTTTATCCATCGGAAAAATTTAAAACATGTTCTATTTTTTCACACCGATGGAAAAAAGACCGATGGGCCCATACACGATCGGTTTGTCCGATGAAAACAGTCCATCGGACTGTTTTCATTGGTCAAACCGATCGTGTGTACAGGGCTTTCGAATTTAAAAGATTCTAAAAACTGGAAGACATTTTTTATATATAAAATTTCAGATGACACAAAAAAAATCCATAAAAGGAAAGAAATTCAGACAAAAATTATTTTTTTACTTTTTTAACATTCAGCTATCAGCGGGGAGCCCTTTGGTTGTTAAGGACGCGGCGGCCAGCTTTCCAGCCTCCTCCTTAGCAACCAGCTATTTACAGTGTGTTTAATGAAGGAAAAAAAAGGGTTTAAAAACAGATGTCAGTCAATCGGAAGTATGGAGCCGTCGATCCCGCCGAAACTCCCTGCCCTCCCCTCCCTCTTACTCCCCCCTCTATCATTCTAACTCCCTATCTATTTCCCCTTCTTTTCCCACCTCTTTCTATCAGTCTTTTTCTGACACCTTGGTGTCATCCATCTCTATATATTACCCTGAAAAAAACGTTGGTATGCGGTGTTTGGTAGGTGCCACCCTTACAATACTAGGGAACAAAGCTATGACGGAAACAGTTTAAGATATGTACCGGTAAGTGTCATTCCCTACCTCTCTTTAGTTAGGTTCCTGCTAGTTAGGGTCACATTTGCCTCACATTTTTTCCTAAAGGTATGTGTATGACCCATAAAATGTTTTGTCGTTTACAATTTGTGGTTCCTGCCACAGTCTGGTTTGAAAAACAGGCTGTATTTGAATTAGAGGCAATAACCTATATTTTGATAATTTTCTCTATATGGCTGTTAAGGAACTTTGTTGGTTTTCTCGCTGTTACCCGTTGCCTTTTTGAAATGTTGGGTTTAATGTCTATCTCGGGATGTCAATATATACTGTATGTCCTGGTTTGCCATACTGAACATCCCGCATACCTTAAAGATTTTTTTAAAAAAACGGATGTCAGCAGATCGGATGTAGGCGGACCGTCTGCTAACATCCGTTTTTCGTCCGTTCCGGGTTTTGCGGATGAAAAAATTGTGTTTTTAACGGATGAAAAAATGGGGTTTCCTTCCGTCATAAAAAACGGAGCTTAGCGGAGGCAGATGTCAGCGGATGTCAGCGGATCCCATAGAGATACATGTATGTCCATTTTTCATCCGTCAACGGGTGGCTGAAAAATTGACATACGGAACTCCCGTGTGAAAGAGGCCTTAATGACAACATGCATGTGGAACAACTAGTGGCAAAAAATAATGATAGAATGGAACATTTCCAAAACACCTGGGCAACATTGATTTTCAAGTACTCCAAATTCCAAGCCAATTTCCAGATTGAATTTTCACATCTAACATATACATGAAAGCAGCCACCACCCCTGTCTCTCCTCCCCCTTCACCCTCCCTCCTTGGTCTTTCCTTTCCCTCTTTTCCAGGCTGCTGCCTGATCTTCTCTCTGCCTGTATATCCATTTGTGCTGCCTGCGCGTCTGCTGTGTTTTGGAAGGGCAGACAGCCTTTGTTATTTCTGTATAGGGACCAGGTGGTGTTTAGTCCTATTACTTTTTTTAAGGTAGTAACTAGTGATGAGCCGAACACCCCCGGGTTCGGTTCGCACCAGAACCCGCGAACGGACCGAAAGTTCGCACGAACTTTAGAACCCTATTAAATACAATGGATGCGAACGTTCGAAATCTAAAGTGCTAATTATAACGACTATTATGCATGTTATTGTCCTAAAAAGGGTTTGGGAACCCGGGTTCTGCACCAGGGGATATGTATCAATGCAAAAATAAGTTTTAAAAATGGCCGTTTTTTGGGAGAAGTCATTTTAATGATGCATAAAGTGAAAAAAAAAAGTAAAATATTCCTCTAAATATCGTACCTGGGGGTGTCTAAAGTATGCCTGTGAAGTGCCACGTGTTTCCCGTGTTTAGAACTGTCCCTGCACAAAATTACATTTCTAAAGGAAAAAAAGCCATTTAAAACTGCTTGCGGCTTTAATGTAATGTCTGGTCCCGGTAATATGGATGAAAATCTTTGAGAAAAATGGCATGGCTACCCCATCAGCCCCAACACCCCCTACCCCAGCCCATTACCAGCCCCTTTGGGTCTTGTATGGATATTAAGGGGAACCCCGCACACAAAATAAAAAAGGCCCTATATACTCTGAACAGCTGTATACAGGCGGTGCATACAAGACAGGGACTGTAGGTTTGTTCTTATGTAGAATCTGTTTGTAATTTTGAACAGGTACATTGTTTAAGTGTAGCTCCAGGCAAAAAATCTATTTTTAAGCTTTTTGGAAAACATAGGGAAGGGTTATCACCCCTGTAACATTTGTTTTGCTGTCTGTGCAGTGTGCACCTGTTCAGAACAGTTCACCTCACTTTCCGTCCTAATGACAAAAGTTTTTTGAAAATTTGCGTTTTTTATTGAAACAAGAATTGGTGATAAAGCATCAGTGGAGAGGAGACACTTTTTTTTCCCATATTAACTCTCACAGGAGAGAATTTGCCTTCCTAGGGGTAGATTTCCTCTCACTTCCTGTTGTATCCTTCCGTTTGCAAGGAGGAGTCGTTTATAAGTTGGATGTTTGAAAGTAGGGGCCTGCCGTATATACTCAGCTGAAATTTGCCCCTTACATGTTGGTGTTGCCACAACACTGTGAGCCCTCACAGTTACTCTTGGTGGGCGCATGAATGGGCCCTGCTGTGAATTATTAGATCAAGAATTGTAATTGCATGCCCCTGTTGAACAGGGGCTGAAAAATTGGGCCTTTGGTGGTGGTGGTGGTGGTGTTGACACAACACTGTAAGGCCTCACAGTTACTCTTGGTGGGTGCAGGAATGGGCCCTGCTGTGAATTATTAGATCAAGAATTGTAATTGCATGCCCCTGTTGAACAGGGGCTGAAAAATTGGGCCTTTGGTGGTGGTGGTGTTGACACAACACTGTAAGGCCTCACAGTTACTCTTGGTGGGCGCAGGAATGGGCCCTGCTGTGAATTATTAGATCAAGAATTGTAATTACATGCCCCTGTTAAACAGGGGCAGAAAAATTGGGCCTTAGGCACTGGTGCCACAACACTGCAACCCCTCACACATACTGTACTTGGAGCACAGCAATGAGCCCTGTTGCAAAGTATTGCATCAAAAATTGTAATTACACGCCCCTGTTAAACAGGGGCTGAAAAATTGGGCCTTAGCCACTGGTGCTGGTGCCATGACACTGCAACCTCTCCCAGATACTCTAGTTGGAGTGCAGGAATGAGCCCTGCTGCAAAGCATTGCATAAAAAATTGTAATTACATGCCCCTGTTAAACAGGGGCAGAAAAATTGGGCCTTAGGCACTGGTGGCGGCACCCAGAAACAAAAATGTTCTTCCAAGTGCCAGGTTCCACCTCCATGCTGACACAATCCTCCTCCTCCTCCTCCTCCTCCTCTTCCTGTGCGATGGGTGGGACAGAAGGAACACTGTCTGGGTAAAGGGGGCCTTGAGAGGCAAGGAAGTCCTCCTCTTCCTGCCTCTGTTCTGCCTCAAGTGCCCTGTCCATTATTCCATGCAGCGTATGTTCCAACAGGTGGACAAGAGGTACAGTGTCACTGATGCATGCACTGTCACTGCTCACCATCCTCGTGGCCTCCTCAAATGGTGCCAGGACAGTGCATGCATCCCTGATCATGAAAAAAACCCGAGCTCCCCTGACCCTGTCCTGGTACCGTAGTCGCACAGGTACTCATTGATGGCCCTCTGCTGCGTGTGCAGCCGCTGCAGCATGGCCAACGTTGAGTTCCACCTGGTGGGCATGTCACATATAAGGCGGTTTTGGGCAGGTTCAACTCCTTTTGCAGCTCAGCCAGGCGAGCACTGCCATTATAAGATCTGCGGAAATGCACACAGACTTTCCTGGCCTGCCTCAGGACATCCTGTAAGCCCGGGTACCTGCCCAAGAACCGCTGCACCACCAGGTTAAGGACGTGAACCACACAGGGCACATGGGTCAGTTGTCCCTGTCGGAGAGCGGAGAGGAGGTTGGTGCCATTGTTGCAAACTACCATTCCTGGCTTAAGCTGGTGTGGCGTCAACCACCTCTCGGCCTGCCCCTGCAGAGCAGACAGAACCTCTGCCCCAGTGTGGCTCCTGTCCCCCAAACACACCAGCGCAAGCACGGCATGGCATCTTTTAGCCTGCGTACTTGCGTAGCTCCTTGAACGCCTACGGAGCACCGCTGGTTCCGAGGAAGAAGAAGAGGAGGGGGTGGAGGAGAGAGGTGTGTCACAACCAGTAGTAGCATTTTGGAGGCGTGGCGGTGGAACAACCTCCAACACTACTGCACCTTGTCCTGCATCCTTCCCAGCTACCAAAAGAGTGACCCAATGGGCCGTGAAAGAAAGGTAACGTCCCTGTCCATGCCTGCTGGACCATGAGTCAGCGGTAATATGCACCTTACCGCTGACCGCCCTGTCCAGCGAGGCCAAGACATTGCCTTCCACATGCCGGTAGAGAGCCGAAATCGCCTTCCGTGAGAAAAAGTGGCGTTTGGGAACCTGCCACTGAGGAACATTGCACAAACTCACGGAAGGGGGCAGAGTCTATCAACTGAAAAGGCAGCAGTTGAAGCGCTAGCAATTTAGCCAAGCTAGCATTCAACCGCTTAGCATGTGGATGGCTGGGAGTGAACTTCTTTCGACGGTCCAGCAGCTGGGGCAGGGAAATTTGCCTGCTAGAATCGGACGTTGGTGTACTGCTAGCAGAGTGCCCGCAAGTACTTGGCTGTGACACACCTAATTCTACACCTTCATTCCTCTCAGTGCAGGTTTCAGAGAGGACTGAAGGTATAGTGGGGTTGGAGATCCCAGCTGATGCGGTGCAAGGAGAGGTCCGCTTTGTTCTTTGGTGTGGGTCTTTAAGGTAGGCTTGCCAACGAGCTGCATGGCAGGTCAACATATGTCTGGTCAAGCATGTGGTGCCCAAGCGGGTGATGTTTTGGCCACGCGATATACGCTTGAGACATATGTTGCAAACAGCAGCTGTGCGATCTGATGCACTCGACTCAAAAAAGGCCCACACCAAAGAACTTTTTGAATAATGGGCAGAGGCAGCGCCCTGCACAGGCGGAGCTCTGCGGTGTGATTCCGTCGGTGTGCTGCCCTTGCGCTGGCCCCCCGAGGGCATCCTGCCTCGTTGGAGATGTGCCTCCTCCTCATCCTCCTCCTCCTCTCTCCTATTAGGCACCCACGTGGAGTCAGTGACCTCATCATCCCCTCCCTCCTCATCACTGGAGCCAATCTGGCAGTATGCTGCAGCTGCTGGAACATGACTGCCAGATTGGTGTCCTTCTTGAGCATCCCCTCTCTCTGCTCTCACGCTACTGCCTTCCTCTAGCTGGGTATCATCATCAGACCCTTCGAAACGCTGGGCATCCTCCTGGAGCATGTACCCAACACTGTGCTCAAACAGTTTGGGGGACTCCTCAGGAGGACATGGTTGGTCTAAGGAAGGAGTGACTGATGATGACATTGATACCAGGGAAGAGGACGCTTTGGCAGCTGCTTTGCCAGTACCCTGAGCCTGGGTGAGAGAGGATGAGGAGGATGAGGAGGGCTTGGTCATCCACTCTACCAAGTCTTCGGCATGATGCGGCTCAACACGTCCAGCTGCCGAAAAGAAGGACAAGCGTGTCCCATGGCCACGTGCTGATGGCGATGCACTGCATACACGACCAGCACTGTTGTCTCTAGACACAGAGCCTGCTTGCCCTCTTTTATTGGCTCCTGACTGTCTGCCTCTCCTTGTGTGCCTTCCAGACATTCTAATGGCCTGCAGGGAAATGGGAAAACCAGCAATAAGGCCTAGCTTCAGGAGTATATTTTGCAGGAATCACACTACGCCTGCTGTAGGTGCAGCAAATGCCTGTTGGTGTAACACACCAGGAAAACGCAGCAATACAGGCTAACTTCAGGTTTACTATGATCAGGAGGCACACTCCGCCCGCTGTAAGTGCTGAAAATGCCTGTGGTGTAACACACCAGGAAAAAGCAGCAATACAGGCTAACTTCAGGTGTAATATGATCAGGAGGCACACTCCGCCCGCTGTAAGTGCTGCAAATGCCTGTTGGTGTAACACACCAGGAAAACGCAGCAATACAGGCTAACTTCAGGTGTAATATGATCAGGAGGCACACTCCACCCTCTGTAAGTGCTGCAAATGCCTGTTGGTGTAACACACCAGGAAAAAGCAGCAATACAGGCTAACTTCAGGTGTAATATGATCAGGAGGCACACTCCGCCCGCTGTAAGTGCTGCAAATACCTGTTGGTGTAACACACCAGTAAAAAGCAGAAATACAGGCTAACTTCAGGTGTAATATGATCAGGAGGCACACTCCGCCCGCTGGAATTCTTGCAAATGCCTGTTGGTGTAACACACCAGGAAAAAGCAGCAATACAGGCTAACTTCAGGTGTAATATGATCAGGAGGCACACTCCGCCCACTGTAAGTGCTGCAAATGCCTGTTAGTGTAACACACCAGGAAAACGCAGCAATACAGGCTAACTTCAGGTGTATAAGGTGCAGGAGGCTTAGCAACAATGACACTGACACTGTCCCCTGCCTATCCTTCTCTCTCCCTGCACACAAGGTTTATCAAAGTATATGACACTGACACTCTCCCTGCCTATCCTTCTCTCTCCCTGCACACAAGGTATAGCAAAGAATATGACACTGACACTGTCCCCTGCCTAATCTTCTCTCTCCCTGCACACAAGGTTTATCAAAGTATATGACACTGACACTCTCGGTGCCTATCCTTCTCTCTCCCTGCACACAAGGTTTAGCAAAGAATATGACACTGACACTGTTCCCTGCCTATCCTTCTCTCTCCCTGCACACAAGGTTTATCAAAGAATATGACACTGACACTCTCCCTGCCTATCCTTCTCTCTCCCTGCACACAAGGTTTAGCAAAGAATGTGACACTGACACTGTCCCCTGCCTATCCTTCTCTCTCCCTGCACACAAGGTTTAGCAAAGAATATGACACTGACACTCTCCCTGCCTATCCTTCTCTCTCCCTACACACAAGTTTGAGGTACAAATAGCACTGACACTTTCCCTGCCTATGTAACTCTTTCCCTGCACCAGAACACACTACACAAGGCCGCCATGCTGGCGGCCTTTTATAGTGTGGGGCGTGTGCTAAACCCCCTGAGCTATAATTGGCCACAGGCAACCTGCCTGTGGCCAATTATGGCTCTCCTAGCTGCCGGCGCTGTGATTGGCCAAGCATGCGGGGTCACAGTGCATGCTTGGCCAATCACAGCGCTGGGATTGCACTGTGATGGCGCAGTGTATTGTGGGCCATTCGCGTCACTCGAATTTGGCGCGAACGGCCCAAATCGTTCGATGTTCGCCGAACGGTCGAACAGCCGATGTTCGAGTCGAACTTATGTTCGACTCGAACACCGAGCTCATCCCTAGTAGTAACCAGTTTGAATTGCCACCCTTTCTGTGCTTGCCTTACCAGGATGACCTTGCAAGAAAAACAAAACAATAACTTTGAAAATAATAAAATATGTAAAATAACTGTACCTCAAACAGAACATTGCCTCCAGTTTACAACAGTTGATGTCACAATCCAGTCTGTTCCTCAAATTTGTTTAATCTCAAAGGGAAGATATGAATAAGGGCAGATGGCCTGTTGTCTGAGGATTAAAAATGTTTTTTTTCTAATTTTTAAACAATGTGTAAACATGGAAATAATAAAACATTTTAAATAATTGTATATATGCGGGCAGTCAAACATAGTCAATGTGAGAGGTACGGTCACAGTGAAATGGAGTAATTAGAGAACATCAAGTTCTGCTACAAATTGGGGAAAACGGCAACGGAGACACAAGAAATGTTGGTGCAAGTGTACAGGACGGAAGCCGTGAGCAGAAAATGAGTTTACAACTGGTTCAAACACTTTCACGACAGGAAGGAAACGACTGAGGATGAGCCACATTCAGGTCGGCCGTCGACAAGCAGAACCCCCAGACATGATCGAGTAAATGCGATAAATGCTGGCACGAGATTGACGACTGACTCTACGATTGATGGCAGGGGAATTTGGAATCAGCAAGGACACAGTGCAACCCATCGTTTGCGAAGATTTGGGTAAGTGGAAGATCTGTTCCCGGTTCTGCGAACCATCGTCACAGGGGATGTAACCTGGTGCTGCCAGTGCAATCTGGAATCAAAACGGCAAGTGCGGCATACCTGTTCTCGATCATCCACCGTACTCCCCTGATCTGGAGTCTGCGAACTTCTTCCTGTTTCCTTGCCAAAAGAGCATCATTGTGGCATTTTGTGGACGTGGTGGCAATTCAAGAATGTGTAACAATGATTATG
Source organism: Rana muscosa (assembly GCA_029206835.1). NCBI lineage: Eukaryota > Metazoa > Chordata > Amphibia > Anura > Ranidae > Rana > Rana muscosa. The sequence goes on from CM055122.1 coordinate 839,687,764, forward strand.
CAATCAATTCCTAAAGAGGCCTTTGCTGACAGTTTCCAGTAGCTTTATGAACATTGCCAAGAGTGTGTAGTAAAGGATGCCGAGTATTTTGAAGACCAATAAAGGTAAGTTGTATCTTCTGTTTTGTTTGTTTTCTGATACCATTCACCAAACATATTACAGTACACACCTCATATACTGTTGAGTCATCTGGGGTCTTTTAATTCTTGTAACCAAAACATCTGCCTGTACATTTAAGACAATTCTTGCTGTCCGATATCTTGCTTTTTTTTTAACCCATCATGAATATGTATTCATTATAAAATATTCATAGGAAAACATAAGATGTCTATCTCAGTTCACTGATATATTTTTGTCATTTATGTTTATAGAAACAGGTGAAGTTAACCGGGTCCTGCCTGGCCTATAGAAAAAAGAAAATGAAGCGCTTAAGCCGCTTACACACGATCGGTTTTACCGATGAAAACAGTCCGATGGATTTTTTTCATCGGACAAACCGATCGTGTATGGGCCCCATCGGTCTTTTTTCCATCGGTGTCAAAAAATAGAACATGTTTTAAAATTTTCCGATGGATAAAAAACCGATAGCAAATTCCGATCGTCTATGGGCAAGTCCATCGGTTAAAAAACCCACGCATGCTCAGAATCAAGTCAACGCATGCTCAGAAGCATTGAACTTAATTTTTCTCGGCTCATCGGAGTGTTTTACGTCACCGTGTTTGGAACGGTCGGTTTTTTGACTGATGGTGTGTAGGCAAGACTGATGGAAATTAGCTTCAACGGTTTTCCGATGGAAAAATCCATCAGTTTAAAAACCATAGGAAATCCGATCGTGTGTACAGGGCTTAAGTGTCCAAAAAATCTGGGGAGAACCCACATTTCATGTGTGCAAAAAAATAATTAATATAGAACCAATTACAGTCCTTATAAGTGTAATATATGACTAAAAATTGCCCATAATACAAAATGTGCAATCCATAAATAATAAACTGAGTTGGAACCCAAATTGATCATACACAGCTCCTTCAAAGTTATAAATGCTGTGAGGGGGTTAGCTCGGCAGCGGGTGTGTGTGACCCCCGGGATGGGCTCCCCACACAAAAACAGGCCCAGCAAACGGAGGTTGTGGTTTTCAAAATCAAAAAAAAGGTGCGGTTTATTTTCTATTTACAGTGACAAAACACAGCAAAGCCAAAAGAAACATAAACAAAATAAATCCTGGTCAACTTGACCTCTGACTAAACATACAGGTTTCCTAACTAACAACTGGGATCAGCCTAGTGCTGTCCTAGTCCCTAAGTCCCTGGTTTTAAATGTCCAAGCAAATAGCCACACAGGCTTTGTCTCACCGCACAGGGGTTCACTCTCCCTAGACAGTCCACACAGGTCTGGGTCCAGGCATGAGCAAACACCTAATGAAGCTGGGAGTTTTTATAGAGGCCTTAAACGAGCTGACAAGCTTCAGCTGGTCTCATCAACTCCCTGTCTGCACGACGCCCCACACTCTCCCTAGACATATGAGTCATCCATGAGCCCACTAGCCTTAGCTGGGCTTATACAACTCTCCACCTAGTTGTATAAGTCGGCGTAAAGCCTGAATCTGGGCGAAATATATCTACCCCCCTGGATGCAACCAGGTGACTTTACCTTCCTGCTGTCACATACCCCCCCTCTTGTTTTAACCTCGGGGTTGGAACACCAGCAATCAGGCATTCATGTACTCGAGACAAAGCATCCACATTCCCCATTTGAACGCCAGGGCGATGCTTTACTGTGAAGTTGAATTCCTGGAGGGCCAGGAACCACCTATTCACTCTTCTATTTGTTTCCTTGTTTTGAGCCATCCACTTTAACGGAGCGTGATCCGTAACCATGTCAAAGTGCCTACCTAGCAGGTAGTACCGAAGGGAATCTAGAGCCCACTTCACCGCTAAACACTCCTTTTCAACGGTGGCGTAATTTACCTCATGGGACTTCAACTTCCTGCTGAGGTAAATGACTGGGTGCTCTTCCCCGTTCCAGACCTGGGACAATACTGCTCCTAACCCCACATCTGACGCATTACTTTGTACGACAAAGTCTTTAGAGAAGTCGGGTGAGTACAACACTGGCTGGCTACATAAGGCTTGTTTCAAGAATTGGAATGCTGCCTCAGCCTCGGGGGTCCATTTAATCATGACCGACCCTTTCCCCTTCGTTAGGTTGGTTAGGGGCACAGCCTTAGAAGCAAAGTGGGGAATGAATCGCCGATAATACCCAGCGATTCCCAGAAAGGCTCGTACCTGCTTCTTGCTGTTGGGACGTGGCCAACTCTGGATGGCCTCGACTTTGTTGAGTTGGGGTTTTATTACTCCCCTCCCAATGGTGTACCCAAGATATTTGGCCTCCTCCTGCCCAATGGTACACTTCTTGGGGTTAGCCGTAAACCCCGCTTCCCGAACAGAGTCCAGGACTGCTTGCACTTTTGGCAGATGTGAGGCCCAATCTGTGCTATGGACAATTACGTCATCCAGGTAAGCCGCAGCATACTTCCGATGGGGCCTCAGCATCTGGTCCATTTTCCGCTGGAATGTGGCCGGCGCATTCTGTAACCCGAACGGCATTCTTTTATATTGGAACGCCCCGTCTGGGGTTACAAATGCGGTTTTCTCTTTGGCCAATTTGGCCAGGGGGATTTGCCAATACCCTTTTGTGAGGTCAAGAGTCGTCATGTATCGGGCTGTTCCCAGCCGGTCGATCAACTCATCTATACGTGGCATGGGGTAGGTGTCAAATTTTGTAACTTTGTTCAACTGACGAAAATCGTTACAAAATCGCCAGCTCCCATCCGGTTTAGGCACCAACACAATGGGACTAGACCAATCACTTTGGGACTCCTCTATCACCCCTAAGTTCAGCATTTTCTGTACTTCCTCCCGTATTGCCTCCCGTCGGGCCTCTGGGATCCGATAGGGTTTTAACTTCACCCTTTCACCGGGCGGGGTAATGATGTCATGCTCTACCCCAAATGTTTGTCCCGGCAGCTCAGAGAATACCTCCTTGTTGCGAAGCACAAACTCCTTAACCTCCTGTTGTTGGGGTTGTGACAAGGTGGCTGCTATTCCAACCTCAGGAATCACGCAACCAGTTTGAGCTGGTGACCAAGTGTCTGCGACTAGGGACTCTCTATCCCTCCAGGCTTTCAACAGATTAACGTGATAGATCTGTTCGGGCTTTCGCCTTCCTGGTTGTCTGACCTTGTAATTCACTTCGCTCACTTTTTCCATTATCTCGTAGGGGCCTTGCCATTTGGCAAGGAATTTACTTTCAACCGTAGGGACAAGTACCAGTATCCTATCCCCCGGGGAAAAGGTACGGGTCTTGGCTCCACGGTTGTACACTCTCTGCTGTGCTAACTGCGCTTGGGCCAAATGTTCCTTCACGATGGGCATTACCTGTGCAATTCGGTCTTGCATCAGGGCGACATGCTCAATCACACTCCTGTGGGGAGAACTCTCACTTTCCCAAGTTTCCTTGGCAATATCCAACAGCCCTCTTGGGTGTCTCCCATACAGTAACTCAAAGGGGGAGAATCCCGTAGAGGATTGGGGCACCTCCCTAATAGCAAACATCAGATAAGGAAGTAGACAGTCCCAATCCTTTCCATCTCTATCCACCACTTTCTTCAACATTTGTTTTAGGGTTTTGTTGAATCTTTCAACCAGCCCATCGGTTTGGGGGTGATACACAGATGTACGTAATTGCGTCACTTTGAACAATTTACACAGCTCTTTCATAACCCGGGACATAAAGGGTGTACCTTGGTCCGTAAGCAGTTCTTTACAAATACCCACCCGGCTAAACACAAGAGATAGCTCTTTGGCTATGGTTTTGGCCGAGGTATTTCGGAGAGGGATCGCTTCTGGATAACGGGTGGCATAGTCCATTATAACTAATATGTACTGGTGCCCCCTAGTGGACTTGATTATAGGACCTACCAAATCCATGGCGATCCTCTCAAACGGGACCTCAATGATGGGTAGAGGGACCAGTGGGCTACGGAAATGTGGCATCGGGGCCGACCTCTGACACACAGGGCAGGAGGAACAATAATTTTCTATGTCCTTCATCACCCCCGGCCAATAGAATCTCTGTAATACCCTCTCTCGGGTTTTCTCTGTCCCCAGATGACCTCCAAGAATGTGCCCATGGGCCAACTCCAACACCAACTTCCTGTAAGGTTTGGGCACCACAAGCTGCTCAATGGTTTCTTCTGCCCTTTTTGCCACCCGATACAGTAGGTCCTTCTCTACGCTGAAGTATGGGTAAGTGCAGGTATTATCTGGGTTCACTAACTCGCCATCTATTTTCAGTACGTTTTCCCGTGCCTTTATTAGGGCGGGGTCTTTCAACTGTTCTGTGGCAAAGTTTTCCCTGTGAACCTCAAGATCAGAAAACTCCACAGACGGTAGGTTTTCGTCTGAGGAGGTGGGCTCCTCTCCAGTTTCTTGAGTCTCCCCTGCCAATACTGATAAGGGAAATTCCGGAGAGTCCTCACCACTCTCAGGGGAGTTCTGGCTATCACATTCCTGGTACACAGGGGCACCAGTGGGGGGCTCAGGATCATCCCACAGTTCCCAGAACTTCGGAAAATCCCTTCCCACAATGGCGTCATACGGTAACTGAGATACTAAGCCCACTGGATGAGAGAGGGTACCTTTGGGGGTCTCGAAACACACTGTAGTCACTGGATACTCTTGGGTGTCCCCATGCACACAAATAACAGCTACCTTGCTATTCCCAGAGACCTCTGTTTTAACTAACTCAGCCTTTATCAGGGTCACAAGGCTACCTGAATCCAGCAATACCACAACATTTCTACCATTAACACACATTTTGCATAAATGTTTCTCAGTTCCTCGAATGGCAGTGCATGCGACTGTCGCACACAGCGACTGACGTCTGCCCGTCAGAAAGTCACACTGCATGGGTTCCTCCACAACCGGGCAATTGGCTGCAATATGTCCCGCTTGCCGGCAGCGGTAGCAAACGTCCCTTCTTGCCGCCTCTTGAGCCGCTGATTTCCCAGGCTGTTCTCGCCAAACTTGGGGTAGAGCTCCCACCCTCTCACTCTCTCCACCCCTCCTCTTATCCGCCCCTGGGGATGGTCTGGTCTTAGGGTGGAAAGTCTGAGTGTCTCTGGAAGAGGCCGTCAGGTTCTCTGTAGCCAAGTATTTCTCCACACGATCCACAAGACCATCGGCCGTCTCTGGGTCTCCATGGCTTACCCACTTTTGGATGGCAGTAGGAAGAGCTCTCAAAAACCGATCCATTACAACACGTTCCACAATCTTTGGTGCGGACAAAGTCTCTGGCTGTAGCCACTTTCTGCTCAGGTGAATGAGATCATACATTTGAGACCTGGGGGGTTTTCCAAGCTGGAAAGTCCAGTTATGCACACGCTGAGCCCGGACAGCCTGGGTGACACCCAGCCTTGCCAATATCTCAGCTTTTAGCATCACATAGTCTTTTGCTTGGTCAGGCTCTAGGTCATAGTAAGCCTTCTGCGATTCACCAGTTAACAGAGGAGCCACCAGTCCAGCCCACTGCTCCTCAGGCCACTTTTCTCTTTCAGCAGTCCTTTCAAATGTGGTCAAAAATACCTCTGGATCATCCTCTCCAGTCATTTTTGTCAATAAACGACTCACCCCAAAGGACGCGGTATTAGTGGGACGGCTTTCCTCACTGGTCTGCGGACGTTGCTGCATTACTGCTTCCATTTGTTGTAGTCTCTGCTCTTGCTTCTGTAACAGGTCTATGAAGCGGGCCTCAGATTGCTGCTGGGCTTGTTGCTGAGCTTCCAGACTCTGTTGGTGAGCTTGCTGCTGGGCTGCAAGGCTCTGTTGATGAGCTTGCTGCTGGGCTGCGAAGTTCTGTTGTTGAGCTGCAAGGCTCTGTTGATGAGCTGCAAGGCTCTTTTGCAAACCTGCATTTGTCTGCTGTTGATTGGCATTTGCTAGAGCCAGCTGCTTCAGTATCTCCTCCATGCTGGCTTAAAAAAAACTGCCACTGGTTCTCCACCAACTGTGAGGGGGTTAGCTCGGCAGCGGGTGTGTGTGACCCCCGGGATGGGCTCCCCACACAAAAACAGGCCCAGCAAACGGAGGTTGTGGTTTTCAAAATCAAAAAAAAGGTGCGGTTTATTTTCTATTTACAGTGACAAAACACAGCAAAGCCAAAAGAAACATAAACAAAATAAATCCTGGTCAACTTGACCTCTGACTAAACATACAGGTTTCCTAACTAACAACTGGGATCAGCCTAGTGCTGTCCTAGTCCCTAAGTCCCTGGTTTTAAATGTCCAAGCAAATAGCCACACAGGCTTTGTCTCACCGCACAGGGGTTCACTCTCCCTAGACAGTCCACACAGGTCTGGGTCCAGGCATGAGCAAACACCTAATGAAGCTGGGAGGTTTTATAGAGGCCTTAAACGAGCTGACAAGCTTCAGCTGGTCTCATCAACTCCCTGTCTGCACGACGCCCCACACTCTCCCTAGACATATGAGTCATCCATGAGCCCACTAGCCTTAGCTGGGCTTATACAACTCTCCACCTAGTTGTATAAGTCGGCGTAAAGCCTGAATCTGGGCGAAATATATCTACCCCCCTGGATGCAACCAGGTGACTTTACCTTCCTGCTGTCACAATGCATAGGGTACTCTTACCAGAGCCGGTGGACCCACTTGTCAGCGACAGTGGGTCGTAAAGGCATGAGAACTCAACGGGGCAAACTCTGCAACTTGTCTGGAGATTTTCCACCTCTGGGATCCTGGATCGAAGTCCGAACTCAAGCAGTGTTGATCGCGATCACCATATCCCGAATCAAGGCAGAACTCTCTGAGGAACTCACCACCACGGTGATGCCACCGATGTTGTAAAATGGACCCGTAAAACAAAGATTGTTCAGATCCTAGAAAGGGCCAATAGGCCAAAAACTTCCCAGTGATGGATTCACCGTGCATAGGAGAAAAGGGGAAAAAAGGGAGGGAGGACTCCAATCGTGTAAATAAGTTTATGAAGGTTTATTGTATAAAAACCATCAATAAAAAGTGATCACATAACAATTCAATAAAATAAGGCAATAAATGAAGTGGTAAAATACCAGCCCAATAGCAAGATGACGCCGTCCGGAACCTCTCGTTGATCCATCACATGATGTCCTCCCGGATTGCGCCCCGCAAGTGGCCGCTGGGCCAGGCAGTAGCGTGATCAGTCACCGGCTGCGTCCACTGGACACAGCCGATGATTGATCACTGTACCGGCCCGCTGCTGGTACCATGTGACCACTGTAACCAATCACAGCAGGTCACATCACAGTTGTAAGCAATGGATGGCTTCCTTTCAAGCCATCCATTGTATACAATTGTGTTGCTAGCTGCAATTGGTCAGTGTGATCACATGGTACAGACTGGGCCAATCACAGCCCATCTGTACTATATGATTAGTTCTGGCCAATCACAGCTAATCACATCAAAACAAACTAAAATAATCAATTTAATTTGGTATTGCATATAGCAATAATATTTTATTTAATTGATTCATTCATTTTTTAGTAATGAAATTCATTTGTAAAAAAAAAAAAACCTGACCACTTTCCCAGAGTAGTAGTACACCAGTCAGTGTCTCAGATCACCTGGTATATAATGATATTGTACTGCACTACACTGTATGTAAAATAAATAATTCTAATAATTTCTTTATTTTTCAAAAACGTATGAAAAAAATTACAACTTCAAAAAACTTGCAATGCCTCTTGCTAAATACATTGGACTGTCTACTTTTGCAAAGGGGTCATTTGGGGGATATCTGTACTGTCCTGACATTTTTGGGCCTCAAGAAATGAGATAGGCCATCAGTACATCAGGATTGATAAATTCAGATATATACCATAATTTGTGGTCTGTATAACTTTCCTACAGACTAAATAGTTAATACTGATTTGGGTTATTTTCACCAAAGAAATGTAGCAGTACATTTTGACCTAAATTCACAAAGAAAGCTTATTTATTTGCAACATTGTATAACAGAAACAAAGAAAAACGTGTCAAATTTTTTTTGGGACTTTTTCATTTATTTTGCAAAAAATTAAAAACCCAGTGGTGAATAAATATCACCAAAAAAAAGCTATATCTGTGTGAACAAAATGCTAAAATTTTAGTTTGGGTACAGTGTTGCATGACTGTGCAATTGTCATTCAAATTGTGACAGCGCTGAAAGCTGAAAATGTACCTGAGTAGGAAGGGGGTAAAAGTGCCCGGTGTTGAAGTGGTTAAATAAATCAATTTTATTTTTTTGTATCTAGCTTTGCACCTGATTGACAGGAAATAAAGTTTCAATTGGAGAACTGCTGTTATTTCATGTTCAGTAAATTTGTCTAGGACTCCAGCTTTCCTCGTCACCACCAGCACCACAACCCTTCTCCCCCTCCTCCTAACTGCCAGCACTCCAACACTCTTCGTCCCTACATCAGCACCCAAAACCTCCTCATCATTGCTAGCACCTCAAGCCCCCTTCTCCTTTTTAAAAAAAAAATCTGGTAATTTTTAAGAAAAAAAAATTATTAACAAGGAAAAAAGAAAAACGTCTATTACAGCATGCAGATTTGCCAAAGAGAGCAAAGAATGCACATAATACTCAGTGTAATTTGAAATAAAACATAGACAGAAAATGATTTCATTACAGAAAATTATTGGACTCTCAGTCCGTACAAACACAAATATAAGTTACCGAATACTAAGAATAACCATCTCACAGTGAACAACACCACTTAGACAGATCAAAGAATTTCATGTACAGTATATTGCTATTACAGTGCATTTGTTGAAAAAACATCATTATGCATACCTCCCAACTTTTTGAGATGGGAACAAGGGACACCTATTAGCAAAAGTGTGTAGGCATAGGACACACCCCCTGCCACGCCCCCTTAAAGAAGAATTCGAAAAAAAATATTAGTTAAGCCCACAAGTGCTTTTTTTTACCACTACTATTTATTTATACTGGATTTTTAAATTTACAAATGCAGTAATTTAGAAATTGGATGAAAGGTTTAGCAATGGGAAACATTTTTTGAAAGATAAAAAGTGCATTTTATATACAACTATATACTGTAGATCAGACCAAAATCAGGACAATTGAGGAGGAAAGAGGGACAGAGGGACTTTGTTCCAAATCAATGACAGTCCCTCGAAATCAGGGACAGTTGGGAGCTATGCATTAAATACTGTCTTTCATATCAACAAGACAAATACCTATCTTTGAGCATCCACCCCCTGAGGTATAGAGGAATGTGTTGATTCGTTAAACTCTAGCCACAGTGACCACATTTTTTTAAATTTTGTAGGGTACCCCCTGTGTTAACTCCTCTGATATTAAACCTTTGTTTTGTTTTTTGTAACTAAAATAATAAACATGTTATACTTACCTGCTCTGTGCAATGGTTTTGCACAGAGCAGCCACAATCCTCCTTTTCTGGGGACCCCCGCCGGCATTCCAGGCCCCTCCTTTTCAGGAAGTGCCCCCAGGGAAAGCCTTTTTTCCCTGGGGGCACCGGTGCATGCTCGCTCCTGAGCCACCCAGTCTGCATCTATTGAATAGAATGCATTAAGGTAAAAAAACCTTGAGGCTTTAGAACCACTTTAAGGTAAAGTTAAGCGTGTCATGACATTGATTATGTGTCAGTGGTGAGAGTGAGATCCACCTCTGCAGAAAGAGTTTGTGTGCTAAATATATGGAACGTATCCACAATAAATGCATTTCAGTGGGAAGCACACCTTCAGGAATTATTCCCAATGGGGCGATTTCTGGGTCTAACGACACCTGTATAGAGAAAAGGGAATGGAAAAGATAGACTCCCAATAATGATGGAACATGGAATAGCACCACAACATGTATAGGAGAGAACCTGGGGCCGCAGTACATCTGGGAAGGCCTCCTTCTCCTTGTGTTGCTTCCTGCCTCTTGCTGCTTCAATTCACATGCTGGTTGAGACAAAGATGGCCTTCTGTGCAAAATAATGGCAACTGACATATGGCCTTCTGGGAAAAATATTGGCAGCTGGGTACCTGAAACTGGGATGTAGCACAGGCCACAAACCTGGTGGTGTTTTGGCACAGTTGGCATTAAGACATTGGACATGAGGTTTATTGAGGATTTTTTTTTTCTTCTTCTCTGTAAAGCTTATATAATAAAAAAAATTGTATAGTTCTGTGGACCAGCCCTGGAGATAGCAACAATAAAATAATTTTGCAGACTGATGCGTTTTCTTCAAAAAGGTTTGAATGTGTTAGAAAAAAAACACAAAATATAATAAAAGACTACAAAAAAAATAAATAAATGGCTAAATCTAGTTGGACCACCTTTACACGAGTTTTACTGCTTCTACTGGATCAGCGGATCTTAGGTTTTTCTTTTGGGAAAGGGAGGGGGCTGGACTTAATCTAAATAACTAATGTATAAATATGCATTTATTATACCATTACACACAGTCTGATCAAAAATAAATTAAATCAAAGTCACGTTTAAAAGAAACTAAAAACGTAAATATTGCAGTAATGCATTAACTAGGGAGAAGTTTCCACAGCCATATAAAAAAAAAATTTTTCCAGGTGCACACAGAAATACTTAATTCTATAGAGAGATATATTCCCCTTCATATGCAGGGAAATGAAAAAAGAATTGTTAGGGGAAAGGAAAGTGCTATTTTGCATGAAGCGAATGCCTGTCTCCTGGATGCATCCTATTATCCTTGGCCTGTTCCCTATTATGCTCCTTGAACCTTATCAAGCACAAATATCGCCTCAGACATAACAGCAGCCATTTTATAATTGTCCGTTATGAAGCCTGATACCACATTCAAATGGCATGGCAATATCAGAAGTGGAAATATACATTATATGTACATGCAGAGATTGGGCTCAGTTTGCCCATGGCTATCTTTTGGCTTGAAGAGTTATTATCTAAGATTGCCACAAAGACATTTAATTTTCCTTCCTTTAAAGCATCTGACCCGCAAAGAAAACGAGGGACATGGATGATTACCATACAACAAAATAGAAACTAGATTTTTTGGATGGTTGTATGAGATTGATCAGATGTCTTTTGATGATAAAGCTTTTGGTAATGCTCTGTACAAGAGGTGAATTGTCATTTCCTTGTACGTTTGCAAAGATTTTTTTTTAGAGAGTAGAAGGATTTTTAGTGTCCCAAAAGGTATTAATGTTAAATTGTTAAAGAAATTTTTACCTAGTCTGGATTAATATCTGTGCTGTATATAGCACCCTTATGCTTAGGCAGGGTTGCTATTACATTTATTTGCCAAGTGATAGTTGCCTTGGCCAATTGTTAGAGGTCAATTGATTTCGCCCTAATTCTGGAATTGCTGCACTTTTCTCTTCTGTCGCTAGATGGCCGAGTGTCTGGTGACATTAGATAAGACAAGGGCATTTCAAGGACAGATAAGGAATGAATTGGGTGTCTCAGCCAATGGGCAGGGATTTTCTTGGGTCCCTTGGCCTGCTGGGAGAACCTATTTATTTGGGTGGAGTCAGGTGATCGGGGTTCTGTGCCACCTGGACGGCTGTCTGGGTGGACGTGTGTTGTATTACCCCGGGCTGCTAGGTCAGAAACCTAAGGCCTATCCCAGAGACATCTTGCTGCTAGGCTATCTGAGAGCCTATCCAGAAGTAGTGCAGGGTTGTTACTGCGGACTTGCAGTCCAAACAGAAGTAACAATTCCGCCAACCGGGGAACCAGTCATGGTCGGAGGTAGAGGGGAAGCTGTTGCCACAAAAGGACCAACCACCTTGCTACCAGAGACCACAGTGAGTGAGCTGATGCCAGTACCAGAGCAGACTTCTTGCCAGCCGGGGACGGTGAAGAAGTGGGAAAGCATCAGCAAGTGCCAAGTCAGGGACCCAGCGGGACAGCAGAGGTGCCGCTTGTGAAGTGCCAAGCCAGGGACCTAACGTGTCAGCAGGGGTGAAGCTTGAGGAGTGTCTGTGAGTGCCAAGCCAGGGACTCAGCAGTGAAGCGGGGGTGACGCTTGAGGAAGATACCGAGTGCTACAATGAAAGAGCTCAGGGGATCCAGTGGCTAGTAGATCTGAAGTCTAGTGAGAGAGACTGGGAGCTCGTTGAGTGAAGACCCACAGTGAGTGAGTGTGGGATAAAGAGAACTGTTCGTGTTGCAGATAGTTAAATACCTTTACTGTTAGTAATAGTAACAGCTACAATATTGTTGCCATGGGAGGCAGCAGTCCTACCTATACAGAAGTGGTGTCTAGCTGGAGGCCTTCATCTGTATAGCTGTCTACCTATAGAAGTCTCGGGGGCTGCAAATTACACTAAGTGTAATTTTTCATCTATCATGAAACTTCTTACCCCCCATAGTACCACCCCTTCTAGTGGGAGGTGGCTTGAGTCTCTTGTTGGGATGTGTCCTATAAATGTACAAGTGTTTATAGTAAGTTGAAGGAGTCATTACTGCTAGACTCTGAGGAAGAAGGTACTCCTTCAAAACGCGTCAACCCAGCAGTGGTCCTCCTCTCTTCTTTCTGGAGAATGTCAGCTCTATGATTGATTGACACATCCAAGTGGTCTTCGCAAACTTTTTATTCATCACATGTTTGCGAGTAGTACTTTACTGAATTTTTTTATTAATAAATTATCTTGGGATAATGCATAAGGCTGGTGCGCCCTTTTCTTTTTATCTTTTCTGTGACTACTAGGATATCCCATATCCAGTAGGGCAGCAAGTCCAAAGACACTCTCCCTTGAGTCATCATTTAACCGGCCATCACACTAATGTGCAAGAGTGTTTATTTGCTATTACTAAAAATGTTTGAAGTCCAACCTGGGTGACAGCTATGGCTCCTTCCATAGATACAGTGGAGTGAGATAGAGTAGCCACCCCAGGAAAGGAAATTAGTTATTCACAGGATTACCAGTTGAAAATAAAGAAGAAAGGCCTGAAAAGGGAAATATAATGCAGACACCTCATCTAGTAATTTGTAAGTTGCAATTCGTTTTTTAAGTTTTGATACACTTCAAATAATGACTGTATATGAAGATTGTGTCCAACTTACAATTTGCCCTTTTTTTTTTAGATCAGTTACTCATGTAAATGTCACTTTTAGACCCATAGCATGCTTTATTATCCAAGAGACACCCAGATAGCAAGGAAAACTTTCCATAAATTTGTGACAGATTTGTGGCAGTGTTGAATTGTCAGTCTATTAACTTGCTGCGCATTTTTAATGGCAAGTTAAACACTTGTAGAGCACTTGAAGCATAAGTTCTAGTTGAAACTTTTCCAACATGTAGCAAATTTGCGTGGCAAGTCTCTAGCAAGAACAAAGTTGCAGTGGTCTACAGCAAGAGCTCTGCAAGTCTACAGCATTAAGATTCAGCCACAGTGACCCCTGTGGTGGGCTGACTATTGCACAACATAAGTGAACCAGAACTTTGCAGCAGACTTGCAGAATGTTTGCAAAGAGAGTTGATCTGGAGTCATGCAATGTAGACTTGCTGCAATTGTGCAATAAACTTGTGAAGCCTGGCAAGTCTAGCAATAGCTTAGCAAGTCATTTTTTAACATTTTTCTGGGCAGAGACAGGGAGAAGACATCCTCAAACAATGCCTTGCTTCATGGGGAAACTAAATGAATTGGACAAATTCAATCCAGTAGGCTGGCTGTCCTGTTGAAGCATTGCCCATTCTATCTTTCTTACTGCCTCGAGAAACTGAGTCCTCTATCTACAGGTAGAAAATGAACCTGTATTTAGATTCGGGTTATGGTAAAAGAATTTAGATATTAATCTTGTTACATTCCTTCATAATATTTCCCTATAAACATCCCCTATATATGCTCATCATAAAGATACTACCGAAGCTAAATGTAAACAGACAGCAAGGCCACAAACGAGTGTTGAGGAATTGTGTCTTTTTGAAAGAGGAGACTTCTTATAAAGCTTCTATTTCAACAGCATGTGAAAAGTCATCACTGCCACTGAAATGAATAAAAACAGCTTGTAAGTGACTGGCGAAAGTGTTTACTCAGTGAATTAGTTAAGTTTGTATTGTGTGATGAGGATTAAGGGCCTCAGCAGTGTCTCAAGATCCATTTCAAACTGGAGTGGCTCAGTATTAGCTAGCTCCGGGGCAGGGCTAATTATCATAAGACTCAGGGCATAAAAGGCTTTTAAAAGCACCATCTCTCATTTTCCAGGACTGGATTAACTCTTTAGCCTTAAGCTAAACTGTGCTTGGAGAATCATTCTTCCATAATAACTGCTTTGATTTTTCTTCTCCTTCAAGCTTCGGATGTAACAACTTTGCTTGATCTGATGTGGAGAAGGATTTTGGTAGCTGGTGTGAAATGCTGAGTGTTAACTATAGACATATAATGCTCTCCAGGAGTCAGGGCAAAGTTTTTAGTAGAACATGCTTAACCCCACAATAGCTGGCCTTCACACAAGGTCTTTGAATAACTGCTGTGGTCCTTTCCTATGTCTATGTTTATTGTCTATGTTCATTTGTTAAGGCATCCATCCACACAGGCCGACTCAGGCAAATTAGAGTGGAGTTTATGGCCAAAATCTGATTTTGATAGATCCATGTAAGGGTAGAAAAAAGCCATGCCAATATATTATTGGATATAAATCTGGAGCAAACAAAATTTCAGCTGTTAGATTAACCAAAATTATGCATCTTTATTTACGATCAGCAACCTTGTCGAATAGATAAATAGGTTGTTTAACAGAACAGGTAGTTGGCTGAATTGTCAAACAAAGAGTAAGTGTAAGGCCCCTTTCACACTGGGGCGGGAAGTTGCGCTGTGGGTATAGCGGCGCTATTTTTAGCGCCGCTATACCTTCGTTTTTACCGCGGTATTCGGCCGCTAGCGGAGTGAATTTAACCCCCACTAGCGGCCGAAAAAGGGTTAATACAGAGGCGCATTGCGGGCGGTATTAGCGCGGTTTCCCATTGCTTTCAATGGGCAGCAGCAGTAAAGGAGCGGTGAACACACCGCTCCTTCACCACTGTAAAGATGCGGCTAACAGGACTTTTGGAGCGGTCCTGCTAGCGCACCGCTTCAGTGTGAAAGCCTTTGGGCTTTCACACTGAAGACTGCAGGGCACGATTTTTTCAGGCGGAATAGCAGCGCTATTATTAGCGCTAGACCGCCTGAAAAACGTGTCAGTGTAAAAGGGGCCTTACTTGCACTTTGCTAAATAGGTGTGAAGTTAGAAGAAACAATGCAAAACAGACTCAGGATAGCAAAAAACATGCTTGTACTGCAGAATAATGAAAGCTGCAAAAAAAGGGACTCTTCTCACCATTGTCTCTGTGCCTCAATAACATGCCGAGACCCTTCCACACTGAGCTGGAAGGGGGGTCATGTGTGAGGGGAAAATTAAGAAGAATTTGGCTGTTGAGAAATTTAAAGAAAGGTAAAGAAAGTCAAAGAACGTTTTTTTTGTTTACTCTATGAGGCTTGTGAATCAACTATGAACTAGATTTGGAACTAGTTT
Source organism: Rana muscosa (assembly GCA_029206835.1). NCBI lineage: Eukaryota > Metazoa > Chordata > Amphibia > Anura > Ranidae > Rana > Rana muscosa. The sequence continues at coordinate 839,703,335 of CM055122.1, forward strand.
AGACTGTCATACAGGAGCCCTTATTTGTACTTTTACATATGATTAACTTTAACCACTTGCTTACTGGGCACTTAAACCCCCTTCGTACCCAGACCAATTTTCAGCTTTCAGCGCTGACGCAATTTGAATGACAATTGCGCTGTCATACAATGCTGTACCTAAATGATATTTTTATAATTTCTTTCCCACAAATAGAGCTTTCTTTTGGTGGTATTTGATCACCTCTGCGGTTTTAATTTTTTGCGCTATAAACAAAAAAAGACAGAAAATTTTGAAAAAAATACAATTTTTTTTTACTTTTTGCTATAATAATATCACAATTATTTTTTTTAACAATTTTTTTTCTTAGTTTAGGCAGATATGTATTCTTCTACATATTTTTGGTAAAAAAAATTGCAATAAGCGTATAGTGATTGGTTTGCACAAAAGTTATAGCGCCTACAAAATAGGGGATAGTTTTATGATATTTTTATTATATATTTTTTTTTTACTAGTAATGGCGGTTATCTGTGATTTTTGTCAGGCCTGCGATATTGCGGCAGACATATCGGACACTTTTGACACTATTTTGGGACCATTCACATTTATACAGCGAACAGTGCTATAAAAATGCATTGATTACTGTATAAATGTGACTGGCAGGGAAGTGGTTAACACTAGGGCGCGATCAAGGGGTTAAATATGTTCCCTGTGAGTGATTCTAACTGTGTGGGGGAGGGGACTGACTGGGGGAGGTGACTGATCTGTGTCCCTATGTACAAGGGACACAGCATCGGTCTCCTCTCTCCCTGACAGGACGTGGATCTCTGTGTTTACACTCAGAGATCCACGTCCTGCCTCTGTAACAGTCGATCGCTTGTACCTGGCGGACATCACGGCCGCCAGGCACGCGCATTGGCAACACGTGACACGGCGGGGAACAGCTGTTCCCCGCCGCACGCCCTCGGCGGCACGCAGGGGGAGTGAACAAGGCAGGACGTCCAGGGACGTCCACTTAGCACTTGAGAGCCTCGCTGCAGACGTCTCTCGTCTATAGCGTGGGTCTTAAGGGGTTAAGCTGATAACCTTTACATGTTTAGCTAGCTTGATCGTTTTAAATGTCAATAATTTCCTTTATAAGTACACCTGCCAGTAAGTTAAAATCTGAACCAACATGCAATCAACTAAAGGGGCAAGGACAGTTGAAGGTATGTTGGTCCTGTAAACTTTATCTTTGATTACAGACAGCAGTATACGAGCTGGTCAGTTTTTTGCCAGTTAACCTAAGATCATTATTCATAGTGTTTACATAGGCAGACGTATAATGCATGGCTACCCTCTGTCAATTCTAAGCTTGTAGTGCATTGAAAATGTATTTATACCCCTTGAAATTTTCAATTTTTTGTCATGTTACAACCAAAAACGTAAATGTATTTTTTGGGGGATTTTATGTGATAGACTAACACAAACTGGCACATAATTGTGAAGTGGAAGGAAAATGATAAATGGTTTTCAAATTGTTTTACAAATAAATATCTGAAAAGTGTGGCGTGCATTTGAATTTAGCCCCCTTAACTCTAATACCCCCTAACTAAAATCTAGTGGAACCAATTGCCTTCAGAAGTCACCTATTTAGTAAATAGAGTCCGCCTGTGTGTAATTTATTTTCAATATAAATACAGCTGTTCTGTTAGGCCCTCAGAGGTTTTTTAGAGTACCTTAGTGAACAAACAGCTTCATGAAGGCCAAGGAACACACCAGACAGGTCAGGGATTAAGTTGTGGAAAAGTTTAAATCAGGGTTAGGTTATAAAAAAATATCCCAAGCTTTGAACATCTCACAGAGCACTGTTCAATCCATCATCTGAAAATGGAAAGAGTATGGCACAGCTGCAAACCTACCAAGACATGACCATCCACCTAAACTGACAGGCCAGACAAGGAGAGCATTAATCAGAGAAGCAGCCAAGAGGCCCATGGTAACTCTGGAGGAGCTGCAGAGATTCACCGCTCAGGTGGGGGAATCTGTCCACAGGACAACTATTAGTCGTGCATTCCACAAATCTGGCCTTTATGGAAGAGTGGCAAGAAGAGAGCCATTGTTGAAAGAAAGTCATAAGAAGTTTGCGAGTTTGCGAGATGCATGTGGGGGACACAGCAAACATGTGGAAGATGGTGCTCTAGTCAGATGAGACCAAAATTGAACTTTTTGGTCTAAAAGCAAAACGCTATGTGTGGCGGAAAACTATTGCTGCACATCACCCTGAACACACTACCCCCCACTGTGAAACATGGTGGTGGCAGAATTGTGTTGTGGGGATGCTTTTCTTCATCAAGGACAAGGAAGCTGGTCAGAATTGATGGGAAGATGGATAGAGCCAAATACAGGGCAATCTTAGAAAAAAAACTGTTATGCCCTGTACACACGATCGGTTTTACCGATGAAAACAGTCCGATGGACTTTTTTCATCGGACAAACCGATCGTGTCTGGGCCCCATCGGTCTTTTTTCCATCGGTGAGAAAAAATAGAACATGTTTTAAATTTATCCGATGGAAAAAAAAAACGATAGCAAATTCCGATCGTCTGTGTGGAACTCCATCGGAGAAAAAACCCATGCATGTTCAGAATCAAGTCGACGCATGCTCAGAAGCATTCAACTTAATTTTTCTCGGCTCGTCGGAGTGTTTTACGTCACAGCGTTTGGGGCAGTCGGATTTTTGACTGATGGTGTGTAGGCAAGTCTGATGAAAGTCAGCTTCATCGGAATTCCGATGGAAAAATCCATCGGATTTGAATCCATAGGAAATCCGATTGTGTGTACAGGGCTTTAGAGTCTTCAAAAAAACTGAGACTGGGGCGGAGGTTCACCTTCCAGCAGGACAACCCTAACCATACAGCCAGAGCTACAATGGAATGTTTTAGATCAAAGAATTTTCATGTGTTAGAATGGCCCAGTCAAAGCCCAGACCTAAATCAAATTGAGAATCTGTGTCAAGACTTGAAAATTTCTGTTCACAGACGTTCTCTATCCAATCTGACGTCTGAGTTTAGGTTATTTTGCAAAGAATACTCTCTAGATGTGAAAAGCTGGTAGAGAGACATAACCAAACAAACTTGCAGCTGTAATTGCAGCGAAAGGTAGTTGTACAAAGTATTGATTTAGGGGGGCTGAACACAAATGCGTGCCACACTTTTCACATAATTATTTGTAAAAAATTTCGAAAACCATTTATTATTTTCCTTCCACTTCACAATTATGTGCCACTTTGTGTTGGTCTATCACATAAAATCCCAATAAAATACATTTAAGTTTTTGGTTGTAACATGACAAAATGTCAAAATGTGGGAAATTTTAAGCAGTACGAATACTTTTTCAAGGCACTGTGTGTGTGTGTATATATATATATATATATATATATATATATATATATACAGTATTTCATAAAAGTGAGTACACCTATCACATTTTTTGTAAATATTTTATTATATCTTTTCAAAGATTTCAAGGAGTGTGAATACTTTTTCAAGGCACTGTATACTAACCAATTGCAGTGTTGCCACCCCATATTGAACTTTTTCACATAAACACCAGACAATTGTCTGTGGACTTTGTAATCATGCCATTGATTACTAGGTTTATATGTCAACATGTCAAAGGAATTTCTACATACATATCTGTAAATTATATTAGCAACTCTTATGCCCCATACACACGATCATTTTTAATGTCATTTTTAAAACTGACGTTTTTCTCGTAATTTTTTTTCTTGTTTCCTCTCAAGCCTGTCTTGCGTACACACCATCATTTTAAAAAATTTTCTAGAAAAGCGCAGTGACGTACACCACGTACGACGGCACTATAAAGGGGAAGTTCCGTTCGAATGGCGCCACCCTTCATGTTAGTAAAGTTTGTTGAGAGACGATTCGCTCTTTTCAGTCTAGTGCTTTTCAGTCCGTTACAGCATGACGAATGTGCTATCTCCATTACGAACGCTAGTTTTACCAGAACGAGCGCTCCCGTCTCATACTTGATTCTGAGCATGCGCTTTTTTTTTCACGTCGTTAAAGCATACACACTATCGTTTTTCACGTCGTTAAAAAAAACGACATGAAAAACGACGTGAAAAAAGAGAGCATGTTCGAAATTTTTAATGCCCGTTTTTTACGTCGTTAAAAATGCTCTGGAGCATACACACGATCATTTTTAATGGCCATTTTTTTTAATGGCATTTTTAACGGCATGAAAAATGATCGTGTGTATGGGGCATTACACTTGATGTAAATAATGTCTTTTTGTGGGTTGGAGTGTAGTGGGCCTTTACATTCCAGGTCAATAGGATTTCAGTATTCTCTTTGCAATCATAAATCCCATGTAAAACCTGGTCTAATGATATTTCCATCAATAAATAAACATTTAAATATAATCAGGCAGAAAAAAATGACATCCTTTATACCCCTTTTCAATTGTACAAGATAATGAGCATACATGTTAATACCCAGCAGAGAAAACTGTGCTTGATTAAAACCTGTCAGTGCCAAGGAATTATATGGTGGTGCAATGCTTGGCCATCTGGCAAACAATTAGTTAATAAATCTTTTCTGCTCGTTTAGTACTGTGATAGCAGCCTAGATTAGTAGAAATAATATCATTCACATTGTCAACAGATGTGACTATCAGCAAATCAAATAAACACCTAACTTCTTGCTTGTAGAAAAAATTCCAGCTTAATTGAAATGCAGAATATTGTTTTAGAATAAACTGAGGATACCGTTAAATACACTTTGATATACTCAGCTGTGCTATTCTATATGGGTGCATAACAAAATCAAGGTGACAACACTCTTCAAAAGTGCAGTTCTTTTCCAGTGCCTTGCCCCACTACTGTTAATTAATTATTACTACTGTTAAGTAATTATCAGCACTCCTCTTAGCTTACCTATGTAAGTTCCCCCATCCTACTGATTAGCTATCACAACAGTCACTACTACTGTAAACATTATTTTAACTTTCATTTGGTGTACCCAGTAGGTATCCATTATCATTAACCTTTGGTATACTTAACTCAACTACTTATGTGGTCTGTGAATGGGTTACACCACTATTATGCATAAAGATGTTTTATTTCTACCCATCTGTGCATCAAAACACAAAAATCAGATACAAGTTATTAACTATTTTTTGGTTTATTTATTACTGAATTCGGTATTTGGTTCTTGGTCTTTTTCTAGGTGTAGCGGGGTCTTTAAATTTAGTTGGGGTACACCTGGGTGGTAGTATGACCCAGGTGTGTAATTGTGAGAGGTTTTGGACCCCTTTGTATTCGTGGAGGATTGGGTGGTGTATTATTCTCCTTGGCCTGTGGGTGGCGGAGTACCCGCAGGCTCAAGGTAGAATCACTACCACAGTGCTACCCTTTTTGTCCCTTTCCGGAGACGGTACAGCGAGGGCGGGGAACCTGCCGTGGTGTCGATGGGAGGGGGTAAAAGGGGGAGACGCCCTCGCCACGAGGTCTTCGAGGATCTTCTCTTCACGCACCCAGGCACCTTAGGCCTGGGTGCTGGCGGTTTGGAGTTCTGGCCCAGGCGCCCTAGGCCTGGCCGGAATGGAGTTGGAGTCCATCCCAGGCACCTTCAGCCTGGGGTGAGGTACTAGATCGTAGGCCTGGGGTCCAGTAACTTCGACTGGGTCCCGCAAGGGCGAAGTGATCAGAGGGTCCCCGAGGTGGACGGGACCCGCATCTGAGGTGAGGAGGCCGGGGAGGTCACAGGTCGGGAGAGTCCGGAGCAGCATCAACCCGGTGACGGATGGGCCTCCGGTAACTCACTTAGAAGAACATCTTCCCCTGATAGGGGCCACAGCGCAGCGAAGGTACTCCTAAATACGTTCTCTTGAGTTGCTGGTAGAGACTCACAAGTTCCATGTTCTGTGCTAATCAAGGCTATGATAACCGCTGGTGAAATCACAGTGGTTTAGATTGAAATTTGGATAGTGCCTCGACCTGCTCATCCCACCGTATCAGGCTGTTAAAATGTTCCAACCAGTTGGCTACAGAAGCACTGTTTATTGTGGAGCTTACAATAAAGCAAGAGTTGGACTGTGATCGGTGTGTGGACTCTGGTTAATGGGAGCAAAGGAGGGTGCCAGCATAGCAGGACTGAGTTTCATAACTAAAGCACATTGGCCCGAGGAAGATACTGATACTGGCCTTCACCTCACCCACAGCCATGGGGAGGACATGGGCCGTAGCGCATCTCACCCTGTCGTGTGACCTACCCCTAGAAAAAGGAGATGGGGTGAGGCCGCTACATAGGGATACATACATTTTTTGAAGTTAGCAAAGACAGCATAGTATTCTTATTATGTACTTTGGTGTTAGATCTTACAGGCCTACTTAAAGGGTTAGTTTACTTTTTGGAAATAATTAACGTGCAATCAAAGAGCCACAGTAGTGTGAAAAACATTGTCCATATCTTTAGGCCAATCTCTGCTGAGCTCAATACAGTAGGCACATGTGCCGGTTTATGATCAAGGAAGATCACTCTTTCCTTTTATGCTGGGGATGCATTTAACATGTTCCAGCTTCTATGCAATGGTGGGGCGGATCAATCAGGAGGGTAGTTTTTTTGGGCAGGTTTGGGGGAAGCGATGATTGACCCCCAGGTACAGTATGTCATGTAAATTTTCTAAGCTGGACTATGTTCTTTTACACTACTGGGGCCCCTTGACTGCAAATACCGGTATTTATTTATTTTTTAAAAGGTTACATAGTTACATAGTTGGTGAGGTTGAAAAAAGACACAAGTACATCAAGTCCAACCTTTGGCCCCTTTCACACGGAGGGTCCGTTCAGGTCCGCCTGTCAGTTTTTTAGGCGGACCTGAACGGATGCTCCATGTTGCCCTATGGAGCCACGGATGTCAGCGGTGACATGTCCACTGACATCCGCTCCGCCAAAGTGTGACGGAGGAAAACCCTATTTTTCCTTCTGTCGGCAGAGCGGATCGGATGAACACGGACAGACGGTCTGTGTTCATCCGATCCCCCCATAGGGGAGAGCGGCGCTCTGACAGGGCGATCCCTGCACAGTGTGCGGGGACCGCCCTGTCATCCGCCGGCTCAGCGGGGATCAACTGAGCGATCCACGCTGAGCAAGCGGAGCTTCATGGGGCGGATCTTCACGGATCCGCCCCGTGTGAAAGAGCCCTAAGTGTGTGATTATATGTCAGTATTACATTGTATATCCCTGTATGTTGTGGTCGTTCAGGTGCTTATCTAATAGTTTCTTGAAACCATCAATGCCCCCCACTGAGACCACCGCCTGTGGAAGGGAGTTTGACATCCTTGCCGCTCTAATGCCGCGTACACGAGGACGGAATTTCCAACAACAAATGTTCGATGGGAGCTTGTTGTCAGAAATTCCGACCGTGTGTAGGCTCCAACGGACATTTGCTGTCGGAATTTCCGACAACAAAAATTTGAGAGCTGGTTCTCAAATTTTACGACAACAAAAGTTGTTGTCGGAAATTCCGACCGTGTTTACACAATTCCGACGCACAAAATTCCACGCATGCTCGGAATCAAACAGAAGAGCCGCACTGGCTATTGAACGTAATTTTTCTCGGCTCGTCCTATTTGTTGTTCGTCACCGCGTTCTTGACATTCGGAATTTCCGACAACATTTGTGTGACCATGTGTATGCAAGACAAGTTTGAGCCAACATCCGTCGGAAATAAATCCACGGTTTTGTTGTCGGAATGTCCGATCGTCTGTACGCAGCATAACAGTAAAGAACCCTCTACGTAGTTTAAGGTTAAACCTCTTTTCTTCTCATTTTAAAAGAGTGGCCACGTGTCTTCTGTGAAAAAGTTTTATCCCTATTGTGGGGTCACCAGTATGGTATTTGTAAATTGAAATCATATCCCCTCTCAAGTGTCTTCTCCAGAGAGAATAAGTTCAGTACTCGCTAGACATGTGCGATTCGTTTCGTACAAATCGAAAATTCATACGAATTTCTGAAAATTCGTACATTCTGAAGAATCCGAAATACGAATTGATATGCTTCAAAATTTTACGAAATATGAAATTTCGTTGACGAATTTCGGATCCGAATTTAAGAAAGGTATTTTTTGCTTTTTAAATTCATCATTACGAATGTTCGTAATTGTTACGAAAAGTTAACGAACCTAACGAAAATTCGTATTCAATCCAAATTGAATTTCGGACACGAATTACGAAATGCGAACTAATGGCGCGGGCTACAATGCCTTTCTCAATATGGCAGTCGTCGACTCATTATGCTCATTATGAGGGGCTCCCACCATCCCTGTGCTGTGCTCATTATGAGGGGCTCCCACCATCCCTGTGCTGTGCTGACTTCCTTCTGGGGCTGTACCCCTGCTGTGCTCATTATGAGGGGCTCCCAACATCCCTGTGCTGTGCTCATTAATGGGGGGCTCCCACCATTCCTGTGCTGTGCTGACTTCCTCCTGGGGCTGTACCCCTGCTTTGCTCATTATGAGGGGCTCCCAATATCCCTGTGCTGTGCTCATTATGAGGGGCTCCCACCATCCATGTGCTGTGTTGACTTCCTCCTGGGGCTGTACCCCTACGGTGCTCATTATGAGGGGCTCCCACCATCCCTGTGCTGTGCTGACTTCCTCCTTAGGGTTGTGCCCCTACTGTGCTTATTATGAGGGGCTCCCACTATCCCTGTGCTGTGCTCATTATGAGGGGCTCCCACCATCCCTGTGCTGTGCTGACTTCCTCCTGGGGTTGTGCCCCTGCTGTGCTCATTATGAGGGGCTCCCACCATCCCTGTTCTGTGCTAAGTTCCTGGGTTTGTTTGTAGCCTGTTGCCGTTAGTTCGTATTTCGTAATTCGTGTCCAAAATTCAATTTGGATTTAATAGGAATTGTCATTAGGTTCGTTAACTTAAATGAATTTAAAAAGCAAACCCAGGAAGTCAGCAGCACTGCTGACTTCCTAAGTTTGCTTTTCAAATTCATCATAACGAACGTTCGTAATTTTACGAAAAGTTAACGAATCTAACGAAAATTCGTATTTCGTACGAATCCAAATTGAATTTCGGACACGAATTACGAAAAACAAAATAACGGCTAATACGAAATGGAACGGAGCGAAACAAAAAAAAAATTATTGACAGCGTCCATGTCTAGTGCTCGCAACCTTTCCTCATAAACAATATTCTCCAGACCCTTAGCTTTGTTGCCCTTCTTTGCACTGTCTCCATTTCCAGTACATCTGGTGCCCAGAACTGGACAGCATACTCCAGGTGCGGCTAACTATTAAAAAATATTTTAAACAGCAATATATAAAACCATCATACCAATCTAATCAGCATACCATTCATATTTTAATTTAGATAAGCCACGTTATTAGTCTTGGTTTACTCTCGCCTTATTGAATATGACTCTTTATCCTTTTATCACAGTAAACAGGCTACAAAATCAACCTTCAAATGTGCTTGTTTTAATAAGTCATACAACAATGGGTAAATACAGTAACCAAACAATAATAATTTTTCATTGTTCTTGCTGATCTTGACTAATGCAAGACAATTTCTTATTGGCTGCCAAGGATTGCTGCACTTTGCACATTAACAAAGCTCTTGGCATTGCCTTAATAAATAGACCTTAGTCATTGAGCCAAAAAAACATTGACATCTCTATGTAATTAACAACTGGCACTTCCATGTGCCATACATTGAGACATTTATGGTCAGGCTCTGAGAAGTACCTATATAATTAATCATTCAAGGAAGATGAGATATTTTCAGCATGGATAATGCATATTCACAAAAGTGATAAGCTTGCAGCTTGAACGTCGTATTCCACTGTACCTCAGCAGAAACATCTTTAAAAGGACTGCAAAGCTTCTCCCATCCCTTCTTTATTCTCTTTAGTGCTGATGGTAAGAAAAAAGCAAAATAGCTAAATCTTATTTATGGTGTTTATGCAAGCATTTTACTCAGTTGTTTGCTATTCCCTTAGTCTCCTATTTTTCATACCCCCCCCCCCCATGCTTTCTGACGACCCTCCCTCTGCCAACCCGTTGGTCTTATCGCTTCCTTCACTCCCCTGCTGGCTATTACCAGGGACTTGAGAAAGTCTAAGACTGAATAATCCCCTTAGTGTCAAGTTTTCCAGACTGAGAAATGAATCTGCCCAAATGCACTATCTGTGCTGAGATGGCTGTTGCAAGGCATAAAAAAAACACAGATAAAAAGCAATTTCTTTATGGATGAAAGAGTCACTGGGTGTGTGAGGTAGAATTGACTAGGCACAGGAGGTCATTTTCAAGTCCACCTTTTGACTTCAGAAATGACTGACTTTGTTTTAGGTTCACTTATACAGTACAAGAGTCTTTATTATCTATTATTTTGTAGAAGACAATAGGGAAGATACCAAAGGAAGGCTCTGTTTTTAGTGGACTTTGGAAGGGAGATGTTGAAGTGGACCTCCATGACACAAATTAAAAAAGTCCAAATTCAAACAACAGCAACGTGGAATATAAAATCAAATCCTTAAAGTAGTATTAAAGTTTTTAAAAATAAAATAAAAATGTATATATAGTATATATGTATATATATATTGTTTTTATTGGTTGAACATTAGTACATTTGCCTTCCGCAAAGTCCAGATGAACTTATTATTGGATCATTTTCCTTGTTTTGCTTCCCAAAAACTCCGGTTGGAGAGCACACACAGATATTATCATCAAGAGTCTTCCCTTAGGATTATATGTCCCCTCATTTATTGTGTAAGGTGTGTGTTCCCCCTAATTAAAAAACCATGGCTGACAAGAGAAACACCTCTACTCCTCCTCCCGAGCTGCTGTCAATCACCTCCATTGGAGGAGAAGCAGAGGTGTGCTATCTGTGTGTTATCCTCTTGGTCTACCTGTACATGTCAATGCAAGCAGCACCCACATGTACCGCTGTAGTCCTATCACAGGAGGGCGCATGAACAGGTGTCTCCATAGGACCCTGCTAAAACATATATACAAACTGTGCAGGGACAGTACAGAATGAGTCGGAATAACTTTCAAATGACAAGTGTAAAACTCCCAAATGCTCTGTGTGCTAGCAACATCTTCCTAAAAAACTACACTGAGGATCCTGCAGCCTGTTGCTTGATCACACTGTAGTTTTTTTTTTTTCACTTATCATAATTGTATCTATAATTATCCAAGTTATGGTTCAGAATGATCTCTCTTGCCTTCAATAAAATGGAGGACACTCATCGCTTTGAGGGAACAGGGGTGAAACGGACATGAAGTTCTCCCCAGAAACAAGTTTCCCTTTCAACGTACTATGTAGCAAGTGTTCTGGGAAACAAGTCCTTTCTCTAATGACAGACATTTTGTTTCAGGGTGTGATTACTAAGAGAATAATAGGATTTTATTTTTGGGGGTCTAGTTTTATATACCTTACATGTGAATGAAATGCATTAGACTTAGGAGCATGATTGTCTACTAGGGATGAGCTTTATGTTCGGGTGGAACATGAGTTCGACTCGAACATTGGCTGTTTGCCCATTCGCCGAATAGCGAACAATTTGGGGTGTTTGCGGCAAATTCGAAAGCCGCAGAACACCCTTTAAAAGTCTATGGGAGAAATCAAAAGTGCTAATTTTAAAGGTTAATATGCAAAAGGTTAATATTTTTTTTAATTGTGGTGTGGGGTTCCCCTTAAAATCCATACCAGACCTGAAGGGCCTGGTAATGGAATTTGGGGGGACCCCCACACATTTTTTTATTTTAATTTTGGTTCAGGGTTCCCCTTAATATTCATACAAGACCCAAAGGGCCTGGTAATGGACTGGGGGGAACCCCTGCCGTTTTTTTTAATGTTTAGAACTGCATTACCGGGACCCGACAATTCATTACAGCCGTGAGTAGTTTTAAATTACTTTTTTTTTCTTTAGAAATGACATTTTTTGCAGGGACAGTTCTAAACACGGGAAACATGCGCTACTTTACAGGCATACTATAGACACCCCCCAATACGAAATTTAAAGGAATATTTCACTTTTATTGTTTCACTTTAAGCATTATTAAAATCACTGCTCCCGAAAAATTTGAATTTTTTAAACCTTTTTTTTGCATTGACACATGTACCCTGGGACAGGACCCGGGTCCCCAAACACTTTTTATGACAATAACTTGCATATTAATATAGATAAATGATGGTGGCTATGCTGTGATTACACTAAGGAAAAGAGAATGAGGGAAGGGCTGTGGGCTGGTCTAATAAACAGGGGCTAGAGATAAGTGGCGTGATAATGACAAATAAGTGACACAGATGTGAAATATGTAAGTGTCATGACCAATGAACGTGCACAAATCCCAATAACGCAGAGGGGAAAAAAGGGTTACCCTAATGGGTGAGCGTTAACATAATCACATGTGAAATCTTAGATGAAACCTTTTTCTCCCCTCTGCGTTATTGGGATTTGTGCACGTTCATTGGTTTATTAGACCAGCCCACAGCCCTTCCCTCATTCTCTTTTCCTTAGTGTAATCACTGTGCAGCCACCATCATTTATCTATATTTTCTGTTTGTCTATTTGGATTAGACCCCCCGGTATCTGCTGCAGTGCCCCCCACACCCCAGCTACCCCACCTGCTAAATTTTTGGCTAGCGGGGGTGGTTCTATCTTATACTATAACTTGCATATTAAACTTTAAAGTGGTTGTAAACCCTCCTTTGCAAGTTTCACCTACAGGTAAGCCTAGATTAAGGCTTACCTGTAGGTGTTTTCAATATCTCCTAAACCTGCACGGTTTAGGAGATATTTGTGAATGGGATTACAGATTGTCTACGGCGAATGCGCGCCGCAGACAACAGCGCAGGCGCACTGTAAATCCCATTCACAAATCCGGCGTTGCCGGATTTGACGGCTCTCGTGCGCATGCGCGGAGTGACGTCTTCGCCGCTCCAGCCAATCTCAGCGACGGATCGGCGATACACGGAAGTAACCTTCCGGGTATCTGCGGAGAGATGTCTGCGGCCAGTGGGGGAGATGAGGACGGCTTCGGGACTTCGATCTACGGTAAGTAATGCATAATGAGCTAGTATGCTAGTCATACTAGCTCATTATGGCTTTGTCTTGCAGGTGTTTGTTTTTTTTTCCGGGTTTACAACCACTTTAAAATGAGCACTTTTGATTTTTCATGTCCGTGTCCCATAGACTTTAAGGGTGTTTGCGTGTTCGAACAAATTTTTTGCCTGTTCGCATGTTCTGCTGCGAACCGAACCAGGGGGTGTTCGGCTCATCCTTATTGTCTACCTGTCTTGCATTGTTTTAACCTGAATAATAAAGGAATGCATTTTTGATTTTGTTGTGGTGCTGTCTAAATTTAGACTTTTATGTTTGTGTCATAGAGGAGCATGTGAATCATGAACCCCTGGATAAGATCTCAGAGGAGAGCGTATGAAGGATAAACTGGTGTTATTACAAAGATATTAAAGTGGACCTAAACTCTAAAGCCTTGTACACATGGCCGAGAATCTCGTCAGGAAAAAACCCGTAGTTTTTCCTGACGAGATTCTTGACAAGAATTTTGTCCTGGCCGAGTGTACACACGTACACTTCAAAAGAACCGCCGTTCTTTTGAATGGCACAAACGCGGTGACGTCATCGACTACGACGAGCATGCGCTCATCACATTCAATGCCGTCGCCGCCATCTTGCTACACCCTACCTATGCCTAGGAAGCTACCGCGCATGCGTCAAAGTCATTTCGTTTCCACGGCGACAGGTAAGTAAACACACGCTCTGGTTTCTCGTCGGGAAACAGGCCAACAAGAATCCCGATGAGAAAATAGAGAGCAGGTTCTCTATTTTTCTCGTTGAGATTCTGGGCAGTTTTCTTGATGAGAAACCTGAAAGCCTCGTACATACGCACGGTTTTCTCAGCAAGAAAGCTCTCCCAGCTGTTTTCTTGTTGTTTCTTGACGAGAAAACTGGCCGTGTGTACGAGGCCAAAAAGTTATAAGTTGTCTTAAATTTTTGAATCCCTCCTGAATTAGCAGGAAACTTCTTGTGCCTAAAGCCTTATACTGTATGCTGTGAGATCTAAAACACTGTGATTTCATATACTGTGCTGCTTACTGTTTTCTTGCTGGAAAGAAAGCTGTACCTAAGTATCTGCAGCTCAAGAAACTCAATGCGTCTCTTTCATTTATACTATGGATCTGTGCTTTTTGAACCTCTCCTGCTGCTGCTTTATCCTTCCTCACTGGTCTTTAGGGAAGCAGCTCTGATATAAGGATGCAAAGACCAGCACCTCTACCAAAAGAATGGCAACCTCCACACAGAGACACAGTGCAGTCAAGGCATGGTAAGTCAGTAATGTTGAATAATTTCAGTTGCAGGGAGCGTTCAGGCCATGCTTGCTTTTTTGGGGACATCTTCCACAGCTTAGCTCTTATTTCAGCTTCTTGCATCTTTTTATCAGAGTGCACTCTTCAGGTCTGGTATGAATTTTAAGGGGAAATTAAAAAAAAAATGGCGTGGGGTTCCTCCAAAAATCCATACCAGACCCTTATCCGAGCACGCAACCTGGCAGGCCGCAGGAAAAGAGGGGGGGGACGAGAGAGTGCCCCCCCTCCTGAACGTACCAGGCCACATGCCCTCAACATGACGCGCCAGAGGGGGCGGGGTCACCCGTGACACCACGGGGAAGCCGCCGGAAACCCCGTTACGTCAGAACGGGGCGGGGTCACTCATCACGGGTGGCCCCGCCCTCGGGTATAAAAGAAATGTCACGCGTCTTTTACCCGGGAGCCTTCTATGGAGGAGGCTGTATCGTTCGTAGCGGCGGGTAGTGGCGGGTAGCGCGGGTCCGGGACGTGGAAGGATGTACATCACTGGAAATGTTTTTCTTATTAAAGGACTTTTCCCAAACTGTCTGGGTGTTTTTTTTTACCTTTTTTGACACATAGGGGCTGATTTACGAAACGTTTGCGCCATGAGTATTTGCTTATCTGCGTGCGCAATGGCTGTTTTGGTATTTACAAAACATTAGCGCCTGTAGCGCAGCCCTATTTGCCATTTACTATAGTGTTGTCGGCGGACAGGAGGAGGCGCTCAGTGCACCACTATGGACCTGGCGCACTGCATGTTAAACACTAAATATAAAGAAGCTGGAAGTGAGAATATAATGGGGGTGATGTGGGGTGATGTGAGGAAGTGTAGTGACACCTGCCTAAATAACTAATATGCCCAAAATTTAGTGATAAAGTAACTTTTTCAAAACCAGCCCACTGCGCCGGCAAGTACGATTCAAGCTGCGGGAGGTTTTTTTGAGCTCAGCGCGGGAATTTCAATGGTTCAAACGCGCCAAGACACTGCGCCGGCAAAATCTTAGTAAATGTCAAGTCACGTAACTCAATTTGCATAAGTTGAACAGGCGCAGCTCTGAACTTCCAAGTGCGCCAGCAAAATGACATTTCTAAAGGTAAAAAAAAGGCATTTAAAAGCAGCCGCGGCTATTAATGAATTCTCGGCTCCCGGCAATATAGAGAAAAGTCATTGAAAGTCTTTGCTAACCACAAATTCAATTACCAGGCCCTTCAGGTCTGGAATGGATATTAAGGGGAACCCCGCTGCAAATTAAAAAAAAAAAATGACGTGGGGTTCCCCCTAAATATCCATACCAGGCCCTTCAGATCTGGTGTGGATTTTAAGGGGAACTCCACCCCAAATTAAAAAAAAAATGGCGTGGAGTCCCCCCAAAAATCCATACCAGACCCTTTATCCGAGCACGCAACCTGGCAGGCCGCAGGAAAAGAGGGGGGGACGACGAGAGCGGCCCCCCTCCCTCCTGAACCGTACCAGGCCACATGCCCTCAACATGGGGAGGATGTCCCCATGTTGATGGGGACAAGGGCCTTATCCCCACAACCCTTGCCCGGTGGTTGTGGGGGTCTGCGGGCGGGGGCTTATCGGAATCTGGAAGACCCCTTTAACAAAGGAGACCCCCAGATCCCGGCCCCCCCTATGTGAAATGGTAATGGGGTACAAATGTACCCCTACCATTTCACAAAGAAAGTGTCAAAAATGTAAAAAATGACAAGAGCCGGTTTTTGACAATTCCTTTATTAATGTCTTCTCCTTTCTTCCATCTTCTTCCATCTTCTTCTTCCTTCTTCCATCTTCTTCCATCTTCTTCTTTTCTCTATTTGGGTTTCTTCCTCTTCATCTTTATCTTCATCCTCATCTTCATCTTTATCTTCATCTTCCTTCTTCCTTCGGTCTTCTCATCCGCATCTTGCTCCGGCGTCTTCCCTTCTTCTTTCTTCTCCGGCCGCTCCGTTTGAATTGGAGGTTCCCGCTGTGCGACGCTTCAGTTCTCCACTTGGTCCACTGCCACCCGGTGGCTCCGCCCCCCTCTGACACCACGGGGAAAGTCCCCATGAAATCCATGTGCGTCAGAGGGGGGCGGGGTCACTGGGTGTAAGCGGACCCAGAGGGGAACTGAAGAACTGAAGCGTCGCACAGCGGGAACCTCCAATTCAAACGGAGCGGCCGGTGAAGAAAGAAGAAGGGAAGACGCCAGAGCAAGATGCGGACGAGAAGACCGAAGGAAGGAGGAAGATGAAGATGAAGATAAAGATAAAGAGGAAGATGAAGATGGAGGAAGAAACCCGAATGGAGAAAAGAAGAAGATGGAAGAAGAAGATGGAAGAAGAAGATGGAAGAAGATGGAAGAAAGGAGAAGACATTAATAAAGGAATTGTCAAAAATCGACTCTTGTCATTTTTTACATTTTTTACACTTTCTTTGTGAAATGGTAGGGGTACATTTGTACCCCATTACCATTTCACACAGGGGGGGCGGGATCTGGGGGTCCCCTTTGTTAAAGGGGTCTTCCAGATTCCGATAAGCCCCCGCCCGCAGACCCACACAACCACCGGGCAAGGGTTGTGGGGATGAGGCCCTTGTCCCCATCAACATGGGGACATCCTCCCCATGTTGAGGGCATGTGGCCTGGTACGGTTCAGGAGGGGGGGACGCTCTCGTCCCCCCCTCTTTTCCTGTGGCCGGGCAGGCTATGTGCTCGGATAAGGGTCTGGTGTGGATTTTTGGGGGGACTCCACGCCATTTTTTTTTAAAATTTGGGGTGGAGTTCCCCTTAAAATCCATGCCAGATCTGAAGGGCCTTGTATGGATATTTAGGGGGAACCCCATGTCATTTAAAAAAAAAAATTGCAGCGGGGTTCCCCTTAATATCCATTCCAGACCTGAAGGGCCTGGTAATGGAATTTGGGGGACCCCCACGCTTTTGTTTTTTGTGTAATTAAAGACTTTCAATGACTTTTATCTGTATTGACGGGAACCAGCAATTCATTATAGCCGCAAGTACTTTTAAATGACTATTATTTTACTTTAGAAATGTAATTTTGCTCTCCAACTGTTATAAACATGGAAAACATGTGCTACTTTACAGGCATACTATAGACACCCCCCGGGTATGATATTTAGGGCCAGTTCACACCGGATGCAGTGCAGTGCGTTTTTTTGATGCATGAAAAATGCAAAGAAAGTTGATCACATTAATGCCAATGGCATAGTTCACACTACTGCAGTCCGTTCCAGTGCGTTTCAGAAAGCAAAAAAAAAATTGGTCATGCTGCATTTTTTAGGTACAAAACTGTACTGGACCCCAGCGGAACGTACCAAAAATGCACTGGAATGCACCGGAACGCACCTAAATGCACCAAAGACGCACTGCAATACACTTGTCCTAAGTGAAAAGAGGGGGAAAAAAACACTGGACTGCATCAAAAACGCATCAAAAATGCACTGGAATGTGTCAAAAACGCGCATGCAGAAAAGCACCTGGAACGCACCCAGACTGCGTTTCTATAGTGTGAACTAGGGCCAGTTCACACCATAGAAACACAATCCGGATGCGTTCCAGGTGCTTTTCTGCATGCACGTTTTTCATGCGTTCCAGTGCATTTTTGGTAAGTTTTTGATGCAGTCCAATGCTTTTTTTTCACCCCTCTTTTTTATTAACCATAGATAAGGACAAGTGTGTTCCAGTGCGTTTTTGGTGCATTTAGGTGTGTTCCTGTGCGTTCCAGTGCGTTTATGATGCGTTTTGATGCGTTCCAGTACAGTCCAGTGCAGGTAAAATGCAGCATGTTCTACTTTTTTTGTGGAACTGGAACGCACTGGAACAAACACTGCCATTTAGAACCATATAACCAACTTTCCATGCATTTTGGATGCATAAAAAACGCAATGGACTGCATGTGGTGTGAAATGGCCCTTAAGCAATTTGGCATATTTAAAGGCACTTCTCCTTGTTTTGTTTTTGGTGTTGTCCAAATTAGTGACATTGATATATGTCCCTTAGGGTGGGACCTGGGCCCCCATTTTAAGGCCAATAACTAGAAGATAAGCCAGCCAAGTGGGGACTAGCAAAATTAACAAGTCAGTTTCCATAGACTGCAATGGTATTTGTTGGTGGGGGGGGGGGGAGGGGTGATTGTCCCATCTTTAATTTTGTAGCATGCTGGATGATGTGCTTAATTTTGGACGGGGGAGTGTGGGGGGGTATTTTTTGCTAGCTGCATTGGTGTTGTTCTGCACATGCCCAGCCAGTTAGTTTTTTTTGGGGTGCTTTTTGTGTGTGAACAGCACCTGGATATTTCTGGGCATGCTCACTCAGAGAGTGTTTTTATGGGTTAGTAATTGAAGGACATCCTTAACAGGTGTAGCCACTTTGAATTTCAGTCTCTACATTGGGAGAACTTGCATTTTGGGTGTTTCATGGACTGTGCATGTGTTTTCAATTGCCTCATTAGTACACAAACATAGTTTATATAAAGCTCACAAGGAGCATTCGTTCACTTGCCCTAAGAAGAGGCAAGTGTGTGTATGTGTGTGTGGGGGGCAAAATGTACATGTTGGTGTCCTTATCGAGTTTGTAACACATGTATTTTATTTGTTATGTCTTTGCAAAACAGGTGATTGGTTAACTTTTGTTGATTGTATTTTTTTGTGTGGGGAAAATGTTCCCCTGAAATAATTCTGATGTTGTTAATGTTTGTTGTTTGTTCACTTTGATTTAATTGTCTGTGCTGCATTTTTTTTGGCCAAAAATTTCTCAAGATGTTGAGTCTGTAACTGTTTCAAATTGACCATGTTTTTTATTTTGCCTTCCCTTTTGTTTTGTTGACCAATAAAATTTGATGCAAAGTTTTGATGTTTGTTTTGTGTTTTCTTTGCAACAAATGTGACAGCTGATTGGCATGTCAAAACAAAACCGGTGTGATTTGTCTAATCTGGTGCCTTCATGCTAGCATATGCATGTATTGTGTGCTGCCATGGAGCGTCACCAGAAAATGAAAAATAGTGGTAAGTATTCAATTTTCCTTTTTTACTGCAGTGGTTCTCAGCCTCAGTCCTCAAGTACCCCCAAACAGGACATGTTTTGTGAATTTATCTTATCGAGAATTGCTGTCCAAAAATCAAAACCATTGACTGTGATTTAAAGCACATGTGCAAGATGAAGGAAAACCTGCAAACATGGCCTGTTGGGGGTACTTGAGAAGCACTGATTTTAGAGCACTGCACTTAAAAATAGCTCAAGGCCATACAATTCTAATTGTGGGCATTTTGAGGGAAACGAAGTAAGTGTTAGAACCCCTGCGTGTGTGTTTTTTTTTTTAGATTTTTTTTTTGTAGTTTGGCCTTTGTGTCTCCTTTTCTTAAAATTGGCTTCACTTCCTGTCACACAGCTAAACAGGAAGTGAAGGTAAAACCCTACCAATGTCTTTTCTTGAGGACACACAGATCAATCTAACTAGTGTCCCCATTAAGCAAATTGCACTCTAGCACTTTGTTGTGTACACCCCAAATCATTATATAGTTTGGGGTTTAGTAAAGACAAATCCACTCTGCAGTAAAAGTGTATCTGCTGAAAATCTGAGGGAAAGTACTGGTGATTGGATGTTACAATCATGTAAAAGCAAAGATGGTGGTTTTTTTTTGCTTGCATGTCCCCCTCAGATATACAGCAAGTGCACTTATAGTGCAAAGTAGATTTGCCTTTAGTAAATAAACCCCAAAGTCCAAACTACCTAATAATTTGGGGTGTACCCCGCAATATGCTGGAGTGCAATGTGCATAATGGGGAAAGTATTTAGACTGACCTGTGTGTCCCCAAGGAAAGACATTGGGAGGGATTTTCCCTCACTTCCTGTGTGGCTATGTGACAGGAAGTGAATTACTTGGAAGGATAAAGTGGCCAAATTATTTAGTTTAACTTTTCAAAGACTCATTCCTAAGTTGAATTGTGATGCATGTCAATGGCCCATTTAGACCCTCTTTAATCACTTGAGATCAGCGCTATAACTGATCGACGGCCACAGCATGGTCCTCAATTGCCGGCAGTCCGTCAGATGATGACAGATCCGAGTAAGGGGCCGATCCCTGCCCTTTACCATGTGATCAGCTGTCAGCCAATGACAGCTGATCACGTAATGTAAACAAAAGCTGGGTAATGGTTTTTGTTTTCTCCTTGTGGAGGCGCGGGCACAACGTTATGACATCACGCCGTGTTCCCATATGTTACCCAAGCCGTAAACTCGGCTGTCAGCATGAGATTGGTGATTTTTTTGGACCAATATCATGCTTTCCAGCCTGGAGGAGAGATGTGGGGTCTTATTGACCCCGCATCTCTCCATAAAGAGGACCTGTCACACACATTCCTATTACAAGGGATGTTTACATTCCTTGTAATAGGAATAAAAGTGATCCAAAAAAAAAAGTTAAAAAAAGAGTAAGAAATACAAAAAAGTAAAAAAACAAAATAATAATAAGCAAAAATAAGAAAAAACGCCCATGTCCCCGGTAGCTCGCGCTCAGAAGCAAACACACACGTAAGTCCCGCCCACATATGTAAACGCCGTTCAAAGTACACATGTGAGGTATTGCTGCGTGCGTTAGAACGAGTGCAACAATTCTAGCACTAGACCTCCTCTGTAATGCCAAAATGGTAACGTGTAAAAAAATTTAAAGCATCGCCTAGGGAGATTTTTAATTACTGAAGTTTGGTGTCATTCCATGAGTGTGCGCAATTTTAAAGCGTGACGTGTTAGGTATCTATTTACTCAGCATAACAACATCTTTCACATTATACCAAAAAATTTCACGTCACAGTTCCATCATTCCCCGGGACTGTGACATCATACGGGGGCGGGGTCAGCGGTGGCATCAGCCGGTGACCACGCCCCATGCCAATATAAGTGGCACCGCTGCTCGGACAGATCATTGCGGCGGTGGACAGCGACGAGGCAACATCGGGCGAAGAGAAGAGGGAAGAAGGCGACGAAGAAGACCAGCCCCCGCTAGCAAAAGAGCTGGCAGAAGATAGCGGGGCGTCCGGCAGAAGGCAGAAAGAACCGGAGATTGTGGAGAAGGCACTGGAGAGCAAGAGAAGAACCGGAGAACAGAACAAGAGACCCCCGAAGTTAGAAGAGGACGGCGAGGAAGCCCAGGACCCCCGCTAGCAAAAGAGCTGGCAGAAGATAGCGGGGCGCCCGGCAGAAAGACCCCCGAAGTCGGAAGAAGACGGCGAGGAAGCCCGGGACCCCCGCTAGCAAAAGAGCTGGCAGAAGATAGCGGGGCGCCCGGCAGAAAGACCCCCGAAGTCGGAAGAAGACGGCGAGGAAGCCTGGGACCCCCGCTAGCAAAAGAGCTGGCAGAAGATAGCGGGGCGCCCGGCAGAAAGACCCCCAAAGTCGGAAGAAGACCCCCGGAGCTGCCCAATAAATTACTTTTCAAACCTGTGTTGTCTTTTTTATTGACTTATTTTGCCACCAGGTGAATGGGTAGGATACTCATTCACATAGGGTGGGGGGCCGGCATCTGGGGGCCCCCTTTTTAAAGGGGGCTCCCGGATTCGGAAAAGCCCCGCGCCCACATACCCCGACAACCAATGGCCATGGTTGTCGGGAAGAGGCCCTTGTCCCCATCAACATGGGGGCAGGGTGCTTTGGGGTGGGGGGGCCGCAGGTCGCCCCCCTGCCCCGAAGCACCAAACCCCCCATGTTGAGGGCATGCGGCCTGGTACGGTTCAGGAGGGAGGGGGGGCCGCTCTCTCGTCCCCCCTTTTCCCCTGTGGCCTGCCAGGTTGCGTGCTCGGATAAGGGTCTGGTTTGGATTTTGAGGGGACCCCACGCCGTTTTTCGGCTTACGGGGTTCACCTTAAAATCCAGACCAGACCTAAGGGTCTGGTTTGGATTTTGGGGGGACCCCCACGCCGTTTTTCGGCTTAGGGGGTTCACCTTAAAATCCAGACCAGACCTAAGGGCCTGGTATGCCCCTGGAGGGGAACCCATGCCGGTTTTTTATTTAAAATTTGGCCTGGAGTTCCCCTTCATGATTCATACCAAACATGGGACAGCGAGGCTGCCGAGGACCAGCGCGATGACATCGCGCTGGACACATTCTCGGCCGGCTAGTCGCCTCTAGGACACAACCTGAGCGGCTGCTTCACGCTCAGGTCATGTCCAAGTTGCCTCGCAAAGTTGCGCTGTCCCTGTGTCAGCCGGCACACGAGTCGCCCGCGAGTCGGATACGCTTCATCCGACTTCCCGGGCGACCTCTATTCAAATCAATGGGCTCCCATAGGGAACCATTCATTTTTAATAGAGCACCGCTGACATTTCTATTTACTATAACAGTGCGCTGCTGGTTCCTGCGCCCAGTGAAGGAGTTATCCGGCGCACCAATTAAGGTTAGAACCAGCGCAGCGCACTGTTATTAGTAAATCAGCCCCTTTGTTTTGTAAAATGGTAGAGGTACAATGTACCCTGTTACCAATTCACATAGGGGGGCCGGAATCTGGGGGTCCCCTTTGTTAAAGGGGCTTCCGGATTACGATAAGCCCCCTGCCCGCAGACACCCACAACCACCGGGCAAGGGTTGTGGGGATGAGGCGCTTGTCCCCATCAACATGGGGACAAGGTGCTTTGAGGGGTCACAGACCCCCAAAGCACCCTCCCCATGTTGAGGGCATGTGGCCTGGTACAGTTCAGGAGAGGGGGCGCTCTCTCGTCCCCCCCTCTTTTCCTAAAGCCTGCCAGGTTGCGTGCTCAGATAAGGGTCTGGTATGGATTTTTGGGGGAACCCCACGCCATTTTTTTTTATTTGGGCGCGGGGTTCCCCTTAAAATCCATACCAGACCTGAAGGGTCTGGTATGGATTTTTTTGGGTAACCCCACGCCATTTTTTTTTTATTACGCGGGGTTCCCCTTAATATCCATACCAGACCTGAAGGGCCTGATATGGAATTTGGGGGGACCCCCACACATTTTTTTTTTTTAATTTTGGTTCCCCGCACAAAATTTAATTTTTGAAGGAAAAAAAGTCATTTAAAGTGGTTGTAAACCCACTCTTGAAACTTGCACCTACAGGTAAGCCTAGATTAAGACTTACCTGTAGGTGTTTGCAATATCTCCTAAACCTACAAGTTTTAGGAGATATTTGCAAAAAAGAGTACACCGATGTGTACAGCGCAGGCGCACTGTAAATGCGCAGGCGTACTGTAAATTACGGTTTTATCAATGATAACGCCGGCTTTTACGGCCAATCACAGCATGCGCTGAGTGACGTCATCGCCGCTCCGGCCAATCACAGCACCGGAGCAGCGATACCCGTAAGAAACCTCCGGGAGAGATGGCTGCAGCTCGAGGGGGAGACGAGGACGGTTTCGGGGGCTTCGATCTAAGGTAAGTAATGCATAATGAGGTAGTATGCTAGTCATACTAGCTCATTATGCCTTTGTCTTGCAGGTTTTTTTTTTTTTAAATAGGTTTACAACCACTTTAAAACTACTCGCGCTATTAATGAATTGTCGGGTCCCGGCAATACAGATAAAAGTCATTGAAAAAAATGGCAGGGGTTCCCCTTAATATTCATACCAGACCCAAAGGGCCTGGAAATGGACTGGGGGGGAGGCATCTGTAATTTTTTTCAATGACTTTTCTCTGTATTACCGGGACCGACAATTCATGAATAGCCGTATAGAGTAGTTTTAAATGACTTTTTTTCCTTCAGAAATTACACCTTGTGCAGAGACAGTTGTAAACACGGGAAACATGCGCTACTTTACATGCATACTTTAGATACCCCCCAGGTACGAAATTTAAAGGAATTTTTCACTTTTATTGTTTCGCTTTAAGCATTATTAAAATCGCTGCTCCCGAAAAAAATTACGTTTTTAAAACTTTTTTTTGCATTGATACATGTCCCCTGGGGCAGGACCCGGGTCCCCAAACACTATTTATGACAATAACTTGCATATTAACCTTTAAAATTAGTACTTTTGATTTTTCATGTTCGTGTCCCATAGACTTTAACGGTGTTCACGTGTTCAAACAAATGTTTTGCCTGTTCGCATTTTCTGGTGCAAACCGAACCGGGGGGGGGGGGGTGTTTGGCTCATCCCTAGTGTTAATCTTGCTGATTGATGAGTTGATTATAGTCTAGTGCTACAGAACCCTAACCATAGCCACTTCAGCCTAGAGATCACATTGATTAGCAGACTGCGTCTGCATCTTTTCTCTGTGTGCCCATTTATGCTCAAACCACCATTTACCCACCTTTAACCCATAACAATACCAATACGATGAGTTAATTCACCACTATTTCCTGATACCAATTCACAGTAGGGATGAGCTCGGTGTTCGAGTCGAACATACGTTCTACTCGAACATCGTCTGTTCGATCGTTTGACGAAGATCGAACGAATTGGGCCGTTCGCGCCAAATTCGAGTGACGCGAACAGCCCACAATGCACTACGCCATCGCAGTGCAATCCAGGCGCTGTGATTGGCCAAGCATGCACTGTGACCCTGCATGCTTGGCCAATCACAGCGCCGGCAGCGAGGAGAGCCATAATTGGCCACAGGCAGGATGCCTGTGGCCAATTATAGCTCAGGGGGATTTAGTACACACCCCACACTATAAAAGGCCACCAGCGCGGCGTCCTTGTGTAGTGTGTTCCGGTTCAGTGAGAGAGAACGATAGGCAGGGACAGTGTCCGTGCTATTTGTTCATTTAACTTGTGTTCAGGGAGAGAGAAGGATAGGCAGGGACAGTGTCAGTGATATTCTTTGCTAAACCTTGTGTGCAGGGAGAGAGAAGGATAGGCAGGGACAGTGTCAGTGATATTCTTTGCTAAACTTTGTGTGCAGGGAGAGAGAAGGATAGGCAGGGGACAGTGTCAGTGTCATTTTTGCTAAGCCTCATGCACATTATACACCTGAAGCTAGCCCTTATTGCTGTGTTTTCCTGTTGTGTAACACAGGCAGGCATCTGCAGCACTTACAGCGGGCGTAGTGTGCCTCCTGCACAGTATACACCTGAAGCTAGCCCTTATTGCTCGTAGTTTTTTTCTTTTGTGTTAGACTAACAGGCATCTGCAGCACTTACAGCGGGCGTAGTGTGCTTCCTGCAAAATATACACCTGAAGCTAGCCCTTATTGCTGTGTTTTCCTGTTGTGTAACACAGGCAGACATCTGCAGCACTTACAGCGGGCGTAGTGTGCTTCCTGCAAAATATACACCTGAAGCTAGCCCTTATTGCTGTTTTTTCCTGTTGTGTAACACAGGCAAGCATCTGCTGCACTTACAGCGGGTGTAGTGTGCTTCCTGAAAAATATACACCTGAAGCTAGCCCTTATTGCTGTGTTTTCCTGTTGTGTAACACAGGCAGGCATCTGCAGCACTTACAGCAGGCGTAGTGTGCTTCCTGCAAAATTTACACCTGAAGCTAGCCCTTATTGCTGTGTTTTCCTGTTGTGTAACACAGGCAGGCATCTGCAGCACTTACAACGGGCGTAGTGTGCCTCCTGCACATTATACACCTGAAGCTAGCCCTTATTGCTCGTGTTTTTTTTCTTTTGTGTTACACTAACAGGCATCTGCAGCACTTACAGCGGGCGTAGTGTGCTTCCTGAAAAATATACACCTGAAGCTAGCCCTTATTGCTGTGTTTTCCTGTTGTGTAACACAGGCAGACATCTGCAGCACTTACAGCGGGCGTAGTGTGCCTCCTGCACAGTATACACCTGAAGCTAGCCCTTATTGCTCGTAGTTTTTTTCTTTTGTGTTAGACTAACAGGCATCTGCAGCACTTACAGCGGGCGTAGTGTGCTTCCTGCAAAATATACACCTGAAGCTAGCCCTTATTGCTGTGTTTTCCTGTTGTGTAACACAGGCAGGCATCTGCAGCACTTACAGCGGGTGTAGTGTGCTTCCTGCAAAATATACACCTGAAGCTAGCCCTTATTTCTGTGTTTTCCTGTTGTGTAACACAGGCAGGCATCTGCAGCACTTACAGCGGGCGTAGTGTGCTTCCTGCCAAATATACACCTGAAGCTAGCCCTTATTGCTGTTTTTTCCTGTTGTGTAACGCAGGCAGACATCTGCAGCACTTACAGCGGGCGTAGTGTGCTTCCTGCAAAATATACACCTGAAGCTAGCCCTTATTGCTGTGTTTTCCTGTTGTGTAACACAGGCAGGCATCTGCAGCACTTACAGCGGGCGTAGTGTGCTTCCTGCAAAATATACACCTGAAGCTAGCCCTTATTGCTGTGGTTTCCTGTTGTGTAACACAGGCAGGCATCTGCAGCACTTACAGCGGGCGTAGTGTGCCTCCTGCACATTATACACCTGAAGCTAGCCCTTATTGCTCGTGTTTTTTTTTCTTTTGTGTTATACTAACAGGCATCTGCAGCACTTACAGCGGGCGTAGTGTGCTTCCTGCAAAATATACACCTGAAGCTAGCCCCTATTGCTTTGTTTTCCTGTTGTGTAACACAGGCAGGCATCTGCAGCACTTACAGCGGGCGTAGTGTGCTTCCTGCAAAATATACACCTGAAGCTAGCCCTTATTGCTGTGTTTCCTGTTGTGTAACACAGGCAGGCATCTGCAGCACTTACAGCGGGCGTAGTGTGCCTCCTGCACAGTATACACCTGAAGCTACCCCTTATTGCTGTGTTTTCCTGTTGTGTAACACAGGCAGGCATCTGCAGCACTTACAGCGGGCGTAGTGTGCTTCCTGCCAAATATACACCTGAAGCTAGCCCTTATTGCTGTGTTTTCCTGTTGTGTAACACAGGCAGGCATCTGCGGCACTTACAGCGGGCGTAGTGTGCCTCCTGCACAGTATACACCTGAAGCTACCCCTTATTGCTGTGTTTTCCTGTTGTGTAACACAGGCAGGCATCTGCAGCACTTACAGTGGGCATAGTGTGCCTCCTGCACAGTATACACCTGAAGCTACCCCTTATTGCTGTGTTTTCCTGTTGTGTAACACAGGCAGGCATCTGCAGCACTTACAGCGGGCGTAGTGTGCTTCCTGCAAAATATACACCTGAAGCTAGCCCTTATTGCTGTGTTTTCCTGTTGTGTAACACAGGCAGGCATCTGCAGCACTTACAGCGGGTGTAGTGTGCTTCCTGCAAAATATACACCTGAAGCTAGCCCTTATTGCTGTGTTTTCCTGTTGTGTAACACAGGCAGGCATCTGCAGCACTTACAGCGGGCGTAGTGTGCCTCCTGCACATTATACACCTGAAGCTAGCCCTTACTGCTCGTGTTTTTTTTCTTTTGTGTTACACTAACAGGCATCTGCAGCACTTACAGTGGGCATAGTGTGCTTCCTGCAAAATATACACCTGATGCTAGCCCCTATTGCTGTGTTTTCCTGTTGTGTAACACAGGCAGGCATCTGCAGCACTTACAGCGGGCATAGTGTGCCTCCTGCACATTATACACCTGAAGCTAGCCCTTATTGCTCGTGGTTTTTTTCTTTTGTGCTACACTAACAGGCATCTGTAGCACTTACAGCGGGCGTAGTGTGCTTCCTACAAAATATACACCTGAAGCTAGCCCTTATTGCTGTGTTTTCCTGTTGTGTAACACAGGCAGACATCTGCAGCACTTACAGCGGGCGTAGTGTGCTTCCTGCAAAATATACACCTGAAGCTAGCCCTTATTGCTGTGTTTTCCTGTTGTGTAACACAGGCAGGCATCTGCAGCACTTACAGCAGGCGTAGTGTGCTTCCTGCAAAATTTACACCTGAAGCTAGCCCTTATTGCTGTGTTTTCCTGTTGTGTAACACAGGCAGGCATCTGCAGCACTTACAACGGGCGTAGTGTGCCTCCTGCACATTATACACCTGAAGCTAGCCCTTATTGCTCGTGTTTTTTTTTCTTTTGTGTTACACTAACAGGCATCTGCAGCACTTACAGCGGGCGTAGTGTGCTTCCTGCAAAATATACACCTGAAGCTAGCCCTTATTGCTGTGTTTTCCTGTTGTGTAACACAGGCAGACATCTGCAGCATTTACAGCGGGCGTAGTGTGCCTCCTGCACAGTATACACCTGAAGCTAGCCCTTATTGCTCGTAGTTTTTTTCTTTTGTGTTAGACTAACAGGCATCTGCAGCACTTACAGCGGGCGTAGTGTGCTTCCTGCAAAATATACACCTGAAGCTAGCCCTTATTGCTGTGTTTTCCTGTTGTGTAACACAGGCAGGCATCTGCAGCACTTACAGCGGGCGTA
Organism: Rana muscosa; assembly: GCA_029206835.1. NCBI lineage: Eukaryota > Metazoa > Chordata > Amphibia > Anura > Ranidae > Rana > Rana muscosa. The sequence goes on from CM055122.1 coordinate 839,731,933, forward strand.
GTGTGCTTCCTGCAAAATATACACCTGAAGCTAGCCCTTATTGCTGTGTTTTCCTGTTGTGTAACACAGGCAGGCATCTGCAGCACTTACAGCGGGCGTAGTGTGCTTCCTGCCAAATATACACCTGAAGCTAGCCCTTATTGCTGTTTTTTCCTGTTGTGTAACGCAGGCAGACATCTGCAGCACTTACAGCGGGCGTAGTGTGCTTCCTGCAAAATATACACCTGAAGCTAGCCCTTATTGCTGTGTTTTCCTGTTGTGTAACACAGGCAGGCATCTGCAGCACTTACAGCGGGCGTAGTGTGCTTCCTGCAAAATATACACCTGAAGCTAGCCCTTATTGCTGTGTTTTCCTGTTGTGTAACACAGGCAGGCATCTGCAGCACTTACAGCGGGCGTAGTGTGCCTCCTGCACAGTATACACCTGAAGCTACCCCTTATTGCTGTGTTTTCCTGTTGTGTAACACAGGCAGGCATCTGCAGCACTTACAGCGGGCGTAGTGTGCTTCCTGCCAAATATACACCTGAAGCTAGCCCTTATTGCTGTGTTTTCCTGTTGTGTAACACAGGCAGGCATCTGCGGCACTTACAGCGGGCGTAGTGTGCCTCCTGCACAGTATACACCTGAAGCTACCCCTTATTGCTGTGTTTTCCTGTTGTGTAACACAGGCAGGCATCTGCAGCACTTACAGTGGGCGTAGTGTGCCTCCTGCACAGTATACACCTGAAGCTACCCCTTATTGCTGTGTTTTCCTGTTGTGTAACACAGGCAGGCATCTGCAGCACTTACAGCGGGCGTAGTGTGCTTCCTGCAAAATATACACCTGAAGCTAGCCCTTATTGCTGTGTTTTCCTGTTGTGTAACACAGGCAGGCATCTGCAGCACTTACAGCGGGTGTAGTGTGCTTCCTGCAAAATATACACCTGAAGCTAGCCCTTATTGCTGTGTTTTCCTGTTGTGTAACACAGGCAGGCATCTGCAGCACTTACAGCGGGCGTAGTGTGCCTCCTTCACATTATACACCTGAAGCTAGCCCTTACTGCTCGTGTTTTTTTTCTTTTGTGTTACACTAACAGGCATCTGCAGCACTTACAGTGGGCATAGTGTGCTTCCTGCAAAATATACACCTGATGCTAGCCCCTATTGCTGTGTTTTCCTGTTGTGTAACACAGGCAGGCATCTGCAGCACTTACAGCGGGCATAGTGTGCCTCCTGCACATTATACACCTGAAGCTAGCCCTTATTGCTCGTGGTTTTTTTCTTTTGTGCTACACTAACAGGCATCTGTAGCACTTACAGCGGGCGTAGTGTGCTTCCTACAAAATATACACCTGAAGCTAGCCCTTATTGCTGTGTTTTCCTGTTGTGTAACACAGGCAGACATCTGCAGCACTTACAGCGGGCGTAGTGTGCTTCCTGCAAAATATACACCTGAAGCTAGCCCTTATTGCTGTGTTTTCCTGTTGTGTAACACAGGCAGGCATCTGCAGCACTTACAGCGGGCGTAGTGTGCTTCCTGCAAAATATACACCTTAAGCTAGCCCTTATTGCTGTGTTTTCCTGTTGTGTAACACAGGCAGGCATCTGCAGCACTTACAGCGGGCGTAGTGTGCCTCCTGCACATTATACACCTGAAGCTAGCCCTTATTGCTCATGTTTTTTTTTCTTTTGTGTTACACTAACAGGCATCTGCAGCACTTACAGCGGGCGTAGTGTGCTTCCTGCAAAATATGCACCTGAAGCTAGCCCCTATTGCTGTGTTTTCCTGCTGTGTAACACAGGCAGGCATCTGCAGCACTTACAGCGGGCGTAGTGTGCTTCCTGCAAAATATACACCTGAAGCTAGCCCTTATTGCTGTGTTTTCCTGTTGTGTAACACAGGCAGGCATCTGCAGCACTTACAGCGGGCGTAGTGTGCCTCCTGCACAGTATACAACTGAAGCTACCCCTTATTGCTGGTTTTCCCATCTCCCTGCAGGCCATTAGAATGTCTGGAAGGCAAACAAGGAGAGGCAGACAGTCAGGAGCCAATAAAAGAGGGCAAGCAGGCTCTGTGTCTAGAGACAACAGTGCTGGTCGTGGTCGCGGTGCATCCTCATCAGCACGTGGCCATGGGACACGCTTGTCCTTATTTTCGGCAGCTGGACGTGTTGAGCCGCATCATGTCGAAGACTCGGTAAAGTGGATGACAATGCCCTCCTCATCCTCCTCATCCTCTCTCACCCAGGCTCAGGGTACTGGCAAAGCAGCTGCCAAAGCGTCCTCTTACCTCGTATCAATGTCATCATCAGTCACTCCTTCCCTAGACCCACCGTGTCCTCCTGAGGAGTCCCCCGAACTGTTTGAGCACAGTGTTGGGTACATGCTCCAGGAGGATGCCCAGCGTTTTGAAGGGTCTGATGATGATACCCAGCTAGAGGAAGGCAGTAGTGTGAGAGCAGAGAGAGGGGATGCTCAAGAAGGACAGCAATCTGACAGCCATGTTCCAGCAGCTGCAGCATACTGCCAGATTGGCTCCAGTGATGAGGAGTGAGGGGATGATGAGGTCACTGACTCCACGTGGGTGCCTGATAGGAGAGAGGAGGAGGAGGAGGATGAGGAGGAGGCACATCTCCAACGAGGCAGGATGCCCTCGGGGGGCCAGCGTAAGGGCAGCACACCGATTGAATCACACCGCAGAGCTCCGCCTGTGCAGGGCGCTGCCTCTGCCCGTTATTCCAAAAGTTCTTTGGTGTGGGCCTTTTTTGAGTCGAGTGCATCAGATTGCACCGCTGCTGTTTGCAACATATGTCTGAAACGTATCTCGCGTGGCCAAAACATCAGCTGCTTGGGCAACACATGCTTGACCAGACATATGTTGACCTGCCATGCAGCTCGTTGGCAAGCGTATCTTAAAGACCCACACCAAAGAACAAAGTGGACCTCTCCTTGCTCCTCATCAGCTGGGATCTCCAACCCCACTGTACCTTCAGTTCTCTCTGAAACCTGCACTAAGAGGAATGAAGGTGTAGAATTAGGTGTGTCACAGCCAAGTACTTGCGGGCAGTCTGCTAGCAGTACACAGACGTCCGATTCTAGCAGGCAAATTTCCCTGCCCCAGCTGCTGGACCGTCAAAAGAAGTTCACTCCCAGCCATCCACATGCCCAGCGGTTGAATGCTAGCTTGGCTAAATTGCTAGCAATTCAACTGCTGCCTTTTCAGTTGGTATGCCCCATACACACGATCGTTTTTCATGCCGTTAAAAATGCCATTTTTAAAAATGGGCATTAAAACCGATCGTGTGTATGCTCCAGAGCATTTTTAACGACGTGAAAAACGGCCATTAAAAATTTCGAACATGCTCTATTTTTTCACGTCGTTTTTCATGTCGTTTTTTTAACGACGTGAAAAACGATAGTGTGTATACTTTTACGAGGTGAAAAAACCGTGCATGCTCAGAATCAAGTATGAGACGGGAGCGCTCGTTCTGGTAAAACTAGCGTTCGTAATAGAGATAGCACATTCGTCACGCTGTAACGGATTGAAAAGCACGAGGCTGAAAAGCGCGAATCGTCGCTCAACAAACTTTACTAACATGAAGGGTGGCACCATCCGAACTGAACTTCCCCTTTATAGTGCCATCGTACGTGTTGTACGTCACTGCGCTTTGCTTGAACGTTTTTTAAAATGATCGTGTGTACGCAAGACAGGCTTGAGAGGAAACATGGAAAAAAACGACGAGAAAAACGTCGGTTTAAAAAATGGCATGAAAAACGATCGTGTGTACGCCGCAGTAGACTCGGCCCCCTTCCGTGAGTTTGTGCAATGTGCGGTTCCTCAGTGGCAGGTTCCCAAATGCCACTTTTTCTCACGGAAGGCGATTCCGGCTCTCTACCGGCATGTGGAAGGCAATGTCCATGCCTCGCTGGACAGGGCGGTCAGCGGTAAGGTGCATATTACCACTGACTCATGGTCCAGCAGGCATGGACAGGGACGTTACCTTTCTTTCACGGCCCATTGGGTCACTCTTTTGGCAGCTGGGAAGGATGCAGGACAAGGTGCAGTAGTGTTGGAGGTTGTTCCGCCGCCACGCCTCCAAAATGCTACTACTGGTTGTTGTGACACACCTCTCTCCTCCACCCCCTCCTCTTCTTCCTCCATGGCCTCTTCCTGTGCTTTGTCCTCGGAACCAGCGGTGCTCCGTAGGCGTTCAAGGGGCTACGCAAGTACGCAGGCAAAAAGATGCCATGCCGTGCTTGCGCTGGTGTGTTTTGGGGACAGGAGCCACACTGGGGCAGAGGTTCCTCCGACAGGGACAACTGACCCATGTGCCCTGTGTGGCTCACGTCCTTAACCTGGTGGTGCAGCGGTTCTTGGGCAGGTACCCGGGCTTACAGGATGTCCTGAGGCAGGCCAGGAAAGTCTGTGTGCATTTCCGCAGATCATATAATGCCAGTGCTCGGCTGGCTGAGCTGCAAAAGGAGTTGAACCTGCCCAAGAACCGCCTTATATGTGACATGCCCACCAGGTGGAACTCAACGTTGGCCATGCTGCAACGGCTGCACACGCAGCAGAGGGCCATCAATGAGTACCTGTGCGACTACGGCACCAGGACAGGGTCAGGGGAGCTCTGGGTTTTTTTCACCACGCCAGTGGGGCATGATCAGGGATGCATGCACTGTTCTGGCACCATTTGAGGAGGCCACGAGGATGGTGAGCAGTGACAGTGCATGCATCAGTGACACTGTACCTCTTGTCCACCTGTTGGAGCATACGCTGCGTGGAATAATGGACAGGGCACTTGAGGCAGAACAGAGGCAGGAAGAGGAGGACTTCCTTGCCTCTCAAGGCCCCCGTTTACCCAGACAGTGTTCCTTCTGTCCCACCCTTCACACAGGACGAGGAGGAGGAGGAGGAGGATTGTGTCATCATGGAGGTGGAGCATGGCACTCAGCATCAACAGCAGCAGTCTTTTAGGGATGATTTACAGTCCCAACAAACCCGTGGACTTGTACGTGGCTGGGAGGAGGTGGCTGCGGATCATGTCGTCCTTAGTGACCCAGAGGACTCCGGACCGAATGCCTCAGATGACCTACGCTGCATGGCCTCCCTGATCCTGCAAAGTCTGCGGAAGGATCCTCGTAATCTTCGGATCAAGGAGAGGGACCATTACTGGCTGGCCACTCTCCTTGATCCACGGTACAAGGATAAGGTTGCGGACCTTATCTTGCCGTCGCAGAGGGAGCAGAGGATGAGACATCTCCGGGAGGCCTTGCAGAAAGGTCTGTGCAACGCGTTCCCAGAGACTGGGAGGTTACAAACTCCTGGTCCTGGACAACGACTTGCTGAGGCTTCGGTCAGTAGCAGAAGGAGCAGTGGAGAAGGTGGCCGTCTGACCGATGTGTTCAGACAATTTTTTAGTCCGCAGCCCCAAGGTATGATCGGTTCCAGCAACCATCGCCAGCGTCTGAGATACATGGTGCAGGAATACCTAGGGGCAAGGTCAGACTTGGACACCTTTCCCACCGAAAATCCTCTGGCTTACTGGGTGTTGAGGATGGATCACTGGCCAGAGCTTGCACAGTATGCAATTGAGCTACTGGCCTGTCCTGCATCCAGCGTTCTTTCGGAACACACATTCAGTGCTGCTGGAGGCTTTGTCACGGATCACAGGGTGCGCCTGTCCACCGCCTCGGTTGATCGACTGACCTTCATAAAGATGAACCAGTCTTGGATCACCACCAGATACCAAGCACCTGAAGCTGATATAACAAAATAATTTATTTTCAAATGTCACATCCCATCAAGACTGATGCTGATGCTGAGTGACTGTCCTGTTATGTTTACTGACTATCCTCCTCCTCCTCAATGATCCGATTCATGATGATATCTTGGAAAAACTTTTTTGTTTCTGGGTGCCGCCACCAGTGGCTAAGGCCCAATTTTTCAGCCCCTGTTTAACAGGGGCATGTAATTACAATTTTTGATGCAATTCTTTGCAGCAGGGCTCATTCCTGCACTCCAACTAGAGTATCTGGGAGAGGTTGCAGTGTCGTGGCACCAGCACCAGTGCCTAAGGCCCAATTTTTCTGCCCCTGTTTAACAGGGGCATGGAATTACAATTTTTGATGCAATACTTTGCAACAGGGCTCATTGATGTGCTCCAAGTTCAGTATCTGTGAGGGGTTGCAGTGTTGTGGCACCAGTGCCTAAGGCCCAATTTGTCTGCCCCTGTTTAACAGGGGCGTGTAATTACAATTTTTGATGCAATACTTTGCAACAGGGCTCATTGCTGTGCTCCAAGTACAGTATCTGTGAGGGGTTGCAGTGTTGTGGCACCAGTGCCTAAGGCCCAATTTTTCAGCCCCTGTTTAACAGGGGCATGTAATTACAATTCTTGATCTAATAATTCACAGCAGGGCCCATTCATGCGCCCACCAAGAGTAACTGTGAGGGCTTACAGTGTTGTGAAAACACCACCACCAAAGGCCCAATTTTTCAGCCCCTGTTCAACAGGGCCATGCAATTACAATTCTTGATCTAATAATTCACAGCAGGGCCCATTCATGCGCCCACCAAGAGTAACTGTGAGGGCTTACAGTGTTGTGGCACCAGCACCACCACCAAAGGCCCAATTTTTCCTACCACTGTTCATTGTTCAACAATGGCATGTAAATACAATTCCTGATATAATAGTTCACAGCAGGGCGTTCCAGTGCCCACCAAGAATAACTGTGAGGGCTCACAGTGTTGTGGCAACACCAACATGTAAGGGGCAAATTTCAGCAGAGTATATACGGCAGGCCCCTACTTTCAAACATCCAACTTACAAACGACTCCTACTTGCAAACGGAAGGAGACAACAGGAAGTGAGAGGAAATCTACCCCATGGAAGGGAAATTCTCTCCTGTAATGCCGCGTACACACGATCGATTTTTTCGACGGTGAAAACACCGTCGAGAAAATCGACGTTAAAAACGAGGAACAGCTTGTTCCCCCCACACACGGCCGTCTTAAATGTCATTTTTTTTTGGTCGAAAAAAAACGACCGTGTGTGGGCTCCGCGGCAGTGTTTCCCATAGGGAAACACTGCCGCGGAAAACATGTAGAAAAAAACGACGAGAAAAATTAGAACATGTTCTAATTTTTCTCGTCGTTTTTAATGCCGTTTTTCTCGTCGAAAAAAATGTCAGCCCACAGACGATCGTTTTTCTCGTCGAAAGGAAAAAAAATCGTTTTTCTCGACGAGAAAAACGGCCGTGTGTACGGGGCATAAGAGTTAATATGGGAAAAAGGTGTCTCCTCTCTACTGATGCTTTATCACCAATCCTTGTTTCAATAAAAACCTAACTTTTCAAAAACATTTGTCATTGGGACGGAAAGTGAGGTGGAATGTTCTGAACAAGGGACACAGACAGCAAAACAAATGTTACAGGGGTGATAACCCTTCCCTATGTTTTCCAAAAAGCTTATGTAACGGCACCCCAAATATGAAAGGGGGTAACGCCGTTTAGATCCCTTCTCTCTCCTGGACACAACTTCACTGTCGATCCTCCACAGCCAGGCGACCCCTTCCCATAGGAATTAATCCTTCTGAAAGAACGAGACGCACTCTGTATCTTCCTAGGATCGAATGCATTTATTGAGAAAAACATTGTAACTTTTATACCCATCCAATACTGCATTAACCTAAAATGAACAATGGTCCAGCTCCACCCACAACATAACAAGACTCAATACACATTATTTTGAAAGGGTTTTGTAGCCGGTCTGTCTGTTGAGTACAATACACACAAGTATGCAGGTGATTCATCAACATCTCTTCAATTAACCCGTCTGCTGCTAGTTCCACAACCTATAATTATAGGCTTAATTCCCCCAAACCACAATGGACAATAGAATGTAAATCACCACAAAAAATGAACAGGTCTTTTAGAAGCTGGGATTAGCATTACACTAGGCAGACAGGTGATTGAGGCTGAACACCTCAGTATCTCTCAATTAACCTGTTGAGTTCAGAAACAGTAAATAGTCCTTTACAGATATCCTTGGGGATATGGTGGATACATATTACAGACCCATTTTAGGTAGCCCAAGATATATTTCTTAATGTCCATTATTTCCTGGCTCACCCTGTGTTCAAAGTGACCCTCCTGTCTCACATCTCCCCTTTCGGCAGGAGACTAACACAGGAGGTGACCCCAGACGGGTTGACTCCGAAGTTAGTCCATAGGTCCATTCCTCCAATGCCGGTATCCACACCGTACCCCAAATAAATTGCTCCAAAGAGAGCATCACTTACCCAGCCAACCTCTGCCTCTCTCAGAGAACATACCCGCCGCTGGGGAGAAGACAGGGTGACTGGGCTCAGTCTTTCATGCCACTGGGGATCCGGGCCGACTGCCCAGCATCCCCGAGGTACACAAGTGGAGACCGAAGTCCCATCCACTTGTGGTAGGTGAAAATCCCCCAGTGCTTGCAAAGCAAGGTTGACATCCTCCTGTCCCAGTGTCACACCATTTTCTGGGGTTGTGTCAGTGAGGACCGAAGTCCCATCCAGTACCACAGTAACTCCCTCTTCTGTTAGTTGAGAGCAGAGGCCCGTGGCACTCTGCTCTGTTGCCAGCTCTTCTGCTGGGTTGCTGTGAGTGGAGACCGTAGTCCCATCCACCGATATCCGTTCAAGTGGCAGTTGTGTGCAGCGGCCAGTAGCATTCTGCCCTGCTGCCAGTGATTCAGCTGGGGGTAAAAGCTTTACCACCTCAGCTTGTTGCTGGAGAGATGGGCCAACTGCCCCGGCTCCCTGAAACTCCACAGTTGTTTACGGTGCTGGGCAGAGGTTGCTAGCACTCTGCCCTGTTGCTAGCACTTCTGCTGGGGCCTCCACACCATCCGCTCTGGCTACCTGTTGGGGAGGGAAAAGGGCTGCTTCTCCTCCCTGCATCTCTGAAATCCCCTGGGAAAGAGGAACCATCACCTTCTCACCTCGGGCCTCCAAAACTGCCACGGGTGTAGAGCAGGGGTCTGCAGTACTTTGTCCTGCTGCCAGTACTTGAGCAGGTGATGCATAATCCATAACATCCTCTGAACAGTCCCTTAAGTCCATACCTTCTGTAATCTGTGGCTGGGGAGATGAGCCAACTGCCCTAGCTCCCTGGAACTCCATATCATCCACTTCGGCTTTAGGGATGGCAATCTTCAGATTTTCCACTGCCGATTCTTCAGCCAGGCTAGCTCCCTGGAACTCCATATCATCCACTTCGGCTTTAGGGATGGCAATCTTCAGATTTTCCACTGCCGATTCTCTGGCATGCTGCTGAACGCATTCTAGCAGTTTCCTGTATCCCCTTTCCAGATGCTGTTCCTTCCTTAACAAATAGTCTAGATCAGGTTTAAGCTCTGAGACCCCTGAAAGACCAAGCATAGCCTCTCTGTATTCTTGCAGGTCCTCAAGGGTAGGTTCCCCTTCATCGCCAAACACAAAACAATCTGTAAGGCTCTCCCACAGCAATCCAGGGCCGCCAAAGTCATATCCCTCCGGAGAGCATTCTGTTGTCTCTCTTAAATACCCCTGCTCTGCGTGCCATTGCAGAGCCCGATAACGACTGTCCAGCTCTATCTCCTGCTGGACCAGCCAGTCCAACTCAGTCACCCATTGCTCCTGGGGCCGCTCTCCCAGGAATGCCATCCGTAATGCCTGTTGGTCACTAGCCCTGTTTTATACCAGCGAGCTGGAGGGCTCCAATCCAGAGCTCCACCCGAATCAGCTGCCTGGTGTTCATCCGCAGACACAGTCCTGGTGTATGCTGAAAGGACGATTTGCAGCAGCCCCGGGAACTCTGATGCCAGATCCATATCTCCGCTGGTGTGACCGAAGTCTGCTTATCCTGATCTTGGATCCAGGTGGAGGTTTGAATGTCCCAGACTGCAGGAAGCATCTCACCGCTGCCAACCAGTGTAACGGCACCCCAAATACGAAAGGGGGTAACGCCGTTTAGATCCCTTCCCTCTCCTGGACACAACTTCACTGTCGATCCTCCACAGCCAGATGACCCCTTCCCATAGGAATTAATCATTCTGAAAGAACGAGATGCACTCTGTATCTTCCTAGGATCGAATGCATTTATTGAGAAAAACATTGTAACTTTTATACCCATCCAATACTGCATTACACTACACTAGGCAGACAGGTGATTGAGGCTGAACACCTCAGTATCTCTCTATTAACCTGTTGAGTTCAGAAACAGTAAATAGTCCTTTACAGATATCCTTGGGGATATGGTGGATAAATATTACAGACCCATTTTAGGTAGCCCAAGATATATTTCTTAATGTCCATTATTTCCTTGCTCACCCTGTGTCCAAAGTGACCCTCCTGTCACAGCTTAAAAATAGATTTTTTGGCTGGAGCTACACTTAAACAATGTACGTGTTCAAAATTACAAACAGATTCTACTTAAGAACAAACGTACAGTCCCTGTCTTGTATGCACCGCCTGTATACTGCTGTTCAGAGTATATAGGGCCTTTTTTATTTTGTGTGCGGGGTTCCCCTTAATATGCATACAAGACCCAAAGGGGCTGGTAATGGGCTGGGGTAGGGGGGGGGGCTGGTGGGGTAGCCATGCCATTTTTCTCAAAGATTTTCATCCATATTACCGGGACCAGACATGACATTAAAGCCGCAAGCAGTTTTAAATGGCTTTTTTTCCTTTACAAATGTCATTTTGTGCAGGGACAGTTCTAAACACGGGAAACACATGCCACTTCACAGGCATACATTAGACATCCCCCAGGTACGATATTTAAAGGAATATTTCACTATTTTTTTTTTCACTTTATGCGTCATTAAAATGACTGCTCCAGAAAAAACGTCCGTTTTTACAACTTATTTTTGCATTGATACATGTCCCCTGGGGCAGAACCCGGGTCCCCAAACCCTTTTTAGGACAATAACATGCATATTAGTCGTTATAATTAGCACTTTAGATTTCGAACGTTTGCGTCCATTGTATTTAATAGGGTTCTAATGTTCGCGCGAACTTTCCGTCCGTTCGAAGGTTCTGGTGCGAACCGAACCGGGGGGTGTTCGGCTCATTCCTAATTCACAGTCAAAATAAAGATATCCACAATTCTGTTCCTACAAGAGCATGCAGTAACTTTCACTCAACCAGGTGTCTCAGAGGGGCTGAGGTTGTTCTTGGAGTCGCAAGACAGAGAACCCAGATTTCCAAGCAGCTCCTTTGGGGGTAGAGCTACTGTACATCAGTAACCCTCATTTAGCTGTGCAGCGCTTACTTTTTCATCACTGCTTTCTTTCCTCCTGGTATACTGTATATAGCACACTAAAGATAGGGGTTGGCCACAGACAATAATGGCAATATTTGGCATAAGATCTGAACCTGGAAGGTTATGAGACACTCTCTTGAAATAAAGAAATAAAGAAACCTGTAGTTTTGGGAATATATGGGGAATGAGATATGTGAATACTCTTTGTCATAAAAAAAACCTCTACATTACTATGCACTGGATCTATGGTGGACTTTTTGGCTCATTTATTCCCTTCTCGTCATCATAACATGTCTGGTTATATTTTTCAAGGGTCACCAAGCCTTACACCATAGAAGCCATTGTTTCCATGTACTGCACTCATATTGGCCAGCAAGCCTGAAACAGCTGTGTGCAGTTTGCAATAAATGGCTTTACAATATAAAGCTGTATGTGTGCTTTACATCAGAGATTATTGATATACAGTTAGTCAATGCAGGAAAAAAGAACAATTTGAAAATAATAAAGAAATAAGGAATAATCATCTAAGTTTGAGAACATGTAAAATGAATGAGTCATAATAATAACATATATACCATATGTACCATATGTATATATTATATAATTTTTCAGTTATTTTAGTCATCCAATCATCAGTGTTCCAACTGGTTGCCAACTTGCCATACATGTTTCACTGTTTGCAACCTTTTTTGGCATCACATTCGGTAGAGTGATAATGTGAGAGATCTGGTTTAGTACCAGGATTTGGACTTGTAGTTCTCACATCATTCTTGATATGAGATTTGTCCATCATTTAGCACTCCCCCTGTGTAATGTAAAATAAATTAAAATTCCAGGGTCCCCTTCTGTCATGACTGCAGCAGAAACACTGACCTAGGAACATTAGAACAGAGATATTTTTATGTTTCCACATCCTAGAAAGATACTTGATGGGTGATTCATCCTTCAGTTATTTTTTTATAGCTAAAATATAAGTTTAGGGTGGACTGACCCTAAAAATCCAATATAAAAATAGTTATTAGGGAGAAATTCCACAGTTGCCGGTATGCCTCATTGTAAACCCCTATACCATTGTACATGCCTCCCTGCAATAATTCTCAAATGAAAAGTTAGTTCAGTTCCCTGAAATATCACAGATAGTTTTCTCATCCGTTCTGCACCCCTCCCTGTAGGAAAATAAAGCATTTGTCCTATTATCTAGGGAGACCATATCGCATTTAAATCTGCCAAGTGCAGGTCGCATCCCTTCTCCCCTCTGCTGAATTACTTTGCTGGGGCACAATGGTTTCTTACTTTGTCATTTAAACTGCATAAAGAGGCAGAAATTGATTTTTATTGCGGATCTTTATTTCTAATAAAACTCGGAGGGCCTCTTTTCTTCCCGTCTTCAATGGCCCTTGAATGCTTTCAATCTGCAGTTCTCTGTTTCATAGGCAGAAATAAAATCAAATGAAATGGATTTTCAAAAAAGGAAAAAAAAGGCTGTATCCGAGTGGTGGGAGGGGGATAGCATAGAGTACAGAGGTAAAGATGAGGATGGCATCTTCTGTATGCAAAGGTATACATCAGTCTAGGTGTGCACTGTAATATTCAAAGCTCATGAAATTATCATACTTCTCAATAAGGATTTCTGGAAGGAATTCACTATAAGGCGAAAGTATGTGCAAATTGAAGTGACATATGGGAACCAATCAGAAATCATCTTTCTTTGGTACAGATATACTGTATATATACAGTTAGGTCCATATATATTTGGACACAGGCACTATTTTCATACGTTTGGCTCTGTATGCCACCAGAATACAATTAAAATGAAACTATTAATTAATTTGAAGTGCTGACATTCAGCTTTAATTCAACGGGTTGAACATAAATATCAAGTACACGTTTTAGGAACTGCAACCATTTTTATAAACAGTCCCCCCATTTTCAGGGGCACAAATGTAATTGGACAAAATAATATAATCATAAATAAAATGTTATTTTTATTATTTTTTTGAGAATCCTTTACTGGCAATGACTGCCTGAAGTCTGGAACCCATGGACATTACCAAAGACTGGGTTTCCTCCTTTCTGATGCTTTGCCAGGCTCTAACTGCAGCTGTCTTCAGTTGTTCTTTGTTTGTGGGTCTTTCTGCCTTTATTTTTGCCTGCAGCAAGTGTCTGAACCCCTGCTACTCACAAGGGGTCAGACAAATATTTGATCCAGGGTTCCCAAATCGTTTCGAATCTAGCTTGCTTATCTAACAGGATTGCCGAAAGGCGTTCATTTACCATAATCCAGGAGAGCTTAGATTTCACTAGATTAAATGGGATTATGGGTGTTCTCCATGACCTAACAATCGCTATCCTGGCTGCTGTAAAAATGAAGGCTATGAGTTTCCCTGCCTGTCTTGGAGTTCCATCTACTGGTCGTCCCAGAAGAGCTTGCTGTGGAGCTTTACGTGAGTTTACCTGAGTAAGTGAATAAATTAAATTATAAATACGGATCCAAAAGCGTTTCACCTTAGGGCAGGACCACCATATATGTAATACAGTACCTTCCATCCCACATCCACGGAAGCAGGAAGAGGAGGCTCCCGGGACATACGCTGCTATTCTCGTAGGGACCATGTACCATCTCATTAACACCTTGTAGTTTGCTTCAATCAAGGAGGTGTTTTTGTATGATCCAGACGCACACCATGACATTTTGAACCATTCATCCATTTCAAAGGTTTCGCCTATGTCCTGTTCCCATTTTGTCATATAGAACAATTTTTCTGACTTGGAAACCGGTACTGCATAAATCTTAGAGATATGTCCAGTGTGCTTATCATAGGTCCTACACAAACACTCCATCGATGTGGAAGTGGTAATGTCAGATGTACGCTGTAAAAGTTTTAAAAAATTAACAATTTGAACATAGCGGTAGAATTCAGAGTTTGGGAGTTGATATTTGTCCCGTAGGGTGTCTTTAGACAGAATACCTCTCTGTCAACAAAGATCAGCAATACATAATAAGCCTTTGTTAGTCCACCAAACAAAGGTGTGGGGATGGAGACCTGGAGTGAATGCTGGATTATGGTCCAAAGGGGCCATAGGGGTATGCAGCGAATTAAAACGGTGGGGCTTTACAAGTCTATCCCACAAATGTAGTGAGAATGAAAGTGTCGTACACATTATGACCGGCCTATCTTTTAATTGAAGCCACATTAAATGACTAACCAGTCTTGTTGGATATAAGGAGGATTCCAATTTCATCCAAGTAGGTGGCGGTGATGAGGAATGAAACCGTATTAGTTGGGCCAATTGTGCTGCTCGGTAATATGTAGCCAGGTCCGGGACACCCAGGTCACCCCGTAACTTTGGTGTGTATAGGGTACGTTTATTCACTCGAGGTCTCTTGTTCCCCCAAATAAATTTCAAAAGCTTATTTTGAAACTTGTCTAGGTCAAGCATGGAAATCTGGACGGGCAATGTTCTGAATAAATATAACAACCTAGGCAAATGGTTCATCTTTATAGTGTACAGTTTGCCAAACCATGACGGTGGGTTGCGTTCCCATCGTTGAAGGTCTGCCATCATCTTTTTATATAATGGGGGATAATTTGTCAAATATAGCTTGTCTATTGTGGGAGTCAGAAAGATGCCTAAATATGGAAGGGCCTTCGTCTGCCATTTGAAGGTAAAATAATTCTGTAATTGTGCAATCGTGTCTGCTTCTAGGGAGAGATTCATGGCGACCGATTTAGTATGATTAATAGTGAGGCCCGAGACAATGGAAAAATGCCGCCTTACCCGAAGAAGAGACGGGAGTGACATAACCGGAGAGGTGAGTAATAGGAGGATATTGTTAGCAAAAAGAGCACATTTGTGCTCTAGGCCTCCGCAATGTATCCCTTTGATGTCAGGATGGTTCCTAAGTTTAATGGCTAGGGCCAATATAAATAAGATGGGGGATAAGGGACACCCTTGTCTAGTTCCCCTATGAATATTTAATTGATGTGAGCTATAACCCTTCACCAGTATCCTAGCTGTGGGTCCATTATAAAGGGTTTGTAAGACCGTCAAAAACCGTGGGCCGAATCCATAACCCTTTAGGACATAAAACAAATAGTCCCAAGATAAGGAATCAAATGCCTTGCAGAGATCTAATGACAGCATTATAGCCTTCCTGGGTCCCCCATTGTCCCAGTTGGACTGCACCACAAAAATAAGGTCTATTACCCTCCGGGTCTGATCCGGGGGCCTGGCGGTTGGGCACGAACCTGACCTGGTCTGGATGGATATAACTCGCCAAGAAAGCATTCATTCTATTCGCTAACACCTTAGTCATCAACTTAAGATCTACGTTGATAAGCGAGATTTGGTGGTCGTTGTTACAGTCCCCATGATCTTTCCCAGGTTTTGGAATTACATGGATAAGAGCTGAATTTTCATGATTGGCCAAGGAAGAGCCTTTCTTCAAGTCATTGAAAAACAAGCAGATATGAGGTGTCAGCAAATCGGAAAACTTTCTATAGTAATGACCCGAGAATCCATCGGGACCAGGTGCCCTCGAGGGATGTAAACTCTTGATGGGTGTTTTGATTTTCCCCTCAGTGAAATCTTCCTCCATTAATTCTACATGCTCTTGTGACACCTTAGGTAGAGGAATGTCACTGAAAAACTTGTTGTCTGCTAGTGCTGCAGTAAAGGCCGTCAGTGAAGCATACAATTTAGAATAATAATTGTAAAATTCTTGGACCACCGAGTGCGGTTCTGGGTCACTTTACCATCCCGTAATCGTATTATCGGGAGGGCAGGATTGTAAGGATGAGGGGAAAGTTTCCTAGCAAGTAGGGTGGTCGGCTTATCTCCCATTGTGTAAAATCTATTCCTCGACCATCGAAGGTATTTCTCTGCTTTAGTAGTAAGGCTGATATTTAGCGCCGTGCGAGCTGCGTCAAATTTATGCCTCAGGTCTAATTGGGGATTGTTTTTTTGTTCGCGTGAAATTGCATGTAGGGCATTTTCTTGTTGTTGGATTGTTTGGGTATGCATGCATTTAGTCCTGGCAGAAAGCTGAATCAACTTTCTGCGAATAGTAGCTATGTGCACAGCCCAATTAATACTAGGGGAGGTGTCTTGGGCCCGATTTTCGAGGAAATATTGGCGAATGGCCGATTCTATTTCATTGAAAACAATGGGATCATTTACAGGTATGCTCCTGGAGGGGGAACTCATGCCGGTTTTTTATTTAAAATTTGGCGTGGAGTTCCCGCTCAGGATTCATACCAAACACAGTGCCTGGTATTGGCGGGAATCCACATCGGATCCCGTTCAATACAGTGCCGCGTCTCCTTCTCGCTATTGCAGCGAGCACGAGATGTCGCCACCCTGTCGCCGAGATGTCGGCATCCTGTCGCTGAGAATCTCTGCGATTGGATCGCGATGGATATACAATGTTGGCGGCACCTACTGTAGCAGTGCAGCATTGAGACGCTATGGGACGGGTTTTGGTTTAGTCCCCAGGTCTGATAGGGAAATATGCACCGGTGAATGATCTGACCATGACGCCGTCAGTATCTTAGCCGATTTAATTAAGGGGAGGGAATGCGATGGGGTAAATATATGGTCTATTCTAGAGTACGTCTTGTGTACTGGAGAATAATGTGTGTAATCCCTTGTTGTTGGATGGAGATCTCTCCATACATCTATTAGGTCATAGGAGTGTAATAACCGGGTCAATTTACACCCCTGTTTCGGAATATGTTTTAAAACAGGTTTATGTGGATTAGATCTGTCCATAGTTTGATCTAAGGGCACGTTACTGTTTCTGCCTATGATGATCTGACCCATAGCTTGCGGTATCAATGTTGATAACATTGTCTCAAAAAATGTAATTTGTCCTACATTGGGGGCATAATACGAAACTAAGGAGATGGCTTGCCCATGTATTTTCCTGACCACCATAATGTACCTCCCTTCTTTATCCTTAATTACCATGTCTGGGGTGAACGGGACATTTTTTGCTATACAAATTGCGACTCCCTGCTTTTTCTCTGGACCATTGGATAAATAGCACGTGGGAAAGTGAGAGTTCAGGTATCTGGGTGCCAAAAGGCGAGAGAAGCATGTTTCCCATAGAAGCACAATACTCGCTCCCCATTTATGATATTGTTGAAACGCCATTGCTCTTTTGGTGGGAGAATTAATGCCCTGCACATTGTGACTTAAAACTATAAATCTATTAGAGTGGGGATTTGTCATAATGGTTCGGCAGACTGTATTCGCCTGATATGGTTTTCCATCACAGCCTCTCGAATAACGCCGCTCCACAGGGAAATCTATGGATCAAAAAGAAGGAGCTCACTAGAGTAGAGAAATAGGAGGAAAGAAAAAATAAAGGTTAGATTAGAGTTAGTGTGCGACCCACCGAGTGGTCGTGCGTCGGTGGGCTGCAAGTAGAATAAGAACAATAATGTGCCAAACATAGTAACACAACCTCTGGGAGGTCAGCATTCCCATAGTGTTGTGCAAGGTTGTCTCTCTCACAAACTGAACGCCCCGGTATCCTTCCATTCTTAGAGCTTTAAGGGAAGTGGAAGCATCCGAAATACCACAACAAACTAACATATATCTACGTTATATATAAGGGTATATTGAACTGTATAGTCTCTATCAGAGGGACCCAAATTCTCTATAGTAATATCAGTTTTTAACTGAATAGTCCTTGCCCAAGCTTGGGGCAAGATGTCCATACTATAGCCGAGCCATTGTGTATGCATAATGCAATTTGAAGAAAAGAAAAAAAAAAGAACCATAAAAAAAAAAAAAAAAAATTGTTTTACCAAACATTTGAAAAATTAGAAATATAAAACATAGCCAACAGGTTGCAACCAACGAAGTGGATGAATCACGGACTCTCTGCCCATCCAGGGTTTGTCAAGACAGGTGCCGAACAAAAGAAAAATATACAGTCAGAAGATACTGAGTCATCCAAATTTTCCATTCGAAGTAGAAGGTCGTTTAGAAGAAGAGGAGCGTCCTTGTTGAGACCATATGGGTGAGATAAGCCGATCACTGTCTCGTTGAGGGGAAGAGAAGATGAGTCACGGGAGATCAGTCCAAGTTCAAGAAGAATTTCTTCTCCATCCTGGAAATTCGCAAAGGAGTGCGTCTTGCCCTTGTAGGTGAACGACAATCGATAGGGGAAGGACCAGCGGTATTTTATGTGCTGATTCATAAGGTGTGTCAGCAACGGCTTCAGAGACCTTCTTTTTTGGATAGTCAGTTGGGAGATATCCGCAAAAAGTTGGACAGAATGACCCAGTAAAGAAATATCTCCTTTGCCCATGGCCTCCGACATAATTTTTTCTTTGATCCTGTAATAGTGTGGTTTCACGATCACATCTCTGGGAAGGCCATCAGTTCTTGGAGCTGTTAAAGCACAATGTACCCTGTCAATCTCCATGTGGTGCGGGGAAATTTCGGGTATTAAGTCCTGCATCAGGGTATGCACCACTTCTTCCAGATCATTGACTGATTCCGGCAATCCACGTATGCGAAAATTACTGCGCCTGGATCTGTTTTTCAGGTCCTCAATTTTCATATTGGCCTGGTCCAGTTGCTCTTGTAAGGACGAAATCAGGGTGGTGTTCTGATTTACCCTACCCACTGTGCCATCCATCTTTGATTCTATCATATCTAGCCGCTCCCCAATGCTGTGAAAGTCTCCTTTAATTTCCTCCATTATGATTTTACAAGCTTTGGACAGCTCCTGTTGGAGCAATGCAGAGAAGCGGGCTAACAGTGCTGCATCCCCTGAGTAAGGAGCGGGTGATGGAGGCTGGGAATGGGCCTGCACAGAACTGGACTGACTCAATACAGCCTCTGTCAGGTCTGCCATATGTTTGTCCAGAGAAGAGGCCGGGGACCCTGCGTAGTCTGGGCCTTCTCCGTGATATTCAGAGGCAGGGGAGAACTGAAGATGCTCACCTCCGTGTGTCGGTGACGTCTCATCCTGAGACTGAGAAGAGAATGGATCCGGCTGCCAGCTAGAATGTGAGGTAGCTGTGGCTTTGGAGGAAGCCTGTGGAGCCGCCTCTGTAGCAGAGGGATAGGCTGGGCCTTGAGAGGCCTGCTGAGCCAGAGGTAAGGATCGCTCCGATCGGGCTGTAGTATTCGAGCGCGGCTGATTTTTTTTGGCCGTCCCGGCTGCCGTCAGCTGCATAATGTAGTTCCGAGCCCAAGCCAGGGTGAAAGGCTCCCGAATCGGTAATTAAGGCTTTGGAAGGTCCGGCGGCAAGCGAAGCTTGGTCAGAACATGTCCGCTCCCGAATCCGAGCACATGCGCACTGTAAAGTTGTTTTTTAATTAAATGGCTGACAGGCAGGATATTTATGACAGAAGAGACCCAACTTGTCTCTTCTGCCAAAAATGCATCATTCTGCCTGTCAGCTGTCATGTTCACAGAGCCGCGCATGCGCAGCTCAGTGAACATTTACGGCCCCGATCGCCCCCGATCCGCGCCGTGGTGATGTGACTCCCGTGCGCATACCTATGAGTGGCGTCATCGCGGCCTGCCAGATCAGTCCTAGCGCTGCACTGGAGGACACCATATGACAGGTAAGTCTGCCACAATATACTAATATGCTGTGCATACTAGTACACTATGGCATAACCCACCTGGGGGGGGGATTAATTTTTTTTATAGCAGACTTTACTTTCGCTTTAAGGGAACACAGACAGAAAAAAGGAATCTGACAGGGATTTTAACCCTTCTTTACTCTATCCAAACAGACTTTGTTTTGCCTTGACTTGGAGTGAAATCTAGGCTTAAGACTTAATTTATATAAAAAGTATATTGGAGATTTGTGGAATTTTTTAGGTGCATATTAAATCAATAGAAAACATTTATTAAAAATATTTAAATTTTATTAATACATAAAAACAACACAGTTGCATTAGAAAAGACTCATACAGTACCGTCCTTAAAGGTACAGCACGATGGTGTGGTTCCCAACATGTTGCGCCCTAAAATGGGGCTACCTCAGGGGTGCTTTCCAAATGAATATCAGAGCCTTCCCAAGATATATTGCAATTGATAATGTTTCAGGGGTTCATGCAGACACCATAAGACCAAAGACTGGACTGCAGGCAACCACAGGAGGGATGAAAGGACCAGAGAGTCTAGTTTGCAAAAAAAGCTGAACACGAGGATGAGAAACACCTATATGGGGACTCCCAGCACATAATCTGAGGTCCTGTAAGGAGTGTGTGTCCCTCCTTGTGGTTTCCAGCTCATATATAAAATCTTTTTCCCGAAATTAAAAAAAACAAAAAACGTTGGCTGTAACTGCTTCAAGAGTGCTAGCTGGAGTTCTTCTTTGTTTGGTTAGTCAATTCTAAATCTGCTAGTCCATCCAACCCTACCCTCTCCCCAGATTGACAGTTCTTCTGTCCAAAGGTGTCTGTTGTTTCTCTATCCAGACTGGAGACATTTTAAAGCCTGGTACACACTAGTAGTTTTTTTTCTCGTTCAACCAAACAGGGCTGACAAAAAAAAAACGGACTGCTTTGGAGTAACCACTGTACTAACAATGCGATGTTAGAAAAGCGATCTCTCACGCTGTGCTATTGTGTTCTGACAGAGGGACACCTCCCCACCAGAACACTCTGTTCAGCGCTCTCATCCATTGGCTGAGAACGCTGATCGGGTGCCGATTGGCAGACCTTTTTCAGTCGTGCCCTGCTTCTGTCAGACTGGATGCAGTACACACGGGCCGAATGTTGGCTAGTTTCTATTGAACCAGTCAATGCCACCCGACATTCAGCCCATGTGTATGGGGCTTAAGACAGGAAGTGCATTACTGAATCACCAGGTGTAAATAAAGGAGAAAAAGCTAAAAAAAGAAGAAAATACCTGCAGCTACCACATATACTATAGATACTGGTATACGGCAATATATTACATTTTTGTTTTGGGTTTAATACCATTTTAAAATAGTATATGAAAAATAAACAATAAAATGCAGTAATGCCTATCAACAAATAGGAACGTATCTCTGATTAACATGTCAGGAAGACAATCTTTTTAATTATATATAATCAGAATAAATATATGAAGTAAGTGTACGTGTTACCTTTTAACTGAATGCCTTTGTCCATGATAAAAACAGGGAATGATCTGCATGTATATTAACGTATGCCAACCTGCAAATGTGTATGAACATAATATATGTTCATCATTGCATGGATGTATGTACAAATTATGAAGATAAGTCTTGTATTGGCACTTAGAAAAGCAGTGGAGTTTAAATAATTGCTAAATTATTCTAATCATATGAGAGGATGGAAGTGCGAGTTAATTACAAATGAGTACAGATTTTACTTGTGTCTTATTAAAGTAACCACATTAATCGGCCTTAGAGCAGGATGCAGGAACAGCTTCTAAGCTGGGAATGTGCGTCGAATAAAGCCCAGCAAGAGCCAGTATATGGCTGACATTAAGCCTCTCAGTTTTATCTGTCCTTTTTTATTACGACCTGCGAAGATGAGCACTGCCCTACAGATAACTCAGACAGAGAACAGAAGAGAGCAGGCAATGAGAACCGAGACAGGGGCCCTGCCGGCGGCTCCAGCTTTTTGCCGGATAGGTTACTGATTCTCTTGATTAACATATTCAGAGTTGGATTAACCAAAGCCTCCAGCAGGATTCCCAACATCTATCTAATGAGTGGAAATATTCAACCACTCTATTAACTTTATCAGATACCAAAGCTAAGTTCTAAAACCTGCAGGCATCTGCTGCCATTTTATTGTGTCTTCAACAAGCCAAAGTCTGGGATCTCATCGCTTATGGAATAATGTGAGTATGATGGACTGCATAGATTATATGGAGGGGCATGTTCCCTGTGGCATCATATAGATTAGGGCCACTTCCACATAGGTTGGAGAAGAAATCTCAGATTTATGAATAATTCAAGGGGATGAAATCAAAGATTGAACAAGTCAAAGAAAATAATAAAAGACTACATGACTTTTGTTTACTTAAAAAAATCTTTTGTAAAAGTGAGCGGATTCATTTACTTCAGTTATTCAGGTCGTTTTTATGACATCAGTTGATGATCATTGTGAGCTATTTGTCATCGGCTTTCATGTAAGAAAAATAATTTGATTATGTGGTTGTGCATTGCTTATTTCTGCAAAGGGTGCAACAGACACAAGCAAGGATTCTGATAGCTTAGCCATATAAACGTTAAAGTGGAACTTCCTTGAAAATAAAGGCATTCCAATAAACTGGTCTTCATTTTCGAGACAGCTTTATAAAGTAAGGTCGGCCACATCTGGTGTGAAATTTGGCCGGTTCAGCAGGGACCAACCAAATTTCAATCCATGTATGGACAGACTGGTTGTACACAAGTCAGTCTATCGATTAACTTGTGCACAACCAGCCTGTTGGGTTTTTCCTGAACGATCAGTGCCGCAGGCTTTAGCAGCCAATACTGATTATTGAATTCCGATGGCAAGGAAGTCTTCCCGCTGTGAGAATACAGTTTCTCAATGGGAGGGTTTCCTCCTCCACATATAATGTATGGATGGGGAAATCGAGGCCTTTTCTTTCATTCAACCTGCTGGTTGAATAAAAAAATGAATTCATAATGTAGGGCTGCTTAAGTGAATATGTAAAAACATCTGATTTATTATATTCTAGTGTAAAGGATCTTGTCTGACTCACTCCATGTTTTGAATTTGTCATTCACAGTGCCAAACTAACAGATATTCCAGCCTTTCTCTTTGAAGTACAGTCTACTAGCCAGGATGTTTCTCTTTTTCACAACCAAAAGGCGTAGAGCGGCTGGTAACCTGGAAATACCATTTTATCCCTTGTTTGAAAAAGTGGTAAGAGGAGTAGGGAGACATCTGATGAGAATGAAAGAAAAAAAAGCAAATAGGGCAATGGGGTGGTACAAGTGAATGGTACCACTCCAGCTGCATCTCACTGCATATATTGTACCCATCCTCTTCACCCTACTTCTAAAGCCCTGTACACACGACCGGATTTCCGATGGATTTTTCCATCGGATTTCCGATGAAGCTGACTTCCATCAGTCTTGCCTACACACCATCAGTCAAAAATCCGACCGTCCCAAACGCCGTGACGTAAAACACTCAGACGAGCCTAGAAAAATTAAGTTCAATGCTTCTGAGCATGCGTTGACTTGATTCTGAGCATGCGTGGGTTTTTTCTCCAATGGAGTTCCACACAGACGATCGGAAGTTGCTATCGTTTTTTTTCCATCGGATAAATTTAAAACATGTTCTATTTTTAATCACCGATGGAAAAAAGACCGATGGAGCCCATACACGATCGGTTTGTCCGATGAAAAAAGTCCATCGGACTGTTTTCATCTGTAAAACCGATCGTGTGTACAGGGCTTAAGTCTGCATCTGACTTGACATGTCTTCCACTAAGACACTGCCATGCTTTATTTCATTGTATGAGTCTTGGGAAAAACAGAACATGATTATGGAGCGCTTGCGCTGTATCTAGAAACATATTGCTCAGTGTCTTGTCCTTCTGCTATATGAGTGGGCATTGTGGTCATCAACATGGGTACAATTAGGGACCCTAACTTATAATTCCTACTTTGCTTACATTCAACCATACGATACAGTAAGTTATAGTCCTGCCCAAGAGCTTTTGCTGACCCTATCACATGTCCAAAACTGCAAAACTCCAAATAACACTGTCAAGGACATGGCATGCGCAGACGTGCATTAGCAGGTGCCCGTGTTGCCGGGAATATTCTAAAGCCTAGGCGCAGGAACATTAGTGCTAACAGGTGAACACACATTATCGCTGAAGGCAAATGCACATTAGCACTAACAGGTGAAGACATATGCGCGAAAATACGTGCACGCGTTAGCCATTAATGCTGGCGCCAAATGGCCTACATAAAGACAGCAGCTGCACTGTGTCCTGTGTTCTGATCCTGTTCCTGTATCTGATCTAGTATTTGACCCGGCTTTCTGACCAGGCTGCTGTCTCCAGTCCTGACCTTTGGCTTGCCTTGACCCTGATTATTCCTGCCTGTCTGCCTGATTTCCTGTTGCCAAACCCAGCCTGAACTCTGACCATTCTTTGCCTGCTGTTTATGATAGACTGATTGTCCGTGTATGACCTGGCTCATCTGACTCTGCTCCAGTCTTTCTGCTTCCAGCCTGTGTAGTTCCAGTACTGCCATCCTGCATCTACAGCTTACCTGCATCCGCTGTCCTGCATCCACAGCATACCTGCATCTGCTGTTCCTGCTACCTTCTGCTGCTCAGCAATCCAGTCTGGTCCTGCTACTCATCAGCTGCCACTACCGCTACCAACTGATTACTTTGCAGGCGCTCTTACCTCACCATGCTCTCACGGCCACTGTTGCAACTCTAGTGGTCCTCGAGCAGGGGCTGTACGAGAGGTCTCCCTCTACTCGTCAGGCTCTCCCAGACGGTACGTAACAAACACTCTTACCAGGTGGAACACTACCCCCCAGATTAAAAATTAAAGCTTGAATCCCAAATTTATTTTGTGTTAGTATTAAAAGAAAAGTACGGGGGGCTTTGAAAATGTTTTACTTACCTGGGTGGATGCAGCATCGGTCCGATGCTGCATCTATCCCCAACTGGCCCTAAGACTGAGAACTTAGCCATCAAAGACTGCTGATTGCTCAATTCTCAGTGCTCTGTGAACAGCCACCAGCTCTCTACTCTGGAGCTCTGGGCTGTGGAGGGGGTGGGGGTAGCTGGCTCAGACTCTCAGTGGCTCGCTCATCTATGGTGTGTCTCCAGTGGAGGAGGCAGCCACATTGGCCACATTGGCTGGGTCTGTATCAATCTTGGAGGACTGTGACTGGCTGAAGCAGGGGGAAGGAGTGAGAAGAGGGAAGAGAAGCAAGTAGGTTGGAAAAAGAATGGGCTGCTGGCTGATGAGAACTCTGCCATAGTTGACCACTATAGGCTGAGACCTAAGAGAAGCAAATAGACTGCTTATCACACAGGACCTTGCCTAACTGAACTGGAACCTTGTTCCTGGGAGGGTATGAGGTATGATTTGGATGCCTGATGTTTTCATACTGTACTAGAAAGCACTCTCACCACTTGAGAGGAGAAAAAAGAGGGACAGTCTCAGCAGGATTGAAAGAGAAAAATCACAGCAACTCTTTTCTTGTCTGAGGCCTTGAACTGAATCAGAGCACCAGAAGATAGCGCCCTGAGATCAACATTGTACAATGTAATCTGTTGTCTGCTGGGAATTGTTGTGCTTCTTTCAAGGACCCCAACTTTGCCAGCCAACTTTTTTTTTCCATCAATGGCTGGCCAGTGTGACCAAATAGGGACTGTTATAGCAAGTTAGGACTGTCTTTATATACTGTTGTTAGGTAAATGCATTTCAATTCTGTTAGTTACTGTTAATCAGAATGCTGAGGGGGTTTAACCATACCTCTCAGAATAATGTTATTGTCCTATTGATTATTTGTATTATTGCACTTGCTAATTCTTTCTTCTTTTAAGCTATACTTGACCTAATGAATCCTTTGAATTGAAATACAGTACCTCAACATGTGTCAGTAAGTGCTGGGTGAACGAGGCGTGTCATCTTCCAGTGTGTAGAGGAATCACAAAACAATTCAGCAGCTCCTCCGAGGGTAACACTACAAAGGCATCTTATTACTATGGCTATGGTTATAGGAACTTAATTTATCCTTTCTTGATAAGAGGAGATTAAGGGGGGATATGATCAACATGTATAAATACATAGGTGGTCCATATAGTGAACTTAATGTTGAGTTATTCACTTCACAGAGAACAAGGGGGGACTCTTTACGTCTAGAGGAAAAGAGATTTAATCTCTAAATATGTAAAGGTTTCTTCACAGTAAGAGCTGTGAAAATGTGAAATAGACTCCCTCAAGAGCTGGTTCTGTCCAGCTCAGTAGATGACTTTAAAAAAGGCCTGAATTCTTTCCTAAATGTACATATAACTGGATACTAACATTTATAGGTAAAGTTGATCCAGGGAAAAAAACAATTGCCTCTAGGGGGATCAGGAAGGATTTTTTCCAGCTGGAGCAAAGTGGATCATGCTTTGCTAGGGTGTTTTTTTTGCCTTCCTCTGGAAAAACTGTGGGTATAGGATTGTGTATATAGGATTATATGATTTTTATTTATTTGTTTTGATTTTATTGGTTGCACTAGATGGACCTGTGTCTTTTTTCGACCAGACTAACTATGTAATTATGGCTTATTTCATTTCACAGCTATTGGTGGACTATGAGTATAGACAGTGAATTGAGAGGGTGTTCATGGTTTATCTCAACAGTTTGTTTTATTACATTTGCTCCAGCATACTTTCCAAGAGGATATCTAGTGTCACCAAAAAACAAAACAGATTGTCACACACATGTAAGGAAAAGTTGACCTTTAAAAAAATGGATAGGGCTTGGATAAGCCATAGCTTTCTGCTGCCTATCCCTAATGCCACAGGGTAAAAACAAACACTATCATCACTTTTGTCACCACTGGGGGCAGACTGGGATGCCTTTAAGGACTTTATCAGGGGGTGCTATCTCTCCTCTATAGCTGTAGAATGCAGAAATTATGCAATTACTTTGGAAGAAGCGGAGGCCAAGGCCCAGTCCCTTGGACCTAGCTATGCCCTTACGGCTAACCCCCGTTACGGGACAGGACATGCGATTGGCCTACAGGGAGGTGATGCTCCTGAGAGTGGCCACGGCTCATAAACAACAATTAGTCCAATCACAGAGAATATTTGAGCAGGGGGGGGGAAACAGAACGGCTACTGGCCTGGATTGCCAAGGAACAGTCCCCGACCTCTACTATAGCCAGAATCCGGAAAGAGCATGGGGCCCCAGTGGTAGACCCGGTGGAGATTAACGCTTTCTTTGCGGATTTCTATTCCAAGCTTTACTCCTCTAAAGCTGACTACTCCAGTGAGGAACTCTCCAACTTCCTCAGTGAAGTAACATTCCCCACCCTCACTCCTGCAGCACGGGACAGTTTGGATAGCCCAATTACACTGGAAGAGATTCAGCAAGCGTTGGGCTCCATGCAGACAGGCCAAATCCTTGGGTTGGATGGATTTCCCCCTGAGATCTACAAGCAGTATATGGAGGACGTGGCGCCTAGGCTACATACTATCCTCGCCAAGACACTTAGGGCAGGATCCCTCCCCTCATCCATGGCCCAGGCCATCATAGCAGTGATTCCCAAGCCAGGGAAAGATCCCCAACTGTGCTCATCGTATAGGCCCATTTCCCTCGTCAACACTGATGCAAAAATACTAACCAAAATCTTTGCTCGGCGACTTAATGAAGTGATTCTTACTTTAGTTCACGAAGATCAATCAGGCTTTATGCCGGGTAAGGGAATGGATATTAATCTTCGGAGGCTGTATGCGGTCCTGGCCTGTGGGGTGGGGGATGGTGAGCCTGCGGTAGTGGCCTCCCTGGATGCTGAAAAAGCTTTCGATTCAGTGAAGTGGAGGTATC
Organism: Rana muscosa; assembly: GCA_029206835.1. Taxonomy (NCBI): domain Eukaryota; kingdom Metazoa; phylum Chordata; class Amphibia; order Anura; family Ranidae; genus Rana; species Rana muscosa. The sequence goes on from CM055122.1 coordinate 839,759,727, forward strand.
TATGGGAGGTCCTCCGCAGGTTCGGGTTTGGGCCCGTCTTCATCTCCTGGGTCGAAGCTGTGTACAGTTCTCCGACGGCCAGAGTATGTACTGGAACGGTTCTTTCCCTACCCTTTCCCCTAAGCAGGGGAACGAGACAGGGCTGCCCCCTATCGCCAGGGCTCTTTGCATTAGCAATAGATCCGATGGCTATCCTTCTCAGGTCCTCCCCTCAGATCCGGGGTATAGTTGTGGGCCCACTCCAGGAGAGAGTGTCACTTTACGCTGACGATACCTTGCTGTACCTCAGGGATGATGGAGTCTCTCTTAGGCGGGCGCTTGAGGTGATAGATATTCGGGAATGCGAGTGAACTGGGGGAAGTCCCTTCTGTTTCCACTTCACTCCGGAGCAGGTCCTCTGCAGTCAGATGTGCCACTCCAACGGGTATCCCAGTTCAGATACCTGGGAGTGGAGATACATAGGGACCTTCAACAGTTTATCGCTCTCAATCTGTCCCCGGCAGTGTCTCAGGTATCCCAGAAATGTACCTCATGGAAATCTCTTCCTTTTACGCCAGTAGGACTGGTAAACCTAATCATGATGTCAATCCTCCCTAAGTTCAACTACCTCTTTCGGCAAACTCCAGTTCCCATACCTCTTTCCTTTTTTAAGAAACTAAATAGTATCCTCATCTCCTTTGTCTGGAACGGGAAGGTCCCTAGGATAGCAAAATCGACCTTATAACTGCCTGTTATGCTGGGGGGGTCTGGCATTGCCATGTTTTTTTTTTTTAAATACTATTGGGCTGAAGTCCTAGTTATGCTCAAGTGGTGGCTGGCAGAGGAACCGGCTAACCCGGCTGCCACGGTCGAGGCGGCGCTGTTGGGGTCTTACTCGGAGTTAAGGAACCTTATTCATAGGGGCCCCCGATCGAACTCGGGGGTGACCCCTCCTATGAGGACTACTTTTAGAGTTTGGGATGTGATTAGTTCGAATTTCGGGAAGCCAGATACTTGGTCCCCTGTAAGGCCGCTGTGGGGCAACCCGAGATTGCCCCATTTCCACTCTATCCCAGATCCAATTATATGGGCTAGATACGAGATTACTACGCTAGCTGATATAGTGACCCAGGGACGGTCGATAACATTTGACACCCTTAAGAGCACTAGGGGCCTCCCTAACCACATGTTCTTCCGATATCTCCAATTACGGCATGCCTTTCGCTCCCAGTTTCCTGGTCCGGTCCTCCTGCAGATGTCCAACTTGGAAACTGAGCTCAGGTCCCCTGAGAGTGGTAGGACGCTCTCAATGATCTATAATAGGCTTGCTGTGTTGGACACAACTAAAGTTTCCCAGCTATTCACGTGCTGGCAATGTGACATTCCTGAGTTAGCCGACGATGAATGGGAAGAGGGGATACAACAATACCTACCTTTATCGATTTCGTCCAGAGATAGATTTACCCAACTAAAATTCTTACATCGCGCCTACTACTCCCGGTTGTATAAAATATATCCCGACAGGTCAGCGGACTGCCCTAAGTGTGGCTTGGCCGATGCGGACTTCTTCCACGTTGTTTGGTCCTGTTCAAGGATAGATAGTTTTTTGGAGGGAGGTCCTAGAGGACATTAACTCCATTGGAAAGTTGAGGGTCCCGTACAGTCCCGTTCCCCTACTCCTAGGCATCTGTGACAACCTTGAGGCTTCTCAGAGGAAAAAGCTGTTTGTCTTTTATGCGGCACTATATGCAAGGAAGGCAGTCCTCCTCCACTGGAACCAGGCCCAACCCCCCACTAAACAACTCTGGCTTTCCCTGATAAATGCAGCTGTACCGCTCTACAAATTGACATATCTGGGTCGGAACTCTCCGAATCTAAAAATCTGATAAAATCTGGGCGGCCTGGGTGAAGGCTAGGAACTTGACCATTGACTAGGCTCTGGAGGTTCTCCCACTTACTACTGGTCTGACTCCTGCGAGGATAAGTAGCGTTTAGTCCCTTAGGCCCGGACTGTCCCCCCCCCCTGTTTTTTCCTATTTTTATTTGGTATTCTGGATCCACCTACTACAGTGCTAATGTAAGCCATGGTCAACATGTTGCCTTATCTTGATATTGTTAACATACTACTGTCCATTTCCTGTCTGAATCCACCTGTAACTGGAGTTATTTGCTGTTTGTTTGTTTGAAAATAAATAAACTTTATGTTAAAAAAAAAAAAAAAAACTATACCACCAGTAGCTACTAAATAGGATTTAGGCTTTATGATTCAATAAATTGGATGTTCAAGCTAGCCACCAGCACTGTTTTCTAACCACACACAGCAAACTGTCAATCATGCTGCCAAAAGGAAAATAAATAAATATATAGTGTGACAGCAGGAAGGTAAAGTCACCTGGTTGCATCCAGGGGGGTAGATATATTTCGCCCAGATTCAGGCTTTACGCCGATTTATACAGCTAGGTGGAGAGTTGTATAAGCCCAGCTGAGACTAGTGGGCTCATGGATGACTCATACCTCTAGGGAGAGGGCTGGGCGTCGTGCAGACAGGGAGTTGATGAGGCCAGCTGAAGCTTGTCAGCTCATTTAGGCCTCTATAAAAAACTCCCAGATTCATTAGGTGTTAGCTCATGCCTGGAAGCAGACCTGTGTGGACTGTCTAGGGAGAGTGAACCCCTGTGCGGTGAGAGAAAGCCTGTGTGGCTATATTTTGCTTGGACATTTAAAACCAGGGACTAGGACAGCACTAGGCTGATCCCAGTTGTTAGTTAGGAAACCTGTATGTTTAGTCAGAGGTCAAGTTGACCAGGATTTATTTTGTTTGTTTCTTTTGCTTTGCTGTGTTTTTGTCACTGTAAATAGAAAATAAACGGCACCTTTTTGATTTTGAAAACCACAACCTCCGTCTGCTGGGCCTGTTTTTGTGTGGGGAGCCCATCCCGGGGGTCACACACACCCGCTGCCGAGCTAACCCCCTCACAGTTGGTGGAGAACCAGTGGCAGTTTTTTTTTAAGCCAGCATGGAGGAGATACTGAAACAGCTGGCTCTAGCAAATGCCAATCAACAGCAGACAAATGCAGGTTTGCAAAAGAGCCTTGCAGCTCAACAACAGAACTTCGCAGCCCAGCAGCAAGCTCATCAACAGAGCCTTGCAGCCCAGCAGCAAGCTCACCAACAGAGTCTGGAAGCTCAGCAACAAGCCCAGCAACGATCTGAGGCCCGCTTCATAGACCTATTACAGAAGCAAGAGCAGAGACTACAACAAATGGAAGCAGTAATGCAGCAACGTCCGCAGACCAGTGAGGAAAGCCGTCCCACTAATACCGCGTCCTTTGGGGTGAGTCGTTTATTGACAAAAATGACTGGAGAGGATGATCCAGAGGTATTTTTGACCACGTTTGAAAGGACTGCTGAAAGAGAAAAGTGGCCTGAGGAGCAGTGGGCTGGACTGGTGGCTCCTCTGTTAACGGGTGAATCGCAGAAAGCTTACTATGACCTAGAGCCTGACCAAGCAAAAGACTATGTGATGCTAAAAGCTGAAATATTGGCAAGGCTGGGTGTCACCCTGGCTGTCCGGGCTCAGCGTGTGCATAACTGGACTTTCCAGCTTGGAAAACCCCCCAGGTCTCAAATGTATGATCTCATTCACCTGAGCAGAAAGTGGCTACAGCCAGAGACTTTGTCCGCACCAAAGATTGTGGAACGTGTTGTAATGGATCGGTTTTTGAGAGCTCTTCCTACTGCCATCCAAAAGTGGGTAAGCCATGGAGACCCAGAGACGGCCGATGGTCTTGTGGATCGTGTGGAGAAATACTTGGCTACAGAGAACCTGACGGCCTCTTCCAGAGACACTCGGACTTTCCACCCTAAGACCAGACCATCCCCAGGGGCGGATAAGATGATTCCAAGGGGTAAGGGTGGAGAGAGTGAGAGGGTGGGAGCTCTACCCCAAGTTTGGCGAGAACAGCCTGGGAAATCAGCGGCTCAAGAGGCGGCAAGAAGGATCATTTGCTACCGCTGCCGGCAAGCGGGACATATTGCAGCAAATTGCCCGGTTTTGGAGGAACCCATGCAGTGTGACTTTCTGACGGGCAGACGTCAGTCGCTGTGTGCGACAGTCGCATGCACTGCCATTCGGGGAACTGAGAAACATTTATGCAAAATGTGTATTAATGGTAGAAATGTTGTGGTATTGCTGGATTCAGGTAGCCTTGTGACCCTGATAAAGGCTGAATTAGTTAAAACAGAGGTCTCTGGGAATAGCAAGGTAGCTGTTATTTGTGTGCATGGGGACACCCGAGAGTATCCAGTGACTACAGTGTGTTTCGAGACCCCCAAAGGTACCCTTTCTCATCCAGTGGGCTTAGTGTCTCAGTTACCGCATGACGCCATTGTGGGAAGGGATTTTCCGAAGTTCTGGGAACTGTGGGATGATCCTGAGCCCCCCACTGGTGCCCCTATGTACCAGGAATATGATAGCCAGAACTCCTCTGAGAGTGGTGAGGACTCTCCCGAATTTCCCTTGTCAGTATTGGCAGGGGAGACTCAAGAAACTGGAGAGGAGCCCACCTCCTCAGACGAAAACCTACCGTCTGTGGAGTTTTCTGATCTTGAGGTTCACAGGGAAAACTTTGCCACAGAACAGTTGAAAGACCCCGCCCTAATAAAGGCACGGGAAAACGTAGTGAAAATAGATGGCGAGTTAGTGAACCCAGATAATACCTGCACTTACCCATACTTCAGCGTAGAGAAGGACCTACTGTATCGGGTGGCAAAAAGGGCAGAAGAAACCGTTGAGCAGCTTGTGGTGCCCAAACCTTACAGGAAGTTGGTGTTGGAGTTGGCCCATGGGCACATTCTTGGAGGTCATCTGGGGACAGAGAAAACCCGAGAGAGGGTATTACAGAGATTCTATTGGCCTGGGGTGATGAAGGACATAGAAAATTATTGTTCCTCCTGCCCTGTGTGTCAGAGGTCGGCCCCGATGCCACACTTCCGTAGCCCGCTGGTCCCTCTACCCATCATTGAGGTCCCGTTTGAGAGAATCGCAATGGATTTGGTAGGTCCTATAATCAAGTCCGCTAGGGGGCACCAGTACATATTGGTTATAATGGACTATGCCACCCGTTATCCAGAAGCGATCCCTCTCAGAAATACCTCGGCCAAAACCATAGCCAAAGAGCTATCTCTTGTTTTTAGCCGGGTGGGTATTTGTAAAGAACTGCTTACGGACCAAGGTACACCCTTTATGTCCCGGGTTATGAAGGAGCTGTGTAAATTGTTCAAAGTGACGCAATTACGTACATCTGTGTATCACCCCCAAACCGATGGGCTGGTTGAAAGATTCAACAAAACCCTAAAACAAATGTTGAAGAAAGTGGTGGATAGGGATGGAAAGGATTGGGACTGTCTACTTCCTTATTTGATGTTTGCTATTAGGGAGGTGCCCCAATCCTCTACGGGATTCTCCCCCTTTGAGTTACTGTATGGGAGACACCCAAGAGGGCTGTTGGATATTGCCAAGGAAACTTGGGAAAGTGAGAGTTCTCCCCACAGGAGTGTGATTGAGCATGTCGCCCTGATGCAAGATCGAATTGCACAGGTAATGCCCATCGTGAAGGAACATTTGGCCCAAGCGCAGTTGGCACAGCAGAGAGTGTACAACCGTGGAGCCAAGACCCGTACCTTTTCCCCGGGGGATAGGATATTGGTACTTGTCCCTACGGTTGAAAGTAAATTCCTTGCCAAATGGCAAGGCCCCTACGAGATAATGGAAAAAGTGAGCGAAGTGAATTACAAGGTCAGACAACCAGGAAGGCGAAAGCCCGAACAGATCTATCACGTTAATCTGTTGAAAGCCTGGAGGGATAGAGAGTCCCTAGTCGCAGACACTTGGTCACCAGCTCAAACTGGTTGCGTGATTCCTGAGGTTGGAATCGCAGCCACCTTGTCACAACCCCAACAACAGGAGGTTAAGGAGTTTGTGCTTCGCAACAAGGAGGTATTCTCTGAGCTGCCGGGACAAACATCTGGGGTAGAGCATGACATTATTACCCCGCCCGGTGAAAGGGTGAAGTTAAAACCCTATCGGATCCCAGAGGCCCGACGGGAGGCAATACGGGAGGAAGTACAGAAAATGCTGAACTTAGGGGTGATAGAGGAGTCCCAAAGTGATTGGTCTAGTCCCATTGTGTTGGTGCCTAAACCGGATGGGAGCTGGCGATTTTGTAACGATTTTCGTCAGTTGAACAAAGTTACAAAATTTGACACCTACCCCATGCCACGTATAGATGAGTTGATCGACCGGCTGGGAACAGCCCGATACATGACGACTCTTGACCTCACAAAAGGGTATTGGCAAATCCCCCTGGCCAAGTCAGCCAAAGAGAAAACCGCATTTGTAACCCCAGACGGGGCGTTCCAATATAAAAGAATGCCGTTCGGGTTACAGAATGCGCCGGCCACATTCCAGCGGAAAATGGACCAGATGCTGAGGCCCCATCGGAAGTATGCTGCGGCTTACCTGGATGACGTAATTGTCCATAGCACAGATTGGGCCTCACATCTGCCAAAAGTGCAAGCAGTCCTGGACTCTGTTCGGGAAGCAGGGTTTACGGCTAACCCCAAGAAGTGTACCATTGGGCAGGAGGAGGCCAAATATCTTGGGTACACCATTGGGAGGGGAGTAATAAAACCCCAACTCAACAAAGTCGAGGCCATCCAGAGTTGGCCACGTCCCAACAGCAAGAAGCAGGTACGAGCCTTTCTGGGAATCGCTGGGTATTATCGGCGATTCATTCCCCACTTTGCTTCTAAGGCTGTGCCCCTAACCAACCTGACGAAGGGGAAAGGGTCGGTCATGATTAAATGGACCCCCGAGGCTGAGGCAGCATTCCAATTCTTGAAACAAGCCTTATGTAGCCAGCCAGTGTTGTACTCACCCGACTTCTCTAAAGACTTTGTCGTACAAAGTGATGCGTCAGATGTGGGGTTAGGAGCAGTATTGTCCCAGGTCTGGAACGGGGAAGAGCACCCAGTCATTTACCTCAGCAGGAAGTTGAAGTCCCATGAGGTAAATTACGCCACCGTTGAAAAGGAGTGTTTAGCGGTGAAGTGGGCTCTAGATTCCCTTCGGTACTACCTGCTAGGTAGGCACTTTGACATGGTTACGGATCACGCTCCGTTAAAGTGGATGGCTCAAAACAAGGAAACAAATAGAAGAGTGAATAGGTGGTTCCTGGCCCTCCAGGAATTCAACTTCACAGTAAAGCATCGCCCTGGCGTTCAAATGGGGAATGTGGATGCTTTGTCTCGAGTACATGAATGCCTGATTGCTGGTGTTCCAACCCCGAGGTTAAAACAAGAGGGGGGGGTATGTGACAGCAGGAAGGTAAAGTCACCTGGTTGCATCCAGGGGGGTAGATATATTTCGCCCAGATTCAGGCTTTACGCCGATTTATACAGCTAGGTGGAGAGTTGTATAAGCCCAGCTGAGACTAGTGGGCTCATGGATGACTCATACCTCTAGGGAGAGGGCTGGGCGTCGTGCAGACAGGGAGTTGATGAGGCCAGCTGAAGCTTGTCAGCTCATTTAGGCCTCTATAAAAAACTCCCAGATTCATTAGGTGTTAGCTCATGCCTGGAAGCAGACCTGTGTGGACTGTCTAGGGAGAGTGAACCCCTGTGCGGTGAGAGAAAGCCTGTGTGGCTATATTTTGCTTGGACATTTAAAACCAGGGACTAGGACAGCACTAGGCTGATCCCAGTTGTTAGTTAGGAAACCTGTATGTTTAGTCAGAGGTCAAGTTGACCAGGATTTATTTTGTTTGTTTCTTTTGCTTTGCTGTGTTTTTGTCACTGTAAATAGAAAATAAACGGCACCTTTTTGATTTTGAAAACCACAACCTCCGTCTGCTGGGCCTGTTTTTGTGTGGGGAGCCCATCCCGGGGGTCACACACACCCGCTGCCGAGCTAACCCCCTCACAATAGGTATACAGTATATATGTTTCTTTGTATCAAACATGTTTTTAAGGTTTATACAACAATATTACCCCCTAAAAAAAATTTAAACTCATTCTACCCCCCTTAATTTCCACAAAAAAAACATTGGCTAGAGCGGCAAAAAAGAAAATTCCCACACTAATAAAAAGCGTAAATTCCTATTAACTAGTTTTGAAAATTGTTCAGTTTGTCTCTATGGAAATTACTTTGTTTGCGAAACTCACGGATTACAAGAAATTTTTTCATTATTCAACCGTCTCCACAGGAGAGTGCATCACCCAGGGCAAATTGTTTACCCATCAAAGCAATGCCTCTTTTTATTGGTGTATTTATTAATTATTGGGGAAATATAACATGTATTGACTGACATAATCATACTTGTAAGTAATTGTAAGTAATAGCAGGCTGTCAATTTACTTCAAAATGTTATATATAAACTACCGTACATAGGGCAAATACTGCTCTTTATATTTTGTTCAACATTTTTCCACCATTGTTGTTATTCTGTGCATAGTGAAGCAAAGGCAGATAACCATGACAATTTTATGTAATATAGAATAGTTTCCAGGGAGCTGAGATGCCAAATGCTTACTCACAGTAACATTCCTATCTCATCTACCATAAAATATATAATGTTTCAGATGGAAGAAATAGAGAAGTTATCTTGCCCAGTCAGCGCCCGATATCTGCATCTCTCTGCAAATGGCCTGAAACGTGTGTGTGTGTGTATCTCTTGTGATATTGTACTCTTTGATGCCATATTTCTAAAGTGTCCTGCAGTGTTTGAGACAATTATTTCCAACCTCCCTATTTGAAAAGATTTAGTATTTATTGTGAAATATTCCTTATAAGCTCATCTATAGCAGTAGGATTTTCATAAATCTGTACTACACTGAGCCTTATTCTATAAAATAATGACAGCTATTTCACAAAATGATATGTTCTTTGTGAAATGATGATGATAATAAAAATTACTGTATATTAAAATAAAATAATATTATTATTTGAGGATTTCCAGTTTTCTTTGTAGTAGGTGAATAAAAATTCACGTCCTTTCGTTTTCACCTTTCACAAACTGCAGTTTTGATGGACAGCCGTTGACAGTTTTGCTTATAAGGAAAACAATTTGTTCCTGACTCCATGAGTGACAATTGGAACATACCTGTATATGTGGGTGAAAACTGTTGCATAGTATTCCTCAGTTATTATGACTATAGATACTGTTAGAAAATAAATGTATCCAGGCTATTTTAACTACTTCAGCTCCGGAAGAATTTACCCCCTTCCTGACCAGGCCATTTGTTGCGATACAGCACTGCGTTGCTTTAACCACTTAAGGACCAGCCACTATATATATACGTCGGCAGAATGGCTTGTACTGGCACAATCACGTACCTGTACGTCCCCTTTAACTGCCCAACGTCGAGGTCGCACGCGCGCCGCCGGTGGCGCACTCGCGACCCCCCTGCCTTCCCCGTGAGTCGGACCGCGGAACGTCTCACGGAGGCATGGAGCGGGGAGATGTTAGTGTAAACACAACATCTCCCCGCTCCCCTACTGACAATGTCACCGATCTCCGCTCTGTGTAATCAGAGCGGAGATCGGTCACGTGTCACTCGTAGCCATGCCCCCATACAGTAGTAATCACTTCCCTAGGCACCCCTTCAGCGCCCCTAGTGGTTAACCCCTTCACTGCCAGTGTCATTTTAAGGCCTCATGCCCACGGGCGTTTTTTCAGCCGCGTTTTTGAGCGTTTTTTACAGCTTAAAAACGCCTGTCCATGTTAGTCTATAGCTTCATTTCCACCTAGGCGTTTTTGAGCTGTAAAGAGCATAGGCGTTTGTAAGCTGTAAAAAAAACCCAGGGCCAGTGCGTTCCTCAGCATCAGAATTAGGCAGAAAAAAACGCGAGCGTCAAAAAACACGCACTAACGCGCAAAAAACGCGCACTAACGCGCGGTCGCGTTTTTAGCTCCAACGTTTTTTTTTTTTTGTTTTTTTTGTTTTTTTTCAAAAAAAAAAAAATATTTACAATAACATGGACAGGCGTTTTTAAGCTGCAAAAAATGGGCATGAGGCCTTACAGTGGGCATGAGGCCTTACAGTAACCAGTGAATTTTTATTGCACTGATCGCTGTAAAAATGACAATGGTTCCAAAAATGTGTCAAAAGTGTCCGATGTGTCCGCCATAATGTCGCAGTCACGAAAAAAATCGCTGATCACCACCATTACTAGTAAAAAAAAAAAAAAATATATAAAAATGCCATAAAACTACCCCCTATTTTGTAAACGCTATAACTTTTGCGCAAACCAATCAATAAACACCGATTGCGATTTTTTTTACCAAAAATATGTAGAAAAATACGTACCGGCCTAAACAGAGGGAAACATTTTTTTTTATATATATTTTTGGGGGATATTTATTATAGCAAAAAGTAAAAAATATAGAATTTTTTTCCAAATTGTCGCTCTATTTTTGTTTATAGCGCAAAAAATAAAAACCCCAAAGGTGATCAAATACCACCAAAAGAAGGCTCTATTTGTGGGAAAAAAAGGACGTCAATTTTGTTTGGGAGCCAAGTCGCACGACCGCGCAATTGTCAGTTAAAGCGACGCAGTGCTGAATCGCAAAAAGGGGCCTGGTCTTTATGCTGCGTATTGGTCCGGGGCTTAAGTGGTTAACTGACAATTGCCCGGATGTGCAACACTGTACCCAAATACAATTGATGTCTTTTTTTTCCCACAAATAGAGCTTTCTTTTGGTTTTATTTTTTTGTGCTATAAATAAAAAAAGACTGACAATTTTGAAAAACAAAACAATATTTTTTATTTTCTGCTATAAAACATATCCAATAAAAAAAATAAAAAAATCAAATTTCTTCATCAATTTAGGTCAATATGTATTCTGCAAAATGTATATTGATTAGTCTGCGCAAAAGTTATAGCGTCTAAAAATGATGGAATAGATTTATGGACTTTTTTTTAAAATAATTTTTTTACTAGTGTAGCGCTACCCCTAGTTAAGAGAGCCGCTGGTTTGATTTCGGGCCCTGCATACAGCACCGCCAACCCCCAGCAATCTTACTCGACCCACTCTGGCACAGTTAGTTTAGGGTTAAACTTATATCACATTCAGTAATATTGCAAGGGGCAATCTCTTTTGTATTAAGACAACACACTGAGGCAAGAGATCAAATGCAACAGCTTTACTTTTATATCAAAAGTATAGGCTGAACAGAACACATGCAACTTGCTTACAGAGCCCTGCAGCAATAGGTGTAGCACACAACAATGGCCCAGCGCGGTAACCCACCGCGTGCAGCTATTATGGTGTACGCGCCCTGTGGCACACTAAACAATATTCTATCTCCCCTCCCTGGTCAGGCCTGACATAGAAGAAATCTCAGTCTTTTCACTGGTTATTTCTTTGCATGCAAACTTTCGGTGGTGCACTTGATGAAATAGTATTTGTAATCCACAAGTAGGCAGTCCCAAGGAACACTATACTGGAGACCCTTTAACTCTGTCCTGCTACTGGTCTCCTAATGGAACAACAAACAACGAAAGGTGGGCCAAGGCAGTCTATAGGCCTAAACACGGTACAGTCTATTGGCTTGAGCAAGTGCTCGCTCACCACTCCGGACGCGATCCCAGTCCGGGACTTCCACCTGCTGTGTCTCCGCACACAGCGTCTGCAACGATCGGGTCCCCGATCTAACTGATGTCCTCACTCGACAAGTCCGGTGCCACCCAGGCTCCGCAGTGGGGTGGAAGGCTCTTTGGAAGTTGCGCAAGGCCCAGGCTTCAGGCCTTGCACTGCAGCAGATCCGCACAGGAAGAAACTGTTGCTTGCAGCGCGGTGTCCAAAGAGGCCGAGCTCCGCCTTGCCTCCCTCTTAAATAGCCCCTCCCATGAGTCTCTGCGGTGGCTAATTGCACTCTGGGTGCCGAACGGGGTTCTGGGTAACGTAGTCCCGGGGCCTTAAAGGAGACCCCGCTACACTAGTAATGGCGGCGATCAGCGATTTTTAGCAGTGACATTGCGGCAGACAAATCAGACACCTAACTGACATGTTTGACACTTTTTGGGCACCAGTGACACTAATACAGTGATCAGTGCTTAAAAAAAAAAATGCACTGTCATTGCACTAATAATACTGGCAGGGAAGGGGTTAACATCAGGGGCAATCAACGGGTTAAATCTAAAATAAAAATAGTGTACCTGCGCTTAAGATGTAGTGCAAGGGTGTGACACCTCGCAGTGAACAAAATAAATAAATGTGAAGAGCTGCAGCCCCCCTAATGGGACCTTTAAAAAAGATCCTAACAGTAAAGAAGTATATTTAATTGGGGTATGGCGCTGCTCCCTAACCCTAATGAAAGGGTCAGTAATCCTAAGTGGGTTAAATCTGTTCACTGGGAGTGATTTCTTACTGTGTGGGGGATGGTTTAACTGAAGGAAGACAGAGATCTGTGTTTCTGCTTAGCAATGTTCATATTGTATTGTTTTGCTGCATCTCTCCAGTACAGTTACATTAACCTTTCTGAGCCAAGACTTAAGTCTTTCAAAGGGGGTTCTGGCATATCCAATCCAAATGAACCAGGGTCTGTAACAACCAGTGGCGGCTGGTGCTCAAATTTTTTGGGGGCGCGCAAACAAACTGAAAAAAAAACCCCATCAAGCGCAGCCACTCTGACCATCAAGCGCAGCCACTGTGCCCATCAAACGCAGCCACTGTACCCATAAATTACCGCCACTGTGCCATCAAATGCAGCTACTGTACCCCTCAATTGCTGCCAGCGTGCCCATCAATTGCCTCCACTGTGCCCATCAATTGCCATCACTGTGCCCATCAATTGCCACCACTGTGCCCAATCAATTGCTGCCAGTGTGCCCCATCAATTGCTGCCAGTGTGCCCTAACAATTGCTGCCAGTGTGCCCCATCAATTGCTGCCAGTGTGCCCCATCAATTGCCGCCAGTGTGTCCCATCAATTGCCGCCAGTGTGCCCCATCAATTTCCGCCAGTGTGCCCCATCAATTGCCGCTACTGTGCCCCATCAAATGTTGTCAGAGTGCCCCCCCCCGCCCGGCACTTACCTGTCTCGGCGCTGTCCTCCACGCTCTGAGTCCTCCATGTCTTCACCCGTCCTCTTCCCGTCATCTCTGCTATGATTGGACGCCTGATTGGAGCGACTGTCGCTTCAGCCAATCAGGTGACAGGGTAACCAGACCCGAGCACCTGATTGGCTGAGAGGCGGGTCAGTGTTAGGGAAGCGATTTATTCGCTCCTCTAACACAACACTGTGTAAACAGTGAACGCACAGCATTGCACCCGCTGTTTACCAATTTGGAAGCCTATTAGAGCCCACGACTCTAATCAGGATGCCTATTAGAGCCGATGGCTCTAATCAGGTGCTTCCAAAAGCACCCCTGCCATTGTATTTCAGATGCCCGGCGCCCGACAAGGGGCCGGACACCTGAATAGGGGGCAGCAGCGGAAACAATAGATAGATTCATGCAATGCTTGAATATATCTATTGATGATAGATCGGTGCAGGAGAGAGGGGGTGGCCCGCCTGTGCCCTCTATGGACGCACCACCACTGGTAACAACAGTACGGGTATGAAGTAACACTGGTACATATGGGTTAACACAGCAAGACAAGAAGAGGAGTGTTGTTGCTAGGAGTAATCAATACAAGTTCAAGGCACAGGCAACCAGTCGTTAGGCGGTGTACCTGGAAAGGTGAAAGGTCCTCCAGTAACTTGGGGGTTGATTTTCTGGCTCCCTCCCTAGAAGTCAGTATCCAATAGCAACTGGATCCAAACCCAAGTTACAGAGATCTATGGCCTGGTCATGAGGTACGCAAAGGAAGGAGTTAAGTGAGAGCACACATGAAGTCTGCATTATGTGCCCGGCGGGATCCCATTCCATTTCTGGTAGTAAGGTAATAGAGGTACTCAGGACTGGTGGAGTGGGCACAGGCTCAGCACGTCCCCGCTAATGCAAGCATACTTGTTACTAGACATGTGCATTCGTTTTCGTCCGAATGCATTTTCGTCCGAATTTCAGCTATTTTCGTTATCGTTTTAACAAACGAAAACGAAAGCACAGAATCCGAAAACCGAAAGATCCGACATAAACAAATGCTTTATTTTCGTTTTCGTTGCTACAACAGTTCGATATAGATAGGAGATTCGACGTGACGCTGACAATAACAATCTGTGTCTATCGAACCTGTGGTCGAATGTGCCTAACCTTAACTCTATTAGTCCAAGATTATTCTACATAGGAGAGAAAAGATTCGACATTATAGAGAGAAAAGATTCGACATAGGAGAGAAAGATTCGACATAGGAGAGGAAAGATTCGACATAGGAGAGGAAAGATTCGACATAGGAGAGGAAAGATTCGACATAGGAGAGGAAAGATTCGACATAGGAGAGAAAAGATTTGACATAGGAGAGAAAAGTTTTGACATTATAGAGAGAAAAGATTCGACATAGGAGAGAAAAGATTTGACATTATAGAGAGAAAAGATTTGACATTATAGAGAGAAAAGATTCGACATAGGAGAGAAAAGATTCGACATAGGAGAGAAAAGATTTGACATTATAGAGAGAAAAGATTCGACATAGGAGAGAAAAGATTCAACATTATAGAGAGAAAAGATTCGACATAGGAGAGAAAAGATTCGACATTATAGAGAGAAAAGATTTGACATAGAGAGAAAAGATCACTGCTTGTGGGCGGAACATTCGACCGGAAATGTATGATTGCAGAGTCGTACAGTTTCGCTGCTCCGTCGAATCTTCTTTGAACATTCGACAGACACCACAAGCCTTCATGACAGATTCGACCTTAATTAATTCAGATTTTCGGACGAATGCAATTTTTTACGAAAAACGAAATAAATAAAAATGAATTTCGGGAGTAACTAAATAAATTTATTTTTTGGACGAAAACGAAATTCCGAAACAAAATATTTCAGTGTGCACATGTCTACTTGTTACAGTGTGTAATGAATAGTGGCTTTTTAGAGGAACTCTGCACTTTATTACTGCACACAGTGAAGGCTCATCTCCAATTTGGGGAACTGCCTTGATTTTCGATTGTTCACATGACCACAGTCTGCACCTGGTCCTGAGCACTTATGAGCACGCTCTGCACGAGAGGTACCCCCGCGCGTATGGGCGCAGATGACCCCGCACAGATGACACGCCCACATGAGTCTCTGACCCTTGGTAAGTAATAGAATATCAGTCCCTGTGAGAACTGTTAAAAGTGTTCTGTCTTCCTCTCTGTCTTGCTCTTTAACTAAAACATTAGACATACTGTACAACAGAACTTCAGCCATTGCTCCCAGCAATTGTTAGGTCCTCATTTGCCGGGAGCAACTTAATATAACTCCAGGTAACAAGTAAAATCTGTGAGTCTGGATTCACACCACTAACTGGGCCTTTACCCAGTTAGACATGCAAAATGCAATTGAGTTGACATGTGTTGACATCCACATTGCATTGATGTGCATTTCTTAAATGCATTTCATTGATGTGCAGGTTTTTTGTGCACAGCAGGAGCCAAAATACATTTTTTTCTTTCCTTGATGTGTGCAACAAAATGCTATGAAGTGCTGTAATGCATCGAGGCATGTTGCACTCTGATTAAATGCAGCATGTCCCATTTTCACCCAGTGCACACCGCAGCCGCTCCTCTGTTATACTGTATTTGGAAACTAAACTGAATTTACTTTTAAAGCCAGACAAAAACAACAAGCTAAAAACTAACCCCAAGCTCAATAAAAGATACAATTAAAAAAACAACTTTTGAGATCATGAGCATAAATTGAGTTTATTTGCAGATGACTTGCTACTCCTTTTCTCCAATCCTCCTGTTGCTTTTGATGTATTGCTACAAGAGTTCAAAAGATTTGCCTCTTTTAGTAATTTTATGGTCAATTCACATAAAACTGAAGCCTTCAACATATACTTACTGGCCTTCAATTGAATTTTCCCTTTTACTGGCAACCATTGCCAACAACCCTCAAATATCCTGGGATCCACCTCTCTACTAATCTCAACACACACTATTCTCTCAATTATTTACCCCTACTTGCTCTACAGAATAGAAGTTTAAACAATGGAGTACTCTCTATCACACATCGGTTGGCTCTATTTAAAATGGATATCCTCCCCCACTTTTTTTATGTTTCAAATGTTACCTATTGAAATCCCAAACGTTTTTTTTTTTCTCCATACAATGCAATCCTCCCTCCCTATATACAAATGGGCAGGTATTAGACTCCAACTTGGCCCTGATATACTTACTAAACAGAAGCAAGATGGGGGGGGGGGGAGGGGGTACTCAATTTGATCCTCTACTATCAGGCATCTCACTTAACCAGATTACATTGCTGAATTTTCATACATTCATAATTTTCATAAACCTCATAAAGAGTGGGTTTGGTTAGAATCCCCCAATCCTCTGACCTCTTTACCACAGATCAACCTAGCTGCCCTTTTGCATACTACCTCGCTTAGCTGTATGGGTTTCTCTGGTTAGGAACCTAAACATCTCATCTCATGTAGGCCCTATAACCCCATTTTTTAGGCAATCCCGAGTTCCCTCCTGGGCTCTCTTTGTATACACTGCTTAAATGGTCCTCTTCCACTATTTCCCCAATCTGCACAGCTTTATCACCAAATACTTTGCTGCCCTTCACAGAGCTCTTGGGAAATGTAGAAAGACGTCCCTGTGCCAATGGCTGAATTACTTTCAACTACAAGAACTACTATTTTTACCTGTGCACCATTTGAAACGTTATGCTCTGAGATTGTTAGCCCGGATCACTCAGTTTGCACGTTGTACTTTATTGATACAGTCATTTCCAAGTAGACCACGCTATATCATGGAGTGGGAAAGAGAGTTAAGCTGTACTCTTTCAGATGAAGCTTTTCTCCTGACCGATAAGATATCTATACTGAGCTGCATTTAGGAACACAATTTAACATTTCTGTCTAGGTGGTACCTCCAACCTACTAGACTCCATGTCATGTTCCCCCACATCTCAGATCAATGCTGGAGATGCCACCATAGTCAGGGATCTATGTTACATATTTGGTGGGCCTGCCCACTCCTTATCCTTTTTTGGACTGCTGTTTTGACACCTATGCCCATATCATGGATATGGCCTATACGAGTCATTCAACCACTCTCAAATCATATACTGTAGCCTGGCTAGAATGTCCTCCCACCTCCCCCTTCTTACC
Organism: Rana muscosa; assembly: GCA_029206835.1. Classification (NCBI taxonomy): domain Eukaryota; kingdom Metazoa; phylum Chordata; class Amphibia; order Anura; family Ranidae; genus Rana; species Rana muscosa. The sequence goes on from CM055122.1 coordinate 839,776,976, forward strand.
CTATCTCTTCTCCCTTTCTTTTATTATTTTTCTCTTCTTCTCTTTCATCTCTTTTCTATCTACTATTGATCTCTTTTTATTTTCTGAATTATATTATACTCTCTATTGGGTGACACACAGATTTTTATCTTGCCAATGATATGTCCCTTTGACATTGTATTCCACAGACATTGTGATTCGATTAATGTATAGGCACTTATTCATCTCACTACTTTGGACAAAATGTGTTGCTATTTCAGTATTAGCACCTTGCTTGGCTGTATATTTGCATTCTGTGTGCCCATGTATAAAGAGGTCATGTTGTCCTATTCTGTACTATGCAAAACTGTAATAAACAAAATAATCCTAAAAAATAAAGAAGCTTTTCTTGCAATATTTACTTTAAATCTGGATCTCATCTCTTCTGCCACATGATGCCCTCAGTCTGATGGCCAGTATCATTCAACCCACTTCCTCTGAGCCCAGACTGTTCTGGACCCAACCCAGTCTGTGACTGAACAGTGAAAACAGAAGTAGCCCTTTGCTTTCACTTATTAGCGTGCTTTTTATCGGCACATTAAATCATTGGATCCTTGTGCTGTTCCCTACACTCACATTAGAGCCCTGCTAAACAGGGACCGCCAGAGGCTGATATCAAGTCAAATTCAGGTACTAACACTGGCTGCTGTCATTCTAAGTGGCACTGCAGTCTCTTGTCACCTGACATGCTGTATGCGGCCCTCTTACATTCAATAGCATTTTAGCAAGGTTGCATAGGGCTCAGATAGCGGCCTGTGCAGGAAAACAGAAAAATTTGTTATTTTCACAAGCTCAGATTCAGGGCCTTTCAGGGAGCCTGCCTGAATCCTGGCAACCAAAAACGCTGTGCGGACTGACATCACTGATAGCATATGAGTACAAAATGGGAAATTTTTCCTCTGTGGGACTTTGAGAGGCAGAGAGTCTTTGGAAACAATCAAATTGTATCAAATTTTATATTTATTAGAATAAGTTAAAATATAGTGAAATAGTTAAAAAATCAGATGCATGTACACAAAGATGTAGGTGAAAATAACAAGAAAACGATTACAACGATACAATAACACCACTTGGCTCTGTCCTGACAATTGGACTAAGACAGAAAAAGTCTGACGCTTTTCAAGGTTGAAAGTGATGAAACCTCTTCTTCAGGGGCTAGTGGTGAAGTACATTGTTATCTAAAATTTAACAAAAACAGCAGTAAACAATCAGAATATATTGCATGTGAATACATTTGACAGTAATCACAATGCTTCAATATAATATACATTCTAACAGTTTATTTCTTTTTTTTTTCTTCTAATTTGAGAAAACGGGGATACAATTCCCTGCCAAGGTTCAGACCAGTGGAAAGAACTCGCAGGGAGAGGTTCGTGGAATCGGGATCGAGCCAGACACAAAGGGCACCCTACGATCAAAAAAAAAAAAAGTTTCCATATTAATATAGAGTATAGTTATTATATCTTACTATCCCACAATAACAACAAGCTTTGTTCTTTTTGTTCTTCCCTTTTTTTGTCTGCTCTATCCTTCCTCCCCTTCTCTAGATGTTAGGAATGTGAGGGGTTACTTGGTCTGTGGTCTTTTTTTTTTTTGGTCGTAGGGTGCCCTTTGTGTCTGGCCCCGATCCCGATTCCACGAACCTCTCCCTGCGAGTTCTTTCCACCAGTCTGATCCTTGGCAGCAAATTTTATCCCCGCTTTCTCAAATTGGATGCTATTGGTGACTGTTCAAGAAATACACGGTTAGAATGTACATTATATTGAAGCATTTTGATTACTGTCAAGTTTATTCACATGCAATTTATTCACACGCAATGTATTCTGATTGTTTACTGCTGTTTTTGTTAAATTTTAGATAACAATGTACTCCACCACTATTCCCTGAAAAGAGGTTTCATCACTTTCAAACTTGAAACGCGTCAGACTTTCTCTGTCCTAGTCCAATTGTCAGGACAGAGCCAAGTGGTGTTATTGTATCGCTGTAATCGTTTTCTTGTTATTTTCACCTACATCTTTGTGTACATGCATCCGATTTTTTACCTATTTCACTATATTTTAACTTTTTCTAATAAATATAAATGTTGATACAATTTGATTGTTTCCAAAGACTCTCTGCCTCTCAAAGTCCCACAGAGGAAACATTTCCCATTTTGTACTTTAATTAGGGATGTGGGCAGAGTTTATTTTTCCATAAAGTTCTTGGCACTACCACAATACTGATAGCATATGATGCCAGTAATTGCATAGTCATTGGTTGTTATGGTTGACCATAAAAACCAATTGCCCGTTTCAAAAAAAGTAAAAAAAAAAACAACTGATGTGGGCCCTAGATAAGGGTCTGGTATGGATTCTAAGAGAGTAAAAAACAAAACAAAAAAAACAGGGTACATGGGTGCTTTGGGTTTGGCATGGATTTTAAGGGCTACCCCATGCAATAAAAAAATCAAACCATTTAGGAAATATTTACTAAAGTAGCAGCCGGTAACATCACTGGCGCATTCGCACTGCACTGTCAATGGGCTATGTGCCATCCACTGAGAGGGCCGTGCAGTGGCTGTGACTCCCGTGCGCATGCGCGGTAGTGATGTAATCGCGACTTGGCCAGTCAAATTGCCTAATCCCGCAAACCCAGAAGGAAAAGCAGTTGAAGATGGAATGCTCTGCAATGGTGACAGCGCGCCGCTGGGGGGCTTCGTTCTAAGGTAAGTCTTTTATAATGGGCAAGTATGTGATGCATACTAACAAATGCTATTATCCTGCAGGGGACTATTTTGTCAGAATAGTTTTTTTTTTGTGGTTTACTACCACTTTATGTAAAACTTATGGAAACACAGACAGGTACACTTTAATCTGAACTTTACCAATCACTGTTGTGTGCCTGCCAAGACTTTTCTTATGCGCTGCACAATATTTAACTATCAAGTCTTGAAGCTCAAAAAGCCAACATAGTTTTTTTTTTTTACACTAAAAATACACACAGACCCCGTAAAACTTTTTCCTATTAATATAAGGTTGGAGGATCTGACAATTTCTCTTACCTGGCGGCTGCGGAGCAAGCGGCACAGAGAAGGCTCCAGATACTACCTGCAGGGTGTTTTACTCTATTTGCATTAGTATCTTTAGAATAGATATTGAGTGAAAACGCTCCAGGTTTGTTCTTGGAGCACTTGTGATAAATGCTAGCAATTCCTGGCCAGTATAATAACACCTCTCAAAAACACAGCCAGACTTCTGCTCCCGTACGCCTGACACAAAACAGCTCAGAATTAAAATGCAGAACCTATTTTGCCCTCAAGTAGATCATGTCAAAATAAAGTATTAGATTGTTGTAATGCGTAGAAGAATACAATTTCAACACAAAAATTTACATTTAAATTCCTCTTTCTGTCCGCAGGCAAAATGGAGTGGAGGATGAACAGTGATATTTAATAAGTAGGGAATGAGTATTTGTGGTGTATAATCCCTTAGCAGATTAATTAAAGGAAAGACTTATGGAATCATTTTTTTTTTAATTCAGCAGGTTAAGTGGCTGTGTAGCTGCAGTTTAATATCTAAGTGCCTCTCATTTTGTTTTCTAACAGTTTGAGAATACTATGACTTCACTGCCTATTGTATCTCATTTTTACTGCAGTATGTAATTTATTCCAGAGCATAGAGAATGCACCGAATGTAATAATCTGTTGAATGTGGTGCATGTGTTATACCGCTTTCCATCTAAAAAGAGCAGTTTATATGTGGCAAGAAATTAAAGCATACAGTGGGTACGGAAAGTATTCAGACCCCCTTACATTTTTCACTCTTTGTTATATTGCAGCCATTTTCTAAAATCATTTAAGTTCATTTTTTTCCTCATTAATGTACACACAGCACCCCATATTGACATATTGACAGAAAAACACAGAATTGTTGACATTTTTGCAGATTTATTAAAAAAGAAAAACTGAAATATCACATGGTCCTAAGTATTCAGACCCTTTGCTGTGACACTCATATATTTAACTCATATATTGCTATCCATTTCTTCTGATCATCCTTGAGATGGTTCTACACCTTCATTTGAGTCCAGCTGTGTTTGATTATACTGATTGGACTTGATTAGGAAAGCCACACACCTGTCTATATAAGACCTTACAGCTCACAGTGCATGTCAGAGCAAATGAGAATCATGAGGTCAAAGGAACTGCCTGAAGAGCTCAGAGACAGAATTGTGGCAAGGCACAGATCTGGCCAAGGTTACAAAAAGATTTCTGCTGCACTTAAGGTTCCTAAGAGCACAGTGGCCTCCATAATCCTTAAATGGAAGACGTTTGGGATGACCAGAACCCTTCCTAGAGCTGGCCGTCCGGCCAAACTGAGCTATCGGGGGAGAAGAGCCTTGGTGAGAGAGGTAAAGAAGAACCCAAAGATCACTGTGGCTGAGCTCCAGAGATGCAGTCGGGAGATGGGAGAAAGTTGTAGAAAGTCAACCATCACTGCAGCCCTCCACCAGTCAGGGCTTTATGGCAGAGTGGCCCGACGGAAGCCTCTCCTCAGTGCAAGACACATGAAAGCCTGCATTGAGTTTGCTAAAAAACACCTGAAGGACTCCAAGATGGTGAGAAATAAGATTCTCTGGTCTGATGAGACCAAGATAGAACTTTTTGGCCTTAATTCTAAGCGGTATGTGTGGAGAAAACCAGGCACTGCTCCTCACCTGTCCAATACAGTCCCAACAGTAAAGCATGGTGGTGGCAGCATCATGCTGTGGGGGTGTTTTTCAGCTGCAGGGACAGGACGACTGGTTGCAATCGAGGGAAAGATGAATGCGGCCAAGTACAGGGATATCCTGGACGAAAACCTTCTCCAGAGTGCTTAGGACCTCAGACTGTTCTTGAATGGCCCAGCCAGAGCCCTGACTTAAACCCAATTGAGCATCTCTGGAGTGACCTAAAAATGGCTTTCCACCAACGTTTACCATCCAACCTGACAGAACTGGAGAGGATCTGCAAGGAGGAATGGCAGAGGATCCCCAAATCCAGGTGTAAAAAACTTGTTGCATCTTTCCCAAAAAGTTTCATGGCTGTATTAGATCAAAAGGCTGCTTCTACTAAATACTGAGCAAAGGGTCTGAATACTTAGGACCATGTGATATTTCAGTTTTTCTTTTTTAATAAATATGCAAAAATGTCAACAATTCTGTGTTTTTCTGTCAATATGGGGTGCTGTGTGTACATTAATGAGGAAAAAAATGAACTTAAATGATTTTAGCAAAAGGCTGCAATATAACAAAGAGTGAAAAATTTAAGGGGGTCTGAATACTTTCTGTACCCACTGTATGTTCACCTTTATAACATATTCTACCTATAACATATCTGCTTTGCATTCTTAATTTTCTTAGTCATGTTTCATTATCCTTTCTTCCTTTAATTCATGTTTACTGTTTTCCCCTGTCCCTCCTAGTTCAAGTGTACTTGGCTGCCAAGCGTTATCTTTATACACATATAGGGTTACCTGTTTGAAGAACAGAATGACAGCAAAAATCACCTTTACCTGATTGTATGTCAAGTAATACAAAGTGCAGCATGCAGCTACTTCAAGAAAAAAGCATTGCATGTAGGGACTTTTTTTTTTCACCTGTAATGTTTCAAGCACTGCTTCATGCATTGACATACCTTGTTTAGACCAGTAAGGTTTCCTGCTGAAAAAGCGCCCTCAACAGACATGCCAACTCTCCAATAAGACATGGCAATTTAATGGAACGTAGTTTTACTTGTTAAAATTCAGTACATGTGACGTTCACTGGTCAAATCAAAGTGTAAAGAGACAATGATCTTCAACACCTTGTGCACACTATGAAGGCTGGTAATTGAGGGACTATGAAGAAGAAGGTAAGGGTCTATCTAAGAACTAAACCAACTAAAACCACATGCAGGTAAACTGGAATTTGCCATTTCAGAAATGCAGTAATAAAAATGGTTGTTACACAGGATTGCCACTAGATGTCAACACAAAAAAATGTATACATTACATCAGCCTTTCTCAACACAGAGGAACCCTTGAAATAACTTTTCGGTCTCAGGGAACCCCTGCTCAAAATGACTATATCTACAACTCGTGATACATTAGTGTGATGGTCATTGGGAAGAATGCTGCCTACACTTGTGGTCATTGGGAAGAATTACCCCCTTACAGATAGCTAAAAAGATCAATGGTGTCAGTGGGAACTTATCTGAGAGGCAGAAATTGCTCATTGTTTAAGGAACCCCTAGCAACCTCTGGAGGAACCCTACGGTTCTATGGAAACCTGGTTAAGAAATCCTGCATTACATAATGAAATCTGATCTGATCTGTGTTCCTGGACAAAACCTGTCATGAGAGAAAAATTGTTGACCTTCTAGGGAATGTTAGTGGCCTAGCTGTCACCCTGACCCTCTAGCTTAGACAGGAAGTTCAAGTGATTGTACATGCTCAATTTTTTAAATTAAATAACAAACATGTTATACATACCTGCTCTGTAAAGGTTTTTTTTCACAGAGCAGCCCCTATCCTCCTCTTCTTAGGTCCCCCGCCTGCACTCCTGGCCGAGCACCCCCATAGCAAGCCGCTTGCTATGGAGCACTTGTGTGTGCTGACTCCTGAGCCACTGCTCTGTTTATCCATTGACACACAGAGTTCAGCTCAGCCCCACCCCCACTCCCTCCTCACTGGCTATAATTGACAATGGCTCCACTGCTGTGTGCAGTGTGGTGCGGCGGCAATAACTCGCACAGTGAGATACAATAGAAATATTTTTTTAACTTGAGAAATTATTATAAATCTATGCATTAGGCCTCAAGCACACTAGGCTCTTGTAAAAACCTTTCTCCTGGAAGAAGCATTAAAAATGTGTGTTTGTCAAACACATTTAGGTGCTTTTAGACACATTCAGGTGAGTCAAGCATTTGGGTGTTCATTTCTCTCATTGACCAGAATATTAATTTATTCTGGCTATTGAAATGAATATACAGGTGATACTCGAAAAATTTGAATATCGTGCAAAAGTTCATTTATTTCACTAATGCAACTTAAAAGGTGAAACTAATATATGAGATAGACTCATTACATGCAAAGCAAGATAGTTCAAGCCGTAATTTGTCATAATTGTGATGATTATGGCTTACAGCTCATGAAAGCCCCAAATCCACAATCTCAGAAAATTAGAATATTACATGCAATCAATAAAACAAGGATTGTACATAGAACAATATCGGACCTCTGAAAAGTATAAGCATGCATATGTACTCAGTACTTGGTTTGGGCCCCTTTTGCAGCAATTACTGCCTCAATGCGGCGTGGCATGGAAGCGATCAGCCTGTGGCACTGCTGAGGTATTATGGAAGACCAGGATGTTTCAATAGCGGCCTTCAGCTCTTCTGCATTGTTCGGTCTCGTGTCTGTCATCTTTCTCTTGGCAATGCCCCATAGTTTGTCTATGGGGTTCAGGTCAGGCGAGTTTGCTGGCTAGTCAAGCACAGTAATCCAACGATCATTGAACCAGGTTTTGGTGCTTTTGGCAGTGTGGGCAGGTGCCAAGTCCTGCTGGAAAATTAAGTCAGCATCCCCATAGAGCTTGTCTGCGAAAGGAAGCATGAAGTGCTCCAAAATCTCCTGGTAGACGGCTGCGGTGACCCTGGACTTAATGAAGCACAGCGGACCAACACCAGCAGATGACATGGCTCCCCAAATCAACACAGACTGTGGAAACTTCACACTGGACTTCAAGCATCTTGCAGTGTGTGCCTCTCCATTCTTCCTCCATACTCTGGGTCCTTGGTTTCCAAATGAGATGCAAAATTTGCTCTCAACAGAAAAGAGGACTTTGGACCACTGAGCAACAGACCAGGTCTGTTTTTCTTTAGCCCAGGTAAGACGCTTCTGACGTTGTTTGTTGTTCAGGAGTGGCTTCACAAGAGGAATACGACATTTGAAGCCCATGTCCAGGATCCGTCTGTGTGTGGTGGCTCTTGATGCACTGACTCCAGCCTCTGTCCACTCCTTGAGAAAGTCTGCAATACTTTTGAATGGCCTTTTCCTGACAATCCTCTCCAGGCTGTGGTCATCCCTGCTGCTTGTGCACCTTTTTCTTCCACACTTTTCCCTTCCACATAACTTTCTATTAATGTGCTTTGATACAGCACTTTGGGAACATCCAACTTCTTTTGCAATTACCTTTTGAGGCTTTCCCTGCTTATGGAGGGTGTCAATGATGGGTTTCTGCACAACTGTCAGGTCAGCAGTCTTTCACATGATTGTGATTCCTACTGAACCAGACTGAGAGACCATTTAAAGGCTCAGGAACCCTTTGTAGGTGTTATGGCTTAATTACCTGATTAGAGTGGGACACTTTAAACCTAGAATATTGCACCTTTTCACAATATTCAAATTTTCTGAGATTGTGGATTTGGGGTTTTTATGAGCTGTAAACCATAATCATCACAATTATGACAAATCACGGCTTGAGCTATCTTACTTTGCATGTAATGAGTCTATCTCATATATTAGTTTCACCTTTTAAGCTGCATTGGTGAAATAAATGAACTTTTGCACGATATTCAAATTTTTCGAGTATCACCTGTTGCTCAAGTGCTAAAGATGTCTAGAATTTATGCGTGTTTACACGTGTTAAGACTCATCAGACTTTTTTTCTACCCAAAAGCTCATCCTCTAATTATGATTTTGGTTATCTGCCCCTTAAAGCCCCTGCCTCTAAATGCCTGAAATTGCCTAAAAAAAACATCAAACGCCTGTAAAACAGGCATTAGACTTTTGCAGTGTGCATGAGGCCTTAAAATGCTAAGTTCCTCAAAAATTGTCATACTCTTACTGGATAATTAATTTATGAACAAAAATGTAACAAGCCTTGTTACAATGCTTCTATGAATGAAGAAATACATTTTCCATTGGAGGGTATACAAAATACACAATATAAACCTCCTCACACTTTGACACCAACTTCCGCAGGGCATCAGAGGCACAGCAGAGCCTGGTGACCTAAATCTCCAGAGTGGTGTTTTCAGAGAATATTGAATGCGACAAATAGGCTAATGGCCGCAAATCAGGTGAAAGGCTAGCAGAGTAAATATTAAGAAGTTCAAGTTGGCCATAATTAAAGACACACTGGTCCAGGATTCGGTAAATGTGTTCATTTTTAGGTAATGCGTGGAGCAGAATAAATAAATATTTTACTTAAAATGTAACTGTTGTTTGTACGATGTTTTACACTAATGAGTAATGGCTTCATAAACAAGTATCTTTATAGCTTAGTGTATTTCCCAAATCTGTTCTGATAAATGTTTGGTAATGCGCAGATTGATGGTTCCATGCTGCATTCTCTTCATCTAGCAAATGCCAGGAACCAGCCCAGAATGCACCATCTGTGAAGGGGTACAATTAGGGCCATTCATTTCTCACTGCATTCTCTCTCTCAACCAATTAGCAAGAAAAATAGGGACTATTAAGTAGGTAAATCTCAGGAACTGGCTGTTGTGTTGATAAGATACCTTTGCTTACCATTTATCTAGAGGAGAGACGTATGTACATAATTGTCTTCAAATAAAAATGAGTTTCTGAGACTCTTGGGTATCATTAATAGTTGAAAACAATTTAATTATCAACTGAACAAGATGGAGTAGTTTTCATGTAACACCTGTAAAAAGGTAACTAAATTGTGCATGTTTCTCTTGTCCTATACTACTTCCAAGCATTGATCTATGGGACACATAGGCATATTGCTTGGATGCTAGCTTATCTCTTTTTAGATTTACACACACATACATCCACATAAATTGAAGCCATCAGTGTAGATGTCCACCTTGTTTATGCAACCATGTCTTGAAAGCATTTTCAACTTCATTGGATACGTGATGATGTCTATTAAGGTCTTCTCCCGTTTTTTTTTTAAACAATAGAATTTGGGGGGTGCCAAATAGTATGAGGCTCAAGTTTTTTGCTACAATCGGCTTATCTTAACTTTTAGGAGAAAACTTTGCAGGTTTGCTGCCGTTAATAAACCTTATTAGGGAGAGCTGTCATTTCTTAATGAGATACTGTATGCAAATCGAAGCATACAACCAATTTATTTGTCCTGGAACCTAAAATGAGGCACATCACATTTGACCAATGAATAACTAGTTTCCAACATTGTTGTTTAAGAAATGAATAAATATTAAATACAAAAAAAGGATAGAATGGTAACAAGATGATTTGTAATGAATCCATATTAATGCATTTCATACATAATTAAATATATAGTGTGGACCATGTACAATCCAACTGGCAATACATAATTAAAACATAAAATGCATCCATAAACGCAACGCGTTTCGTGAGTCTTTGTTCACTCTTCGGGAGTAGATGCATGTATAGTCTCTGTAAGATAAAACATCAGGCATGTAAAATGCCTAATGGTATCTCGTAAATCCAACCTCAAAAGCCACCAGAGGGGCTCTAATGCCGCGTACACACGGCCGTTTTTAATATCATTGAAAAAAACTATGTTTTTCTCGACGTGATTCTTCTCAAGCATGCCTTGCATACACACTATCAGGAAAAAAAATGCTCGAGCAAAGCGCAGTGACATACAACACGTACGACAACACGTACGACGGCACTATAAAGGGGAAGTTCCATTCGGATGGCGCCACCCTTTGGGCTGCTTTTGCTGATTTCGTGTTACTGCGTGTTAGTAAAAGTTTGGTGTTAGCTGATTCGCACTTTTCAGCCTCTGTGCTTTTCAGTCTGTTACAGCGTGACGAATGTTCTATCTCCATTACGAACGGTAGTTTTACCAGAACGAGCGCTCCCATCTCATAACTTGCTTCTGAGCATGCGCATTTTTTTCACGTCGTTAAAGTGTACACATGGCCGTTTGTCACAACGAGAAAAACTACGACGTGAAAAACGACGAGAAAAAATAGAGAAGGTTCTAAGTTTTTAATGGCCATTTTTCTCGTCGCGAAAAATGCTCTGGAGCCTATACACGATCGTTTTTAATGACCAATTTAAAAAATTGCATTTTTCTCGTCTCGTGTGTACGCGGCATAATACTTACAAATCAGCTAAGAATAGATATGACAGTATTTCCAAATGGTGATTGTCTGTGGAGTTCCATTGGGGAGCTGTGGAAGTAGTTGCTATAGAAAGAGGTTTAAGTATGCCTATAGTGATAAATGAAATCAAAATGGGTAATAAGCAACAAAACTAATGTGCAATGCTAAAATGTAAATGGAGACATTGCTGCTCATTCAACCTTTATATATAGCCAAACACTTTATAAACAACACAGGAAAAGTACACATGAGTTGGCAAGTTTTCTAGACTTAAACTGGATTAATACACGTGTGTTTAGAGCACGTGTTTCAAATGCTTATCCACGTGGTTTGTGCCACATATTGAAATGCATTTCTCTTTCCCATTATCAGCATAGTTTGACATGTGGTTTAATGTATATCTACTTATTTCAAATGCATAGGTGCGAATTCGGCCTCAGAAATGCCGTAATCCAGGTATCCAGCACAAAAATCTAATGCTTCCAATGTTAAAATATAAAAACAAAAGGTTTCTATGGCATATATTATATACACATCTGTACATATATACAGCCCTGCAAGGATAAAACTGTTTCTGTGAGATAAAGAATATCCCTATTTATATTTATAAGGATGTACATGATGGTATGCAGCCACAACATGCTAAATGTACAAACACATCTGGCAGCTACACTAGCAGTTAGCTGGGCAAACATTAGCGCCAATGCTGGGATTTTACATATGCTCACATTTTCTACCACTAATGGCCATGCAAGGTTTCACATTTTTTATCCATTCCAATAAAACATACAGTACAGACTTCAAAGTTAAATACAGTAACTACTCTCAAATCCCTATATTTTTTCAAAGCAATGTTTCTATAGATATAAAGTATAATATCTATGGTTTTCTGCTGTGCTCAGTGCTGCCACAAATGCTTTTAAAGCCTATATTTTAGTATATCAAAAATTTAGATCTAGACCCAAAATACTGGAAGAAACAATGAAAAGTAAGCAGAATTGTAAATTGGCAACATTCAGTAAAACCTTTTCTATATTAGTCATTTAGCATTAAAGTAAATTGTTGCTTCTTAATTGATTCCAAGAATAATCAGGTACCGAGATACCCAAATTGTGTGTTGGTTATTGTGAATATCTGTAAGTCCTAATTGTGTGTATGCGTATATATTAAGGGTTTGGGATCCCCCCTCCCCATGTTTGGATATCAGTGTTGCCAACCTACCAGATTGAAATTTACTGACACAACACCCAAAATTTACTGGCACAGCCATGTTTTTACTGCCATTTACAAAAGTTACAAAATTACAGTTTTTAGTGTACATTTCAGTATTTAGGCTACAAACAAGTACAATGTGCAATTAGTAATATGATTTAAGGTAGATATTAAGGCAAAAACATATTTCTTATTTTGTTTTCGATATAGTAAGTAAGCAGCTCAGGGACAGGGCTCAGGAGGGCAAGAAATTAGAATGGGGGGCACACACACATAAAAATTGACTCTCACAGTGATACTGAGAGTAGTATACAGCAGCACAGATGATGATCTCACCGTCACGACACGACACGTCCTCTCCTCAGTCACAGTGACAGTCTCTCCCCACACCAGATGGTCCCTTCAGTCCACTCCAGTCCAAACAGCACTGACAGTCCCACTCCCAGCTTGCTTTGCTCCCATCCCGCAGACCCACACACGAGGCTCCGGCTGCTCCACTCGGCTCCCTTGCACCATGACATCACACGACACACCACCTCTGCCAGACCCGCCCACTGCCGACACCTCTAAAACACACTGTAGCAGGCACTCGGAGGCACTCGGATGATCTTGGCTGGCTCCAGACTGGAACTGCGCATGCGCAGTTCTGAGCCAAGCGCGACAGCCATATTTTTTACTGAACAAACAAAAATGACGACGCAAGGAGTGGATACAGAAATACCAAAATGTAAAGGGTAAGAGATGATAAAGTAATATATCACTGTAGTAAACCTTATAGAAAAAAGCAAAATACAAATGATGAAAAATTAACACAAGTAAATATAGGTAATGAAGTCCCAATATTATAAGTCCATATAATAGTAATGGTACGGGAGCTGGTTAAGAATGTATTCTATTACATAAGCACTGTTGGCAGCATCTTTAAGAGTGAAGTAGGCTCTGTGGATAAGAAATGAAAAGAAAAAGTGCGCCTACTAAGTGCAGTATGTAAAACTCAGTTTTAATGGTACATAAAAAAACTCAGTTTTAATGGTACATAAAAATCAGCCAAATTTTCTTCAGATCTGAAGAAAATGCAGAAGCATTTAAACGCGTCATCCATCTGAGCCCGCTCTGATGTCACTTCCTGTCGCTGTAGCTGTTTGCGCTCCGGCTTGACCCGCACGCTGCGGCGCAGTGATTTCCTGACTGCCTGACACCTACACCTGCTCCCTCCGGATCAACAATACCAGGACCGATTACCAGAGCTGCACCATGCCACGGGACCTCCGCAGACCAAGGAGATATCCCCTGCAAACCACCATCACCACTTTCATGCAATGTTTTTAACTACCATCTTGTGAGTAGCCATTTGGCTGATTTTTATGTACCATTAAAACTGAGTTTTACATACTGTACTTAGTAGGTGCACTTTTTCTTTTCATTTTCCATATTTTTTACTGGCAACCTTTTCCTGTCACTGCCATTTACTGGCAGGAGAAAAGTACCTATTTTTTACTGGCTGTCAGTAAATATACTGACGGTTGGCAACACTGTTGGGTATGTTGTGATGACCAGGGAGTATTTCTCTAGCACAGGAGATCATGTGCTTTGGCCAAATGAGAGTGAGGGGCACTAATGTGGAGATCATTTGAAGACCCCACTGATGTGGAGTGAGATGAGGTGTTGAGCGAGTAAAAATATGTGACATGGTGTGAGGTCATCCCCACCCTCTACAATCGATTATTACCTACTTAGGTGTTTTGTTTTGGTTAATGTAAACTAACTCTTTAAAAACATCTACATGATCAAAATGGCTATGTACCAGGATATTACATTTATTTATTGGCTGCATGATATCCAATACGATATTTGAGAGCCAGAGTTTATGACCCCTATCTATAATTAATATTTACAAATATTTGTCAAAGATCTGTCCTGCTTCTGCAAAAATGAAAGTGTCTTAAACCCGCATCATTCTAAACTATCAATAAATGTTATATTATATACTGACCATGCTCACTCAGTCAGTATGGGATTTGTTTTCTGTATTCTGTAAAAAGCCTAGTTTATCCTGCTGTTCTCTATCCCTCCCTTCTGTCCATGTCCCCACAGCAGCTGAGGATTCTTCAGAGCAACTGTTGGCAGCTAGTTGCTGGGTTTTCAGTATGTTTCTATGCTGAGCATTTCCTGCTTGATCATATCTGAGCAGCCCATGTGACTAGAGAGCCACACATGTGGGTGTATCCACTCTGGTAAATGACAACCAACTCCCTCCCCCCTCCTCCATGCCCACTAACCAGCTAATACAATGGAGGCTGGATATTACATGTTGATTGATGAAAGCTTCACCTCCCTCTTATTCTAAGCACATGCATACAATAGACACAGGCTGGAGGGGTGTGGCACATCCTGTGGATGGCACCACACCATGTTATTGCCAAAAATAATAAAGATTTGATTTCAAATATATGTTTGTATAAAAATTGAAAACAGTTTATTGATATTAATTATTTATTTTTACTCTGCATTCCAAAGCAGCAGCAGAGGACTAGAAGCACTTGCTTATATTTATCTGCAGACAGGCTGGGTCATGTTACAGCTGTATATCAATTAGGAAAAAATAAAATTAGATTTTTTTTATTGAAATAATTACAGTGCCATCATCCACATACAGAAAGAGAAGGGATATTTTACATGCATATTTGTTCTATAGGGTAGTTTGAATTGAATAGTTAGAATAGAAATTAAAAGGGCGTGCTAACAGTTTTAGGATTAGTTCGACTTTTAGGCTCGGTTCACCCTGGATGCCAATACGGCTCCAAGCAGGGGTCCTGTTCATCCTGGTTCACCGTTTCAGGCCCGATTTCAGCCAGAATTTTTGGCTGAATTTGGACCTGAAACAAACCAAAAGACGCACAGGGCTCCTGTGCAAATTTGCACCGGAGCCGCATCGGAGATATGTGAACCGGCTCCATAGAGAGCCATTCTTATTCTCCTGCTATTGCGAATTGAACCCGGCTTAAGTGTCTGCAAAATAATCAAAAGACACATGTGATTTGAGTTACTAGCACTTTAAGTGATAGTAAATACACTTAGTAAATACACTTAAAGTGCTAGTAACTCAAATCACACCAGTATTTTCATTATTTTGCAGAGACTTAAAGTCAAACTAATCCTAAAACTGCTAGAACACCCTTTTAACTCATATTCTAACGACCCTATAGAACAAATATACATGTACTTACCTATTTTCAGGGCACTTTGATTCGGTCACGTGATCTCCCCAGAGGCTAGTGTGACCAATCAGTGCTATGGGGGCACTCAAAGATGAGGAGGAGACAAGAGCATTGGTGGGGGACCCCAGAAGAGGAAGATTGGGGGCAACTCTGTGCAAAACCATTGCACAGAGCAGGTAAGTATAACATGTTTGTTATTTTGCAAAAATAAAAATAAAACATTTAAACCTTTAAAACACTTTAAAGGCCCCGCAGCTAGCAGACTTGTTTGTTAACTTAATCTACTAGCCAGCGGCGAGACAGGGCCTTTAACACAGTAGATAATCTGCAGTGCTATTGGTACTATTATTGGCACTGTTACTTGTATTACTTGACAGTGGCTGAATGTTCACCTTTGCCAGTGCTGATATTACTGTGTTAATGTTTTTGCTTGCCTAGTATGTTCTGGCTGGGCCTCCTTAGTAAGCTAGGGGGAAGGAATGACATTGGCTGTATTTGTAATTGTTTTAGTATTTGGCATTTGGGTAATTCTGCCATTGTTGAAACTGTTACTTAGTATTGACCTTACCTGCTTGAATAAAGCCTATTTGACCACTACTGGTATGTAATTGAGTTATCTGATCCAGTCATGGTGGGTCACCTCCTGGGTAGGGCAGAAAAACACAAACATATCAAACACCTCCTGAGGGAGTCATTGCTACATAGGAAATGGGCCTACAAATCCCTTATACAGTGTGGTAATAACTAGGATTGAGCGGACCCGAACTGTAAAGTTCAGGTCCGTACCAAACTTTTGGGTTTTGGGGTCCGGGACACGACCCCGAACAATTGACTGTATGTTCGGGTTCGGGTCCGGTGTTCGGCAATATGCATGTAAAGTCGCGCTTGTTTCCCGTGCTTAGAACTGTCCCTGCACAAAGTGTAATTTCTGAAGGAAAAAAAGTAATTTAAAACTCACTCGCGGCTATTAATGAATTGTCGGCTCCCGCAATACATAGAAAAGTCATTGATAAAAAAAAAAAAAATGCGTGGGGGTTCCCCCAAATTCAATTACCAGGCCCTTCAGGTCTGGTATGGATATTAAGGGGAACCCTGCCCCAAATATACATACCAGGCCCTTCAGGTCTTTTCATGTATTATACTGCGGAGGAAGTTCCCCATCAGGTCCGCTCATCCAATGACGTAGGCAGGGTCTGACATACGAGGGGGCGGACCTGATGGGGAACTTCATCCACAATTTAATACATGAATAGACCCGCACCTTCTCGCGTTCCGCATCAGGCCCTCAGCCTTACACCTACGTCATTGGCTGAGCGGACCTGATGGGGAACTTTAGAAGGGGCGGGTCTATTCATTTATTACACTGCAGAGGAAGTTCCCCGTCAGGTCAGCTCAGGCTCAGCCAATGACATTTAGTCTGGACAGCGCTGGACATCGGGATCGCCGCGGGACACTGGATTTCATCGCTGGAATGTTTTTTTTTATTTTTTATTTTTTTATTTTTAATAAAGGACTTTCCCAATGGTGTCTGTGTATTTTTTGTTTTTTAATTTTTTTACACTTTCTTTGTGAAATGGTGGGGGTACAATGTACCCCATTACCAATTCACATAGGGGGGGCGGGATCTGGGGGTCCCCTTTGTTAAAGGGGTCTTCCAGATTCCGATAAGCCCCCTGCCTGCAGACCCCCACAACCACCGGGCAAGGGTTGTGGGGATGAGGCTCTTGTCCCCATCAACATGGGGACATCCTCCCCATGTTGAGGGCATGTGGCCTGGTACGTTTCAGGAGGGGGGGCGCTCTCTCGTCCCCCCCTCTTTTCCAGCGGCCTGCCAGGTTGCGTGCTCAGATAAAGGGTCTGGTCTGGATTTTTGGGGGTACTCCACGCCATTTAAAAAAAAAATTGGGGTGGATTTCCCCTTAATATCCATACCAGACCTGAAGGGCCTGGTAATTGTAATTTGGGGGAACCCCCACGCTTTTTTTAATTTTTTATCAATGACTTTTCTATGTATTGCCGGGAGCCGACAATTCATTAATAGCCGCGAGTGAATTTTAAATGACTTTTTTTTAGGGCTGTGGAAATTAACTATTAATTCCTCGATTAATCGATTAATTGTTTTGATCGATCAAAATTCTTTTGATCGATCAAAATTCTTTGGGCTTGCCGTGTCCATCTGAAGGGCTCCTTACTATCTGCCACACGCAAGGGCTGTTACACTTCCCTCTATCAACCTGGGATTCTACAGCCATCCACTGGGAGTTGTGATAGTTCCCTTCACGGGACATCTACATGCAGACGGACTGATGTTAGCCCCTCCTCATCTGGATTCAGCAGTGGTATCGTTGTACACATTTTTATACCAGTATCATACTTAGCTACATGTTTTTATGACTGCTTTTGCTACCGTTTGGTATTACTCGCACCATTTTTACAGTTTATGTAGCTACATCGATTTTATCTCCAGTGCAATATTTATTTTGTTACCTACTTGAAGACTATAAAAGTTTTAATGCTATTCCCATCGAGCGCTGCCTTTGTGTGTTTTTTGTATCCTGCTATCAATTTTTCCAGTGGTTGGTAGCTGCACTGGGAATCGGCCTGCAAGGAGATCAGTTAAAAGTAGTTGGATTTGTATGTGCGTTATAATTAATCGAAATTAGTCGATTAATCGATTAAAAAAAATATCGATTAATCGAACACGAAAATTGTAATCAGTAACAGCCCTACTTTTTTTCCTTCAGAAATGACACTTTTTGCAGGGACAGTTCTAAGCACGGGAAACAAGCGCGAATGGTCCTCAGAAGTTCGGGTCCCCATCGACTTAAATGGGGTTTGGGTTCGGGGTCAGGTTTGGTCCCGAACTCGAACTTTTTAACGAAGTTCGGCCGAACCCGTCGAACCCGAACATCCAGGTGTCCGCTCAACTCTAGTAATAACTTGTGCTGATCAACTGTTTATCAGAATTACTGTATCTTCCAAGGGGATCTGGCCATGAAACTTTTCATGTGAACTTATCATATTGTCTGTACTGGTTAGGCCTAACAAAAGCAGGATCTATTGCCAGCATAGCTCCCTGTGTCATACCAGGGCATGTATACCTCTTCCATATGGCAAGGGAGCAGTCTTTGAGGAGTTCCGCTTGCTTCCTTTTAAATTCTTTGTGTAATGGTTGGCTTCTTTTTTCTTATAAAGTAAACACATTAACTTATTCCCTTATCCTTTTGCCAACATAACTCCTAATATTCTCTTACCAGATTAAAAAATATATTTTATTCTCTATGGTGTTTTTTACTGATACAAATACATTTTAAAGGGAATGTAAAGAAATGTTAACTTTAACATTTAAACTGGCCAAATAACAAAACACAAAAGAATTTCATCCATTTCAACAAAACAGCTTACTTTTTCATGCTCTGCTTATTTCATTCCAATTTGCCACCAATCCTACTTACCAATTATGGTAAAAAGGCGTTGTTAAATTGTTCAAAAGCAGAATTTTTCTATGAAAACAAACAAATATATATATATATATATATATATATATATATATATATATATACACACACACACACACACACACACATACATACATACACACACATACAGAATCTCACAAAAGTTTTCGTAAATATTTTGTAAATATCCCTCACATTTTTGTAAATAGTTTATTATATTTTTTCATGTGACAACACTGAAGAAATTACACTTTTCTACAATGTAAAGTAGTGAGTGTACAGCTTTTATAAGGCCTCATGCCCACGGACGTTTTTACAGCCGCGTTTTTGAGCGTTTTTTACAGCTTAAAAATGCCTGTCCATGTTAGTTTATAGCTTCATGTCCACCTAGACATTTTTGAGCTGCAAATAGCATAGACGTTTTTAAGCTGTAAAAAAAAAACAGGACCAGTGCGTTCCTCAGCGTCGGAGTTAGGCAGAAAAAAACGCGAAGCGTCAAAAAACGCGCAAAAACATGCACTAACGCGCGGTCGCGTTTTTTAGCTCTGACCTTTTTTTTTAAAACAAAAAAAAACAAATTTACAATAACACGGACAGGCGTTTTTAAGCTGTAAAAAACGCAGCTGTAAAAACGTCCGTGGGCATGAAGCCTAATGGTGTAAATTTGCTGTCCCCTCAAAATAACTAATCACACAGCCATTAATGTCTAAACCACTGGAAACAAAAGTGAGTACTGTACACAAGTAAAAATGTCCAAATTAGGCCCAAAGTGTGAATATTTTGTGTGGCCACCATTATTTTTCATCATTGCCTTAACCCTCTTGGGCATGGAGTTCCCCATGAGTTTGACTCGAACATTGGCTGTTCGCCCGCGAACAATTTGGGGTGTTTGCGGCTAATTCGAAAAGCCGCGGAACACCGTTAAAAGTCTATGGGAGAAATCAAAAGTGCTAATTTTAAAAGTTAATATGCAAATTATTGTCATAAAATGTGTTTGGGGACCTGGGTCCTTCCCCAGGGGACATGTATCAATGCAAAAAAAAAACGTCAGTTTTTTTCGGGAACAGTGATTTTAATAATGCTTAAAGTGAAACAATAAAAGTGAAATATTCCTTTAAATTTCGTACCTGGGGGGTGTGTATAGCATGTCTGTAAAGTAGCGCATGTTTCCCGTATTTACAAATGTCCCTGCACAAAATGTCACTTCTAAAGGAAAAAAAGTCATTTAAAACTACTAGCGGCTATTCATGAATTGTCGGGTCCCGGCACAGTCTATTACCAGGCCCTTTGGGTCTGGTATGAATATTAAGGGAAACCCCAAACCAAAAAAAAAAAAAAACGTGGGGGTCCCCCCAAATTCCATATCAGGCCCTTCAGGTTTGGTATGGATATTAAGGGGAACCCGCACCAATTATTTATTTTTTAAATGGCGTGGGGTCCCCCTCAAAAATCCATACCAGACCCTTATCTGAGCACGCAACCTGGCAAGCCGCAGAAAAAGAGGGGGGACGAGAGAGTGCCTCCCCTCCTGAACCGTACCAGGCCACATGCCCTCAACATGGGGAGGCTGTCCCAATGTTGATGAGGACAAGGGCCTCATCCCCACAACCCTTGCCTGGTGGTTGTGGGGGTCTGCGGGCAGGGGGCTTATCGAAACTGGAAGCCCCCTTCAACAAAGGGGAACTCCAAATCCCGGCCCCTCCCTATGTGAATTGGTAACGGGGTACATTGTACCCTTACCATTTCATAAAGAAAGTGTAAAAATTTGTAAAAAACACAGACACAGTTGGACAAGTCCCTTATTTAAAAATAAAAAAATTAATTCCAGCGATGTAATCCGGTCGATGTCCAACGATGATCCATTCTCCAGCGACACTGCAGTCTCCCCTCTATAGCAGGAACGAAACCCCCATGATGCATAAGAGGGGGCGGGGTCACCCGTCCTTTTCATAGGGAACCCCCGGGGATGACCTTGCCCCGTGACGTTGGACATCGCTGGAATTTTTTTTTTTAAATAAAGGACTTGTCCAACTGTGTCTGTGTGTTTTTTACAAATTTTTACACTTTCTTTGTGAAATGGTAGGGATACAATTTGTTAAAGGGGCTTCCAGATTTCGATAAGCCCCCCACCCGCAGACCCCCACAACCACCGGGCAAGGGTTGTGGGGATGAGGCCCTTGTCCTCATCAACATGGGGACAGCCTCCCCATTTTGAGGGCATGTGGCCTGGTACGGTTCAGGAGGGGGGGCCGCTCTCTTGTCCCCCCCTCTTTTCCTGCGGCCTGCCAGGTTGCGTGCTCGGATAAGGGTCTGGTATGGATTTTTGGGGGGGACCCCATGCCATTTTTTTTTTACTTGGTGCGGGGTTCCCCTTAATATCCATACCAAACCTGAAGGGCCTGATATGGAATTTGGGGGGACCCCCAAGTTTATTTTTTTTATTTTTTGGTTTGGGGTTCCCCTTAATATTCATACCAGACTTAAAGGGCCTGGTAATGGACTGTGGGGGGGACCCCAGACGTTTTTTTCAATGACTTTTCTCTGTATTGCCGGGACCGACAATTCATGAATAGCCAGAGTAGTTTTAAATTACTTATTTTCCTTCAGAAATTACACTTTGTGCAGAGACAGTTGTAAACACGGGAAACATGCGCTACTTTACAGGCATACCTTACCCAGGTACAAAATTTAAAGGAATATTTCACTTTTATTGTTTCACTTTAACCACTTCCCGCCCAGTCAATAGTGAATTGACGTCCGGGAAGTGGTTGCATTATCCATAATGGACGTCATATGACGTCCTGCAGGATAATGCCTTGCGCGCGCCCGCGGGGCGCGCAGCGCGGTGATCGGGGACGGCGTGTGTCCCTCGGACACAGCGCTTCCCCGATCACGGTAAACAGCCAATTTCATTGGCTGTTTACCATGTGATCGGCTGTGTCAAAGTCACAGCCGATCACGTGTCACAACAGACTCGGCGGCGCGCTCCGTGCGCGCCGCCAGTAGCTTGCAGAGCTCGGGGAAGGCAAGTTTTCCTTGGACACAGCGTGTCCCTGATCAGGGTAAACAGCCAATGAATTGGCTGTTTACCACGTGACCGACTGTGTCCAATCACAGCCGTCACAAATGTAAACAAACTGCAGGAGTTACTACCTGATCCCTGCTCTCTCCTCACACACCGATCTGTGAGGAGAGAGAAGAGATCAGTAAGTTAGCTCAGTGTAGTTTGTCTACATCAGTTTACAGTGCACAACACGCCCCCCCCCATAAAGAGGACCTGTCACACAGCCCAGCACATCAATCAGCCCAGCCAATCAGCCCATCTGTCAATCAATCAGCCCATCTGTCAATCAATCAGCCCACCTGTCAATCAATCAGCCCACCTGTCAATCAATCAATCAGCCCATCTGTCAATCAATCAGCCCACCTGTCAATCAATCAATCAGCCCATCTGTCAATAATCTGTCACGGGCCCACCTCCATCGGTACCGCCATTGGTACCGCCACACAGGCTACCAGTACCGCCATCGGTACCACTACCAGTACCGCCACCAGTACCGCCATCAGGCCCAGCATCTATACTGCCACACAGGCCCGCTACCAGTATCACCACTAGTGCCGCCATCGGTACCACCACCAGTACCACCACCCGTACCACCGTCGGTAGTGCCACCACCACCTGTACCACCACCTGTACCGCCATCGGTACCATCACCACCCATACCACCATCGGTACCACCACCACCCGTACCGCCACCTGTACCGCCACCACCACCACCCGTACCACCATCGGTACCACCACCACCTGTACCGCCATTGGTACCACCACCACCCATACCGCCATTGCTACCACCACCACCCGTACCACCACCTGTACCGCCATCGGTACCGCCACCACCACCACCCGTACCACCATCGGTACCACCACCACCCGTACCGCCATCGGTACCACCACCACCTGTACCGCCTTTGGTACCACCACCACCCATACCGCCATCGCTACCACCACCACCCGTACCGCCACCTGTACCGCCATCGGTACCGCCACCACCACCACCCATACCGCCATCGGTACCACCACCACCTGTACCGCCATTGGTACCACCACCACCCATACCGCCATCGGTACCACCACACAGGCCCACCACTAATACCTCCATCGGTACTACCACACAGACCGCCACCACTACCACCAGCAGTACCATTACACAGGCCCACCAATAAGCACTGCCATAATGTCCCAAAGGGTTTACACACCTGAGGAGGCATATGCCATTCTTGCCATGTCGGATGATGAGAGCAGCGGGGAGCTCCCATTATCCGATTCTAGTTCGGAATACGAGCCAGTGGAGGATAGTGGCTCAGAGTCTGAGTCCCCGGAGGAAACCGTCCCTCCCAAAAGAATGCGATCAGCACCAAGATCAGCACCAAGATCAGCACCAAGATCAGGAGAACTGCCCACCACCAGCAGCGCCATACCCCAGGAAGAGGAGCCCAGTACAAGTAATGGAAATGCACGCCCAACCCGAAGAATCCAGCCCCAGTCCTACCTTCCCAATGCCCTGGCAAACCCCTTATGGTTGCCTGCCAACTCAGGATCCGCTATCATCCCCCTTTTCACCGCACAGCCAGGTGTGCAGCCCGACACTACAAATTTTTCTAAATTTTATTATTTTTGTTTATTTTTCCCACAAGATTTGCTGCAGAATATAGTGGATCAAACAAATCTGTATGCATCCCAATTTATTGCTGCCAACCCTGATTCTTCCTACGCCCGCATGTTCCAGTGGCGGCGTCTAACATTGGAGGAATTTAAATTATTTTTGGGCCTTATGTTCAATATGGGGCTTACAAAAAAGAACGAAGTCCATTCTTATTGGTCCAAACGCCCCATCCAACACATGCCCATATATTCCGCTGTCATGTCCAGGAAAAGATACGACATGATTATGCGCTTTCTCCACTTCAATGACAATTCACAGTGCCCTCCCCGAGATCATCCCAACTACGACAAATTGTACAAGATACGCCCCCTAATCAATGCCTTTTCCCAGCGATTTGAAGAAGTTTTCATCCCAGACCAAAAAATTTGTGTGGACGAGTCCCTCGTACATTTCACCGGCCGACTGCAGTTCAAGCAGTACATACCAAGCAAGAGAGCCAGGTATGGGTTAAAATTAAATAAATTATGCGATCGAGCCACTGGATACGTCTTCAAATTCAGGATCTACAAAGGCAAAGACTCCCAGCTCCAGCCCCGTGATTGCCCCACATATATTGGAACCAGTGGGAAAATTGTCTGGGAGTTGGCATACCCCCTGTTCGGAAAAGGTTACCATTTATATGTTGATAATTATTATACCAGCCTGCCCCTTTTTCGCCACCTTTACAGTAAACAAACCCCGGCCTGCGGTACCATAAAAAAAAAACGGAAGGGATTCCCACAAAATTTATTGACCAAAAAATTGCGACCTGGAGAATCGGCATTCATGAGGAACGAGGAGGTGTTGGCCATGAAGTGGAGGGACAAGAAAGATGTCCACATCCTCTCTACGATCCACAATGACACCGTGGTGGAGATCCCAAGAAGACGTGGCCCCATTGTAAAGCCTGAATGTGTCCATGACTACAATTTGTACATGGGGGTGGTGGATTTAAACGACCAGATGCTACAGCCCTACTTATCAACAAGAAAGTCCCGTTATTGGCACAAAAAAGTTGCGTTTCACCCTTTTC
The DNA here is from genome assembly GCA_029206835.1 of Rana muscosa. Lineage (NCBI taxonomy): Eukaryota > Metazoa > Chordata > Amphibia > Anura > Ranidae > Rana > Rana muscosa. The sequence goes on from CM055122.1 coordinate 839,801,686, forward strand.
ACATGGCCCTTTTTAATTTGTTTGTCTGCTACCAAAAAGCAACTCAAAATCACCAACTCCACTACCTCCAATATATCGAAGATATCATCGATGCCCTCATTTACCAACAAGATCCCGCCCCAGGAAGCATTCGCTCTGATAGTGTGAGTCGGCTTCACGAGCGACACTATCCCTTTAGCATCCCCCCCACAGAATCTGGCTGAAGACGCCAAAAGAAATGCCGTGTATGCAGCAGAGGAGGAGTAAGAAGAGACACCAGCTATTATTGTCCCGATTGTCCCTCCCAACCTGGCCTGTGCATCGGAAATTGCTTCAAAAATTATCATACATCCATTAGTTCCCCTTATTATTAACAGACTGCCATTTCCCCATTTGCCTGCTACCATGTTACTAACTACCTTCCATGTTAATTAACTGACCCTGGCCTGTTTACCGACGATGTCTTTGCCTGCCGATTTAAACCACGTTTCTGACTTCCACGTGTACCGACCTTGGCCTGTTAATCGACCATGTTTTTGCCTGCCACTTGGACTGATCTTTTGGCCATCTACTTTTAGTACACAGGGGTCTCACATATGTGAGGGGCTTCAGAATAGCGTTCTGAGTAGAGAAAAACAGTTTTTTTGTTTTCTGTGCTCCAAGAACAGGGTCTGGTTGCCCGGAGGCTTCAAAGCGATTTGGGTGGGAGAAGCCTCTACCCCTGTCCCCCTGGCCCTAAGCTTGATGGTCCTTCCTGCTGCCTGGACCAATAATTTGGCTGTGCTGACCATATTACTGCCTGTAATGACCCATGACATTATGGACCATGTTTCTTCTTGCTGCTTGGACCAATACTTTGGCTGTGTTGACCTTTGACCATATATCTGCCTGCTGCCTCTACTGATTTTGGACAGCATTTCTGCTGGGACACCTCTGCCTGCTACCTGGACCTGTGCTTTGGCTGTGCTCTGGCTGTGCTGACAGTATCTCTGCCTGTGCGAACTATGGACAGTATTCCTGCCTGCTGCCTGGATGATTGCTTTTGCTGTCGCTGACCTCATCCCTGCCTGCTGCCTGGACCAATGCTCTCCTCTGTGGACCACTGCACTTCTAAAACCACAGGTAATCTTTTGTTATTTGGTATGTACCTGCTATGTGTTAGATATATGAAGGGCCTTCAAAAATGTGATCGGTAGTCAGAAAATGATATGTGCAATTAATGGTGCTAGAATGCCTGGAGGTGCTACTTGGATGTTGGGCCTCTGTATGTGGCCAGGCTGTGTAAAAGTCTCAAACATGTGGTATTGCCATACTCAGGAGGAGTAGCAGAATGCATTTTGGGGGTGTCATGTTTGCTATGTACATATTATGTGTTAGAAATATCTTATAAATTGACAACTTTGTGTAAAAAAAATGCATTTAAATTTTTTCTCCACATTTTCCAAAACCTTCTGGAAAAAAATGAACCGTTCAAAAGACTCATAATGCTTCATAGATTATACGTTGGGGTGTGTGCTTTCCAAAATGGGGTCATTTTGTGGAAAATTCTATTGTCCTGGTGCTCCAGGGCCTTCAAAATTGTAATAGGTGGTTGAGAAAGGATATGTGCGATTTATGCTTGTAGAACGCCTGAAAGTGCTACTTCAATGTTGGGCCTCTGTATATGGCCAGGCTGTGTAAAAGTCTCACACATGTGGTATCGCTATACTCAGGAGGAGTAGCAGAATGCATTTTGGGGTGTCATTTTTGCTATGTATATGCTATGCGTTAGAAATATCTTATAAATGGACAACTTTGTGTAAAAAAAATGCATTTTCATTTTTTCTCCACATTTTCCAAAACCTTCTGGAAAAAAATGAACCGTTCAAAAGACTCATAATGCTTCATAGATTATACGTTGGGGTGTGTTCTTTCCAAAATGGGGTCATTTTGTGGAAAATTCTATTGTCCTGGTGCTCCAGGGCCTTCAAAATTGTAATAGGTGGTTGAGAAAGGATATGTGCGATTTATGCTTGTAGAACGCCTGAAAGTGCTACTTCAATGTTGGGCCTCTGTATATGGTCAGGCTGTGTAAAAGTCTCACACATGTGGTATCGCTATACTCAGGAGGAGTAGCAGAATGCATTTTGGGGTGTCGTTTTTGCTATGTATATGCTATGCGTTAGAAATATCTTATAAATGGACAACTTTGTGTAAAAAAAATGCATTTTCATTTTTTCTCCACATTTTCCAAAACCTTCTGGAAAAAAATGAACCATTCAAAAGACTCATAATGCTTCATAGATTATACGTTGGGGTGTGTGATTTCCAAAATGGGGTCATTTTGTGGAAAATTCCATTGTCCTGGTGCTCCAGGGCCTTCAAATGTGTAATAGGTGGTTGAGAAAGGATATGTGCGATTTATGCTTGTAGAACGCCTGAAAGTGCTACTTCAATGTTGGGCCTCTGTATATGGCCAGGCTGTGTAAAAGTCTCACACATGTGGTATCGCTATACTCAGGAGGAGTAGCAGAATGCATTTTGGGGTGTCATTTTTGCTATGTATATGCTATGCTTTAGAAATATCTTATAAATGGACAACTTTGTGTAAAATAAAAATACATTTTCATTTTTTTTCCACATTTTCCAAAACCTTCTGGAAAAAAATGAACCGTTCAAAAGACTCATAATGCTTCATAGATTATACGTTGGGGTGTGTGCTTTCCAAAATGGGGTCATTTCGTGGAAAATTCCATTGTCCTGGTGCTCCAGGGCCTTCAAAAATGTAATAGGTGGTTGAGAAAGGATATGTGCAATTTATGCTTGTAGAACGCCTGAAAGTGCTACTTCAATGTTGGGCCTCTGTATGTGGCCAGGCTGTGTAAATGTCTCACACATGTGGTATTGCTACACTCAGGAGGAGTAGCAGAATGTATTTTGGGGTGTAGTTGCAATTATGCATATGCTATGTGAGAGAAAATAACTGTTAATATGACCAGTTTGTGTAAAAAAAAAAAAAAAATCCAAATTTCTTTCTCGTACATCACGGGACACAGAGCGACATAGTCATTACTAATGGGTTATATAGATACCGTCAGGTGCTGGCACTGGCAACTTCCAAAACCGGAAGTACCCTCCCCTATATAAGCCCCTCCCATCCGGGAGCACCTCAGTTTTTTGCCAGTGTCTAAGGTGTTGGCCAAGAAGAAACATGTGTTTTTCACTGAGCTTGCGTACAGGTTCTTTTGGGCCTCAGTAAGCTATTCCGGATCCGACCAAAAAAGCTTCATAGCTAAACGGTCGGAACCCGGGCCTTGCAGAGAAGAGCAAGGTTTTGCCTGTAATGCTTCTCTTAGGAGAGCTGGACCCTGGGATCCAGAGCTCTGGTCATACCCACGACCAAGATGTTTTCTGTGCAGGGTGCTATACAGGTCCAGGGGAGTGGAATCCTTGGGAACCCGGTCCCTGAAGGTTTGATTACAATGCCTGCCGTGATAGGTGAAGTTTGGGCTTCTGTGGACCAAACAAAGTCCTGCGGCGAGGAAAAGGTAAGTGGGGGCCCTCAGGAACTTGGTTCTATTGAGGGACCCCCAAGCCTATTTTGTCTTTCTGCCTGTTACCTAAGGTATTCCCGCTAATATTCTGTGTATGCCTGTTACTACTGAGAAAATGTAAAAATTTTAATAGTAGGCAAGAAAAAAAAAAAAAAAAAATGTAAGACCGCGGTACCTGTGTTAGACACTAGAGGCCGCTATGGTTCTTTTTCTTGTAATGTGGATTTTTTTCTTCCAGAATCAAATCCAGGCAGTTGGTATGTTCTCTGCTGGGAAGCTGTCTCCTCTGCCCTGTTGCTGCGCTCATCCATCCCCGGGCCCTGCGGCAAAGGGGGCCCTGGCTCCCATCTAGCTCCTTATTGTTTTTAAAAAAGGGCGCCGAAGGCGCACGTGCCCGCGCGCGTGCGCGTGCACGCGCCTCTATTCATAGAGGCGATCTGAAAAAAGGGGCGGAGCGGGTGGATGACGCTCAGGTGTGCGCCGCGGCGCTACTGCGCATGTGCGGGCCTCCAGCGTGTTTTAAAGCACATTATAGCTGGCTATTGAATGCACAGACAGAGCTAGCAACAGATAAAGGCACACAGAGGCGGTTGATGCAGGCATCCCCTAGAAAGGCACTTTAGTAGACACCAACTGTGATATAGCAGCAATTGTGCTAGACTATTCTCAGTAAAAGTGGTGTATTACGGCTGGAATACCTCAGCTTTAGGCTTAGGAATATGCCGTCCAGAAGCTCCGGAACTGAATCTTCCAGGAAGCGAAGGGGGTCTCATCGGGCTCTGAGGATCTTGGGCATGCTTCTGCTGCACCAGTCTCCCCTGAAGTTCAGAGGTAAGTGACCATAGAGACCCCGCAGGGGTACTTGGTACTGTGGCTGTCCTCAGTCACCTGCTCCTGTGTATCTAACAGAGGAGGTTTTTTCCTCAGCTCTGGGAGGATTAGAGAGAGATTGTCAACATTGATCGCTGCCTCCCTGTCAGGGAAAGCACGCCGATCTCCGTCTCCTCCTTCAGAGTGCCTGTTAGCAGAGCAACAGTCCCATACAGGGATCGACCTGCCTGAAGGGGATCAGGATGAGGTTGATTCTGTTATAGAGGAATCAACAGTGGAGGAACCTTTCTCAGCAGCTCAAGCTGAAAGATTATGGGGTCAGTCTCTGACTAACATGGTCCGATCGGCATTTAAAAATGCACTTTGCGGAACCATCAACCACTACTGTATCCTCGTTGGGGTCGCTAGAAGCCCCCAGACTGTCTGTTCTTTTCCACTTCACCCTTTACTAAAAGGGCTTATTTACCAGGATTGGGAACGTCCTGAGAAAATATTTATTCCCCCAAGAGATTTCCGGTGGTCTATCCCATGGAGGATAAGTTCATCAAAAAAAAAAAAAGGAAGGTCCCTACAGTGGACGCAGCCATCTCTTGTATGTATAAATCACTGACATGTCCAGTGGATAATGTCCAAATGTTCAAGAACCCAATAGATAAAAGATTGGAGTCCTTATGAAAGTCTGCTTCTTTCTACAGCAAGCTTGGTGACACAACCAGCAGTAGCAGCTATTGGGGTCTGCTAAGCAGTGAAGGATCAGTTAAAACAGGTCTTGAGGGACTTGACAGATCAGCAGGCCTTGCCCTAGCTGATCTACCTAGAGCCTTAGGCTTTGCGGTTGACGCCATAAAGGATTCAGTCCATCAGGCCTCCCGCCTTACGCTGTCTAGAGTACATATGCGTAGGCTTCTATGGCTCAAAAACTGGTCTGCTGAAGCTCCCTGTAAGGAATGGCTGGTTAGCGTCCCATTTCATGGTGAACGCTTATTCAGGGAAAACCTGGACAGATATATCCAGAAAATTTCCAGCGGTAAAAATACGCTCTTGCCGGTTAAAAACAGAGTTAGAGGTCCCTCTTTAAGAGGCCTGCTTCTCCAGTCCCTGGGGCATCGGCTGTGTAACAGTTCCGACGGCCTCCTCGGTCAATTCCCGGGGGTAAAAAACAGGGACAATAGCAGGGTAATGAGAAACCCTGGGTCAGGGGAGGTACAAAAACCTCCCCCAAAGTTAAATTCATTGAAGGGTTGCCCCCACTCAGTCGGGTGGGGGGAGGACTCCAGTTGTTCACAAGAGACCTGGCGGGACGCGATCAAGACAGATAGGTGCTCTCCGCAGTATGTTTGGGATACAGATTGGAGTTAAGAGACTCTCCTCCTTCCCATTTTTGAGGTCAAACGTGCCAAGGGATCCCCGGAAGAGAGAGTCCCTCCTGTTGGCACTAGAACAACTATTGCTCCAAGGAGTAATTATGGAGGTTCCCCTGGAAGAATGAGGGTTCGGGTTTTACTCAAACCTCTCTACAGTCCCGAAGCAAACGCGGACGGGAGGCCCATATTAATTCTAAAAGGGCTATACAAATTCCTGTATATCAGGACTTTCCGATGAAGTCGATCCGATCGGTGGCCACTGCCCTACAAGGGGAGGATTGGTTAGCCGCGATCGACATCAAAGATGCTTATTTGCACATTCCCATCTTTCCAGTCTACCAAAAGTTTCTACGCTTTGCAGTAGAAGGGCGCCATTTTCAGTTCAGAGCCTTACCCTTCGGTTTGGCCACAGCACCACGAGTGTTTACAAAAATTCTGGCCCTTTATTGGCCAATCTAAGAACACAAGGTGTAATGATAATGGCATATCTAGATGACTTGTTGCTGATAGACCACTCAGTGAAAAAACTAGACGTGGTCGTTCACAAGACAATCAAGTATCTGGAATCTCACGGTTGGATTATCAACCGAGAAAAGTCAGCCCTAAAAACCAGTCAAAAGTCTGGAATACTTGGGGCTAAGGTTGGATTCAGGCCAGAGAAAAATATTCTTGCCTCGAGGAAAGGTGTTGTCTTTGAAAGATTTGATCCACTTAGTGGGTACAAAAAAGACAGCCGTCCATACGCCTGTGCATAAGGCTGCTGGGAAAAATGGTGGCATCATTCGAAGCAGTACCCTACGGTCAATTCCATTCAAGGAATTTGCAGGGGGCCATACTGTCAGCCTGGAACAAAAAAGTTCAGGCCCTAGACTTACAATGTCCTTGTCCCCTTCCGTTCGCAAGAGCCTCCGTTAGTGGTTGGTTCCCCAGAATCTGGAAAAAGGGAAATCCTTCAGTCTGATTTCTTGGAAGGTGGTCACTACAGATGCCAGCCTTATAGGCTGGGGAGCAGTACTGGAGCAATAGTCTCTCCAGGGCAGATGGTCGGATGCAGAAAAGGCCCTGCCCATCAATCTCTTAGAGATACGAGCAGCCCGGTATGCCCTAGTAGCATGGACATCCAAACTCCAAGGGTCCCCTGTCAGAATTCAATCAGACAATGCCACAGCAGTGGCATATATCAATCATCAGGGGGGCACCAGGAGTCGTGCAGCCCAGAGGGAAGTAAATTACATCCTGAAATGGGCAGAAAAATATGTCCCAGCCATATCTGCGGGGGTCCCTTCACCCCGAGGTTTTCTGGACAATATGTCAGCGGTGGGGAACATCGGATGTAGATCTTCTAGCATCCAGATTCAACGCAAAGGGGGACAGGTTTGTCTCTCGGACAAGGGATCCCCTAGCTTGCGGCTCGGATGCCCTAGTGTTCCCTTGGGATCAGTTCAAGCTGATATATGCATTCACACCGCCACAATGGTTACCTCGATTACTCCGCAGAATCAGGGTAGAAAAGAAACCAGTGATTCCAGTGGCTCCAGCGTGGCCCCGAAGAGCGTGGTACGCGGAGATTGTAAAATGTCAGTGGGGAGTCCTTGGACTCTCCCACGTCGTCCGGACCTGCTTTCGCAAGGACCGATATACCACCCTTCCTTACCAGCCCTAGGTTTGAAGGCCTGGCTATGGAAGCCCACATTCTAAAAAAGAGAGGGCTCTCTAATCCTGTGGTATCTACCATGATCAATGCCAGGAAGCCGGTATCCAGGCAGATCTAATATAGAATCTGGAAGGCGTACATCGCGTGGTGTGAGGCCAAGAAATGGCATCCACATAAGTACGTAATAGGTAGGATTCTGGACTTCCTACAATGGGCTGTAGATAGGAAGCTTGCCTTGAGTACTATCAAGGGTCAGATTTCGGCCTTGTCAATATTTTTTCAAAGGCCCTTGGCTTCGCATTCACTAGTCAAAGCCTTTATACAAGGAGTGATGCGTATTAGTCCTCCGGTTAATATTCCCATATGTCCATGGGATCTAAAACTTGGTTCTGTCGGTTTTACAGAAACAACCATTTGAACCATTACAGCATATTTCTTTGGTTCTTCTCACCAGGAAATTGATTTTTCTAGTAGCCATTTGTTCGGCTAAAAGAGTGTCGGAATTAGCAGCTATGTCCTGTAAAGAGCCATATCTGGTTATTCATAAGGACAAAGTAGTGTTACGTCCTCATCCAGCCTTTCTTCCTAGGGTGGTATCGAGGTTTCATTTGAACCAAGATGTGGTTCTTCCTTCTTTTTTCCCCAAACCTACTTCGGTAGAGGAAAAGTTATTGCATTCTTTGGATGTAGTAAGAGCAGTTAAAGCTTAGCTAAAAGCCACTGCTCAGATTCGCAGAACGGATACTTTGTTTATTCTGCCGGAAGGCCCCAGAAAGGGTCAGGCAGCGTCAAAATCTACTTTAGCCAAGTGGATTCGACAGGTCATAATGCAAGCCTATGGCTTGAGAAGGAGACCGCCTCCGTTCAAAGTTAGAGCGCACTCCACGAGAGCAGTTGGAACTTCATGGGCAGTGCATCACCAGGCCTCCCTGGCTCAAATCTGTAAGGCCGCAACATGGTCTTCAGTACACACGTTTACTAGGTTCTACCAGGTGGACGTTAGAAGTCAGGAGGATGTCGCCTTTGGGCGCAGTGTGTTGCAGGCCGCAAAAGATCCTCATGTCTGATAGCGCTTAGCTTATATATGGTGTATCCCCCCCCTCATTGGGCATTGCTTTAGGACATCCCATTAGTAATGACTATGTCGCTCTGTGTCCCGTGATGTACGAGAAAGAAAATAGGATTTTTATAACAGCTTACCTGTAAAATCCTTTTCTTGGGAGTACATCACGGGACACAGAGCTCCCGCCCCTCTTTGGGGACACTTATTGCTTTGCTACAAAACTGAGGTGCTCCCGGATGGGAGGGGCTTATATAGGGGAGGGTACTTCCGGTTTTGGAAGTTGCCAGTGCCAGCACCTGACGGTATCTATATAACCCATTAGTAATGACTATGTCGCTCTGTGTCCCGTGATGTACTCCCAAGAAAAGGATTTTACAGGTAAGCTGTTATAAAAATCCTATTTTTCCCAAGAATTGTGGGAAAAAAATACAACTTCAAAAAACTCACCATGCCTCTTAGTAAATACCAGGGATGAGCCGAACACCCCCCTGTTCGGTTCGCACCAGAACCTGCGAACAGACAAAATGTTCGTGTAAACTTTAGAACCCTATTAAATACAATGGACTCGAACGTTCGAAATCTAAAGTGTTAATTATAAAGGCTGATATGCAAGTTATTGTCCTAAAAAGTGTTTGGGGACCTGGGTCCTGCCCCATGGGACATGTATCAATGCAAAAAGAAGTTTTAAAAACGGCAGTTTTTTCGGGAGCAGTGATTTTAATAATGCTTAAAATGAAAAAATAAAAGTGAAATATTCCTTTAAATTTCGTACCTGGGGGGTGTGTATGATATGCATGTGAAGTGGCGCATGTTTCCCGTGCTTAGAACTGTCCCTGCAAAAAATGTCATTTTTGAAAGAAAAAAATGCATTTAAAACTGACTCGCGGCTATTAATGAATTGTCGGCTCCCGCAATACATACAAAAGTCATTGATAAAAAAAAAAAAAAAAGTGTGGGGGTTCCCCAGAATTCAATTACCAGGCCCTTCAGGTCTGGAATGGATATTAAGGGGAACCCCGCTGCAAATTAAAAAAAAAATTGACGTGGGGTTCCCCCAAATATCCATTCCAGGCCCTTCAGATCTGGCATGGATTTTAAGGGGAACTCCACCCCAAATTTAAAAAAAATGGCGTGGAGTCCCCCTAAAAATACATACCAGACCCCTTATCCGAGCACGCAACCTGGCCAGCTGCAGGGGAAAAGGGGGGGACGAGAGAGCGGCCCCCCCTCCCTCCTGAACCGTACCAAGCCACATGCCCTCAACATGGGGAGGATGTCCCCATGTTGATGGGGACAAGGGCCTCATCCCCACAACCCTTGCCCGGTGGTTGTGGGGGTCTGCGGACGGGGGGCTTATCGGAATCTGGAAGACCCCTTTAACAAAGGGGACCCCCAGATCCCGCCCCCCCCTATGTGAATTGGTAAGGGGTACATTGTACCCCTACCATTTCACGAAGAAAGCGTAAAAAAATGTTTAAAAAAACACACAAACACCTTGAAAAAGTCCTTTATTTAAAAAAAAACAAAAAAACAAAACATTCCAGCGGTGAAATCCAGTGTCCCGCGGCGATCCCGATGTCCAGCGCTGTCCTTCATTGGTTGTGCCTGAGCGGACCTGATGGGGAACTCCCTCTCAGTATTTTAAATGTATAGACCCGCCCCTTCTAAAGTTCCCCATCAGGTCCGCTCAGCAGACGAGATGCGGAACATGAGAAGGGGCGGGTCTATACATGTATTACCAAAGTGAGAGCAGTTCCCCATCAGGTCCGCCCCCTCGGTATGTCGGACCCGCCTACGTCATTGGCTTGAGCGGGGAACTTCCTTCACTATGTAAATTTAAATTACACAGTGAAGGAAGTTCCCCGCTCAAGCCAATGACGTAGGCGGGTCCGACATACCGAGGGGGCGGACCTGATGGGGAACTGCTCTCACTTTGGTAATACATGTATAGACCCGCCCCTTCTCATGTTCCGCATCTGGTCCGCTGAGCGGACCTGATGGGGAACTTTAGAAGGGGCGGGTCTATAACTTTAAAATACTGAGAGGGAGTTCCCCATCAGGTCCGCTCAGGCACAACCAATGAAGGACAGCGCTGGACATCGGGATCGCCGCGGGACACTGGATTTCACCGCTGGAATGTTTTTTTTTGTTTTTTTTAATAAAGGACTTTTTCAAGGTGTTTGTGTGTTTTTTTAAACATTTTTTTACGCTTTCTTCGTGAAATGGTAGGGGTACAATGTACCCCTTACCAATTCACATAGGGGGGGGGCGGGATCTGGGGGTCCCCTTTGTTAAAGGGGTCTTCCAGATTCCGATAAGCCCCCCGCCCGCAGACCCCCACAACCACCGGGCAAGGGTTGTGGGGATGAGGCCCTTGTCCCCATCAACATGGGGACATCCTCCCCATGTTGAGGGCATGTGGCTTGGTACGGTTCAGGAGGGAGGGGGGCCGCTCTCTCGTCCCCCCCTTTTCCCCTGCGGCCGGCCAGGTTGCGTGCTCGGATAAGGGGTCTGGTATGGATTTTTAGGGGGACTCCACGCCATTTTTTTTTAAATTTGGGGTGGAGTTCCCCTTAAAATCCATGCCAGATCTGAAGGGCCTGGAATGGATATTTGGGGGAACCCCACGTCAATTTTTTTTAAAATTTGCGGCGGGGTTCCCCTTAATATCCATTCCAGACCTGAAGGGCCTGGTAATTGAATTCTGGGGAACCCCCACGCTTTTTTTTTTTTTTTTTATCAATGACTTTTGTATGTATTGCCGGGAGCCGACAATTCATTAATAGCCGCGAGTCAGTTTTAAATGCATTTTTTTCTTTCAAAAATGACATTTTTTGCAGGGACAGTTCTAAGCACGGGAAACATGCGCCACTTCACATGCATATCATACACACCCCCCAGGTACGAAATTTAAAGGAATATTTCACTTTTATTTTTTCATTTTAAGCATTATTAAAATCACTGCTCCCGAAAAAACGGCTGTTTTTAAAACTTCTTTTTGCATTGATACATGTCCCCTGGGGCAGGACCCGGGTCCCCAAACACTTTTTAGGACAATAACTTGCATATAAGCCTTTATAATTAGCACTTTAGATTTCTCCCATAGATTTTTCGAATTTGCCACGAACACCCCAATTTGTTCGCTGTTCGGCGAACGGGCGAACAGGCAATGTTCGAGTCGAACATGAGTTCGACTCGAACTCGAAGCTCATCCCTAGTAAATACCTTGGACTGTCTACTTTCCAAAAAGGGGTAATTTTGGGGTATTTGTACTTTCCTGGCTTGTTAGTGTCTCAAGAAATGAGATATGCCTTCAGTACATCAGGCGTGATCAGATGTGATAAATTTTCAGTGATTGCCACCATAGTTTGTAGACTCTATAACTTTCACGAAGACCATATAATATACACTAATTTGGGTTATTTTTACCAAAGATATGTAGCAGTATACATTTTGGCACAAATTTATGAAGAAAAATTACTCATTTGCAAAATTTTACAATAGAAACTAAAAAAAAGTTTTTTTTTTTTTTAAATCGCTGTTTTTTTGCTTATATCGCAAAAAATAAAAAACCCAGTGGCGATTAAATACCACCAAAAGAAAGCTCTATTTGTGAGAAGAAAATTATAAAAATGTTGTTTGGATACAGTGTAGCATGACTGAGTAATTGTCATTCAAAGTGTGAGAGTACTGAAAGCTGAAAATTGGTCTGGGCGGGAAGGTGCATAAGTGCATGGTATTGAAGTGGTTAAGCATTATTAAAATCACTGCTCCCAAAAAAACGTCCGTTTTGAAAACTTTTTTTTGCATTGATACATGTCCCCTGGGGCAGGTCCCGGGTCCCCAAACACTTTTTTTGACAATAACTTGCACATTAGCCTTTAAAATGAACACTTTTGATTTTTCATGTTCATGTCCCATAGACTTTAACAGTGTTCGCGTGTTCAAACTAATATTTTGCCTGTTCGCATGTTCTGGTGCGAACCGAACATGGGGGTGTTCGGCTCATCCCTATTAGAGACCTTGCGCTCCTCCACCTTCCATTTGAGGATGCCCCACAGAAGTTCAATAGGGTTTAGGTCTAGAGACATGCTTGGCCAGTCCATCACCTTGACCCTCAGCTACTTTAGCAAGGCAGTGGTCATCTTGGAGGTGAGTTTATGGTCATTATCATGTTGGAATACTGCCCTGCGGCCCAGTCTCCGAAGGGAGGGGATCATGCTCTGCTTCAGTATGTCATAGTACATGTTGGCATTCATGGTTCCCTCAATTAACTGTAGCTCCCAGTGCTGGCAGTACTCATGCAGCCCCAGAACATGACACTCCCACCATCATGTTTGACTGTAGGCAAGACACATTTGTCTTTGTACTCCTCACCTGGTTGCCGCCACACACGCTTGACACCATCTGAACCAAATACGTTTATCTTGGTCTCATCAGACCACAGGACATTGTTCCAGTAATCCATGTCCGTAGTCTGCTTGTCTTCAGCAAACTGTTTGCAGGCTTTCTTGTGCATCATCTTTAGAAGAGGCTTCCTTCTGGGACAACAGCCATGCATTCCAATTTCATTCAGTGTGCGGCGTATGGTGTGAGCACTGACAGGCTGACCCCCCCACCACTTCAAACTTTGCAGCAATGCTGGCAGCACTCATACGTCTATTTTCCAAAGACAACCTCTGAATATGACGCTGAGCATGTACACTCAACCTATTTGGATGACCATAGCGATGCCTGTTCTGAGTGGAAGCTGTCCTGTTAAACCGCTGTATGGTCTTGGCCACCATGCTGCAGCTCAGCTTAAGGGTCTTGACAATCTTCTTATAGCCCATGCCTTCTTTATGTAGAGCAACAATTATTTTTTTCAGATCCTCAGAGAGTTTTTTGCCATGAGGTGCCGTGTTGAACTTCCAGTGACCAGTATGAGAGAGTGAGAGTGATAACACCAAATTTAAAACACCTGCTTCCCATTCACACCTGAAACCTTATAACACTAACGAGTCACATGACAGCAGGAGGGAAAATGGCTAATTGGGCCCAATTTGGACATTTTCACTTAGGGGTGTACTCACTTTTGTTGCCAGCGGTTTAGACATTAATGGCTGTGTTGAGTTATTTTAAGGGGGCAGAAAATTTACACTGTTAAACAAGCTGTACACTTACTACTTTACTTTGTAGCAAAGTGTAATTTCTTCAGCGTTGTCACATGAAAAATATAATAAAATATTTTCAAAAAATGTGATAGGTGTACTCACTTTTGTGAGATACACACACACACATATATATATATACATACATACATACATACATACATACACACACACACACACACACACACACACATACATACATACATACATACTGTACCTTGAAAAAGTATTCATACCCCTTAACATTTTCCACATTTTGTTATGTTCCAACCAAAGACATAAATGTATTTTATTGGGATTTTCTGTGATAGACCAATGCAAGGTGGGGCTTAATTGTGAAGTGGAAGGAACATGATAAATGGCTTTCAAAATGTTTTACAAATAAATATCTGAAAAGGATGGCGTGCATTTGTATTCAGCCCCCTTTACTCTGATACCCCTAACTAAAATATAGTGGAACCAATTGCCTTCAGAAGTCACCTAATTAGTAAATAGAGTCCATCTGTGTGTATATATAAATACAGCTGATCTGTGAAGCCCTCAGAGGTTTGAACAAACAGCATTATGAAGGCCAAGGAACACACCAGACAGGTTAAGGATAAGGTTGTGAAGAAGTTTAAAGCAGGGTTAGGCTATAAAAAAATATTCCAAGGTTTGAACATCTCACGGGGCACTGTTCAATTTATCATCCGAAAATGAAAAAAAAGAGTATGGCACGACTGCAAACCTACCAAGACATGGCCGCCCACCTAAACGGACAGGCTGTGCAAGGAGAGCATTAATTAGAGAAGCAGCCAAGATGCCCATGGTAACTCTGGAGGAGCTGCAGAGATCCCCAGCTCAGGTGGGAGAATGTCACGATCAGGCGTCGGGCTTGAAGACCAGTTGCTATAGCAGTTGCAGGAAAGGCATACATGCAGTCACTCTGGCAGATGACACAGGCTCACCTGAGGTGCGGAGTCTAAGTACTAGCCGGTGTTCACCAGAGCTCCTGATGGAGGAGATGGAGTTAGCTGCGTGCTAGTACCTGGTCGCAGTCCTCAGGTTTGCCCCACCAGGGTGTGAGCAAACCGGGGTCCAGTTAGGGTTGCCACCTCATCCCTTTAAAGCCGAACAGGTATGAATTACACAGGATCTGTGGCTGATTAAGGTGGTAATTAAACTCACTTGGTGCCTTATCTGCATTAAATTAGCCTCAGAACCCGTGTAATTCATATGTGTTCGGGTTTAAAGGGATGAGGTGGCAACCCTAGGTCCAGTAGCGGATGAGCAGATAAGAATTAAACAGCAGCGTGGTCAGTAAACAAGCCAAAAGGTTGGTAACGAGTAGTTGCAGGTTGGGATCAGGCAGTAGAGTAGTCAAAGAACAAGCCAAGGGTCAATCACGAGTGGTAGCAAAATACAGACGGCAGCAGGGAAGTCAAGAAAAGGCACAATAACCTGGCAAAGAGGAAGTGCTGAGACAAGGCTTATATAGGAAGTTCATGGGAGGAGCAAGGAGTTCAAGGTTCAACAGCAATCAATACAAGGCAGGGTTGTCCAATGGATCAGATAGGATTGTCCAATAGATCAGGCAGGGCAATGTCCAGCATCCCAGATAGCTGAGCGGAAAGAGTCAATGCCAGACACAGAAGTGGTCCCAGGTTCAAGCCCAGGTCCTGACAGAGAATCTGTCCATAGGACAACTATTAGTTGTGCACGCCACAAATCTGGCCTTTATGCAAGAGTGGCAAGAAGGAAGCCATTGTTGAAAGAAAGCCATAAGAAGCCCCGTGTGCAGTTTGTGAGAAGCCATGCGAGGGACACAGCAAACATGTGGAAGAAGGTGCTCTGGTTGGATGAGACCAAAATTGTACTTTTTGGCCAAAAAGTAAAACGCTATTTGTGGCAGAAAAGTAACACTGTACTTGTTCAGTGATGAACACACCATCACTGCCGTGAAACATGGTGGTGGCAGCATCATATTGTGGGGATGCTTTTCTTCAGCAGGGACAGGGAAGCTGGTCAGAGTTGATGGGAAGATGGATGGAGTCAAATACAGGGCAATCTTAGAAGAAAACCTGTTAAGCCGTGTACACACGATAGGTTTTACAGATGAAAAAAGTCCGATGGACTTTTTTCATCGGACAAACCGATCGTGTATGGGCCCCATCGGTCTTTTTTCCATCGGTGTTTAAAAATAGAACATGTTTTAAATTTGTCCGAAGGTTAAAAAACCGATAGCAAATTACTATCGTCTGTGGGGAACTCCATTGGATAAAAAACCCACGCATGCTCAGAATCAAGTCGACGCAAGCTCAGAAGCATTGAACTTCATTTTTCTTGGCTCATCGGAGTGTTTTACGTCACCGCGTTTAGAACGGTCAGTTTTTTGACTGATGGTGTGTAGGCAAGACTGATGGAAGACAGCTTCATCGGTTTTCCGATGGAAAAATCCATCGGTTTAAAAACCATAGGAAATCCGATCGTGTGTACAGGGATTTAGAGTCTGCAAAAGACTTGAGACAGGGGCGGAGGTTCACCTTCCATCAGGACAACAACCCTAAACATACAGCCAGAGCTACAATGGAATGGTTTAGATCAAAGCATATTCATGTGTTAGAATGGCCCAGTCAAAGTCCAGACCTAAATCCACCTGAGAATCTGTGGCAAGACTTGAAAATTGCTTGCTCTCTATCCAATCTGACAGAGCTTGAGCTATTTTGCAAAGAAGAATGGGCAAAAATTACACTCTCTAGATTTGCAAAGCTTGTAGAGACCCAAAAAGCCTTGCGACTGTAAACTGCAGCAAAAGGTGATTCTACAAAAGTATTGACTCTGGGGGGGGGGGGGCTGAATAAAAATGCACGCCATACTTTTCAGATATTTATTTGTAAAACATGTTGAAAACCATGTATCATTTTCTTTCCACTTCACAATTATGTGCCACTTTGTGTTGGTCTATCATATAAAATCCCCAAAATTACATTTACATTTTTGGTTTTAACATGATAACATTTGGAAAATTTCAAGGGGTATGAATACTTTTCAAGCCACTGTATATACAGTTAGATCTATATATATTTAGACACAGGCACAATTTTCATACTTTTGGCACTGTATGCCACCAGAATAAAATTAGAATGAAACAATCCAAATGAATTTGAAGTGCAGACTTTCAGCTTTAATTCAAGGGGCTGAACATAAATATCAAGTACAAATTTTAGGAACTGCAACCATTTTTATACACAGTCTCCCCATTTTCAGGTGCTCAAATGTAATTGGAGAAATGAATATAATCATAAATAAAATGTTAATTTTTAATATTTTGTTGAGAATCCTATAATGGCAATAATTGCCTGAAGTCTGGAGCCCATGTACTTTGCCGAAGACTGGGTTTCCTCCTTTTTGATGATTTGCTAGGCTCTAACTGCAGCTGTCTTCAGTTGTTCTTTGTTTGTGGGTCTTTCTGCCTTTAGTTTTAGCAAGTAAAATGCATGCCCAATTGGGTTGAGATCATGTGATTCACTAGGCCATTGCAGAATATTCAACTTCTTTTCCTTCAAAAGCACCTGGGTTGCTTTTGCAGTGTGTTCTGGATCATTGTCCATCTGTACTGTGAAGCTCCGTCCAATCAACTTTGCTGCATTTGGCTGAATCTGGGCTGACAGTATATCTCTAAACTGCAGAATTCATCTGGCTGCTTCTGTCTTTTGTCACATTATCAATAAACAACAATGACCCAGTGCCACTGGAAGCCATGCATTCCCATGTCATCACACTGCCTCCACCATGTTTTCCAGACGACGTTGTGTGATTTGGATCATGAGCTGTTCGAAGCCTTCTCCACACTTTTTCTTCCCATCATTCTGGTAAAGATTAATCTTAGTTTCATCTGTCCAAGAAATGCTTTCCCAGAACTGGTCTAGCTTTTTTAGATGTTTTTTGGCGAAGTCTAATCTGGCTTTTCTATACTTCAGGCTTATGAATGGCTTGCACCTTGTGGTGAACCCTCTGTATTTGCGCTCTTTTATGTTGCACAGTTCACTTGTGCGTTCTTCTTTCCTCAGAATGTACCAAACTGTTGATTTGGCCACTCCTGATGCTATCGCTTTGATGAATTTGTTTCGTTTTTGAAGCCTTACAATGGCCTGTTTCACTTGCATGAACAGCACCTTTGAATGCATGATGTAGTTTCACAGCAATAGATTCCAAATGCAAATACTACACTTAGAATCAACAGACCTTTTACCTTCTTAATTGATGAAGAAATAACGAAGAAGTAGCCTACACCTGGCCATGAAACAGCTTTTGATTCAATTGTCAAATTACTTTTGGTCCCTTGAATGGGGAGGGGGGGGGGTGGCTATTCTTAAGAGCTGTTATTCCTAAACTTTTCCTCTGATTTGGATGTACATACCCTCAAATTAAACCTTTGAGTATGCACTTTCAGCCCATTATACTGTATAACTATAGCCTGAATATGTTTTGGTAAATACCTGAAAAAAAACTAAAATTGGGCCCAAATATATATGGACCTAACTGTATATATATATATATTGTGACAGCAGGAAGGTAAAGTCACCTGGTTGCATCCAGGGGGGTAGATATATTTCTCCCAGATTCAGGCTTTATGCCGACTTATACAACTAGGGAGGGAGTTGATGAAGCCCAGCTGAGGCTAGTGGGCTCATGGATGATTCATACCTCTAGGGAGAGGGCTGGGCGTCGTGCAGGCAGGGAGTTGATGAGACCAGCTGAAGCTTGTCAGCTCGTTTAAGGCCTCCATAAAAACTCCCAGATTCATTAGGTGTTTGCTCATGCCTGGAACCAGACCTGTGTGGACTGTCTAGGGAGAGTGAACCCCTGTGCGGTGAGACAAAGCCTGTGTGGCTATTTGTTTGGACATTGACTAAACCAGGGACTTAGGGACTAGGACAGCACCAGGCTGATCCCAGTTGTTAGTTAGGAAACCTGCAGGTTTAGTCAGAGGTCAAGCTGACCAGGATTTATTTTGTTTATGTTTTTTTTTTGGCTTTGCTGTGTTTTTGTCACTGTACATAGAGAAATAAACCGCACCTTTTGATTTTGAAAACCACAACCTCCGTCTGCTGGCCCTGTTTTTGTGTGGGGAGCCCAACCAGGGGGTCACACACACCCGCTACCGAGTTAACCCCCTCACAGTTGGTGGAGAATGCGGGCAGTTTTTTTAAGCCAGCATGGAGGAGATACTGAAACAGCTGGCTCTAGCAAATGCCAATCAACAGCAGACAAATGCAGGTTTGCAAAGGAGCCTTGCAGCCCAGAAGCAAGCTCATCAACAGAGCCTTGCAGCCCAGCAGCAAGCTCACCAACAGAGTCTGGAAGCTCAGCAACAAGCCCAGCAGCAATCTGAGGCCCGCTTCATAGACCTGTTACAGAAGCAAGAGCAGAGACTACAACAAATGGAAGCAGTAATGCAGCAACGTCCGCAGACCAGTGAGGAAAGCCGTCCCACTAATACCGCGTCCTTTGGGGTGAGTCGTTTATTGACAAAAATGACTGGAGAGGATGATCCAGAGGTATTTTTGACCACATTTGAAAGGACTGCTGAAAGAGAAAAGTGGCCTGAGGAGCAGTGGGCTGGACTGGTGGCTCCTCTGTTAACTGGTGAATCGCAGAAGGCTTACTATGACCTAGAGCCTGACCAAGCAAAAGACTATGTGATGCTAAAAGCTGAAATATTGGCAAGGCTGGGTGTCACCCTGGCTGTCCGGGCTCAGCGTGTGCATAACTGGACTTTCCAGCTTGGAAAACCCCCCAGGTCTCAAATGTATGATCTCATTCACCTGAGCAGGAAGTGGCTACAGCCAGAGACTTTGTCCGCACCAGAGAATGTGGAACGTGTTGTAATGGATCGGTTTTTGAGAGCTCTTCCTACTGCCATCCAAAAGTGGGTAAGCCATGGAAACCCAGAGACGGCCGGTGGTCTTGTGGATCGTGTAGAGAAATACTTGGCTACAGAGAACCTGACGGCCTCTTCCAGAGACTCTCGGACTTTCCACCCTAAGACCAGATCATCCCCAGGGGCGGATAAGAGGATTCCAAGGGGTGAGGGTGGAGAGAGTGAGAGGGTGGGAGCTCTACCCAAAGTTTGGCGAGAACAGCCTGGGAAGTCAGGGGCTCAAGAGGCAGCCAAATGGATTGTTTGCTACCGCTGCCGGCAAGCGGGACATATTGCAGCAAATTGCCCGGTTGTGGAGGAACCCATGCAATGTGACTTTCTGACGGACCGACGTCAGTCGCTGTGTGCGACAGTCGCATGCACTGCCATTCGGGGAACTGAGAAACATTTATGCAAAATGTGTATTAATGGTAGAAATGTTGTGGTATTACTGGATTCAGGTAGCCTTGTGACCCTGATAAAGGCTGAATTAGTTAAAACAGAGGTCTCTGGGAATAGCAAGGTAGCTGTTATTTGTGTGCATGGGGACACCCGAGAGTATCCAGTGACTACAGTGTGTTTCGAGACCCCCAAAGGTACCCTCTCTCATCCAGTGGGGTTAGTATCTCAATTACCGCATGATGCCATTGTGGGAAGGGATTTTCCGAAGTTCTGGGAACTGTGGGATGATCCTGAGCCCCCCACTGGTGCCCCTATGTACCAGGAATGTGATAGCCAGAACTCCTCTGAGAGTGGTGAGGACTCTCCAGAATTTCCCTTGTCAGTATTGGCAGGGGAGACTCAAGAAACTGGAGAGGAGCCCACCTCCTCAGACGAAAACCTACCGTCTGTGGAGTTTTCTGATCTGGAGGTTCACAGGGAAAATTTTGCCACAGAACAGTTAAAAGACCCCGCCCTAATAAAGGCACGGGAAAACGTAGTGGAAATAGATGGCGAGTTAGTGAACCCAGATAATACCTGCACTTACCCATACTTCAGCGTAGAGAAGGACCTACTGTATTGGGTGGCAAAAAGGGCAGAAGAAACCGTTGAGCAGCTTGTGGTGCCCAAACCTTACAGGAAGTTGGTGTTGGAGTTGGCCCATGGGCACATTCTTGGAGGTCATCTGGGGACAGAGAAAACCCGAGAGAGGGTATTACAGAGATTCTATTGGCCTGGGGTGATGAAGGACATAGAAAATTATTGTTCCTCCTGCCCTGTGTGTCAGAGGTCGGCCCCGATGCCACATTTCCGTAGCCCGCTGGTCCCTCTACCCATCATTGAGGTCCCGTTTGAGAGAATCGCAATGGATTTGGTAGGTCCTATAATCAAGTCCGCTAGGGGGCACCAGTACATATTGGTTATAATGGACTATGCCACCCGTTATCCAGAAGCGATCCCTCTCAGAAATACCTCGGCCAAAACCATAGCCAAAGAGCTATCTCTTGTTTTTAGCCGGGTGGGTATTTGTAAAGAACTGCTTACGGACCAAGGTACACCCTTTATGTCCCGGGTTATGAAAGAGCTGTGTAAATTGTTCAAAGTGACGCAATTGCGTACATCTGTGTATCACCCCCAAACCGATGGGCTGGTTGAAAGATTCAACAAAACCCTAAAACAAATGTTGAAGAAAGTGGTGGATAGAGATGGAAGGGATTGGGACTGTCTACTTCCTTATTTGATGTTTGCTATTAGGGAGGTGCCCCAATCCTCTACGGGATTCTCCCCCTTTGAGTTACTGTATGGGAGACACCCAAGAGGGCTGTTGGATATTGCCAAGGAAACTTGGGAAAGTGAGAGTTCTCCCCACAGGAGTGTGATTGAGCATGTCGCCCTGATGCAAGATCGAATTGCACAGGTAATGCCCATCGTGAAGGAACATTTGGCCCAAGCGCAGTTGGCACAGCAGAGAGTGTACAACCGTGGAGCCAAGACCCGTACCTTTTCCCCGGGGGATAGGATATTGGTACTTGTCCCTACGGTTGAAAGTAAATTCCTTGCCAAATGGCAAGGCCCCTACGAGATAATGGAAAAAGTGAGCGAAGTGAATTACAAGGTCAGACAACCAGGAAGGCGAAAGCCCGAACAGATATATCACGTTAATCTGTTGAAAGCCTGGAGGGATAGAGAGTCCCTAGTCGCAGAAACTTGGTCACCAGCTCAAACTGGTTGCGTGATTCCGGAGGTTGGAATAGCAGCCACCTTGTCACAACCCCAACAACAGGAGGTTAAGGAGTTTGTGCTTCGCAACAAGGAGGTGTTCTCTGAGCTGCCGGGACAAACATCTGGGGTAGAGCATGATATTATTACCCCGCCCGGTGAAAGGGTGAAGTTAAAACCCTATCGGATCCCAGAGGCCCGACGGGGGGCAATACGGGAGGAAGTACAGAAAATGCTGAACTTAGGGGTGATAGAGGAGTCCCAAAGTGATTGGTCTAGTCCCATTGTGTTGGTGCCTAAACCGGATGGGAGCTGGCGATTTTGTAACGATTTTCGTCAGTTGAACAAAGTTACAAAATTTGACACCTACCCCATGCCACGTATAGATGAGTTGATCGACCGGCTGGGAACAGCCCGATACATGACGACTCTTGACCTCACAAAAGGGTATTGGCAAATTCCCCTGGCCAAGTTGGCCAAAGAGAAAACCGCATTTGTAACCCCAGACGGGGCGTTCCAATATAAGAGAATGCCGTTCGGGTTACAGAATGCGCCGGCCACATTCCAGCGGAAAATGGACCAGATACTGAGGCCCCATCGGAAGTATGCTGCGGCTTACCTGGATGATGTAATTGTCCATAGCACAGATTGGGCCTCACATCTGCCAAAAGTGCAAGCAGTCCTAGACTCTATCCGGGAAGCGGGGTTTACGGCTAACCCCAAGAAGTGTACCATTGGGCAGGAGGAGGCCAAATATCTTGGGTACACCATTGGCAGGGGAGTGATAAAACCCCAACTCAACAAAGTCGAGGCCATCCAGAGTTGGCCACGTCCCAACAGCAAGAAGCAGGTACGGGCCTTTCTGGGAATCGCGGGTTATTATCGGCGCTTCATTCCCCACTTTGCTTCTAAGGCTGTGCCCCTAACCAACCTGACGAAAGGGAAAGGGTCGGTCATGATTAAATGGACCCCCGAGGCTGAGGCAGCATTCCAATTCTTGAAACAAGCCTTATGTAGCCAGCCAGTGTTGTACTCACCCGACTTCTCTAAAGACTTTGTCGTACAAAGTAATGCGTCAGATGTGGGGTTAGGAGCAGTATTGTCCCAGGTCTGGAACGGGGAAGAGCACCCAGTCATTTACCTCAGCAGGAAGTTGAAGTCCCATGAGGTAAATTACGCCACGGTTGAAAAGGAGTGTTTAGCGGTGAAGTGGGCTCTAGATTCCCTTCGGTACTATCTGCTAGGTAGGCACTTTGACATGGTTACGGATCACGCTCCGTTAAAGTGGATGGCTCAAAACAAGGAGACAAATAGAAGAGTGAATAGGTGGTTCCTGGCCCTACAGGAATTCAACTTCACAGTAAAGCATCGCCCTGGCGTTCAAATGGGGAATGTGGATGCTTTGTCTCGAGTACATGAATGCCTGATTGCTGGTGTTCCAACCCCAAGGTTAAAACAAGAGGGGGGGGTATGTGACAGCAGGAAGGTAAAGTCACCTGGTTGCATCCAGGGGGGTAGATATATTTCTCCCAGATTCAGGCTTTATGCCGACTTATACAACTAGGGAGGGAGTTGATGAAGCCCAGCTGAGGCTAGTGGGCTCATGGATGATTCATACCTCTAGGGAGAGGGCTGGGCGTCGTGCAGGCAGGGAGTTGATGAGACCAGCTGAAGCTTATCAGCTCGTTTAAGGCCTCCATAAAAACTCCCAG
Organism: Rana muscosa; assembly: GCA_029206835.1. Classification (NCBI taxonomy): domain Eukaryota; kingdom Metazoa; phylum Chordata; class Amphibia; order Anura; family Ranidae; genus Rana; species Rana muscosa. The sequence goes on from CM055122.1 coordinate 839,825,034, forward strand.
ATTCATTAGGTGTTTGCTCATGCCTGGAACCAGACCTGTGTGGACTGTCTAGGGAGAGTGAACCCCTGTGCGGTGAGACAAAGCCTGTGTGGCTATTTGTTTGGACATTGACTAAACCAGGGACTTAGGGACTAGGACAGCACCAGGCTGATCCCAGTTGTTAGTTAGGAAACCTGCAGGTTTAGTCAGAGGTCAAGCTGACCAGGATTTATTTTGTTTATGTTTCTTTTTGGCTTTGCTGTGTTTTTGTCACTGTACATAGAGAAATAAACCGCACCTTTTGATTTTGAAAACCACAACCTCTGTCTGCTGGCCCTGTTTTTGTGTGGGGAGCCCAACCAGGGGGTCACACACACCCGCTACCGAGTTAACCCCCTCACAATATATATATAAAAACAGTATAGAAATTGCAACTTTTATAAATAGACCACTTACTGTCCATGTCAACTTCACATGTCCATGCAAAAAGACAGATTAGGTAAATTAAAAAATAGGACCATTATGTGGAATGTGCAAGGACTGGTACAAAAAAAAGGGATTGTAGTTAGTGAGCTATAATACATTTCTACCTCTCGTATAGCACCACGCCCCATTGCATTCATATTCTCAAGCTAATGGATGGAATAGAGTAGGCACACAAGGCTGTGAAACAGTAATCCACCCGGACTTAAATTTCACTGCAGACAGTCCTTGTAGCCCCAATGGGTTTATTTGTGTCAGCTTGTGCTGACGAAGAGAGTCAAGCAAAATATATTAGCATGCCTTAGGACCTCTCAGTGGCAATGAATTTCACCTCCTCCTGAAGTTCCACTTTACAGATGATGTCATGGCATTGCGTTCTTCCTTGCTGCTCCCTGTTGGCAGTTTTACCACTTTGAAATCTGTTTTTGAGAATGTAAAAAAAAATACCTCTCTGCAGCTCTAAACAGAAAAAATGGTCAACATACAAAAACATATTAACTGACTGCCATAACCCAATAAAGGCAATTCAGGAAATTTGTATATAATCCATAGACACATCCAACCAATGCTGACAGCCTTGCCTTCTCATTATTCTAAGGCTGCTGGTAATCCCTGCAGTTCTTTTTATACAACACAGATCAAAAGGAAAGAGATTTGCAAAAGAGTTTGTAAGTGTCTGCCTATGGATTTCTAACAATCACAATTCCTCATTCTCACACTGTCAGATACTACATGTTTAAGCCATGCAAGGACTGGTGACAAGTACCATGCAGCCTCAGATTTATTAACTATAGATGTCACTGGCATCATCAAGAGACTAACATTAACGTGCATCCTTGTGTGCTTTGTGTCTCATGCAGTAAGAATAGCTCAAGATCACAGGCTACACATGTAGGATTGGTGGGTATAGGACTAGGGCAGTCTAGGGCAGCAAAAGAAATTGCGATCTGCAGAGAGACTACAGATGTCCTGTAGCAATCATTAATATCTTCATGTTACTAACACTTTGACAGGGGCTCCTGGTGTTCTTACTAATCTTTGCCAGTTTACCCAGGTGCCTCTAGTTAGATCTCCTGCTCTGACAGCTCACTAATTGCAGCATGCTTCCCTGATGTGATGAGTTCTGATGTGTTACCTGATAGTGCCAGATTATTCACCTTTGACAGTGCTGATATTACTTTGTCAATGTTTTTGCCTGCCTAGTGTGTTCTGGCTGGGCTGTCCTTAGTCAGCTAGGGGAAAGAATGACATTGGCTGTATTTGTAATTGTTTTAGTATTTGGCAATTGGGGAATTCTGCCATTGATGAAACTGTTAATTAGGACTGGCCTTACCTGCTTGAATAAAGAATATTTTACCACTACTGGTATGTAATTCAGATATCTGATCCAGTCATGGTGGGTCACCCCCTGGGTAGGGCAGAAGAAACCAAACATATCAAACACCTGCTGAGGAAGTCATTGCTACATAGGAAATGGGTCTATGAATCCCTAATACTGTGGGGTACTAATATGTGCTGATCAATTGTTTTTCAGACTTCTCTTCCAAGGGGATCTGGCCATGCAACTTTTCATGTGGACATCTCATCAACTTGTCCATACTGTTTAGCCCTGACAGAAGCAAGATTTATTGCCAGCATAGCTCCCTAGGTCACACCAGGGCATGTATACCTATTCCCTATGGCTAGATTTCAGGGCTGCAGGGATCACCAAGCTGCAGCATTTCCTCTTGGGTTTGCCTCTACATCCGCCATACTCAACCACCCACCTTTTCACCAAGTTAAGTGTGTGGTGGAAATCAGTAAGATGAGATGTGTCTCTTAGGGAACATAATATAACCGATGGAGCTGATGGATGGTTGCAAATATATATATATTAATTATTATAAAATACTAAATTCAATTAAAAAAATTAATTAAAAACTTATAGTGACAAAAACAATCAGTGCTATCTATCAGAATCCTCTAATTGTGAGTTTTGATGGAAACGTTGCATACCTCTTTAACTGAAAAAGTTTTTGCATGCACACACAACAATAGTTAATAGACACGTGTGAATAGTTTTCATTACGAATTGAAATTCGGACAACATTTTCATTATTCACCATATCTCTGAATCTTTGAATCACATTTTAATGAATCAAAAATACATTTTAACGAATAAAAACAAATTCATTTGTATTTATTTGTTTCTTTCGGATGACATGATAAAAAAGCTTGGGACTTTTGTTAATGATTGAAGCATCTGAAATAATGTAACGACATAACGAATGATCCAAATGGACTTTAATCCCTTTTTTTTATAGTGAGCATAGTGTGAATTATAAAAAATGAACAACATAATACATATGAAATGGAAACATATTGCAAACAATAGTTACAGTAAGGTATAAAAGTATAATAAGATGATTCCTACTTATTGTGTTTGGGTTGGCTGGAGGTGGATCAATCAGAATCTCCAAATCATAACATAATGGATGAATTCAAATCTTCAAAATAACTTCTCAAAATACGAATCAGTTCAGAACAACGAATATACGAAACAAATTTTGAATACAGGAAACTAATTCTGAAAACAAATCATTCCAACATAACGCATATGATGAAACAAAATGATTAGCTTAACAAATAAATCCAAAACTAAACACATTTTCTGTTGTGCACATCTCTAATAGTTAAATCTGAAAAAACTCTTTTGGAAAAGCTGCTTATCATTGTTCATGGAAGCTTGTGGCAAAAAGCCTATTGTTGTCTATTTTGAGTATAATCTACTGTACATAGATACATTGAAGGCTATGGTATAAGAGGATTGGAACACAGGTTTAATGGTGACTACTGACTACCTTAGAGACAGGTCAACTGAGGCAGTTGCCTTGAGTTATAACCTATCAAAGACTTCCTTTATAGCATTGATGCCCACTAGGAATGAGCCGAACATGCGAACAGGCAAAAAATTTGTTCAAACACGCGAACACCGTTAAAGTCTATGGGACACAAACTTGAAAAATCAAAAGTGCTAATTTTAAAGGTTAATATGCAAGTTATTGTCATAAAAAGTGTTTGGGCACCTGGGTCCTGCCCCAGGGGAAATGTATCAATGCAAAAAAAGTTTTAAAAACTGACGTTTTTTCGGGAGCAGTGATTTTAATAATGCTTAAAGGGGTTGTAAAGGTACATGTTTACATGTTTTTTCACCTTAATGCATCCTATGCATTAAGGTGAAAAAACATTCGACAATAACGCCCCCCCCCCAGGAGCCCCCGTTTTACTTACCTGGCCCCTCGAAAGTCTCGCGCTCGCTCCCGTCATCCTCCGAGTTCCTGAGCCTGGCCGTTGATTGGCTACTGTGGATGGATTGAAAGCAGCGCAGCCATTGGCTGGCGCTGCTGTCAATCACATCCAATGACACGGCGCGCCGGGGGGCGGGGCCGAGTGATACAGTCGGCGGCTCTGGTCACCGCTGTATCACGGGAGCGCGCCCGCAGTAACTCCACACCATGTGAGCTCGCTCGCATTATGGTGTGGAGTCCTTCCGGGTTTGAGCCGAGACAGCCGCCGAGGGACCCCAGAAGACCAGGATCGGGGCCACTGTGTGCAAAACGAGCTGCACAGTGGAGGTAAGTATAACATGTTTGTTATTTAAAAAAAAAAAAACGGGAACCTTTAGTGTTCCTTTAAAGTGAAACAATGAAAGTGAAATATTCCTTTAAATTTCGTACCTGGGGGTGTCTATAGTAAGCCTGTAAAGTGGCACATTTTCCCGTGTTTAGAACAGTCCCTGTGCAAAATGACATTTCTAAAGAAAAAAAAAGTAATTTAAAACTACTCGCGGCTATAATGAATTGTCGGGTCCCGGCAATACAGATAAAAGTCATTGAAAAAAACGGCACCGAACCAAAATTTTAAAAGAAAATTGCGTGGGGGTCCCCCCAAATTCCATACCAGGCCCTTCAGGTCTGGTATGGCTTTTAAGATGAACCCCGCGCCAAAATAAAAAAAAATGGCGTGGGGGTCTCCCCAAAAATCCATACCAGACCTTTATCAGAACATGCAACCTGGCAGGCCACAGGAAAAGAGAGATCGCCCCCCCTCCTGAACCGTACCAGGCCACATGCCCTCAACATGGGGAGGATGTCCCCATGTTGATGGGGACAAGGGCCTCATCCCCACAACCCTTGCTCGGTGGTTGTAGGGGTATGCGGGTGGGGGCTTATCGGAATCTGGAATCCCTTTAACAAAGGGGACCCCCAGATCCCACCCCCCTATGTGAAATGGTAATCCATTCTCGACCCGGGATACGGAAAAACACACCGCCACAATCCGATTCCGCCTCCATGGAAGGCGCCCGCCGAATGACGCTACACCCGCCATGACAGTTCTTAAATAGCTGAGGGCGGGCCACCCGTGACGTGCGCGGATGACCCCGCCCCCCTCTGATGCAACGGGGAAATGCTGCAGGGTTACCCAGTGACATGTACGGGAGACCACACCCCCCTCTGATGCAACATGGGTTTCCCGTGGCGTCAGAGGGGGGCGGGGACACCCGTGACGCCACGGGGAAACCGCAGAAACCCCTGTTGCATCAGAGGGGGGCGGGTTCACCGGCGCACGTGACGGGTGGCCCCACCCTCAGCTATTTAAGAGCTGTCACGGCGGGTGTAGCGTCATTCGGCGGGTGCCTCCCATGGAGGCAGAATCGGATCGCGGCGGCATGTTTTTCCGTATCCCGGGTGGGGAATGGATTACATCGCTGGATTTTTTTTCTCTTTTTAATAAAGAACTGTCTACTGTGTTTTTTTTACCATTTTTGACACTTTTTTTGTGAAATAGTAGGGGTACAACGTACCCCGTTACCAATTCACATGGGGGGGCCGGGTTCTGAGGGTCCCCTTTGTTAAAGGGGGCTTCCAGATTCCGATAAGGAATCTGGAATTTGGGGACCCCCACGCAATTTTTTTTTACATTTTGGTTCGGGGTTCCCCTTAATCTTCATACCAGACCCAAAGGGCCTGGTAATGGACTAGGGGGGGAACCCATGCCGTTTTTTTCAATGACTTTTATCTGTATTGCCGGGACCCGACAATTCATTATAGCCGCGAGTAGTTTTAAATTACTTTATTTCCTTTAGAAACGTTATTTTCTGCAGGGACTGTTCTAAACACGGGAAACATGCGCCACTTTACAGGCATACTTTAGACACCCCCCAGGTACGAAATTTAAAGGAATATTTCACTTTTATTGTTTCACTTTAAGCATTAAAATCACTGCTCTCGAAAAAACGTCAGTTTTTAAAACTGTTTTTGGATTGATACATTTCCCCTGGGGCAGGACCCAGGTGCCCAAACACTTTACTCTTTCGTCCATGGACCGACACAGCTTCTCTATTGACAAAGTGGGTATTATCCGTTAATTAGGAGTGACTAGGCAGAAAAACTTGTAAAAAGTGTTGCATCACACCTTCTACAGTACCGCCCAGGGGGTGGACCCTCTGGGTATACCCTCTCAGTCTGCATCTTCGCAGATCAGTTTTTTTCTGTCTAGCAAGGAGTAGGACATGGCTCCCTTCGGGCCCATTGGTCCGGGGAAAAAAGATATATATATATTTTTTTATTTATTTTTTTGCTACATTTGTTGTTTCCTGCGATCTTCGATCAACTGCCGACTGGGTGACAGGCTGGATCCTCGATCCTTGTAGTCTCCCCAGTTTCGGCCATCGAGCGTGTGCCGACCCTAGCTACGCGCTGGGTTTTCCACGACATGCCCGTCGCTCCACGGGTGGCCGGTGAGCTTACGCTCCAGGGCCTGCATCGGACCGCTCAGCTTCGGCTGACCTTACGGCCGAGTCGCAGCAGCCTGACCGGTGAGCTTACGCTCCAAGGCTTGCCTTGGACCGCTCAGCTTCGGCTGACCTTACGGCCGAGTCGCAGCAGCCTGTCCGGTGAGCGTCATGCTCCAGGGCATACATATGATCGTCCCTTCTGGGTCCAATCACAGCATGCCTGGCCAACAGTCACCTTCCGTGCGCGGACGATGATCTGTTTGTAATGTCTTCCAGCAGAATACATGCAGAATAGGTAAGTAAAACTCCCCTGCCTCGGCTGGGTGATTTAGCTGGACATTCCTGGAGAGATCAAGTAAGTGGTTGTGGCCCCTTTCTTCCCTTTCTCCCTGCCTTTCCCTCCTCCCTGGGCTTCTAGCTAAAGGTTGCTGGGTGCTGGGGGTCACCTAGGGGGTCCCACTGGAGCGGGGCTGGCTGTAACTAACATTTAAAAGAAATGTCATTTTTTCTTACCTGTGTTTGTGTCCTTCCTCCTCCATGCTGTTGCCGGCCATTTTGAGGTGGTCCATGCCAAGTTTGGCCTCTTGTGACTGCCCGGCGGCCATCTTCCTGTGGTTCGGCCACACCCACTGGCCCCTATCAGCTGATCGGCGGCCATGTTTGTCCACCCTGTATGCAGATATTGCCGTTCGGCGGCCATCTTTTTGTGGGCTATGGCTGCTTGACCTCTATCTTCTGTCGGCGGCCATTTTCTTAGAGCCCACATTATCTTCCATACAGACGTTTTTGGCAACCATTTTGCGAGAGCCTCCAGCCTCTAGGGTGCATTACACTGGCGCGGAAATTCACACAGGAAGTGCTGATAAAAGAAGCAGACTGACACAGCAGCAGTGGGACAGCATCAGAGGCGCAGCATAGCAGTACCTATCCGGGGTGGTGAGTCCTCTGGGTGACCCAGCCTCTCTGCAGCACAGGAGGGTGGCCTATTGATATCTTGCCTGGAGCCCTGTGGGTGTCAGCGTGTGGTCAGCATGGCATCTGAGCCAGATGTCTTCTCCCCTGAAACACCAGATTTAGCAGCTGGTGTCCCTGAGGTGTCTATGGACGCTATGTCGGCAATCCTAGAGGCGTTTGCTGCCAGGGTGGAAGCAGCACACGGGAATACAGGGGGTAATAAACGCCCCCGTCCCCTGCAATCTTCTGGGGATATTTCTGATGCAGAACCAGGTCCAGCTACGGCTCATGGCCCAGATTCTGATGCATCAGAGACTACAGACCGTGACCGATTGGACAGTGAGGAGGACTCCAAGTCCAGGTCAGTACGCGAGACGGCTTTGGTATCTGACCTTATTACTGCAGTGCGGGATACGCTAAAGTTGAAAAAGACTGCAGAAGTAGTAGATACTCCAGTCCCCTTTGGGTTTCGTAAACCTGCCCGCACTGCTAAGGTGTTCCCTTGTGTGTCTTATTTTGACAAACTCTTATACAAGGAATGGGAGAACCCATTGAGGGTCTTTACAGCCCCAAAGAGGTTTGCAGTACGGTACCCCTTTGAGGAGAGTTTTCTGAAGATATGGACCTCTCCCCCTATAGTGGACCCTTCGGTGTCCAGACTTAATAGAGCCACCACTATTCCAGTAGAAGGGGCTCCTGTTTTCAAGGACCCTGTGGATAAGAAGGCTGAAGCGCTCGCTCGCTACCTATACTCAGTGGTAGGCTCGGCAGTACGCCCGGCATTGGTGGGGGCCCTAGTGTCTCAGACACTTACTGAATGGGCAAAATTGCTACTCCAGGGGTTAAAGGAGCGAGATGCTCCTCCTAATGAGATAACTTTGGCCGACCAGTTGGTCCAGGGCCTTAAGTTTGTCTGCGAGTCAGACATGGATACTATTCCCCTGCTGTCAAGAGCTTCGGTTTATGCAGTAGCAATACGCCGCCTGATCTGGCTAAAGGGCTGGTCTGCGGACCAGACTTCCAAGAAAGCCCTGTTGGATCTGCCTTTTAAGGGCGACAGACTTTTTGGGGCTTCTCTGGATGACATCATCAAGGATGCCACAGGAGGTAAAAGCACTTTGCTTCCCCAAACTAGCAAGGGTAAGGGACCACGCCAAGGGCAAGGGCCCTCCTTTACTGCACGTAAGCGTTTTTTTCGCCCCCTTAAGGCGACAGGGAAAAGACCCCAGGCCGATAAAACGCCTGCCCAAGGACAGAAGCGTCCTTGGTCCCGCAGACCCAACAAGCCTGCGGACAAATCTGCGTCCACATGAAGGTCCGCCCCCACCCAGCTCTCGGGTGGGGGGACGTCTTCGCAAATTCGCGACTCAGTGGACTGCTCTAGTCTCCAACAGGTGGGTTTGCGAAGTAATCTCCTCAGGCTACAAGATAGAATTTCTCTCTTGTCCACCAGACAGATTCATCACCTCCAATCTCCAGCTACTACCGACCCATCGGGAGGCCCTGTATGGGGCGGTCCAGGGTCTACTGGAACGCGGGGTAGTTATTCCAGTTCCAGAACAGGAACGGGGTCAGGGTTTTTACTCAAATCTGTTCATTGTGCCGAAGAAGGAGGGGGTTCGTCCAATCTTGGATCTCAGAGCCCTCAATTGCTTTGTGAAGGTACAAAGATTTTGGATGAAGTCGGTTCGATCTGTAGTCATGGCTCTCCATCCGGGGGACTTTCTGGCCTCCTTGGACATCAAGGACGCATACCTGCATGTCCCCATATACTCCAGACACCAGAGGTTTCTGCGATTTGCTATCGGGAAGAACCACTACCAGTTTGTGGCCCTCCCGTTTGGCCTTGCCTCAGCACCCAGGACGTTCACCAAGGTGCTCGCTCCGATTCTGGCACTTCTAAGACAGCGGGGTATCACTATCACAGGTTACTTGGACGACCTTCTGCTGAAGGCCCCTTCAAGCTCAGAATTAGAGGTAAGCGTGTCCATTACCTGTCAGACTCTTCGAGACTGTGGTTGGATACTAAACACGCAAAAGTCAGTATTGGTGCCGACTCCACGCCTAGTGTACCTGGGGTTGATTCTGGATTCCTCAGAGGCAAAGGTATCCCTGTGGGGAAGTTGCAGACCCTCCGGGCTGCAGTACGGCAGCTGACTTCCAGGAATTGGTCGTCACTCCGTTTTTGCATGCGAGTGTTGGGCCTCATGGTAGCCTCCTTCGAGGCGGTCCCATATGCTCAATACCACACTCGAGTGTTACAGAAGGAAGTTCTGTCCAGATGGAACAGATGCCCTTCATCTCTGGATTATCAAATCCGAGTGAGCCACCTAGTCAGGAGATCCCTGGTATGGTGGCTGACAGCACCGGCTCTAATGGCCGGGAAGTCATTTCTTCCGGTTTACTGGATAGTGATCACGACGGACGCCAGCCTTACAGGTTGGGCGGGAGTCTGGGGTGTCCAGTCGGCGCAAGGTTGCTAGACCCCAGAGGAAGCCCTCCTGCCGATCAATGTCCTGGAGATCCGGGCGATCAAGCTGTGCCTCTTCAAATGGTCTCAGAGGCTGCAAGGGCGTCCAGTCAGGATCCAGTCAGACAACGCCACAGCAGTGGCATATGTCAATCATCAGGGAGGAACAAGAAGCTCAGCTGCAGCATCGGAGATCGCTCGCATCCTGAAGTGGGCAGAGAGGAGCGTACCGGCAATGTCGGCCGTGTACATACCGGGTGTGGAAAACTGGCAGGCGGACTACCTGAGCCGCCAGATGCTGGACCAGGGAGAATGGTCCTTACACCCGGAGGTGTTCCAACTCCTCTGCCAAAGATGGGGCACGCCAGACGTAGATCTTCTGGCTTCCCGACTCAATCGGAAGGTATTGAGATTTGTGGCCCGGTCAAGAGACCCTTGGGCAGACGCAACGGACGCGTTGGTAGCATCGTGGGGTCAGTATCGGCTAATCTATGCCTTCCCTCCCTTAAGGCTTCTTCCTCTTCTGCTCCGCAGAGTGGAGGCAGAGGGAATTCCAATGATCCTAATCGCTCCAGATTGGCCTCAGCGTCCTTGGTACGCCGATCTAGTACGTCTGGTAGCAGACGTCCCCTGGCGCCTACCACTACGGAAGGACCTGCTATCGCAAGGTCCCATATTCCATCCTGCTTTACAGTCATTGGCTTTAACGGCATGGCTGTTGAGAACCAGGTACTGAGAGACCGGGGCCTGTCAGACTCAGTAATCTCTACTATGAGAAGTGCTCGAAAACCGTCCTCTAGGAAGGTCTATCACCGCACTTGGAGGGCCTACATCTCCATGTGTGAGGAAATGAAATGGCATCCGCGTACCTATTTGGTTTCCAGAATCCTGCTGTTTTTACAGCATGGGGTGGACCAAAGGCTTGCCCTAAGTACGGTTAAGGGACAGATATCTGCCCTGGCTGTCTTTTTTCAGCGACCCCTGGCGACTCACTCTCTCGTGAGTACATTTGTGCAGGGGGTCCGACATGTGGCCCCTCCGGTCCGTCCCCGGTTACCTCCGTGGGACTTGAACCTGGTCCTCTCGGTGCTCCAGAAGGCACCGTTTGAGAATATTAGAGATATTCCCCTGTTGACACTTTCTCAGAAAGTGGTCTTTTTGGTGGCTGTTACGTCAGTTAGACGAGTCTCTGAGCTGGCAGCCTTGTCCTGCAAGGCTCCCTATTTGATTTTCCACAAGGATAAGGTGGTGCTGCGACCGCAGCCTTCCTTTCTTCCGAGAGTCGTTTCGGCTTTTCATCTCAACGAAGACATTGTACTTCCATCCTTGTGTCCTCAGCCGTCGAATCCTAAGGAGTAGGCGTTGCATTCCTTGGACGTTGTCCGAGCTTTGAGAGTATACCTATCTGCTACTTCCCTGTTCCGGAAGTCAGACTCACTGTTTGTTTCGGTGGCTGGTCCCAAGAAGGGCCAAGCAGTCTCATCGGCCACCATCTCTAGGTGGATCCGACAGATAGTAATCCAGGCTTACGCCTTAAAGGGTCAGGCGCCCCCCTTTCCTGTCACGGCGAATTCGACTAGGGCAATAGGTGCCTCTTGGGCTTTCCGACATCAAGCGTCTGTTTCCCAATTATGTAAAGCGGCCACTTGGGCGTCCGCTCACACTTTCACAAAATTCTACAAGGTTGATGTAGGTGCATCTTCGGATGCCTCTTTCGGCCGCAAGGTTTTGCAAGCGGCTGTTTAGAGTTGCAACTCCTCCGTTGGAGGAGTGCTGTTTTTGTGTTTTGGGGTGAAGTTTGTTTTTATGCTGTTACCACCCCTCGTTTTTTTTTTTCTCTGACACTGCTTTGGGACGTCCCACTTTGTCAATAGAGAAGCTGTGTCGGTCCATGGACGAAAGAGTAAATAGGATTTTTTACTCACCGTAAAATCCTTTTCTCTGAGTCCATGGACCGACACAGCACCCACCCCTCCTTTTAAGTTTGTACTGCTTTTTGACGAACTGATCTGCGAAGATGCAGACTGAGAGGGTATACCCAGAGGGTCCCCCCCCCCCCCTGGGCGGTACTGTAGAAGGTGTGATGCAACACTTTTTACAAGTTTTTCTGCCTAGTCACTCCTAATTAACGGATAATACCCACTTTGTCAATAGAGAAGCTGTGTCGGTCCATGGACTCAGAGAAAAGGATTTTACGGTGAGTAAAAAATCCTATTTTTATGGCAATAACTTGCATATTAACCTTTAAAATTAGCCCTTTTGATTTCTCCCATAGACTTTTAAAGGGTGTTCCGCGGCTTTCGAATTTGCCGCGAACACCCAAATTGTTCGCTATTCGGCGAACAGGCGAACACCCGATGTTCGAGTCGAACTTACGTTCGACTCGAACATCGGGCTCATCCCTGATGCCCACTGACATTTTTAGCAACATTAGGCATTTATGTTTACACTTAGTAATTTTTTTTGTATTTTGCTGCCATCAAACTCAGGCAGAACGAGCTACATTTAAGCTTCACTCCCTATTTTCACCTCAAACCCCACATTTTGTTTGGTAGAACACCACAGGGGAGAGTAGCTGCACACAGTTGAAAATCAAGCCCTCATATTATCTCTGTACCCCATCCTCTACAGTAGGAAACCCAGGGTAAAAAAAATTAAAAATAAATAAAACCAGGGGAAAAAGTAACAATACTCACCTTCACCCTGGGTTCTGATGATTTTGCCTAGATAAGGATGACGGCGCTTGGCTACCTTGCAGGATCCTGGGAAAGCGGAGAATTCCAAATCTCCTAAATTGTCTGACACGGTGCTGGAAAAAAACGTTCATGTGATTTGGGATCTTCAGCTTTCTCAGATTTCTTGAAGAAGGTCCAGTATCATCATCGCCCTTCCAACAGAAAGCGGACAAATGTTGGGGGTACAAGGTGAGTAACTACATTTTCTTCCAATTTTCTTTTCTTTAACACAGTATTTCTTATTGGGCAAGGGGGATGGGGCTACAAAGAATATTTTTTCATGCAAGATGTCCAAGGCATTCACCTGCAATATTAGCAGTAGGGATGAGCTCGGTGTTCGAGTCGAACATAGGTTCGACTCGAACATCGGCTGTTTGCGCGTTCGGCGAACAACGAACGATTTGGGTCGTTCGCGCCAAATTTGAGTGACGCGAACTGCCCACAATACACTGCGCCATCGCAGTGTAATCCCGGCGCTGTGATTGGCCAAGCATGCACTGTGACCCTGCATGCTTGGCCAATCACAGCGCCGGCAGCGAGGAGAGCAATGATTGGCCACAGGCAGGATGCCTGTGGCCAATTATAGCTGAGGGGGTTTAGTACACGCCCCACACTATAAAAGGCCGCCAGCGCGGCGGCCTTGTGTAGTGTGTTCCGGAGCAGGGAAAGTGAAGGATAGGCAGGGACAGTGTCAAATCTTGTCAAATCTATTCTTTGCTAAATCTTGTGTGTAGGGACAGAGAAGGATAGGCAGGGAGAGTGTCAGTGTCATATTCTTTGCTAAACCTTGTGTGTAGGGAGAGAGAAGGATAGGCAGGGAGAGTGTCAGTGTCATATACTTTGATAAACCTTGTGTGCAGGGAGAGAGAAGGATAGGCAGGGGACAGTGTCAGTGTCATATTCTTTGCTAAACCTTGTGTGCAGGGAGAGAGAAGGATAGGCAGGGAGAGTGTTAGTGTCATATACTTTGATAAACCTTGTGTGCAGGGAGAGAGAAGGATAGGCAGGGGACAGTGTCAGTGTCATTGTTGCTAAGCCTCCTGCACATTATACACCTGAAGTTAGCCCGTATTGCTGCTTTTTCCTGGTGTGTTACACCAACAGGATTTTGCGGCACTTACAGCGGGCGGAGTGTACCTCCTGACCATATTACACCTTAACTTAGCCTGTATTGCTGCTTTTTCCTGGTGTGTTACACCAACAGGATTTTGCGGCACTTACAGCGGGCGGAGTGTACCTCCTGACCATATTACACCTTAACTTAGCCTGTATTGCTGCTTTTTCCTGGTGTGTTACACCAACAGGATTTTGCTGCACTTTCAGCGGGCGGAGTGTGCCTCCTGACCATATTACACCTTAACTTAGCCTGTATTGCTGCTTTTTCCTGGTGTGTTACACCAACAGGATTTTGGGGCACTTACAGCGGGCGGAGTGTACCTCCTGACCATATTACACCTTAACTTAGCCTGTATTGCTGCTTTTTCCTGGTGTGTTACACCAACAGGATTTTGCGGCACTTACAGCGGGCGGAGTGTGCCTCCTGACCATATTACACCTTAACTTAGCCTGTATTGCTGCTTTTTCCTGGTGTGTTACACCAACAGGATTTTGCGGCACTTACAGCGGGCGGAGTGTACCTCCTGACCATATTACACCTTAACTTAGCCTGTATTGCTGCTTTTTCCTGGTGTGTTACACCAACAGGATTTTGCGGCACTTACAGCGGGCGGAGTGTGCCTCCTGACCATATTACACCTTAACTTAGCCTGTATTGCTGCTTTTTCCTGGTGTGTTACACCAACATGATTGTGCGGCACTTACAGCGGGCGGAGTGTGCCTCCTGACCATATTACACCTTAACTTAGCCTGTATTGCTGCTTTTCCCATTTCCCTGCAGGCCATTAGAATGTCTGGAAGGCAAACAAGGAGAGGCATACAGTCAGGAGCCAAAAAAAAGAGGGCAAGCAGGCTCTATGTCTAAAGACAACAGTGCTGGTCATGGACGCGGTGCATCGCCATCAGCACGTGGCCATGGGACACGCTTGTCCTTCTTTTCGGCAGCTGGACGTGTTGAGCCGCATCATGCCGAAGACTTGGTAGAGTGGATGACCAAGCCCTCCTCATCCTCCTCATCCTCTCTCACCCAGGCTCAGGGTACTGGCAAAGCAGCTGCCAAAGCGTCCTCTTCCCTGGTATCAATGTCATCATCAGTCACTCCTTCCCAAGACCAACCATGTCCTCCTGAGGAGTCCCCCGAACTGTTTGAGCACAGTGTTGGGTACATGCTCCAGGAGGATGCCCAGCGTTTCAAAGGGTCTGATGATGATACCCACCTAGAGGAAGGCAGTAGCGTGAGAGCAGAGAGAGGGGATGCTCAAGAAGGACACCAATCTGGCAGTCATGTTCCAGCAGCTGCAGCATACTGCCAGATTGGCTCCAGTGATGAGGAGGGAGGGGATGATGAGGTCACTGACTCCACGTGGGTGCCTAATAGGAGAGAGGAGGAGGAGGAGGATGAGGAGGAGGCACATCTCCAACGAGGCAGGATGCCTTCGGGGGGCCAGTGTAAGGGCAGCACACCGACGGAATCACACCGCAGAGCTCCGCCTGTGCAGGGCGCTGCCTCTGCCCGTTATTCAAAAAGTTCTTTGGTGTGGGCCTTTTTTGAGTCGAGTGCATCAGATCGCACAGCTGCTGTTTGCAACATATGTCTCAAGCGTATATCGCGTGGCCAAAACATCACCCGCTTGGGCACCACATGCTTGACCAGACATATGTTGACCTGCCATGCAGCTCGTTGGCAAGCCTACGTTAAAGACCCACACCAAAGAACAAAGCTGACCTCTTCTTGCACCGCATCATCTGGGATCTCCAACCCCACTATACCTTCAGTCCTCTCTGAAACCTGCTCTGAGAGGAATGAAGGTGTAGAATTAGGTGTGTCACAGCCAAGTACTTGCGGGCACTCTGCTAGCAGTACACCAACGTCCGATTCTAGCAGGCAAATTTCCCTGCCCCAGCTGCTGGACCGTCGAAAGAAGTTCACTCCCAGCCATCCACATGCCCAACGGTTGAATGCTAGCTTGGCTAAATTGCTAGCGCTTCAGGGCGGTCAGCGGTAAGGTGCATAATACCGCTGACTCATGGTCCAGCAGGCATGGACAGGGACGTTACCTTTCTTTCACGGCCCATTGGGTCACTCTTTTGGCAGCTGGGAAGGATGCAGGACAAGGTGCAGTAGTGTTGGAGGTTGTTCCACCGCCACACCTCCAAAATGCTACTACTGGTTGTGACACACCTCTGTCCTCCACCCCCTCCTCTTCTTCTTCCTCCGTGGCTTCTTCCTGTGCTTTGTCCTCGGAACCAGCGGTGCTCCATAGGCGTTCAAGGGGCTACGCAAGTACGCAGGCAAAAAGATGCCATGCCGTGCTTGCGCTGGTGTGTTTGGGGGACAGGAGCCACACTGGGGCAGAGGTTCTGTCTGCTCTGCAGAGGCAGGCCGAGAGGTGGTTGACGCCACGCCAGTTTAAGCCAGGAATGGTAGTTTGCGACAATGGCACCAACCTCCTCTCCGCTCTCCGACAGGGACAACTGACCCATGTGCCCTGTGTGGCTCACGTCCTTAACCTGGTGGTGCAGTGGTTCTTGGGCAGGTACCCAGGCTTACAGGATGTCCTGAGGAAGGCCAGGAAAGTCTGTGTGCATTTCCGCAGATCTTATAATGCCAGTGCTCGCCTGGCTGAGCTGCAAAAGGAGTTGAACCTGCCCAAGAACCGCCTTATATGTGACATGCCCACCAGGTGGAACTCAACGTTGGCCATGCTGCAGCGGCTGCACACGCAGCAGAGGGCCATCAATGAGTACCTGTGCGACTACGGCACCAGGACAGGGTCAGGGGAGCTCGGGTTTTTTTCACCACGCCAGTGGGGCATGATCAGGGATGCATGCACTGTCCTGGCACCATTTGAGGAGGCCACGAGGATGGTGAGCAGTGACAGTGCATGCATCAGTGACACTGTACCTCTTGTCCACCTGTTGGAACATACGCTGTGTGGAATAATGGACAGGGCACTTGAGGCAGAACAGAGGCAGGAAGAGGAGGACTTCCTTGCCTCTCAAGGCCCCCTTTACCCAGACAGTGTTCCTTCTGTCCCACCCATCGCACAGGAAGAAGAGGAGGAGGAGGAGGATTGTGTCAGCATGGAGGTGGAGCCTGGCACTCAGCATCATCAGCAGCAGTCTTTTAGGGATGATTTACAGTCCCAAGAAACCAGTGGACTTGTACGTGGCTGGGAGGAGGTGGCTGCGGATCATGTCGTCCTTAGTGACCCAGAGGACTCCGGACCGAATGCCTCAGCTAACCTACGCTGCATGGCCTCCCTGATCCTGCAAAGTCTGCGGAAGGATCCTCGTATTCTTCGGATCAAGGAGAGGGACCATTACTGGCTGGCCACTCTCCTTGATCCCAAGGCCCAATTTTTCAGCCCCTGTTTAACAGGGGCGTGTAATTACAATTTTTGATGCAATACTTTGCAACAGGGCTCATTGCTGTGCTCCAAGTACAGTATCTGTGAGGGGTTGCAGTGTTGTGGCACCAGTGCCTAAGGCCCAATTTTTCTGCCCCTGTTTAACAGGGGCATGTAATTACAATTCTTGATCTAATAATTCACAGCAGGGCCCATTCCTGTGCCCACCAAGACTAACTGTGAGGCCTTACAGTGTTGTGTCAACACCACCACCACCACCACCACCACCACCAAAGGCCCAATTTTTCAGCCCCTGATCAACAGGGGCATGCAATTACAATTCTTGATCTAATAATTCACAGCAGGGCCCATTCATGCGCCCACCAAGAGTAACTGTGAGGGCTCACAGTGTTGTGGCAACACCAACATGTAAGGGGCAAATTTCAGCTGAGTATATACGGCAGGCCCCTACTTTCAAACATCCAACTTACAAACGACTCCTCCTTGCAAACGGAAGGATACAACAGGAAGTGAGAGGAAATCTACCCCTAGGAAGGCAAATTCTCTCCTGTAAGAGTTAATATGGGAAAACAAGTGTCTCCTCTCCACTGATGCTTTATCACCAATTCTTCTTTCAATAAAAAACCCAAATTTTCAAAAAACATTTGTCATTAGGACGGAAAGTGAGGTGAACTGTTCTGAACAGGTGCACACTGCACAGACAGCAAAACAAATGTTACAGGGGTGATAACCCTTCCCTATGTTTTCCAAAAAGCTTAAAAATAGATTTTTTGGCTGGAGCTACACTTAAACAATGTACCTGTTCAAAATGACAAACAGATTCTACATAAGAACAAACCTACAGTCCCTGTCTTGTATGCACCGCCTGTATACGGCTGTTCAGAGTATATAGGGCCTTTTTTATTTTGTGTGCGGGGTTCCCCTTAATATCCATACAAGACCCAACGGGGCTGGTAATGGAATGGGGTGGGGGGGATGTTGTGTTACACTATGTGATTATTCTTGCTCTGTGTCTTTAAGATCTGTCCCCTTCTTTCTAGCTGAACTCTCTCTCTCACCGTAGTTCTTTATATATCTCCTCCACTTCCTGATTCTGGTCATTACTCCTGTATATCTTCCATGCTAAACATCTTACATGTGGCTTACAACTGCAACATTTTTCTACCTACGAATATCCATCATTAAACGGAACATTCGAAAGGATTCATCGTCTGTCGTCCTAACTGTGAGTTTATTCATTGAGTTAAACTGCCTGTATCGATGCAAGGGATGAATATCAAACCAGCTTAAGTAAGGCCTACATAAACCTGGAGATGAACTTTATCGCTTTGTAGTTGAGACAGAACAGTAGAAAAACGGCGTTTCACAGCCTAATTACAAGATTTCTGCATGTCAGTACTGAAACAGACAAGATTTACTGCCCTCATAGCAAGACAGAAGGGACAGAGCAGCACATGGCAGCCTTATAGCCTGAGACAATCTGCACAGTGTCATATTTCAGCACACAGATCCTGCCTGCTTTCACAGTCAGTCTGCTATCATGAGTGACCAAGCTTCTGCATGTGAACTCACATCTACCTCCCCACAAGTTCCTGAAGAAACTGAGTTACCCAAACGCTCAGTTAAACCCACTTGGAAAGTAATGGAGAATTATGAAGCTTCAAGGACTGAATTGTCAAATAGCTTGGAATTAGTCTGGGAGAAAATCCTTGCTGAAGCCAATACAGTGTCTGTTGAACGTGAACTACTGACACTAGAGGGCGCCATTAAACAACTTTCTGCCTCATATGAGCTTTATCAGCTTACCAGCATCAAATTCACTAATGTCTTACAAAACATGAAGACAGGAAATGCGATGAGGCAGTTAAAGCGTGTCAACATTCTTAATATTGAAAGAGACAGTTTTATCCAGCAAACCAGATTAAAGGCAGAAGCAAAAATGAAGCTGTTACAGGACACTGCATCTCACAGATCTGTTTCCACCAGACGTTCTAAAAACTCGTCAAGATCCCATAGTTCAAGATACTCAACACTCAGTGAGCGACTTATTAATTAATTAATTAATTAATTCCGCTGAAGTGGAAGCCAGTAAAGTGCAGGTGGCATATGCAGAAAAAAGAGCAGAGTTGGAAGCGCTGTCAGCACGTCAAAGAGCAGAGTCGGAAGCTCAGTCAGCCCGTCAAAGAGCAACAATGGAAACCTTAAATGAACAGTGTAAACATGACGCAGCCATGGCAAAGCTAAGGGTCCTACAGCAAGCTATCAGTGCAGACGAAGGTGCAAGTGAGAAAGACAGCATTAACCTAAACATAGCAGATATGGAAGACCCCCTCAAACGCACTAAAGACTATGTCCTAAGCCACAGCAGTGCACACTCCATTGTCTCCAATGCTCCCGACTACATAGAGACTCCTTCACAGCTTCAAGTTAAAGAGGTTCCAGCAACTTCCTGCACTCAAAATCACTCCACTGCATTTCCTACCTGCCTACCTTGCCTGCCTTCATACGTCACAGAGCATCAGCGCAAGCTTCAAGCAAGTCATCAATCTCCAGTCATCGGTACAGCCTTGAATCAACGTACCATTGGAACAACTGACTTCAAGCAAGCAACTCACCTGGATGCATCTGCTGCACCATATTTCCCTGTGTCCTTTAACAACAATGTCAAAGATAACGCAATCAGCACCATACAGCCAACAGCATCTCACATAAAGGCGGAGACAACTGAGACAGAAGAGTTTGTGAGGTACATGCTTCGCAGAGAGCTCACAAAGACTGGTCTTACAAGTTTTGATGACCAACCTGAGAACTACAGAAGTTGGAAATGTGCCTTCAGAACTACAATCAGCAATATTGGCATTACAGCTGATCAAGAATTGAATCTGCTGATCAAATGGCTTGGTCCTCTATCTGCTGCACGTGTTAAGCCATTAAGATCGGTTTTCATGGACAATCCTACTGCAGTCCTCACAGCTGCATGGGAGCGACTAGAGCAAAGTTATGGCAGTCCAGAAGCTATAGAAAATGCTTTGTTCATGCGTCTGGAAACTTTCCCAAAGATATCCGGTAAGGACAACAAGGAGTTCCAGAGACTGAGTGACCTTCTCCTTGAGCTTCAGCTAGCCAAGACAGACCCAAAACTACCTGGACTCAGTTACCTTGACACTCCAAGAGGGGTAAACCCAATTGTCTCCAAGCTCCTGTATGGTTTGCAAGAGAAATGGACTGCACTAGGGTCATCATACAAAAGAGAGAACAAGGTTTCCTTCCCTCCATTCTCTTTCTTCTATGAATTCATCAGGGAAATTGCAGAGACCAAGAACGATCCAAGTTTTTCCTACGGTGAGTACAGTCTCTTCTCACCCTTTCCTAAGAGTACCAGTCTTCAGGGCAACTACAGAAACCATAGAGGCCCAGTGTCCGTGAAAAAGACTGACATCCTTCCCACTCCTACCACAGTTCTGGCCACGAACAAACAGAGTAGGAAGATTGAAAACCCTAACAGAGAGTGTCCCATACACAAAAAGCCACACCCCCTCAATAAATGTATCGGCTTTAGGAAAAAGCCTCTGGAAGAGCGCAAGGAGCTTTTAAAGACATTTAGGGTATGTTTCAGGTGCTGTGCTTCTACAGAACATTTTGCAAGGGACTGTAATGTGTCCATCAAGTGCATAGAGTGTGGCTCTGAAGAACATGTGCAAGCCCTCCATCCACTTGAGCCCAGCTCTGCACAACCTGCCAACACTCCTCCCAGGTTAACGCATGGCGGGGAGAATACAGACCAAGTGCCTAATTCTACCATCATTTCTTCATCCTGCACTGAAGTTTGTGGAGAAGACCGCTGTGGTAAGTCCTGTGCTAAGATATGCTTGGTGAACATATACCACAAGGATCAACCAGAAAAGTCTCTAAAGGCATATGCTATCTTAGACGATCAGAGCAATCGATCACTTGCAAAATCGGAATTGTTCAATCTATTTGAAATAAAAGGTGAAGCTCATCCTTACACCTTGGGTACCTGTAGTGGAACTATAGAGGTTTCTGGAAGAAGGGCTCATGGACTCATGGTATCTTCTCTCAAAGGTAACTTGCAATTACCCTTACCTACACTTGTTGAGTGCAATCAGATACCTGCTAACAGGGAAGAAATCCCTACTCCAGCTGCTGCTTTCCATCACCCTCACCTCAAGGTAATAGTAAATGAGATACCGCCACTTGACAAAGATGCTCAGATCCTTCTTCTGTTAAGAAGAGACATTCTAAGAGTTCACAAGGTACACAGACAAGTCAGTGGACCCCCAGATACCCCATTTGCCCAGCGCACGGATCTAGGGTGGGTCATCATAGGCAATGTCTGCATAGGCAAAATGAAAAGACCTACCAACATTTCGTCATTCAAGACAAATGTTCTGCCAAATGGCCGAAACACTTACTTTGAGCCATGCCCACATCACTACTGGGTGAAAGAGAAGATAGCCAGCCACGAATTGCAACATGGTATCTCAGGTGACACAAGCCCTTTCTCCTGCCATGATGGCGACTTCGGCTCTACAGTGTTTAATGCAACCAGTGAAGATGACATACTGGCTCCTTCAATGGAAGACAAAGAATTCATCAAGGTAATGGACAATGAGTTCTTTCAAGATGACTCCAATAACTGGGTAGCACCCCTACCCTTTTGTCTCCCAAGAGAGAGATTGCCCAACAACTTACAGCAGGCCATAAGTAGATTCTCCTCCTTAAAGCGAAACTTAAGCAGGAAACCAGAGATGCAAAAGCACTTTGTGGACTTTATGCAAAATGTATTTGACAGAGATCATGCAGAGCCTGCTCCCCCACTAAAGGAGGGAGAAGAATGCTGGTACCTTCCATCCTTTGGCGTGTATCACCCACGCAAACCAGACCAAATCAGAGTTGTCTTTGATTCCAGTGCTCAGCACGAAAGTGTTTCTCTTAACAACATGCTCCTTACTGTACCCAACTTGAACAACAGTCTAATAGGAGTCTTGATTCGTTTCAGACAAGCGCCTGTAGCAGTAATGGCCGACATTCAACAGATGTTTCACTGCTTCATTGTCAGAGAAGACAACAGAAACTACCTCAGGTTTCTATGGCACAAGGACAATGACCTCAACAAGGAAGTTATAGATTATCGCATGAAGGTACATGTCTTCGGTAACAGTCCTTCCCCAGCAGTGGCAACTTATGGGCTAAGGAGAACAGCTCAGACTGGAGAAGTTGAATATGGATCTGATGCCCGTCAATTTGTTGAAAGAAACTTCTATGTTGACGACGCACTTAAGTCCTTTCCAACTGCTAAAGAAGCAATTGATCTTCTCACCAGAACAAAGGAGATGCTGTCTGTAGCAAACCTTAGACTGCACAAGATTATATCCAACAGCCAGGAACTTATGAATGCCTTTCACTCTGAGGACTATGCCACTAGTCTAAAAAACCTTGACTTAGGTACAGATGTGCCTCCTGTACAGCGAAGTCTGGGTTTGTTGTGGAACATCAAGCAAGACAAATTCACCTTCCAAGTGTCAACTTGTGACAAACCCTTCACTAAGAGAGGAGTCCTGTCCGTGGTGAATAGCATCTATGACCCACTGGGTTTCCTTGCTCCAGTTACCATTCAAGGTTCCACTTCAACTGCTAACCGGAGAGAGATTCATATTTCTCTGATGCATCAGTTGAAGCTATTGCTGCAGTAGCCTATTTGAAGATCTCTGAACTGAATGGAGAATCACACTGTAGTTTTGTCCTAGGCAAGGCAAAACTCACACCCAAGCCTACTGTCACGTACCTGGTGGAAGAGTCTGATTATGCAGAGGGAGGCCTCCCTTACACCTCTCACTCGCGGCCCCTGGTAGTGAAGACAGGGGGCGCAGGAGTGCAGAGTCGCACGAGAGCCTGGTAAAGTCGCTGGTGGTGCGCTGGACCGGAACTGGGACAGAGACTGGAACAGATCCGGAAACAGCTGACAGCCTAACAACTGGAGCTCAGGCGGGTGCGGTCAGATGGGCTGGAAGCGTGGGTACACCAGTCCCAAGCAGGTAGGTACTGGAGCAGGATCAGGTATGCGCAGGTTCAGGCAGCTGGCAGGTCTCAGGTACAGGTAAGTACTGGAGCAGGATCAGGTATGAGCGGGTTTAGGCAGCTGGCAGGTCTCAGGTACAGGTAAGTACTGGAGCAGGATCAGGTATGAACGGGTTTAGGCAGCTGGCAGGTCTCAGGTACAGGTAAGTACTGGAGCAGGATCAGGTATGAGCGGGTTTAGGCAGCTGGCAGGTCTCAGGCACAGGCAGGTTCGGCAACGGGCAGGCAACAAGGTAGCAGAAGGAGCAGGCAGGAACGTAGTCAACACAGGCCGGGGGTCAGGTACAGGCAGATCAGCAAGAATGGTCAAACAAGCCAGGAAGGGTCAGCTGGAGCAGGACTCGGGTAAGCAGGGGTCAGAGGTCTCAGGTAACGCTGTAGACTGAACAGCACAGAGCCCAGCCATCAGCCCCTTTAAATAGCCCCATCTGGCGCCATGAGCCGCCGCTGCGCGCTCCCGCGCGTGCCCGCGCGCGCACCGCTATCGCGCATGCGCACATCAGCGTGCGCCGATGCGCCACTACCGCGCATGTGCGAAGATGCGCCGATATCGTCATTGACATTTCTGGTGTGCCCTTCCTGACATTGCCCCCTCCCAATGGGCAGCCTCCGGATGCCCAACCGGGCGAGCTTCAAAGGATGGGATCTCTTGAATGCCTGAATAAGTCTTTCAGCATGGACATCGTCCTCGGGTTCCCAGGAATTCTCCTCTGGGTCATAACCTTTCCATTTGACGAGATACTGGATCTGATTTCTCTTTTTCCTACAGTCCAGGATTGCTTCGACTTCGAATTCCTCTGTCCCGGTAACTAATATTGGTTCGGGTGGGCCTGTATCCCGGTCAGGGAATGGATCAGGGGTTACAGGTTTTAGTAAAGCCACATGAAAGACAGGATGTATTTTAAAGGAGTCTGGCAGTTCCAGCTCGTAAGACACGTCGTTGATCCTTCTTTTTATCGGGAAGGGTCCCATAAATTTAGGGCCCAACTTCTTAGAGGGGCACATTAGTTTTAGATTTGTAGTGGATAGCCAAACCCGATCACCAGGTTCCAGTATTAATTCTCCCCGCCTCTTCTTATCAAAGACCTGTTTGTTATATTCTTGAGCTTTAGTCATAGTTGTCCGTAGAAGTTTGTTGTTGGTATCAAAGAAATTTATGGTTTCAAGAACGGCAGGTACAGAACTCTCCAGGAAGGTACTGGTCAGAAATGATGGGTTGAATCCGTAATTGGCAAAGAATGGAGACTGTTTTGTGGCAGAGTGGATGGAATTGTTATAAGCGAATTCCGCTAACGGAAGTAGTGCGGCCCAATCATCTTGTGAGTATGAGGAGAAGCACCGTAAGTATTGTTCCAGAGTTTGATTGGTTCTTTCCGTTTGCCCATTCGTTTGGGGGTGGTATGCGGAAGAAAATGATAACTCGATTCCCAAGGTTTCACATAAAGACCTCCAAAACCTTGAGGTGAATTGTACCCCCCGGTCTGACACGATGTTTGCTGGAACTCCGTGGAGCCTAACAACTTCTTTCACAAAAATTTGGGCTGTTTCCGGGGCCGATGGTGTGCCTTTCATGGGTAGGAAGTGGGCCATTTTGGATAATCGGTCTACCACCACAAAGATGGTGGAGAACCCGTCAGATGGAGGAAGTTCCACGATAAAATCGATCGAGATATTCTTCCAGGGTCTCTTCGGGACTGATAGCGGCTTCAACAAGCCCCATGCCTTGGTTTTGCTGTTCTTATTTCGTGTGCAAGTGGTACAGGACTCTACATAGCCCTTGCAGTCTTTTTCCACTTGAGGCCACCAGAATGTGCGTTGCACAAGTTCAGCAGTTTTACGGATACCGAAGTGTCCGGCTAATTTGTGGTCATGACATAATCCCAAAACAGAGACACGTAGGTTTTCTGGTATGAAAATTTTGTCCTTGTGCCAAAGTAGATCATCTCTGGCCTGCAACGTTATTCCCAGAGATGAAGGGGCATTTACAGAAGCCTGTTTAATTTGAGAGAGCAGGTCTCCCTGAAGTAGCAGGAAGTTCTCAGAGGACAGGATAGTGTCGGGCGGTGTGGATTCCCTGGTAACACAGAACATCCGAGAGAGTGCATCGGGTTTGGTGTTTTTAGATCCTGGCCTGTACATGAGATGAAAAGAGAACCTGGAAAAGAAGAGTGCCCATCTAGCCTGACGTGGTTTGAGTCTCTTGGCCGTCCTCAGATACTCCAGGTTCTTATGATCCGTATAGATTAGGATCGGGTGCGCTGCTCCTTCTAAAAGGTACCTCCACTCTTCCAATGCATTTTTAATGGCCAGAAGTTCTCTATCTCCGACATCATAATTCCTTTCAGAGTTAGACAGTTTGCGGGAGAAAAAGGCGACTGGGTGTAACAAAGCCTTGGGTCCCTGCCTTTGGGATAGTACTGCTCCGACTGCCGTTTCTGACGCGTCTACTTCCAATACATAGGGCAATGTTGGGTCAGGGTGCTTCAGAACCGGTGCGGAAGTAAATAGTTTCTTAAGAGACTCAAAGGCATTTTGAGCTTCAGGAGACCACTGGAAACGGATGCCTTGTTTGGTCAGTTGTGTGATTGGTGATATGATGGCTGAAAATCCCCTGATGAATTTTCGGTAGAAGTTCGAGAACCCGACAAAGCGTTGGATGCCCTTTTTGTCCACTGGGGATGGCCAGTCTAAGATGGCAGTGACCTTTTGTGGGTCCATCTTGACACCTTCGGTGGAGAGGATTAGTCCCAAAAAAGTAATGCTTTGTCGCTCGAACTCGCACTTCTCCGGCTTGGCGTATAGCCCGTGCTGTCGCAGTCTGCTCAATACATCTTTAACATGTCTGCGGTGGTCATCAAGGGAAGCAGAGAAAATTAAGATGTCGTCCAGATATGCTACAACGAACAGGTCTAGGAAATCGCGGAAGATATCGTTGATAAAGTGCTGGAATGTTGCTGGGGCATTGCATAGGCCGAACGGCATTACCAGATATTCAAAATGTCCGAATCGGGAGCGAAAAGCCGTCTTCCACTCGTCTCCCTCCCATATCCGTACCAGATTATATGCCCCTCGGAGATCCAGTTTTGTAAATATGGTTGCTGCTCCCAACCTCTGGAACAATTCGGGTACCAAGGGCAGGGGATAACGGTTCTTGACCGTAACTTTATTGAGTTCACGATAATCTATACATGGGCGAGGGGAACGATCCTTCTTCTCCACAAAGAAGATACCCGCTCCTGCTGGAGAAGTGGAGGGGCGGATGAAGCCCTTCTTTAGATTATCGTCTATATAATCTTTCAGGGCGACAAGCTCCAATTCTGACAGAGGAAAAATCCTTCCAAAAGGGACCTCCACACCCGGGATGAGATCAATCGGGCAGTCATATGGCCGATGTGGAGGGAGAGTTTCAGCTCCTTTCTTGCTAAAGACATCTAAAAAGTCATGGTATGCAACTGGTACAGATAAGCGTGTTTCAACATCAGAGTCCAAGCATAACAAGGATGGCGGATCAGAAGAGAATTTCCGCAAGCAGTGTTGGAGGCAGTAGGAAGAGTGAAACTTAACCTCCCCTCCGACCCAGTTGATAAGAGGGTTATGTGCTTGGAGCCATGGCATGCCAAGGATTATGGGGAACAGCGGGGATGCGATGGCATCCAGGCGTAACAATTCCTTGTGGCTATCGGCAATAATGACAGGCAGGGGTATAGTCTGCTGAGTCACTAGTCCGGATTTGATAGCAGACCCATCGGACAGATGTACTGAAAGTCCCTGGGCCCTAGGTTGCAAAGGGATTTGATGTTTAGCAATAAAAGACAAGTCCATAAAGCAGCTACAGGCACCGGAGT
Organism: Rana muscosa; assembly: GCA_029206835.1. Taxonomy (NCBI): domain Eukaryota; kingdom Metazoa; phylum Chordata; class Amphibia; order Anura; family Ranidae; genus Rana; species Rana muscosa. Next base: position 839,851,862 of record CM055122.1, read on the forward strand.
CTATTATAGCGGAGACAGGAATACTTCTTCCCGGAAGCTGTAATACAATGGGGAGAGCCAGGTGGGTTGGCAGGATGGGCGTGCTGGCAGAGAAGATAATTTGACCCTTGCGGGTCTTGGCTGGACATGACCTCACGTAATGCCCGGGTCTCCCACAATACAGGAAGAGGTTTTCGTGTTGTCGGCGTTGACGTTCCTCAGGGGAAAGTGAGGGACGGGGCACTCCGAGTTGCCTGGGTTCAGGGACATCAGATGTGGGTGCAGCAGTGGTAGAAGATGTCAGGCTGCTGATGTTAGAGGCTCGGGCTAATTTCCAGGCTGGACAGGATGACCTCATAGGTCTCTCTGACTTCTGTCCTCGTAATCGGTGATCACCGGTGAATCTTTCAGGCGCAGGAACCCCGGTTTCTGGAGGTAACATTGCTATTGCTGAAGCAGCTCTTTGCGGGGCCGAGGTAGGTGAAGAAAGAGCCTGGATGCTTTCTTCCAGTCGGATATATGCATCTTGTGCGATTTCAACAGTCTGGGTGAGGTCTTTGAGGTGTAAGCGGAAACCCTCCATGGGAGAGGCTCCCTGCACAGACTCTGACTTGGCTGTTCGGTACTGTCACGTACCTGGTGGAAGAGTCTGATTATGCAGAGGGAGGCCTCCCTTACACCTCTCACTCGCGGCCCCTGGTAGTGAAGACAGGGGGCGCAGGAGTGCAGAGTCGCACGAGAGCCTGGTAAAGTCGCTGGTGGTGCGCTGGACCGGAACTGGGACGGAGACTGGAACAGATCCGGAAACAGCTGACAGCCTAACAACTGGAGCTCAGGCGGGTGCGGTCAGATGGGCTGGAAGCATTGGTACACCAGTCCCAAGCAGGTAGGTACTGGAGCGGGATCAGGTATGCGCAGGTTCAGGCAGCTGGCAGGTCTCAGGTACAGGTAAGTACTGGAGCAGGATCAGGTATGAGCGGGTTTAGGCAGCTGGCAGGTCTCAGGTACAGGTAAGTACTGGAGCAGGATCAGGTATGAACGGGTTTAGGCAGCTGGCAGGTCTCAGGTACAGGTAAGTACTGGAGCAGGATCAGGTATGAGCGGGTTTAGGCAGCTGGCAGGTCTCAGGCACAGGCAGGTTCGGCAACGGGCAGGCAACAAGGTAGCAGAAGGAGCAGGCAGGAACGTAGTCAACACAGGCCGGGGGTCAGGTACAGGCAGATCAGCAAGAATGGTCAAACAAGCCAGGAAGGGTCAGCTGGAGCAGGACTCGGGTAAGCAGGTGTCAGAGGTCTCAGGTAACGCTGTAGACCGAACAGCACAGAGCCCAGCCATCAGCCCCTTTAAATATCCCCATCTGGCGCCATGAGCCGCCGCTGCGCGCTCCCGCACGTGCCCGCGCGCGCACCGCTATCGCGCATGCGCACATCAGCGTGCGCCGATGCGCCACTACCGCGCATGCGCGAAGATGCGCCGATATCGTCATTGACATTTCTGGTGTGCCCTTCCTGACACCTGCACATACCATACCAAGACTTGAACTTTGTGCAGCCGTGCTAGCAGTAGAAATTGCCGAGGTCATACGAAGTGAAATGGACACTAGAATTGATTCTTTCACCTTCTATACAGACAGTAAGGTAGTACTTGGTTACATAAACAACCAAACAAAACAATTTTATGTGTACGTCAGCAACAGGGTTGAACGTATCAAGAGATTCTCTCTACCAAGTCAATGGCATCACGTTCCCACTGAACTCAACCCAGCTGACTGTGGGATCAGAGCCGTGTCACCTGCCGCTCTTCAGGACAGCTTATGGCTGTCACCTCCAAGGTTTCTGCGTGAGGACTCTTACTTACTCCCTATTGACACCATCTATGGGCTAGTAAACCCTGAAGATGATAAGAAAATAAGAACTGTGAACACCTCACTCCACACTTCTGTAAATACAAAACAGAAGCTGCGGTCACACCGTTACAGGCATCAATGGAAGCAGGTGCAGCATCTAGTCAATGTGTTCTGGCATCGCTGGAAGAAAAAGTATCTTCACCACCTTCAAGGTTGTAACAAATGGCAAGCATCTAAGCCGAATCTTAAGGTTGGAGACCTCATCCTTCTAAAAGACAAGGAAGTTTGTCGAAATGAGTGGCCTTTGGGTCTTATTACTAAAGTTATGCCCAGCGACGATAACAAAGTCCGGAAGGTAGAAGTCAAGGTAACCAAGGGAGGATCGACACAAACCTTTAGTCGACCAATTACAGAGTTAGTACTCCTTTTGCCAGGTGAGTGACTTGTGCAAGGACTAGTCATGCTGTTTGCACGGCGGGGAGTACATTGCTGCCATCTACAGGTTCTACTCAGAACTTTGGAATTATTTGAAGACATCATACTGTGACTTTATGTTCTTCATCCTGTTGAACTTACGTTTATTATTTGCTTGTTGCATGTTTTTCATTACAGGTTCCAGGACATTCGTCAGTATTGGACTTTTTGAAAATATATATTTTAGTTTGAGGTTATGAAATCTAAAGATTTCAGATGGGGAGTGTTGTGTTACACTATGTGATTATTCTTGCTCTGTGTCTTTAAGATCTGTCCCCTTCTTTCTAGCTGAACTCTCTCTCTCACCGTAGTTCTTTATATATCTCCTCCACTTCCTGATTCTGGTCATTACTCCTGTATATCTTCCATGCTAAACATCTTACATGTGGCTTACAACTGCAACATTTTTCTACCTATGAATATCCATCATTAAACGGAACATTCGAAAGGATTCATCGTCTGTCGTCCTAACTGTGAGTTTATTCATTGAGTTAAACTGCCTGTATCAATGCAAGGGATGAATATCAAACCAGCTTGAGTAAGGCCTACTTAAACCTGGAGATGAACTTTATCGCTTTGTAGTTGAGACAGAACAGGGGGTGTGTGATGGGGTAGCTATGCCATTTTTCTTAAAGATTTTCATCCATATTACCGGGACCAGACATTACATTAAAGCCGCAAGCAGTTTTAAATGGCTTTTTTTCCTTTAGAAATGTAATTTTGTGCAGGGACAGTTCTAAACACGGGAAACACGTGGCACTTCACAGGCATACTTTAGACACCCCCCAGGTACGATATTTAAAGGAATATTTGACTTTTTTTTTTCTTTTCACTTTATGCATCATTAAAATGACTGCTCCAGAAAAACGGCCGTTTTTAAAACTTCTTTTTGCATTTAAACATGTCCCCTGGTGCAGAACCCGGGTTCCCAAACCCTTTTTAGGACAATAACATGCATAATAGTCGTTATAATTAGCACTTTAGATTTCGAACGTTCGCATCCATTGTATTTAATAGGGTTCTAAAGTTCGTGCGAACTTTCGGTCCGTTCGCGGGTTCTGGTGCGAACCGAACCCGGGGGTGTTCGGCTCATCACTAATTAGCAGCTTCATATAGGCCCAGGTAAGAAAGGGTACTCTGCTAGATGGTGGTTGTTGATGGTTTTCTATGTGTCTTCACAGGAATTGTTCATATTATTCTGCATAGCATGATCTGGAACATATTTACAGAGGCATAATCACATCTCTACATGAAATGTTCAACTGAGATACTGTACATGTTCCAGATAACAAGTAAACTTTATTAGTATAGATGTAGAGAGGCACATATAGGAACTATATGGTGTATAAAGTTATACAATGCACATCAGGTTAGGATGTGAACATTTCTGGCAATTTCCTGATGGCAGAAAGCCCTTACAAGAATATAAACCTATTTTGTATATATCTGTTATCTCAGCTCCTACACAGGCTTATTAGGCTTACTGAAAAAAAAAAGCCACCCTATTAGACTGTCTGAGACTAACATATTTTTATATGGCATTTGATGGGCCTCTGTACAAATTCTTTGGTAAGGCCTTGCAGTTTTGTTACACCTGTGTATTAAATTGGACAGTTCTGACACAACAACTTTGCTATACTGTGCAATTCAGCATTATAACCTTTAGCTAAACTGTTTACATAAATCTCCTTGCCTGCACTGTAATCTGGGAAAATTACTTTGATTTCTGCTAATTCTTTAGAATCGAGGGGATGAAATATTGCTAATCCCGTTCTTGAAATGATGAGTTTCTACATATACAGAACAACTTCAATCTTCTTCTCTAATATTTTTGTTAATCCTGCCTTTCCATAACTTGATGTAAATATTAAATGTAGCTATTTACACAAACATAAAAGTTTCAGTGATAATGCAGAAAGTCTTGTATAAACTTGTGAATGGAAACTTGTTACTAGGATGTAAAACAAATGTGGAAAAGCAAAATTGTGCTATTTTATTAGCTAATAGTAGTTATTCACATTCAGCTGGACTTATGTAATGGTAAAGTTGTTGTGTAGCTTCTCCAAGCTAGTATGACAGTTTCAGTTAGTGTTGGGAAGATATCCCAGCATTAATTTCCACCCATGACACCTTAATACAATCACTATGGGACAAGCCTTAGATTTATCACTGGAATGGTGGTTGAATTGAGTTGTCATGCGTGGATATAAATGCTTGGGTATCTTCCCAAAACTCCCTAGAACTAAAGAAGTGGCTTGGAGAACCTACAAAACAACTTGAACATTGCGCAAGAAGTCAAGTTGAATGTGAATAACTACTACTAGCTATACCATGAGCTGGATACATGATAATCTTTGTGGTCTTTAATTACATATTATGTGTTCACGATTACAGAGCTGCATTAATCTATTCTTTTATGTCTGTCTGTAGTTCAGTTTTAATGCGGACCCTATGACTTCAATATGTCCATTCACTAATATGGTAAAAATACACGCAAAAGTTTATATGATTTTTCTCTGTCTTTCCTGATCTGCATACATGGTCCATTCCATTGACAAAAAGTGTTCAACCTAGCAGGTAAATCTATTTGGTCATTATTTTGATATTAGGATTCCTGGGCTCTCCATATTGTTCTAGCGCAGAGTTTCTCAACCTTTTTTTAGTCATGGCATCCTTTAAAAGTGTGACGAACCCTCTGTTCAGAAACAGATCTAGGTCCACCGTCAATGCTTCCTCTGTTCAGATCCAGCACCGTCCAAGCTTCTTTAGCCCCCCAGTCCACAGACACAACACCTCAGTGTAGGGTAAAACCACAAACTGCTTTATTCAAGCACATGTTAACAGATATCTCTCTTCAAATCACTTCCCTCCCACCCTTGAAAAACAGGGTGGGTTAAACTGTCCAATGACAATAGTGATACAGGTCAGGTGTGTTTAACTTCTCAGTACGCAGTCTTATCAGCAGGGGGGTTGGAGGAATCCCCCCTCCCTTTTTCCTCACAGCAAACACACTTACACATCCCATAATAGTTAAGGCAGCCACAATAGACAATAGAATAGTCACACCCCACCCCATCACAGCAAATAGTCCAACAGCATGACACAGCACACATTATATATACATATATACAGCATTGAATCTGACTAGCACAGATCATAGTGGGGGTTCTCATTCACCCTGTGTCCCTATTAGAGACACAGGGTGATTTACACATAAGAGGCATCGGGGAAGATGGACAAGGAGCCTCCAGAACTCTCCAGGGCAAGCTGAGCTGCACAAACCCCCAACCCAAAGTCACTCCTGTCACAAAAAGTATGCAAAATTTTGAGGCATCCCAGCCTAAAATATAAAAACATAAATGTTCCTTATCACTGTAAATCTAAACCTGGGACACAACTGCCTTGATGAAATTCAAGTCACAACAGCTCCCTTCACATCAGAGGTGCCCCGTTCACATCAAAAGCCTTTCATTACATCGGAGTCACCCCTTCACATCACAGTCACCCCTTCATGTCAGAGACACCCCATTACACCTCAACTCCCCCTATACATCAAAGGCATCCCTATACTTGACAGCCTCTCATCACATCAGAGTCGTCCCTATACAACCCCCTATACAGATATAAGTCCCCCATCACATCAGAGTACCTCCATCACATCAAAGTCTCCCCATCACAGAGATCCCCAATCAAGCAGTCCCTCCATCATTAATCCTCCCAGTCACACAGGTCCTCCATCACAGAGCACCCCATTCATACAGTCCTCCTATCACAGAGCCTCTTAATCTCACAGTCCCCTCTTAAAATCAGAGCTCTGCCTTTTGGCTCCAGAAGCACAGCAGAGGATGGAAGGAGGAGGAGGTCTGGAGGGGGCAGACTTTTGACTTCTCTTAAATGTTGTTGGTGGCCCTGCATGCCACCTGCCCTGGATCAGAGTCATGTATTGCCATGGTTCAGGCAAGCTGGATACTATCATCATAGCAATAAATGACACCATGTGTCCTGGCCCTGGAGCATCATTGGCTGTCATGGTGCCTGCTGCCATGTCTCAGCATCAGTTTTATAGAAAACTCTTGAAGAGAGAAATACAGAAGCTGCCATTGCTAACTATCTGAAATTGCAAGTGAATAACTTTTACTGAAATAATTGAAGTCACTGACCAGCAAGAAGCATGCAGATTACAAAAGTCAAAGTGAGGTTAGAGCTCGTAATCTACATAATTTGTCCAGGCTAGGGATGAGCCGAACACCCCCTGGTTCGGTTCCCTTCAGAACATTCGAACAGACCGAAAGTTTGCGCGAACTTTCGAACCCCGTTAAAGTCTATGGGACTCGAACGTCAGAATTCAAAAGTGCGAATTTTATAGGCTAATATGCAAGTTATTGACCTAAAAAGGGTTTGGGGACCCGGGTCCTGCTCCAGGTGACATGTATCAATGCAAAAAAAGTTTTAAAAACTGACGTTTTTTCGGGAGCAGTGATTTTAATGATGCTTAAAGTAAAAAAGTGAAATATTCCTTTAAATATCGTGCCTGGGGGGTGTCTATAGTATGCCTGTAAAGTGGCACGTGTTTCCCGTGCTTAGAACTGTCCCTACACAAAATGAAATTTCTGAAGGAAAAAAAGTCATTTAAAACTGCTTGCGGCTTTAATGTCATGTCTGGTCCCAGCAATATGGACGGAAATCATTGAGAAAAAGGGCATTGAGAAAAAGGGCCCCCCCCAGCCCATTACCAGCCCCTTTGGGTCTTGTATGGATATTAAGGGGAACCCCTCACCCAAATAAAAAAAAGGAAAGACGTGGGGCCCCCAGGCCCTATATACTCTGAACAGCAGTATACAGGCGGTGCAAACAAGACAGGGACTGTAGGTTTGTTCTTAACCACTTGGCGCCCGCGCTATAGACAAAATACGTCAACAGCGCGGCGCCTTCCTGCCGGGAGGACATCCATGGACATCCTCCTGTTTACTTCCGCGATGGGAATCTGGGAAAAGCTGTACACCCGGTGTCACGCGGGTGCCGATGGGCCGTCACAGAGCCAGAGACGTGGATCTCTGTGTGTAAACACAGAGATCCACGTCCTGCTAGGGAGAGGAGACCGATGGTGTGTCCCTTGTACATAGGGACAACCATCAGTCTCCTCCCTCAGTCAGTCCCCTCCCCCCACAGTAAGAATCACTAATAGGGAACACATTTAACCCCTTCCTCGCCCCTAGTGTTAACCCATTCCCTGCCAGTCACATTTATACAGTAATCAGTGCATATTTATAGCACTGTTCGCTGTATAAATGTGAATGGTCCCAAAAATGTGTCAAAAGTGTCCAATGTGTCCGCCATAATGTTGCAGTCACAATAAAAATCGCAGATCGCCGCCATTACTAGTAAAAAAAAAAAAATAATTTTTTTTTCATAATTCTATCCCCCATTTTGTAGGTGCTATAACTTTTGCGCAAACCAATCACTATACGCTTATTGCAATTTTTTTTACCAAAAATATGTAGAAGAATACGTATCGGCCTAAACTGAGAAAAAAAAATTGGGATATTTATTATAGCAAAAAGTAAAAAATATTGTGTTTTTTTTTCAAAATTGTCAGCCTTTTTTTGTTTATAGCACAAAAAACAAAAACCGCAGAAGTGATCAAAATCCACCAAAAAAAGCTCTATTTGTGGGAAAAAAAGGACGTCAATTTTGTTTGGGAGCCACGTTGCACGACCGCGCGATTGTCATTCAAAGCGTGACAGTGCTGAAAGCTGAAATTTCGCCTGGGCAGGAAGGTGGTATATGTGTCCAGTAAGGAAGTGGTTAAGTAGAATCTGTTTGTAATTTGGAACAGGTCAATTTTTTAAGTGTAGCTCCAGACAAAAAATCTATTTTTAAGCTTTTTGGAAAACATGGGGAAGGGTTATCACCCCTGTAGCTTTTGTTTTGCTGTCTGTGCACCTGTTCAGAAGATTTCACCTCACTTTTTGTCCCAATGACAATTGTATTTAGAAAATTTTTTTTTTTTTAGGGAAACAAGGATTAGTATTATTGGGAAGAGAACACCAGGAATTGTTTGCAGTTAGCTTTAGTTGCACACTGTGCACAGGATACAGTACACTGACTGAAAATACTACAGCTACCAGAATCAACTGCCTGCCTGTGGTATTATTAGGAAGAGAACACCAGCAATTGTCTGCAGTTAGCTTCAGTTGCACACTGTGCACAGGATACAACACTGACTGAAAATACTGCAGCTGCCTGCCTGTGGTATTATTAGGAAAAGAACACCAGGAATTGTCTGAAGTTAGCTTTAGTTGCACACTGTGCACAGGATACAGTACAATGACTGAAAATACTGCAGCTGCCTGCCTGTGGTATTATTAGGAAGAGAACACCAGGAATTGTCTGCAGTTAGCTTTAGTTGCACACTGTGCACAGGATACAGCACACTGACTGAAAATACTGCAGCTCCCACAATCAATTGCCTGCCTGGGGTATTATTAGGAAGAGAACACCAGGAATTGTCTGCAGTTAGCTTTAGTTGCACACTGTGCACAGGATACAGTACACTGACTGAAAATACTGCAGCTGCCTGCCTGTGGTATTATTAGGAAGAGAACACCGGGAATTGTCTGAAGTTAGCTTTAGTTGCACACTGTGCACAGGATACAGTACAATGACTGAAAATACTGCAGCTGCCTGCCTGTGGTATTATTAGGAAGAGAACACCAGGAATTGTCTGCAGTTAGCTTTAGTTGCACACTGTGCAAAAGATACAGTACACTGACTGAAAATACTGCAGCTACCACAATCAACTGCCTGCCTGTGGTATTATTAGGAAGAGAACACCAGCAATTGTCTGCAGTTAGCTTTAGTTGCACACTGTGCACAGAATACAGTACACTGACTGAAAATACTGCAGCTGTCTGCCTGTGGTATTATTAGGAAGAGAACACCAGCAATTGTCTGCAGTTAGATTTAGTTGCACACTGTGCACAGGATACAGTACACGGACTGAAAATACTGCAGCTACCACAATCAACCGCCTGCCTGTCAGTATATTAGGAAGAGAACACCAGGAATTGTCTGCAGTTAGCTTTAGTTGCACACTGTACACAGGATACAGTACACAGACTGAAAATACTGCAGCTACCACAATCAACTGCCTGCCTGTGGTATTATTAGGAAGAGAACACCAGGAATTGTCTGCAGTTAGCTTTAGTTGCACACTGTGCACAGGATACAGTACACTGACTGAAAATACTGCAGCTACCAGAATCAACTACCTGCCTGTGGTATTATTAGGAAGAGAACACCAGCAATTGTCTGCAGTTAGCTTTAGTTGCACACTGTGCACAGGATACAGTACACTGACTGAAAATACTGCAGCTGCCTGCCTGTAGTATTATTAGGAAGAGAACACCAGGAATTGTCTGCAGTTAGCTTTAGTTGCACACTGTGCACAGGATACAGTACACTGACTGAAAATGCTGCAGCTACCACAATCAACTGCCTGCCTGTCAGTATATTAGGAAGAGAACACCAGGAATTGTCTGCAGTTAGCTTTAGTTGCACACTGTACACAGGATACAGTACACTGACTGAAAATACTGCAGCTACCACAATCAACTGCCTGCCTGTCAGTATATTAGGAGGAGAATAACAGGAACGGATCTAGCTAAACTGAATACAGTATATATATATATATATATATATATATATATATACAAAACACCTGGGATGCAAATATATACTGCATACATTGTAACTGCAGATAACTGACTCGCCTGCCTGCTCTATCTAACTCAAATGAAATGACACTGTCTCTCTCTCTCTATCTCTCTCAGCACCTGGAACACACTACACAAGGCCGACACGCGTGTACTAACCCCCTGAGACCTGCCTTTGGCCAATTGTGGCTCTCTGTTCTTACAGCGCTGTGATTGGCCAAAGCATGCGGGTCATAGTGCATGCTTGGCCAATCATCAGCCAGCAATGCACTGCGATGCCACAGTGAATTATGGGCCGTGATGCACCACTCAAATTTGGCGCGAGCGCCCCATAAAGTTCGTAATTCGATGAACGATCGAACGGCCGATGTTCGAGTCGAACTTACGTTCGACTCGAACTCGAACCTCATCCCTAGTCCAGGCCAGTGAGCCAGGAAGTACTGAAGCCAGCTTCAGAGTAAGGGTCAGACAAACAGCATTTTTGAAAGGAATTAAGGAATGACAGCCCTCATGTTTCTTTCCTGGCATGTTTACTATAAGCAAAATTAGACCTTTCATCTAAACATGAATGGCTATATCTTATATGGGACCACCCCCAACTCTAACTCCATTATGGTCCTTCAACATGTGTCACCACGATCCAAGTGTCAAGGCTGTTTCAGGATGTGTAAAAGTGTTGGCCTGCCACCTCCCAACTCCTGTCCTATTGGCCATTGAGGCTACTCACCATAGATCAATAGGGCTGTTGGCTTTGGCACAATGATTTGTGGATCAATTCACCAACTTCAGCAGGTACATATGTTGGACAAACCCAGCTTTAGCATTTTGTATTATTTTACTAAATAAAGATGAGTGAGTCTTAAGATTTTACATTTGGCCTCAGGTATAAGCAGTTTACTAAAACAAAGTGGACTTGTGGTGCACATCAGTCAGCTTCAAGCTGTCATTAATGGGCTTCGACAGGCAAATGCAACGTGCTTTTGATATCACTTAAAGACCCTTCTGAGATCTTCGAGAATTCATTACAATTGCAAGCTTACTATAAGCACAAAGGAGTCTGGCGCATTAGAATAAAATTCCAGCTGATTTTTTTTGTTTTTAATGGAAGAAACATAACAATGGACAGGGTAATATAAAATATAGCTGTCAGTGATAGAAGTACTTACATAAGAGACCACAAGGTGCTAGGAGGCCCTGGGGGCCAGTTGGCCCAGTAATGTGTCAACACATTTTTATCATAGTTGAAGTTTACCAAACCCCTAGCGTGTGACAGCTTATTTCATGCACCCTCTGATTGTTCATATATACTTTTAACACTTCCTGTATTTTTTCCCTGTTTTTTTTTTTTGCCTTGTGTTTTTATTTTAATAAAATATCCATCTTCAGAAATGTCCCTGCTGTATTATAAAGCAGCGCAAGTTAAATAAATAAATTAATAGTCCATATATATTAATCCAGTGATGGCAGTTGATGCATGTGAAAACTCAAGTCTCAAAATTAAAAGGGGAAACACACCCTTATTAAAAGAGAACTCTAACCAGAGTAAAAGTTTAATAAATAAATATATCAAAAAAACTATTTTGTAAAAAGATTTTTTTTTTTTAAACTGACCATGGCCATCCTCTAAAATCAGAGGTAATATACAAATAGATAAAAAGTAATACACATTACATTAACATTAAAATAAAACAAAATCCACAATAAACTATCTATTAGAAATAAAACATAAAAAAGAAATAAAAAATATTTTAATGTTAATGTAATGTGTATTACTTTTTATATATTTGTATATTATCTCTGATTTTAGAAGATGGCTGTGGATTGATGTCAGTTTTTTTTAAATATCTTTTGAAAAATATTTTTTTAAAGATAGTTTTTTTGATATATTTATTCATTAAACTTTTACTCTGGTTAGAGTGCTCTTTTAATAAGGGTGTGTTTCCCCTTTTGATTTTGAGACTTGTGTGCCTTTAAGCTTTGTTTATATTGTATTGAGGTTTATTTCCCTTACATATTATCTAATGAACGGTGCTAGTCTCATTTTAATTAATAATTTATCTGGAGTGTGTTTGGCTCTGTATCTTCCAATAAACGGTAGACATGTGCATTTCGTTTCATTCCGAATCGAAATTCGGACAAATTTTTCATTATTCGGACATTCGGATGCATCCGAATTACCGAATTACAATACTAACGAATTTAACCGAATCCAAATTTTTTCGAATCTAAAAATATTTTTGACCCGACTTTGGGTCCATGTATCTCGGGGTTACTTGGTGATAGAAACCCCAAATTTGGAGATGTTGTAGTGCTAGTTCTTCTGTGTTTGCATACCAAATTTGGGGTTTCTATAACTAAGTGACCCCGAGATACGTGGACCCAAAGTCGGGTCGCAAAATGTCAAGCACTTTACTGGAGCAGAGAATGACATTTTGCGACCCGATTTTGGGGCCACATATCTCGGGGCCACTTGTAGCTAGAAACCCCAAATTTGGTATGCAAACACAGTAGAACTAGCACTACAACATCTCCAAATTGGGTTTCTATCACCAAGTAACCCCAAAATACATGGACCCAAAGTCGGGTCGCAAAATATTTTCGAATCCGGTTGAAATAGTATCAACATGATTCGAAATTATTTCAACTGCATTTGAAACTATTTCAACCGGATTCGAAAATATTTTGTGACCCGAATTTGGGTCCATGTATCTCAGGGTTACTTGGTGATAGAAACCCCAAATTTGGGGTTATTGTTTTTCTAGTCTATTTTCTATTTTATTATAATCTTTTCTATCCAAAGTTAAAATTAATTAATTAATTAAAAAATTTGAATTCATACTATTCGAAATTCAAATTTATTCTATTTGAAATTCGAATTTCAGAAGATGGTTGCATATTCTTTCTATTTTATTCTTCTAAATTATATTTTTTTTCTATTCTGTTCTAATCTTTTCTATTTGAATTATAAATTTTGGAAGAAGGTTATTTACTTACTTATATACATCTGTCACATAAAAAAAAGATGTGAAATGGCTGTCACGGATGTCGATCGCAAGGCAAGTACATATGCTGTATGTCATTGTCCACTTACCACAACACCTGCCACGAGTGCCACGACACCGGCCACGAGTGCCACGACACCGGCCACGAGTGCCACGTGAACGGCCACGAGTGCCACGTGACCTGCCACGTGACCTAGTTGTGGATTGTCTACTTGCCACGTCACCTGCCACAAGTTATGGGGCTCCTAGCACCAAGTGACCCCCAGATATGGGCGATATTTCAAGTACTTTTCTGCAGCAGAGAATGACATTTTGTGACCCGACTTTGGGGCCACGTATCTCGGGGCCACTTATAGCTAGGAACCCCAAATTTGGTATGCAAACACAGTAGAACTAGCATTACAACGGGGTTACTTGGTGATAGAAACCCCAAATTTGGGGTTATTGTAGTGCCAGTTGTAATGTGTTTACATACCAAATATTTTGGGATTTCTAGCTATAAGTGGCCCCGAGATACGTGGCCTCAAAGTCGGGTCACAAAATGTAATTCTCTGCTGCAGAAAAGCACTTGACAGATCGCCCCTATCTGGGGGTCACTTGGTGCTAGGAACCCCATAACTTGTGGCAGGTGACGTGGCAAGTGGACAATCCACAACTTGGTCACGTGGCCGGTCACGTGGCACTCGTGGCTGGTCACGTGGCACTCGGACAATGACATACAGCATATGTACTTGCCTTGTGATCGACATCCATGACAGCCATTTCACATCTTTTTTTTTATGTGACAGATGTAAGTAACTAACCATCTTTCAAAATTTATAATTCAAATAGAAAAGATTAGAACAGAATAGAAAAAAAATATAATTTTATAGAATAAAATAGAAAGAATATGCAACCATCTTATGAAATTCGAATTTCGAATAGAATAAATTTGAATTTCGAATAGTAGGAATTAAAAAAAATTTAATTAATTATTTTTAACTTTGGATAGAATAGATTAGAATAGAAATAGAGAATACACTAGAAAAACAATAGAATAGAATAGAATATAGATACTATCTATTTCATGTTAATTTTTTTTGCAGATTACTATTTTTTACATAAGATCTCCTGCAGACTATTAGCATTTATTTTATTTTTTTTGCAGATCTCCTGCAGACTATTATTATCTATTTAGTTTTCGCACCAGGTCTCCTGCAGGCTATTAGCATCTATTTCTTTTTTTAGCAGATCTCCTGTAGACTATTAACAGCCATTTCACTTCTTTTTTTTTTTTGCAGATCTCCTGCAGACTGTTAGAATCAATTTCATTTTTTTTTCAAAGTCGGGTCGCAAAATATTTTCGAATCCGCTTTAAATAGTATCAACATGATTCGAAATTATTTCAACCGCATTTAAAACTATTTCAACCGCATTTGAAACTATTTCAACCGAATTCAAAAATATTTTGCGACCCGACTTTGGGTCCACGTATCTCGGGGTTAGTTGGCGATAGAAACCCCAAATTTGGGGATGTTGTAGTGCTAGTTGTCCTGTGTTTGCATGCCAAATTTGGGGTTTCTATCACTAAGTGACCCCGAGATACGTGGACCCAAAATTGGGTCGCAAAATGTCAAGCACTTTACTGGAGCAGAGAATGACATTTTGCGACCCGATTTTGGGGCCACATATCTCGGGGCCACTTGTAGCTAGAAACCCCAAATTTGGTATGCAAACACAGTAGAACTAGCACTATAACATCTCCAAATTTGGGGTTTCTATTACTAAGTGACCCTGAGATACGTGGACCCAAAGTCGGGTCGCAAAATATTTTCGAATCCGGTTGAAATAGTTTCAAATGCGGTTGAAATAATTTCGAATCATGTTGAAATTATTTTGAATCCGGTAGAAATATTTTCGAATTCGGTTGAAATATTTTCGAATGCGACCGATTTTCGAATTCGGTCGAAAACAAAACGAAATCCGAAAACGAATTTAACAAATTTAACGAATCTAACTAAACGAAATTAATTAATTAACGAATTAAAACGAAACTAAACGAAACAAATTTTTTCCTTTTGCACATGTCTAATAAACGGCTCTCCTGGTGCTAAATTTCTTTTTATGATATGGCTTGCGGTTGGGCCGCCCTATCAGAGAGTCAGATTCGTTGATGAATGGTTGCTATGGCAGTTTATAAAGAATGCAGGCTGTCGACGTGTATCCAACCCCGCGCTGAAGAAGTCCCGCCTAGGACGTAACGCGTACAGGGGGAGGAGTCACGTCTGACGTCACCCGCGGCCATCTTCTTGGTTAAAAACAAACTGATACACGCTTTTATACCGGCACTCGGTACGAGTGCAAGCTTTGTAAGTAGATCTTTTCACTTTTACTTGGATTAAAAAAATTTAAACGGAGAGCACTAGATTGTCCCCTTCTTTTATTTATATGCTTTGGGAGATTAACGGCAGTACCGATTTGTGATTGATACCCCAGGTGTGGGTTAACAAGCTGAGTGACCTGTCTAAGGTCGAATATAGGAGGTGAGAGTATCTGTGGTGGAAGGATCACAATCACGGCTGTATTTTCTCGTTCATCATTGCATCTTATGAGGCTGTTTTCACATGCATCAACTGCCATCACTGGATTAATATATATGGACTATTAATTAATTTATTTCAATTGCGCTGCACTTGCTCTCTTGTTTTATATGTTCTGTTGAGGTATTATTTGAGTTAACCTTAAAGCCCTGTACACACGATCGGTTTTACCGATGAAAACAGTCCGATGGACTTTTGTCATCGGACAAACCGATCGTGTATGGGCCCCATCGGTCTTTTTTCTATCGGTGAGAAAAAATAGAACATGTTTTAAATTTATCCGATGGGAAAAAAACGATAGCAAATTCCGATCGTCTGTGTGGAACTCCATCGGATAAAAATCCCACGCATGCTCAGAATCAAGTCGACGCATGCTCAGAAGCATTGAACTTAATTTTTCTTGGCTCGTCGGAGTGTTTTACGTCACGGCGTTTGGGACGGTCGGATTTTTGACTGATGGTGTGTAGGCAAGACTGATGGAAGTCAGCTTCATCGGATTTCCGATGGAAAAATCCATCGGATTAGAATCCATAGGAAATCCGATCGTGTGTACATGGCTTAAGTGTCAGCTTGCATTTTTGTTTTGTTTTCTGTTTATTTGTCAGCGCTGAATACTCTTTATTTATATGTTGGTATTATAAATAATAAAGTGGCTTTAATTCAAAAATGCATGCTAGCAAGCATATTTCTCATCGCAAACTATCAGTTTCGCAGAGGTCAAAATGAGGCAAGGATTCTGATTGGTTGATCTAGGGAACAAGACATTTTCTAACACTATTCATACATAAACCGGAAGGATGTATAACCTAAAATATTAATAACCTGTGACTTGAATTGGCTATTAACCCCAACCCTTATATCTAACTTAAGGAGTTGGGTTTTGCTATGAAGCTCGGAGTAGTCAAGTTACAAACCTAGTAGCTTTTAGTTTGCTGTCTTTACCTGCTAATAGAGGGCTGTCTTTCTGGCAGTTATTAGCGCATTTCATTCATAGTGACAGGCCCACTATAAGCCATGGCTGCCAGGGTGTGAACTATCCCTATGCTGTCACTGTACTCATTCTCTATGCAGCACAATAATATCTCTAGAACATATCCCATAATCCAGCTGTCTCTTTTTACCTCATTTCATTCTGTCTGCTCCCCTATATAAAACATCCTTTTTTTAATACAAAATCCCCCCCCCCCCCAAAACTCCTCCCTATGTTTATAACTTATTTCAGATTCTTCTGCTGAAGCTTTAAAAGAAATCTGTTTGTTTGAGGGCAGAATTAGATGTGACCAGCGTTTTATTGTGACATAAAAACCATATTTCTTCCCCAGAAGATTAAAAAATAAAATCGGTTAATAAGAAAAGCTGTCAGCGACAGAAAATAGTTGACATAATCCGTTTATCCTGCTAGCAATAAAGATATTGGTCCTTGGGAGTCTGTCTCCTCTCTCATGTTATGTTGCCCAAAACATTATCTTCACAGCATTCTGATGGATTAAGCAGTCACATGTGAGATAGCAACCAAATGACAGATGCAAAAAAAAAATCTATATATATAATATTATGTTGGTCCTCCTCCTGCTCTGTGTTTCTTTCTCTCATTTTCTTTTAGCGGCTGTTTATACATATATATCGCTGAAAGAGTTTGATAATGTTGTCTAGTTGGGCTTGGTTCAGATAGATTTCCTTCCGTGCATAGTGATTCAAGCAGACTCATTTAATAAAATGGCGCAAAGAGCAAACACAATATGAAGCATGCCGTAATCCATACCAACCAATCATTTTCACGTGAACTGTAGACAGCACAACAAAACATAGATTTGTGTTTCTGGTTATTATGAGTTACTGCGCCATGGATAAGCTCCATAGAGATGTGCACGACGAAAAAATGTGTTTTGTTTCGGATTCATTTGTTAAGCATTTCGTTTTGTTTTATTTGTTATGTTAGAATGATTTGTTTTCAGAATTTGTTTTGTATATTTGGATTCGGGTCGTATATTCATTGTTCCGAATGAAGCTGACTTCCATCAGTCTTGCCTACACACAGGGCCGTCGGAACAGGACAAGCAAACCAAGCAACTGCTTGGGGCCCCCAGCTGGCCTGGGGCCCCAGCAGAGCTGCCTCCCCTCCCGCGATTGGCGGCCTCCCTCCTGCGATTGGCGGCCCCCCCACCCGGGATTGGCGCCCCCCCCCGTGATTGGCGGCCCCCCCTCCACGATTGGCGGCCCCCCTCCCACGATATTGGCGGCCCCCCCTCCCACGATTGGCGGCCCCCCTCTCGCGATCGGCGTCGATGTCCCGCGTTAGCACCCCCCCTTCTGAATTTAAAAAAAAAAGTAAAAAAATTGTGTAGCCCCCCCCCCCGCTTCTCCAATCAGTAGCACCCCCAAATTCTCAATCTGCTTGGGGCCCCCAAATTCCTTCAAAAATCCGACCGTCCCAAACGCCATGACGTAAAACACTCCGACAAGGGTTTTTTGTCCGATGGAGTTCCACACAGACGATCGGAATTTTCTATTGTTTTTTTCCCATCGGATAAATTTAAAACATGTTCTATTTTTTCTCACCGATGGAAAAAAGACCGATGGGGCCCATACACGATCGGTTTGTCCATCGGACTGTTTTCATCGGTAAAACCGATCGTGTGTACACGGCATAACTATTTATTGCGATGTTTCCATTTCATATGAATTATGTAGTGCATTTTTTATCATTCACGCTACGCTCACTAGAATAAAAACAAATGGATCCAAATCAATTTGAATTATTTGTTATGTCATTACATTATTTCTGACACTTCAAACATTAATAAAAGGCCAAAATAATCGAATCCTGTCACCTAAATGAAACAAATGAATATGAATGAATTTTGTTGTTTTCGTTATACAGCGGAATCTTGGATTACGAGCATAACCCGTTCCAGGAGAATGCTTGTAATCCAAAGCACTCACATATCAAAGCGAGTTTCGCCATAGAAGTCAATAGAAACAAAAATAATTTGTTACGCATTGACTTCAATGGCATGCAATACCGCATGTGGCCAGAGGTGGGGGGGGCGCCAGAGAGCCTCTGAAACACTCGGAAAGACCCGGGGACAGCTCGGCTGAACTCGGAAAACCTCGGAAAGGCTTGGGAACGGAGTATTTCAGAGTTTTTCCGAGCCTTTCCGAACAGCTTCGAACGGCTCCGGCAACCCCTCCCCCCCCCCACCACAGGCCAAACGCGGTACTGTTCACCGCTGTGGCTTTAATCCTGCTTGTTTAGCGAGACAACACTTGCAAACCAAATCAGGATTTAAAAAAAAACAGTGCTCGTATTGCAAAACGCGCGTTAACCGTGTTACTTGCAATCCGAGGTTTCACTGTAATTTATTGTGGATTCCTTGAAATTCGTTACTATTGTGATTCAGAGATTCAGATACACCTTAATCTCCATATAGAAAAAATTTGGGCTGAATTTCGATTGGTAACAAAATGTGTTGCAAATGTCTACTCGGTTATCACATATATTTGCTAATGCAACTAGTGCCTGTTTGAATATTACATAATGTCCCATTGTCGGTAATAGGGTGTAGTTATTGAATTTAGGTGCCCCTCTTTCTGATGTATAGATCTTACTAAAAAATGTACTATTTAACTAGAAAACGAACACTTAATTGCTCTATTATTGCCTTTGTTGTTCAAAAAAGCTAGTAGAAGGGATGGCGGTGGAAAAAAAAATACACCTGTATGTCTAAAGTGATACTAAAGTCTCTTTTTTTTCATTAACCACTTCCATACCGGCCATTTTTACCCCCTTCCTACCCAGCCCAATTTTAGTTTTCAGCGCTGTTGCACTTTGAATGACAATTGCGCGGTCATGCAACACTGTACCCAAATGAAATTTTTATGTTTTTTTCCCCCACAAATAGAGCTTTCGTTTGGTGGTATTTGATCATCTCTGCAGTTTTTATTTTTTGCGCTATAAACAAAAGAAGAGCGACAATTTTGAAAAAAACACAATATTTTTTATTTTTTGATTTAACTACTTGCTTACTGGGCACCTAAACCCCCTTCCTGCCCAGGCCAATTTTCAGCTTTCAGCACTGTCACGCTTTGAATGACAATTGCGCGGTCGTGCGACGTGGCTCCCAAACAAAATTGACGACTTTTTTTTCCCACAAATAGAGCTTTCTTTTGGTGGTATTTGATCACTTCTGCGGTTTTTATTTTTTGCGCTATAAACAAAAAAAAAGCGACGATTTTGAAAAAAACACAATATTTTTTACTTTTTGCTATAATAAATATCCCAATTTAAAAAAATAAAATAAAATTTCCTCAGTTTAGTCCGATATGTATTCGTCTACATATTTTTGGTAAAAAAAAAAATCGCAATAAGCGTTTATTGATTGGTTTGCGCAAAAGTTATAGCGTCTACAAAATAGGGGATAGTTTTATAGCATTTTTATTAATATTTTTTTTTTACTAGTAATGGCGACGATCAGTGATTTTTATTGTGACTGCGACATTATGGCGGACACATCGGACACTTTTGACACTATTTTGGGACCATTGTCATTTTTACAGCGACCAGTGCTATAAAAATGCACTGGTTACTGTAAAAATGACACTGGCAGGGAAGGGGTTAACCACTAGGGGACGAGGAAGGGGTTAAATGTGTAACCTGGGAGTGATTACTACTGTGGGGGAGGGGACTGACTGGGGGAGGTGACCGATCTGTGTCCCTATGTACAAGGGACACAGCATCGGTCTCCTCTCCCTGACAGGACATGGATCTGTGTGTTTACACACACAGATCCATGTCCTTGTCTGTGTACAGGCCGATCGCGGGTGCCTGGCGGACATCGCGGCCGCCAGGCACGCGCACCGGCATCTCAGTGATGCGCTCGTGCGCCCCCCAGTGGCCGGAATAGCCGAGGCTGTATAATGACAGCCTCCCGGATTTCTAGATCCGCCTTGAGGCCGTCATTTGTACATGGCCCGGATCTCAACTGGTTAATAAATATCACAAATTTAAAAAAAAAAAAAAATATTTCCTCAGTTTAGACCGATATGTATTCTTCTAAAATGTTTTACAAAAAAATCGCAATAAGCGTATATTGATTGGTTTGCGCAAAAGTTATAGTGTCTACAAAATAGGGGATAGATTTATGGCATTTTTATAATTTTTTTTTTTTTACTAGTAATGGCGGCAATCTGCGATTTTTATTGTGACCGTGACATTGCGGCGGATACATCGGACACTTTTGACACGTTTTTGGGACCATTCACATTTATACAGCAATTAGTGCTATAAAACTGCACTGATTGCTGTGTAAATGTGACTGGCAGGGAAGGGGTTAACACTAGGGGGCGCTGAAGGGGTTAATATGTTCCCTATTGAGTAATTCTAACTGTAGGGGGTGGGGACTCACAAGGGGAGGAGACCGATCTGTGTTCCTCTGTACTGGGAACACACATCGGTCTCCTCACCTCTGACAGGAGGTGGATCTGTGTGTTTACACACACAGATCCATGGTCCTGCCGTGATCTCGGGCAATCGCGGGTGTCCGGCGGACATCGCGGTCACCGGGCACGCGCACCGGGTCACGAGCGGTGCCGCGGGCTCCCCCTAGACGGCCGGGAAGAAAAGACAACATATGACGCCCACCCGGAGGGAGGGAGGGTTCCTGTCGGCGTCATATGACTATGGCCCGGTAAGGAAGGGGTTAAAAATAACAAACATGTCATACTTACCTCCTCTGGGCAGTTGGTTTTGCACAGAGCAGCCCAGATCCTCCACCCCTCGGGTTCCTTTTCGGTGGTCCTGGCCCCTCCCTCCTGTTGAGTGCCCCCAAAGCAATTGGGGCATCCGAGCCGAGCCTCAGCTCCCTATGTCCATTCAGACACAGAGCCTCAGCCCCACCCCCTTTCTCTCATTATTGGATTACTGATTTTGATTGACAGCAGTCGGAGCCAATGGCGCTGTGTTGTCTCACAAGTCTCAGCCAATAAGGAGGGAGAGTCCCCGACAGCCAAGTCTCTTGAGCAACATCGCTGGATCTAAATGGATCTCAGGTAAGTATAAGGGGGGCTGAGGGGGGCTGCTGCACACAGAATGTTATTTTATCTTAATGCAAAACCATATACTGTAACCATTTAACCATAAAGACCCTTTTACACCTTTGTGGTGCGTTGCGGTAACACATGTGGTAATGCACAGCATTTTGAATGTCTTCCAATTCTTTGTGGCAACGCAGTTCCAAAGCAAATGCATTACACCAGACCATAATGCAAGCTAACACACTTCCATGTGCTGAGGTGTGCTAAAAATGGTGCATGTCTGTGTTTTGAAACAATATGGTGCATTGTCAACCCATTCCTTTCACCAAGATTCATTTGAAGAGGAACTGCAGTCTGCTCACATAACTTGTAATAAAAACATCTTTGCCATTCTGAAGCTTCCCTCCAACCACTTTGCATATTATATTATATACTGTGATTCTGTACTTGCCAATAATGCTGCAGTCTGGCTGCATCCGTTTTAACTGTGGGCAGCTGAAACTGCTGCCTGTTCACTTCTGGATATACACAGACACACCTCCAGCTCTGCAGCTCTCATTGGCCCTCTTATGACTCATTCCCCCTCCCTTCCTGGCAAACTCTCACAAGATGTCCATGATGTCATCAGCCTAGGCTAACGACCAGACAAGAAACAGGAAGTGGGCTGTATAAGGTATTTACTGGCAGAAAAAAAAAAATGTTTTACTATCCAAAGTTAAAACAGCAAGTGCAGAGGATTTAATAAATGGGAAGATGAAAAAATGACTGAAGGTCCGCTTTAACACAATGTGCGTTAACATGCAAAAAAATGTGCGTTAGTGCATGTGCATTAGTTCAACACACCACAGAAATGTGCATGGTCACTAACTAGGGCATTGCACTTGCTGAAAGGAAATTTAGCAATAGTTAGGGCCATACCGTATATACTCGAGTATAAGCCGACCCGAGTATAAGCCGAGGTACCTACTTTTACCACAAAAAAATGGGAAAACTTATTGACTCGAGTATAAGCCATGGGGGGGAAATGTGCGCATTGCCACCTCACTGTGCCAATTGCCCAACCTTACTGTGCCAATTGCCCAACCTTACTGTGCCCATTGCCATCTCACTGTGCCCATTGCCACCTCACTGTGCCCATGGCCACCTTACTGTGCCCATTGCCACCTTACCGTGTCTATTGCAGCCTCCCTGTGCCCGAGTCAGTCAGCACCTGAAAATCTTCTTATTCCGCGGCCCGGGCCGGCGTCCATTGTTTAAATCTCGCGGCTTTCTTCTGGTCCCTTCCGTGTTAGGCGTTTCCAGCAAACACTGTGTTGAGTGTTACGCCTATCACGGAGATCCTCTCATTCTCGGACTCCGTTTCCCAGCAGGCACTGTGTTCAGTGTTCCGTCCAATCACGGACGTCGGACAAGAGAACGTCCATAATAGGCGCAACACTCAACACAGTGTTTGCTGGAAACGCCTATCGCGGAAGGGACCAGAAGAAAGCCGCGAGATTTAAACAATAGACGCCGGCCGCGGAAGAAGAAGATTTTCAGGTAGTGACTCAAGTATAAGCCGAGGGGTATACTTTCAGCCCTAAAAAAAGGGCTGAAAAACTTGGCTTATACTCGAGTATATACGGTATATACCATTAGGCATAGTAGGTTAGGAGCAGCATTCACTTTTCAATACATTCTTTTCAATATCAGTAGAACCTCCGTCATCTCATAACCATACTTACTTATTTACACAATATTTTAAGCCAGATTAGGGCCAGAAAAACAAAAATATTCTGGGTAAAAAAAAAAAAAAACACAAAGATTTTGTTCCTATAGGTGATGAATATCAGACCCTGGTAGTGATATAAAAGAACACAGAAAAATACCTGTGTATCCAAGCCCTGAAACTGATTATCAGTTGGGAGGTGACAGAGAAACAGTTATTTCTCATTTGACTTTTATCATATAACAACTGGACCTCTTGGAAAATCTACAAAATTTGAATTCATTTCAGAACATCATCGTTATTCTCAATAGAGCTTGATTGTAGATGGGGCAGGAAAAACAGAATTGTAAGCAAGTTTAAAAAATGAGAAGAATGCATAATTTATACATCAATGAAATGTGTTGGTATTAAAAAAAAAAACTCAGCATTTACAAGACATCCAGTTTAATCACCTTTATCACTGCAGAATCGTAAGTGGGAAGAGTGAAAATATAGAGTGTTTCTGACTTTCAGCAGGAGTGGAGGGAGAATTTCATTTAATCATGTCTGCGCGGTAGTTATGGATTTTCATTATGATTATCAATGCTGTTGCTACTGTGGATAATATTAATACCCATAGTAATGATGCATGAAGCTTCAAGTGTAATTTCTGCACTCTCCTTGTCTCCTATTAAATTGTTACCACTTCATCATTTGTGTAGAACGGCGCGTTTCAATTAATCTTCCCATATCAGCAGCCTTAAATTAATATAGATCATGATTCATTAGCTTATCTGTGCTGTAGTCTTGGAAGATCATTTATAAAGATCTAAAAACCACAGCT
Source organism: Rana muscosa (assembly GCA_029206835.1). NCBI lineage: Eukaryota > Metazoa > Chordata > Amphibia > Anura > Ranidae > Rana > Rana muscosa. The sequence continues at coordinate 839,876,021 of CM055122.1, forward strand.
AAGTGATGGCCTTCTCATTTGCTCCTCTCCTGTTCAGTGTGGCTTCATTAACCGGCTCCGCTCACAAGGAAAATTCTGATGCTTGGTGAGCAGGAAACATATTATATTTCGCATTTATTGCCGGAAAGTGTCTATTGCAAAGGCCATAATACTAGGACAGGATGGAGCCTGTGAATAATAGGAAGGGTGCTGAAGGCTGCATCGGCAGTGTAAAACCAAATATAATATTTACTGATAATATGATTTAAAATAGCGTTGGCTATATTTAAAGTGTAAACCTTAAACTGAATATCTTAAATAATGCATTTCCCCGCACCATTTTGATAACCCCCAATCTTTTTTGCTGTGATTCCTGTATTTCTTCTTGTTTCAACCTGGTCATCCTGCCAGTTTTGAGTTTCCTGCATCATTTTCATGTACAGGCTGACAACCTAGCAGTTTGAGCACGTTGGCGCAGTACCAGGACAAGGTCATCCAGCGCCCAGGGCAAAGATGCCAAACCGCACTCCCCCCACCCCCACTCCCTCCTTTATAATATGCAGGCTTAGAGGATCCTACGCTCAACAGTCACCAGCTTTTTAAAATGACTGCAACTGTCACTACTCCTGTCAGCCTTGTAACAGAAGGAATACGCCTTCATCCATACAGTAAACCATTGTACCATAGGCGTGCGCACAGGGTGTGCCAGGTGTGCCCAGGCACACCCTAATCACCCTGTGCAGCACAGATTCCCCCTACTGCCTAGGTCCCCCCCCCTCCTTCCCCTTGCAGCGCTGCCGGCTTCCCTACTCTCCTCTCCCTCTGGCTGTTGCTGCAGGGATGTTTTAGGATGAATGGGGGGAAGAGGCCAGTAAATATGTAACTTACCGGCCCCTTCCCTTTCACTGTGAGTGATCGGTAGTATGTGTTTGAGCTTTGGGGTTCACACCCTAATGCAATAGGCTGCGCACACCTATACATTGCACCCAGGGCAGCCCAGGTCCCCTACAGGAGGCCCGGTGGTTCCCCCTGTTGATGGCCCTGGTGCCCTGTACTACATGCTTCCAGCCACTGGCAGAGGACAGAGCCTTAGTGGATAGCTAAAGAACATACTTAAAACAAGGTAGTTTCAAAGACCTGGCAACAGTGTTGGTAGGATAGCGGTGTACTTATTGTGTTGGATCTTACTGGATGGGTTGTGTCTTTTTTCAACCATATTTATCATGTAACTATGTAACTATGCATTAGTAGACTTTTGTACAATAATCCAAAGCCACCAACTAGCAAAAATAAACCCACTCCCGGTTTTAAACAAGCCACTACATTTTTGCCAGGTTTAGTATAAGATTCTTATTGTAAATGTGTCTTATGAGAAATACTGTATGTTGGCTGTCAGTACTGAATCCTCTAGGGTTCTCTTGTGACAGATGGGGGTTCTGAGGGTAAAGGGACGAGGAAGGCCTGATATGATCGCTGGTTACCTCTGGCACTAGGGTACTTATTTGTCCTCAGCAATTGGCTTTCTGCAGACATCTTGAGGACTAAAAGAGGCTATATAGAGCTTCTGTTGGGCTAATTTGGCACAACCCAGTGTGGCGAGGGTAAGATAGGAACAGACACCTACTGGTTATGCATTCAGTATTGAGATTAAAAGGGATAAAATTGACAGAAAAAAAGTATTTCTTCTGTTCCCGGGGTTGGATAAAGTGTAATGACCATATCCCCCAGGCAGATGGAATCCCACAGATATAGCCAAGATTGCAGATTTCCATGTTTTATTATTTTTATATATCTGTAGAATCTCCCTGACCCCCAGAGACAAAGTGGGCTGACATTTACCCCAGAGTCCACAGATACAATTAGGGAATTGAAATCCACTGGGTGCTAGTCAAGTTAGAGTCTTTTTAAGCTTTTATTGCTCCAAACACATGGAGAGAGACGGCTGAGGGCTTCAGATGGCAACCCTTACGGACTCCAGATCTGCATCCAGCCTGTACAGTACATCTAACAGTCAAAACAAGACCAGCATTACTGTAAATAGCACATCTATTCGGCTAGCTGACTTCTCTGTGTATTCTCACATGCCTCTGTGCATTCTACTAAAAGGTCCCTGTGATAAACAAGACTCTTTTTTGGCTCCTTCCTGCAGCAGGGTCCTCCTTCTGGTTTTCAATCTTGGTTTAGCTGCCCCCTTAGGCCCCTTTCATATGTGTGATCCGATCAGGTCCACCTGTCAGTTTTTAATACGTACCTGATCAGGAAGTCCATGCATTCCTATGGTAAGGCGCGTGTTAGTGGACTTTTTACATCTGCCTACCTCTGGGTCCGATCTGGTCGATAAAAAAAAAAAAAAGGGGATCCATCCTCTTCCATTTAGGCAGATCAGATCAGATAGTAGACAGGTGTAAACAGACTGTGGAGTCCATATACTCTCAGCTGCCCATAGAGCAGAGCAGGCTCTGTCCAGGTCCACTCTGCAGCCAGGCTTTTGCAGAAGGTGTTATGACTGTGCACTGCAAGGGGTGGGAATTAGGAGTTATTAAAAAATTTCAGGATTTTGAGGATTGGACTACACACATTTGTCTCAGAAGCTAGGTGATGTGAGAAAGTTTACCTCTAGACTTTGCTAATTCAGCATGCAGGCACATTGTTTGGTGTCCAGTAAGGAACAAGCAGGATCTGAAGGGATCCCTGTTGTACAGGCACACAAATTAAACATATAGCCTCTCCTCAACACTGTATCATTAGAATGCTATGCATATTCCAAAATAACTCCAAAATAAATAGTGCACTATATTGTTAAAATCATGGCAGACTTGATTTCTGATTTTCAAAATGTTCATAAAAATAAATGAAAATAAGATCTGGACCTACTTACTCCTCACTGTATCAAGACAGCTCTGACTTCAGTACTTTTAGTTACATACCCGGGAACTAACACAAAGTAAATAATAGTAAGTAAGTAAGAATTTCATAGTTCTATATTTGTTCCAGCTAAATAGTGAACTTGTACGTACAGGTAAGTTTATAATATATCTTACCTGTAGGTACTATGAATATCTTTCAAACTTGTGCAGTTTAGCAGCCGATTACATCATCAATGTATGCACAGGAGCTTTGCATTCAATGCAGAGATCACTTTTCCACGGTTGTGACTCCCGAGTGTGGAAGTGACATCATCCCGGCCTGGCAATTTAAACTGCCAGAGGGGGCCAACCCAGAAGGAAGACCAGGCAAAGATAGAAGCCCCAGCAGCGATGACAGCTCAGCACTGGAGAGCTCCATTTAAATGCAAGTCTGTCAAAAAGCACTAGTTTGTGGTGCATACTAGTACATTCTGCCATAAACCTGTAGGGGTCTGTTTAAAAAAGGAAAATTGGTAGAGTTTACAACTACTTTAAATGAAAAGGTCCAGGTTAAATGACATCTGCTCATGTAACTCTCAGGTGATTAAAGAGGAAGTAAACCCTGATGGGTTTACTTCCTCTTTGTTTCCCTGCAAACGTAAAGCATAATGGGCTACTATGCATCGCATAGTAGCCCATTATGGGTCACATACTTGCAGTAGAAGCCCGCAATGTCCCCGATTTCCTCACTAGTAGCGAGCAGCCATTCTTCACCCCTCTTCTTCCGGGGTCCGCGAACTCCGGCTCTGTGACTGGCCGGAGTCGCATGACGCCGCGTGACGTCACTCCCGTGCATGCGCGAGGGAGCCACTTTTCACGGCACGACCCCATTCATAAAACGGCACGCTCAGTGCACATCGTTACAGTCTTTTTTGCAAATAACTCAGAGACCGTGTAGGTCTCGGAGATATTGCAAGCACCTACAGGTAAGCTCTAATCTAGGCTTGCCTGTGGGTGTAGCTTCCCCCAGAGGGTTTACAACTACTTTAAAAACCACTGCAAAAAACAACAAACTAATTTCACCCTCCCTACGGTCTCAAATGCATTCTGTTAAAATCTGAGTTTCACCAAAAACTCGCAATTCACTCATCCTTATTTGAGTCACTTGTCATATTAGATCTCTGCAAAGAGCTGCACTTGTGGATAACCATCAGGAGAGAAATCTGGCCTAAAAGGGATTTTTTTTTTAATAGGAGTAAAAGGTGTAAAAGGTCATCAATTTAACTTTCCACACATAGCAAATAAAAGTACTTCTTCACACTCACATCTCCTTGTCTACTGATCTAAGTTGACTACTTCTTCAACCTCCTGCATTACAAACTGCTTTTAGTGGCCAAGACCTAACAAACTACTTAAAACAAAACAATAATGCCTTGTACACACGATAGGAATTTCCGATGGAAAAAGTCAGATGGACTTTTTCCATCGGAAATTCCTACCATGTGTGTGCCCCATCGAAGTAATTCTTATGAATTCCATCAGAGTTTAAATATAGAACATGTTCTATTTTTCTCCGATGGAATTCCGTCGGAATTCCGTTGTGGGTTTGGTCGGACAAAGGTCCGATCGTGTGTACGCGGCATTACTCAGATATGACATATTAAATCAACATTTAATATAGTTACTCTTTACCAGACAATTTTGGTGATTATTTGTTAAGTTTATCTAAAGCCAAGACTTCTTGTTCGTCATCTGTGTCCCACTGAGAAGTTTTCCAATGATTTCCTGTCCTGGACACAACAGGAAGTGAGAGGATAAATCTCACCAGGGAAATCCCCTCCTTGACAGTTGATACCAGAAAAAGTGTCCCAGCTGGAACATTTCCCGCTCCTGTTCTAATGACAATTCTAAATTCTAAATGTCCCTCACTTTCTGTACAAGTGACAGTGGTGCCCAGGACAAATATAGAGAATAAATAATCCCAGTGGGACACAGGCAGCAGTATCAATTTATTAGGGATTCTTACCCTTCATCATCAGTTCCAAAACTATAGACATGGTTTAACTTTAGATACAATGAAAATCATAAAATATTATTAGTGTGTCTTTACCTTTACCATAAACAGTTTAAGAAGGGAAACATATTGGAAGCTTTAATTGATAAAGTTTTATTCAATAAAGACTTCTAGTTCTAAAAGGATATGTAAACAGAATCATTAGATAAAAACTATGGTCAAAACATACACTTTTATTTGCTAACATCAGCATTGTAATAACAATACAAACAATAGTTATATTTGACAATCCAATATAATACCCTTTGAAAAGTCACATGACCGTGACGAAACGCATCAGGACAGGGACTAGTAACGTTATCACGCCTACCAGGAAGTGCGGCTGAAAATGCTGGAATAGGTGGTGTGAGAGTCTGAGCCTTAAGAGGATACTGTACCTCTATTTGCAAAAGTGCTAATAAGGTGGTGCTCTACACATTTAGTGCACTTGTCTTGTGAATGTGATTTGTTTTATGCTTTCACTTCATAGTGGTTTTTATGGTATTACTCTATCAAAGCCTCTCTTTTTTGAGCAGAGGAGCCCTGGAGGTGTCTGGTACTGGACTGGAATTTGTAAGAGGAGAGCAGTGGTGAAAGGGAAGACGCATGCATGTGCGCAGGCACATGGTTTCTGTAAGCTTTGTTCTTGGCCGTTTAGCGGGTGCACATACGCCTTCACATGTGTGATCATGAACACAGGTTCACGCACGTGCGTAAGTGTGCATTGGTGCCAGGCAGGCTATTTAAACTGCACTAGTGTATTGGGTATCTGTTCCTGTATTGCTCACCCAATCTGCTCCTGACTTTGCATGAACTCTGCCTGCACTGACCCCTGGCTTGCCCCTGGTCTACCCTTTTGCCTTATCCTTTTACTCATCTGCCTTGTTACCGAACCCAGCCCAACTTCTGACTGCTCATCTGCTTGCCGCCTGTGTCTGATCTGCCTGCTAGTTGCTGACCATGCCTTGGCTCTTTTTCCTGCACCTGATTAATCCGTAGCTGTGCCTGTCATCAGTTTCTGCTCTTTTGCCAGCAGGCTTCCAGTCAGCTGCACCTGTGTATCCCGATGCACATCAGCATCCTCCAGCAGAAGTCCTGTTAGACACTCGTGCCACTCTGTGCTCCGGCGTTCCCTGGAGTGTTTTACGTCACCACGTTTGGAACGGTCGGTTTTTTGACTGATGGTGTGTAGGCAAGACTGATGGAAAACAGTTTCATCGGATTTCTGATGGACAAATCCATCAGACGAAAATCCATAGGATATCTGATCGTGTGTACAGGGCTTAAGGATATATAAAGATTTTATAAAGCACAGAATGTAGTAGGAGCACTCTTAAAGAGGAAGTAAACCCCCCCCCCCCCGAAAAAAATGGATAAAAGCAAACCCTGCAAGAGAAAGGCATAATGAGCTAGTATGCATAGCATACTAGCTCATTTTGTGGCACTTACCTGAAATCGAAGCCCCCGAAGTCCTCCTCATTCCCCGCCGCCACCGCCATGTCCCCTCGGAGCTTCTTCCTGGTATCGCCGCTCTCGCGCTGTGATTGGCCGGAGCGGCGATGTCGTCACTCCCGCGCATGCACGCGGGACCGGCACAATCCTGCGCATGCGTGCGGGACCGGCATAATCCCGGCTTGATCCCATTCATTATGCCCGGACGTTCAATGTGCCTGCGCCATTGTCTACGGCGCGCATGCGCCGTAGACATCGGCGCAGTGTTATCTGCAAATATCTCCTTAACCGTGTAGGTTAAGGAGATATTTCTTGCACCTACAGGTAAGCCTTAATCTAGGCTTACCTGTAGGTGCAAGTTGTCAAAGTGGGTTTACAACCACTTTAAAGGGACTCTAATGTTGGACTTTTTAGTGGTCACCAGAAGTTTATGTTTCATTTATTTGTTTCACTCTTTGCATTCTTCATATGATATAATGTCTTATAAAAATACACAGCATATATCAACACACAGATTATTATTTTTTGATGTAGACACTTCATTAGTCACTGGTATATTAAAGCCGAGGTCCGCCTATTTTTTTATTTATTTTTTAAAGTCAGCAGCTACAAATACCGCAGCTGCTGACTTTTAAATAAGAACACTTATCTGTCCAGGGTGCCCGCAATGTCGGCACCCGAAGCCGATCTATCCCTCAGCTCTCGGTTGCTGCCGCCGCCATCTTAGGTGAAGGTATCAGGAAGTCTTGCGGCTTCACTTCCTGGTACCCTACTGCTCATGCGCGATCCGCGCTGCGCGTTCCCACTGGTCCCTGCTGTCTTCTGGGACCGGTGTGTCTCCCAGAATACAGTGGGGGGGACGGAGAAGGCGCCGGAAGTGGCGTAGATACCCGCGGGTGGCTCGGGTATCTATGCCCGGAAATGGGAGCAGAAAATCTGTATTAGACAGCAATCTGCTCCCCCCTTCCCCCTGAAAGGTGCCAAATGTGACACCGGAGGGGGGGGAGGAACCGGAAAAGTGGAAGTTCGCTTTAAGCACATTAACGCATTAGTTGTGACATACTGTACGTTGCTTGACATGCACTGTTTCTTGTTTTTTATGTTTAATACTTGCGTGACACTTTTTGGTCTTCCAACTGCATTGTCGTCTGGTCACATGTGCCCTGATTAAGTCTACAAGTGGCCATGCTCACACACCTTAAATTGTAAAACCCTACATATAAGATAAGATAAAGGTAAATAGGGATGAGATAAATACTTTATTGTAATTGCAACACAAATTACAACAAAATTGTAAAACATGTAGCAACCTCAACATACACACATGTAAACATATAAAAATCCTAAAATGATACCCAGTGAAGTGACTAGCCTCAGGTGATACACAAGTCCTCCTACATATATTGTACCTCTTTATCTGCAAGATTCTTTGTAGTCCAGAATCTATAAAGCTTGTCTGAGCTTTCAGAAAGCAGGAGGCAGGAAACTGAAGTTACATTTAGTGAGGAGAGTTGAAAGCTGATTGGAGGGAGGGAACAGACACCCCTTCTCACAACACACAAGAGCAGAGTGGAGGCTGTCAATTGCAGGCTGTGTGCTGCAGCTCCCTCCCCTGTCTTGATGTGAGGAAAACTTGTCAGAAGTGACTCATGCAGATAGCAGAGGAACAAGGCAGCAGACAGAAATGACACTTTGTGCTCTGGATTGAAACAAGTACACACTTTAGAGCAATATGTTAGAGGTTTACAACCACTTTAAGCATGCATGGTCCACCATTGTGAATATCATGAAGCTGGTCCAGAGTAATGATGTGCAGCTGATGTTGAAGAAAGAACATTTAGACAGGAAGTGGTTAAAAGAAGTTGGAGGAGATCTGCAGCCCTGAGATTGGAAAAAGCATGACAAAAAGTAAATAAAGGTAAAAGTATTCTGTGGAAATAAAACATATAAATTGATGCTACATATTCTGCAGTGTAAGCTAAATGTCTTCCATTAGACCCCTTACACACTGGGGCGGGCATATGCGGTGGCGGTATAGCGGCGCGATTTTCAGCGCCCTATACCGTCGTGTTTTACCGCGATATTCCGCCGCTAGCGGTGCGGTTTTAACCCCCGCTAGCGCCCGAAAAAGGGTTAATACCGCCCGCAAACCGCGGCTACAGCCATGGTTTGCGGGCGGTATTACTGCGGTGTCCCATTGATTTCAATGGCAAGGAGCGGAAAAGGAGCGGTATACACACCGCTCCTTCACCGCTCCAAAGATGCGGCTTGCAGGAGATTTTTTTGTCTCCTGCCAGCGCACCACCTCAGTGTGAAAGCCCTCAGGCTTTCACATTGAGAATGCTGGGGCAGGAGTATTTCAGGCGTTATTTATGCGCTATTTTTAGCGCAAAAACGCCTGAAATACGCCTCAGTGTGAAAGGGGCCTTAATGATTTACATCTACTGTATTTTAAGGATCCGTTCTTAAGAAAAATATCCTATAGCAACCAGTCAGCATTCACTCCACTCTACAGACCAGGACAAGATGGTTTCTTATTGGTTACCATGGGGTATTGCATTTAATTAGTACTCTTAATTTAATTAAGGCTAATTATGACAGATACATTACAACATAACCTAAAATGACAAAACAAAATACAATTAAATGGTTGTTGTAATAAATATGAAACAAAATAAGAGAATGATACTATGCATGGACATTGTTCTGTGATTATAAATCCACTTCAAGGCAATTTTCATAGCACAGTAATGAGAAACTGGTGCTATTACATTTGTGATGTGTGTAAAATGACAATTATTCCTTCCCTTTGCATCTGAAACCTGTAACTCAGCTGCAAGCAAGGAGCTTGTGAGAAAGTGACTTTACGAGTCTCAGTGAATTATTGTCTGAAATTTGTCTTGTGCCACCAGATAATGTCACTTCACTAACAGCTGTGTGTCATTCGTCCATGAACTAATGGGCCACGCCGGCAAAATATATTCACAGGACGATATTGTCAGTCGACACAGGGAGGCCCTGAGTGTGTCTTTCATTCAACCCCTTAACTCCTTACACTCTCAGCAGAACTGTTTTTGAAGGAACGGTGTTCTTCTATAGGCAATAGATGATGGCTTCCTGTTAATTTTAGCAGGTAATCACTACTGTGGAGAGGTTATTAGGTTATCAGCAAACATCCCAGAGCAATAGGTACCAAGAAAGGAAGATGGATGGCTAGGTTGGTTTTTCTCAGCTGATAGGTATTTTATCACTGAGATAATTGTGGTTCCAGGAGTGACTGCTAGGAACATGGGGGAGAAAATGAGGGGAACGCAAGTGTGTATGTCTGTGTTCTAGGAAAAAAAAATAAAAAAAAAAATTGATAGCCATTCGAATCATGCAAGTGCACCTGAGCACTTACCACTGTCTCTGGCAGACTATACAGTTAAACAGATCACTAGGGTACATCATGATATGTACACATTGGAAATGTATGCATATAATACCTATTGCATGTGAAGTCTTCTGCTGCCCATTAGCTGCCCCTAGTGAAGGGAGGTATATTGGAAGCCTCAACTTCTACAACTATTTGTGGAAGACATTAGATGGGCTTAGGACAAAACTTTTCTGTGTCAGGGTGGCAATGTGAATGTGCCATAGATTAATTAAAAGGGAATACTGTATTTTCTTTCTTTTTTTTGTTACAACTAGTGAGGATAAATTGACATCTGCCTCACCCTGGTTTCATCTGTTGCTTCTGTAGCGGGGGTTTAAATTTAGGGGGATACACCTGGGTGGTAGTATGACCCAGGTGTGTTTAAATCAATGAAAGGATTTGGACCATTGTTAATTCGTGGAGGACTTGGTGGTGTACTGTTCTCCTTGGCCTGTGGGTGGCGGGGTTCCCACAGGCCTAAGGTAGATTCACTGCCGCAGTGCTGGCCTTTTTGTCCCTTTCCGGCGATGGTACGGCAAGGGCGGGGAACCTGCCGTGACGTCGTGGGAGGAGATAAAAGGGAGAGACACACTCACCACAAGGTCTTTTTCCTGCATCGCGCGCCCAGGCACCTTCGGCCTGGGTGCAGGCGGTTCGGAGATCCGGTCCAGGCGCCCTAGGCCTGGTCAGAGCGGAGTTGGCGTCCATCCCAGGCACCTTCAGTCTGGGGTGAGGTACTAAACCGGAGGCCTGGGGCCCAGTGACTTTGACTGGGTCCCGCAAGGGCGGAGGAGTCCGAGGGTCCCTGAGGTGGATGGGGCCCATGTCTGAGGTGAGGAGGCAGGGGAGGTCACCCGTCCGGAGAGTCCGTAGCAGCATCAACCCGGTGACGGATGGGCCTCCGGTAACTACCTTGGAGGGACATCTCCCCCTGACAGGGGCCACAATGCCGCGAAGGTACTCCTATCTACATTCTCTTGAGTCCCTGGTAGAGACTCACAAGTTCTAAGTTCTCTCTAGCCAAGGCTATAGTAACCGCTGGTGAAACCACAGTGGTTTAGCGTACAATCAGGATAGTGCCTCAACCTGCTCACCCCACCATATCGAACTGTTATTGGGTCTCAACCAGTTGGCTGGCAAAGAACTGTTTATTGTGAGTGTGACAATAAAGCAAGAGTTGGACCCTAATCGGTGTGTGGTACTCTGGTTAATGGGAGCAATGGGAAGTGTCAGCACAGCAAGACTTGGTCATTAACTGAAACGCACAGGCCCGAGGAAAATAACTGGTACTGGCCTTCACCTCACCCACTGCCATGGGGAGGACATGGGCCGTAGCGCATCTCACCCTCACATACGAAATACCCCTAGACAAAGAAGATGGAGTGAGGGCGCTACACTTCTTTCTGGGTCTGCTGTATTAGAATATGCTAAGTATGATGCAATGTTTTTTTTTGTCATACTTATTTACTAAAATATAATGCTTAATTTTCTACAAGTTGCAAGGCTTTTCTAACTTGACTCCTTTGCATTAAAGTGATACTAAACTCTGTGACCCAAAAAGACAGGTTTAGGTGCTGCTCAGATGAGGAGGTAAAGTCCAAACTAGACCGCTGTGAGTGCTGGCAGGGACAGGGAGCTCATCCTAGCTCCAAGCTGCAGCAATGTCAAAGAGAAGGATCCATAAGCCACATTTTGGGGTTGTGGCCTGGCTGGATTCTGGGCTGAGGCTGCCATTTACTTAACCTAACATACAGGTTTGCTTTTGATGTACGATGTATGGATCCTTCCCTTTGACATTTCTAAACAATTTAAACCCTTTCCCGCCTAGGTCAATTTTCAGCTTTCAGTGCTGTTGCACTTCGAATGACAATTGCACAGTCATGCAACACTGTACCCAAACAAAATGTTTATCTTTTTTTGAGACAGAGCTTTCTTTTGGTGGTATTTAACACAGTTTTCTTTTTTTGCTAAACAAAGTTCTTAGTTTCTATAATAAATATTTGTAAATATGTCATTTTTCTCCTTCACTGATAGGTGCTGATGAGGCTGTACTGACAGGCACTGATAGGCTGCACTGATGGGCACTGATAAGATGGCACTGATGAGGAGACACTAATATGCAGCACTGATGGGCAGAACTGATAAGCAAAACTTATGGGCACTGATAGGTGGCACTGATAGGCACTAATAGGCGGCACTGATAGGTGGCACTGATAGTTGGCACTGATGAGGAGGCACTGATGGGCACCACCGATGGGCACTGAAAGGCAGCATTGATGACACTGACAGGCATCACTGATGGGCACTAACTGGCAGCACTGGTGGGCACTGATGGGGCTGCACTGATCATCAGGGCACTAATGATCAGTGCCCTGATTGTCAATGCAGATGTCCCCGCTGAGGAATGCCGCTTACCAGCTCTCCAGACAGCCCGTGAGGACAGGAATGCAGATAACTGGCATTTCCTGTTTACTCTGTAATCAGCTGTGATTGGACACAGCTGATCACATGGTAAAAAGCCTACGCCATATGTCCGAGGGACACAACGCACCACAGATTGCCGTGCACCCTCGCGGATGGGCATGCACGGCAAGAATGGTAGAACGTCATATGACATCCTCCCGCCCGGGAAGCAGTTCATTTAAATTTTTCTATTTCTGTATGTGGATGATGGCGCTTTAATTATTTTAATAAAAAAAAAAACCATCTAAGTAACTTTTTCCTAATTGATACACAGCTGTCACATGACCCAGCTCTTTCCCAGCCTGTGTGCAGAGAAACATAAGTAGGAAGAACTTCTAGTTCTCTGCTGCTGGTCACATGTTCAAAATAAAATAAAAAAAAACAGCCTTTGCAATACAGAGTAGAAATAAATTATTATTATCAATAAACTGTTTCAAATTATCATACAAATATATATTTGAAATAAAATCTTTATTATTTTTTTAGCAAAAACATGGTGTGGGCGGATTCTGCCAGTCACAGGCTGTGTCACGTCCCAACAGCCTGTGTCTTAGAATAAGGGGTATATTGCATATCTTGCAATATGTAAAAGAGAAAACCATCCTATGAACTGCAGAATGTCCTGTGGGGAGGAAATCCCCTCTAGTGACTAAAGACTCTGTTTAAGTGAGTTTTGGTAGTTGTAAATGTGGACTTTGAGCAGTACCCTATGACCACCAACGTGGTGCTCCCTATCCTGTTTATGGTCTGGAACCACAGGTAACAAAAAACTGGCCATCACTGCCCCCACCTATAACAGGCCTTTACAGCAAGGAGCAAATGGAAGGGCAATGCATGCAAAACAATTGGAAAAAAAAAAAGAAGAAAATTCCCAGCTCAACTCGCCAGCCAATCTGCTACCAACCAAATTATCCTGCCTAACAGTTTGCAAATACATGCATGTAGCACCCTGGGGTTTTGTCAGGGAGCACCTCACAAATTTACTTGCCAAGAGTAGTTATTTTGGTCGATTGATAGAGATCTATTGATTTCTCCCTAAGTTTGGCCTTGTTGCACTTTTCTTTTCTACCACTAGCTGGCCGGGTACTTGGTGGTACTAGATATCAGAAGGGCAACCCAAGGTCAGGTTATGAGTATATGGGGTATCTCAGTCAATGGGCAGGGGGTTTTCTTAAATCTCTTGGCCTTCTGGGAGAACCTATATATTCGGGTGAGGTCAGGTGATCTATGTTCTGTGCCACCTGGACGGCTGTCTGGGTGGACATGTGTCGAATGCCCCAGGCTGCTATGCCGGAGATAGGGCCTATCCTAGGGGCATCTGGCTGCTAGGCTGTGTGAGGGCCTATCCAGAAGTAAAGAGACCAGCCCAGGGTTGGGATTGCGGCTTGCAGTCCATCCAGAAGTGTCGGTTCTGCTGGCCAGAGAACCTGTCAGTGGTTGGAGGTAGAAGGGAAGCTGTTGCCACAAAGCGACCAACCACCTTTACCAGGGACCACAGTGAGTAACTGAAGCAAGTACCAGAACCACAGTCTCACCAAATGAGCACGGTGGAGAATCGGGAAACTGCAGGCGGTGATCAAGTCAGGGACCCAACCCACGGAGGAGACGCTTGCAGAGCAGCCTTGTGAGTCAAGCCAGGGACCTCACCGGTTAGCAGGGGTGAAGCTTGAGAAGTATCTGGAGTGCCAAGCTAGGGACCCAGCAGGGAAGCGTGGGTGATACTTGAGGGGATACCACTGCAAACCTTGGAGGAGCTCAAGGGATTCAGAGTCAGTGAATCAGAGGGTCTAGTGAGAGACCGGGAGCTCAGTGTTGAAGAACTACAAGAGGCAGTTGTAGTAAAGCTGAAGGAACTGTTACGTTTGAGTTAGGAACTGTTAAAGACTGTTACCATAGGAGACAGCATTCCTGCATGTGCAGATGTGGCGCCTTGCTGGGTCCTTTGCCTGCACGGCTGTCTTCCTATTGAAGTCTCGGAGTCTGTCAATTGAATCTACAACTACCGTATTTATCGGTGTATAACACGCACAGGCGTATAACACACACCCCAATTTTAAAAGGGAAGTTTAAGGGGAAAAAAAAATCACAGCCCCCTTTACAGTACACAGCCCTCCCCCCATCCATTATACATCCCCCCATCTAGTACACATCCCCCTATCCAGTACACAGCCCCCCATCCAGTACACATCCCCCCCATCCAGTACACACCCCCCCCATCCAGTACACATCCCCCCCATCCAGTACACATCCCCCCATCCAGTACACATCCCCCCATCCAGTACACATCCCCTCCATCCATTATACATCCCCCATCCAGTACACATCCCCCCATCCATTATACATACCCCCATCGATTATACATACCCCCATCCAGTACACACCCCCCCATCCAGTACACATCCCTACCACCCAATACACATCCCCCCCATCCAGTACACATCCCTACCATCCAGTACACATCCCCCTATCCAGTACACATCCCCCATCCATTATACATCCCCCCATCCATTATACATCCCCCATCCATTATACATCACCCCCATCCAGTACACATCTCCCCATCCAGTTACACATCCCCCCATCCAGTACACATCCCCCTTCCAGTACACATCCCCCCATTCATTATACATCCCCCCCATCCAGTACACATCCCCCATCCATTATACTTCCCCCCATCCAGTACACATCCCCCCATCCATTATACATCCCCCCATCCATTATACATCCCCCCATTCAGTACACAGCCCCTCTGCACTCCCAGGAAACCCCCAGTCTCCTGGGACAGTGCTGCCAGCATTCTCTACAGTTAAGTAGAAAAAAAACTGTCAGGCCCTTCCACACCGCTCCTCCTGTGTCACTCCTATTGCAAAACGAAGCTTCCATATACCTCAATACTGTAGCTCCGTTTTTCCACTGACCTGGTCACATGACTGCTCTCCTCTGATGTTACACAGATGGTCATATGACCGCTCTCCTCCTCCAATCAAAGCTACACTTGGAGGAGGAGGAGAGCAGCCAGAAAAAACTGAGCTATTGAGATATTTACAAGCTTTGTTTTACAATGACACTGACACAGGAGGAGCGGTGTAGAAGGGGCTGGCAAGTGACTTTTTTTTTCTCAACTTCAAACTATGCAGGGGGCGCTGTTCCAGGGCCAGGAGAGGCAGGATGGCGGGCCTGACATCCCCCCAATGGGTGGCTCCTGGGGCAGACCGCCTGATCCCCGCCCCCTGTTGGTAAAACATGATATCGGCATATAACACGCAGGCACTGTTTACCCTCTGTCTTCAGGGGAAGAAAGTGTGTGTTATACGCCGATAAATACGGTACTTAAGGGTGTCCTGGTGCTAACCCTCTTTCCCCCCAAAAAATACAAAAAGGACTGTCAAAAGAAATAAAACCTCTTTTACATCCAAGAAGTGTCTGGCGCCCAATTACTTTGACCATCTTTGCACCCACTATGCCTCACAACCCACTACCTTGCTACATGCGTAAGCTACAGAGCCGCTCCAAGGCACCCCAATATTTCTGCAGTCCTAACTCTTGTAAATTTATGAGAGCCTCCACAGTGGAAGCACATGCATTCTAATGGATAGATAGAGGGCACGTGAGCCTGGATGTAGCCCAGTCCACTTTAAAGGCACATGGGCACACTGGACACGCAACACATAGCACTATGACAGCAAAGGTGTCCAGTGTGTCCCAGTGGGCTAACTAAACCACTGTTTTTAATGCAAACTGTTAGACAGGATAATTCGCTTGGTAGCAGATTAGCTGGTGAGTTGAGCTGGGAACTTTCTTTGGTTTTGTTCTGGAACCAAAAGTAACCTTCATCACCATAAGTTTTAGAAGACCCTACCCTCTCCTGCCTTCATGTCATAACCAATGGAGCTAACCCTACTTTCATTAAATATACCTGGACCTACCCTCAGCACCTCTAAGCCAGTGGTCTCTAAACTTTCTAAACAAATGATCAGGCTATTGTCCTTGAGACTTTACCACCACGCATGAGACACTGTTGACTCCTTAATGCTGGGGCCAGACTGTGACCAGTGGGAGTAGAAAATACCCCAGCGTCAGTTGTTGGGGGTTAGCAAGAGTAAAAAAAAAAAACATAGTGTCTGTGGTCAGTAGAGGGAGGAATAATGTCCCTTCATTTGGTGTTAATTGTTGGTATTAGTAGGAAAAATAGTGCTCCATTGTTGGTATCAGTTGGAGCGAGGAATAGTGCCACGTCATTATTATTATTATTATTATAGTCCTGAAGGCGAACATAGGAGGAGGTAACGAGGGAGCTAGAGAGCAGGAGGTCTTGAGAGGAACAAAGAGAACAATTAGGTTGGTATTTTGAGACTAGGTTAGTGATGTAGCTGGGGGCTAAGTTGTGGATGGCTTTGTAAGTAGTTTTCAGTATTTGAATTAAATTTGTTGGGTGACTTGAAACAAGTGGAGGGATCGACAGAGAGGAGTAGCAGACACAGAGCAATTTTTAAGGTCAATGAGTCTGGCAGCAGCAT
The DNA here is from genome assembly GCA_029206835.1 of Rana muscosa. Lineage (NCBI taxonomy): Eukaryota > Metazoa > Chordata > Amphibia > Anura > Ranidae > Rana > Rana muscosa. The sequence goes on from CM055122.1 coordinate 839,892,746, forward strand.
TCATGATGGATTAAAGGGGTTATAGACTATGTAGAGGTAAGCCAATGAGAAGGGAGTTGCAGTAGTCGATGTGAGGGATGATCAGGGAGTGAATTAAGAGCTTTGTTGCATCTTTGGTTAGAAAGGGGCATATTTTGGAGATGTTGCGGTGGTTGAGGCGGCAAGATTTGTACAGTGATTGGACGTAGGGCTTAAAGGAGAGTTCAGAGTCCAGGACTACACCTAGGACCTTGGAATACGGGGATAGGCTTATAGTTGTGCCATCAATTTTGACATTTTGAGAGATCAGGGGAAGAGGCACGTGGGGGAGGAATATGTCATTCATATTAGTGGGGGGAACAGTGTTTCGTTATTTATATCAGTGGGAGAAATGATGCTCCATTGTTAGTGCCAGTGGAAGTAATAGTGCCCCAAACATTGGTGTCTGTGGGAGGAATTATGCCCAATAATGGTATCAGTGGAAGGAATGGTACCTCATCTTTGGTATCAATGATAGGACCAGTGCCTCGTATCAGTGGAAGGAATAGTGCCTCAAGGGCCAGATAAAGGCAAACAAAATGTCACGTCCAGCCCACGGGCCACAGTTTGGAGACTACTGCTTTAAGCCAAGCTGTTTGTTCATACCTCTCTTCTCCATTTCTCTGCAACATTGTCTTTGCCTGCACAGTTGTATAGGGCTGCCTCTCAAATGCCTTAAGCCCTGTACATACGGGCGAGAATCCCGTCAGGAAAAAAACATTGTTTTTCCTGACGGGATTCCTGGCAAGCTTTTCTTGCCAAGCCCTGTGTACACACGCACATTCAAAAGAACCACGGTTCTTTTTAATGGCAAGAACGCAGTGACATCATCTACTACGACAAGCATGCACTAGTAACATTCGATGCCGTCGCCGCCATCTTTCTTCACCCTACACTACCCTTTTAAGCTACCGTGCATGTGTCGAAGTCTCATCGAGCATGCACGGGCTTACCTGGGGACAGGTAAGCATACAAGCCTCGTACACACGCGTGGTTTTCTCGTCGGGATTCTAGTCGGCCTGTTTCCCGATGAGAAAACCACGCGTGTGTATGAGCAGGTTCTCCTTTTTTCTCGTCGAGATTCCTGGCAGTTTTCGCGACGAGAAGCCATTGACACGGCCGGTTTTCTCTGCAAAAAGCTCTCCCAGCAGTTTTCTTGAGGAGAAAACCGGCCGTGTGTACGAGGCTTTACTCTTAGGAGAAAGGCCTATACAATTCAATGACTGCATGATTGTTTACTGCACAGGAGGAGTTCCATAAAGTAAGCAGAGTGGGAGAGAATTATGGAGGACTACTGTACTTTAATACTTCTTCTGTAATGTTGGAATACTTTCAGCCTGACCTTGAAGGGAATTTGTCCTTCAAAGTTTGACTGAATAGACACTATGTTTATCCTTGCTTTGAAATGATAGCAGGTACATAATACAATTGTGAAGAAAGTCTATCTATAAAAAGATCATAATACTTTCACTATACTCATTTACAAAAGTAATTAAATTGAAAGCATATGATTCTTGTGAAAGAAAATCTCTCCTATGGACCTTTTTCTTTCGTGTTAATCATTTCACTTATAAATTTGTAAAAAGAAAGGTTATGCATGGCTGTTTTACATTCAAGGAAAAGGGACGTTTATTATTAAATTATAGGCTTCCTTGCACAAAAGAGTGAATATGTATATGCAAAGACAGGAGGCACAGGATATTTGAATGCATATCACCCTCTGACATTTAGCTGTCCTTGTATCTTCGACAACGTCTTGTTAAATTAACAATTTCAAATTATTACAATAAAGGGAATTATTTAATACTCAAGAATATGCTTTTGATAAAAAATAAACTATTAAACACTCTTTAGATGTATTCACACAAGTGCAAAGCTTATATATGTGTTAATGAGTGTATGGCTGTCATCTAAATGCTTTATCTACTGTAAATGTACATGTTGCTTTGCTCATAAACAAGTTGACTTAACAGCCAAACTGAGCAAAGGCAAAACTGTACTTCTGGGGGCTCAACAGTAAATCATTAAAGGGCACCAAGCCACAAAATGTACCGAGACATATGCATTTTAAAAAAGTCATGGCACACCATTTTTGCATATTAGTATAAAAGAGGTGTCTGAAATATGTTAAATTAATTTTGCTGTAAACTAATGGTTACTGTTGCTTAGGAAAGGCAAATGGAACTGGAACCTATATCTGGATGGGCCCCATAGTAATCACTTGTAGTGATTAGTGGATCAGTTCACCCAGACCAGGATTTAACCTGGGCAAGCTGATTCACAGCAATAGGGTGTATTTCCTAGAGACTCTAGATCTGTAGGGTATATCAATTTTTAGAGTTAAAGTGTATTGAAACAAAATATTAATATGCTGCTTACCAGTCATTGGATATTAGACATGGGAGCTGTCAAAAAATTAGTTTTGTTTCGTTCTGTTCCGTTTCGTATTTAAAAAAAAATCGTAATTCGTAATTCGTGTACGGAATTTAATTTGGATTTATACGAAATACGAATTTCGTGCGAATCGTTCATTTTGATAACGAATAGCGACACTCTACGAATAATAACGAATAATAACAAATGATTCGGAATTTCTGAAAGCCTTATTTTTAGTTGATTTATAATTCGTAATTTCGGTAGAGTACATTGTTTTCGTTGATTCTGGACACAACTCCTACTTTCGTAACTTTTTTTTTTGTTTGTTGATTCGTAATTTTCCGTGTCTCTTACAATGGCGCTGCCTAACGTGCTTCGAATGGATTTGTAAATCCGTTACTTTTTTTTGTTTGTTGATTTGTAATTTTACGTGTCTCTTACAATGGCGCTGTCTAACGTGCTTCGAATGGATTCGTACATTCGTAACTTTTTTTTGGTTCGTTTATTCGTAAATTTACATGTCTGACAGTGGCGCTGCGTGCTTCGAATGGATTCATACTTTTCTAATACATTGCGGTTATTCGTAACTATTTGAAATCTTGATTTTTTTTCTTTCGTTTTTGACATGTGGCACTGGCTATAGTCTCCGCCCCTGTATGTCATGGCACAGAGACAGAACGTCCCACCTGCTGCTCATGTACACTGCTCATAGCTCTCCCTCTCCCAGCAGCACTCTTGCTGCTTTTTTGGCCTTGTTTGCTGCTCATTTATCCTTTAAAAGTTAGAAAAATATAGACAAAAAAAAATATGATTTTGATCGCAGCAAACCAACACCAAAATCACCAAATGTACAAAAAAAATAAGTAGACCAACAGAAAATATCTAAATATTAACTAAATGAAACAAGAAATAAAAAAAGAAAATTTTCTCTCAAAACCAACCAAAAAACTAATAAAACCAGAAACTAAACACTAACAGATGATACACTCGCACACTACAAGAGATATAAACTAAAATGAACAACAAAAATCAAAGGATTGCAAAGATATTCGCTCAGATGCACAGACAAATAATTGTGTGATCTGCTCCACTACACTAACTAACCCACAAAGGGAAGTCACATGATCGGGCCTGCCCTGTAGGCCTCAGCATCAGAAAAAAACCTCTGATTGGTCAACCAACAGTCACATGTTTCTGTAGTAAAGAAATTTGAACCGAAAACGAATTTGTTATTATTCGTAGAGTGTCGATATTCGTTATACTGAATCTCGAATTCATTCGAATCATTCGTTATATCCGCTATAATTTCTTTCATATTAGTTGAAATTCCTTATTTGGTAGTTTGGATTCGGATAATTTGGAGCCGAAATTCGTAAACGAAATTTCGTATTTCGTACAGAATTCGTATTCGTAAATATTCGTAATTCGGATTCTTAAAAATGAACGAATTTCGAAAAATTTGTATGAATTTCCGATTCGTACGAAACTAATCGCACATGTCTATTGGATATGGTTTTGCATGGTGACAATGCTCATACACTGTATTATATCTAAGGAAGAGCAGTGTTGTCACGCTAGGATTTGCTCCTGATTTGTACTACAAACATATACTCCCCTCCTCTCCATACCATAAAGGGTGGTGCTCTATAATTCCCAGAAGAGAACTGGATAAGATTTTTTTGTACTTGCAGAACATAGCAAATGCAGCCAGAAAGCTGCAAAATATCTTGGGTTTAGATACATTTTAAACCTGAACTCTAGACATAAATACAAAACAATCATTGCAGCTTTCTAATTATTAATACACAATGATTTTTTTTTTATATATGTAAGCAGTGTTAGGATCTAACTTTGTTTTGGCTTTAGCCTCTTGCAGTCCTTGAGATCCCCTTATGCCGCGTACACACGATCGGATTTTCCATTGGAAAAATTTTGGATGGTTTTCCAACGGAATTCCGCTCAAGCTTGGCTTGCATACACACGGTCACACAAAAGTTCTCTGAACTTTCGACAGTCAAGAACGCGGTGACATACAACACTACGACGAGCCGAGAAAATGAAGTTCAATGCTTCTGAGCATGCGTTGAATTGTTTCCGAGCATGCGTCGGAATTTTGCGCGTCGGAATTGGTACAGACGATCGGAATTTCCGATTGGAGTTTTTTCTGTCTGAAAATTTGAGAACCAGCTCTCAAATTTTTGCTGGCGGAAATTCCGACAGGAAAAGTCCGATGGAGCCTACACACGGTCGGAATTTCCGACCAAAAGCTCACACCAGACTTTTCTTGTTGGAATTTACGATTGTGTGTACACGGCATTAGTATTTCGTTTCTGCTTTTGGAAAGTCTGTGCTCTGTCCTAGCCAGTGAGCATGGGTACCAATTGTGTTTATTATGATTGGTGTCGATGACTTTATGGGGTCTGCATCACTATTACATAATAGCCTTTTATTTGAATATGGCATTCCAATTGGTTGCCTCAGAGGATAGTGTATGAGGACAGGGGACTTGGGCTTTAGAGTGCATAGCAATATGAAGTTTGCTGGTAATGGATGCAATTTACTGCCAAGCTGGAGGTCAGTGCATAATCCCCTCTTTGAAACAGATTATAGTGCCAGATTCCACTGATCACCAGCAAAGTGCATCTTAAAATTCTGCTTTTCACACGTCACATGGTCTGATATAGCTAATTTTGGGCTCCATTCATACAAGAACACACTGAGTTGCATGCATTTTTCGCATTGGGGTGGACTCTACATTAGGCAGCCAATTCAAAATGAATATAACAGTGTAATAAGGAACAAACCGCCCTCTTTCCCCAATACACTCCACTGCGCGTTGAAGTGACGTCCGAAAAAATTCCGGACAAAGTAACCCTACCAGCTGCTACTTTAAATAAAATAGAATGAAAAGTAATTTTGAATAACCAAAATAGTAGCGCTCAGTGTATAACAACATACCTCTAAATATAAATTATATACACTCTATAACCAAATGCATACATATAAATTCATAAATATACACCCTGTGAAAGAATGTGCATATAATAAACTCAGCAAGTGTCCATAACGTTCAGAACAGTGTTTTTAAATAATTGCTACAAAGTGCTTATGAAGAAATAATAGGTCCATAAATAAAATTGCATTCAAATGGTGGCTTCAAATCAAAATTGTGTAGACTGTATTTTCCTGTGTTTGCTTGAAAACCTTCACCCCACCAATGTGCTCAGTGATTCCACTCCCTAAGGACTTGCACTCACCAATATGATATGCCTCGCACTCTCATGCTTGGCTAATCAGCTTAACTACCCCCCCAGGGTATCAAAAATGGATCCAGATGAAATTAGGTCAGTCAAGTCTCCCACATGAAAAAAACAACAAGTATCTCCGATAGTGAAGTATGTCACAACTTTAAAAAAAATAGCACAGCACAAGTGACCCTCAATGGTTAAACTCACATTAGGCATATCAAAATCAAGCACTTCAATAAAACTTCTGCAAACGCCAGGCAAGTATACAGCAGGCAGCCGCGATGTATTGCGGTCTCGGCGGACCAAACAACTATGTGTGTCTCACCCTCCTTCATGTAAGCTTGCCTCTCCACTGCAATCGAACCACCGCAAACACCAAACTATATTCGACGAGTGGCCGAAAGATCCGAACGCTGCACACCAGGTGACTGTCGTGTAGCTCCTCCCAGACTAGTTTCGTCTTACAAGACTTCTTCCAATGGGATCCCATATAGGGAAATAACTGTTGCTTTAACTGCCTATAAAGTGTTAACTGGACTTTGACTTCAATTTTTTAGTGTATTTATATCATCCAGAATGAGGGCACTCTAATACAGGAGTTGTGTTACTGCCCAGATTTCTAGGTAAAAACAGAGGAGAAAAAGTCTAAAAAATAATGCAGCCACCACATCTATTCATTGGTAAGCTGCAATATATTATATTTTTGGTTTTGGGTTTAATACCACTTTAATTTTTAAATATCAAAAAGAAAAATGGTGCAAGAAATGTTTACTGCAAAGATACAGTATTACAAAACCGATATAAGTAACAAAAAAAAATAAAAGGCTATAAACGCGAAAAATACATGGTCTTTGGTTCAGTACAGAGTTTGTATCTGATATAGCAGAGTCACTGGCCCTCAAAATGTGCATCTAATTATCCTTGGTAGTGGTAAATGAGAGCCAGAGCTGCTACCGTAACAGCTTTTTTTTGACCTTCTAGAGCAAGGATGTCAAATTCAATTTCATCGCGGGCCACATTAGCATTATGGAATGAAGATGTAGCGCTAAGTGAAGAAATGAAGCCCAATAATTTGGGCCTCCAATCAAATCAAAGTGATAAATAATATCAATATAATGAGTCCATACAGTGTCCATAGAAAATGTTTGCGTTGTGAAGAAAGAACATGTAGCACTGAAGGGTCATCACATAACTCTTGTAGAAAAAGAGAGGTAGAATACTCTTACCGGAACATTAGACCTGTGGTTTAGGCAGGTCAAATAGGCAGACGAAATCCCAGTGGCACTCCTCATCAGTTAGTCTGGAAACTGGATCAGATGGGTCCCCAATGTAGACTGTCCAGTAGGCTCCCCGACTTGACAGCAGACTCTGGGTTTCACAACATCAGATGCCCCTGTTGAAGAACATTTGTTCGAAACGCGTAGGGCTTGGTACACTACCTCATTCACTGCCCCTTTTAAACGTTTTTATTGTTTGTGATCACTTTTATGTTGGTTGAATAAACTCTCATTGACCTGCACCATTGGAGCATTCTTTCCCTTCTTTTCTCCTCACATGGGTGGTTGGTCAAGTAATAGCTTCCTTTGGCCACTGGTTACTAATATTCCCCGTGGTAAAGAGTAGGCTTGTGCAATTCGTTTCGTAACGAATTGAAATTCGTCCGAATTTAGCAACTTTCGGACATTCGGAAGCATTCGAATTTCCGAACAAAGCAATTACGAATAAGACCGAATCCGAAATAAATTATACCGCAAATAGCGAATGCCCGAATGTCTTCGGCATAATTCGTTATGAAAAAGTTACGAATGTACGAATCCATACGAAGCACAATAACACTCACTCTGCTCTGCTCTCTGCTTCTCCCACACCGTGCTGAACTCCCTCTCAAAATGGTGTACAGGGGCGGAGGTTATAGCCGCATGTAAAAAACGAAAGTAAAATACGAGATTTCGAATCCATTCGAAGCACAATAACACTCACTCTGCTCTGCTCTCTGCTTCTCCCTCACCGTGCTGAACCCTCTCAAAATGGTGTACAGGGGCGGAGCCTATAGCCGCATGTAAAAAACGAAAGTAAAATACGAGATTTCGAATCGTTACAAATAACCGCAATGTATTTAGAAAAGTACAAATCCATTCGAAGCACATTAGGCATAATAGGCAGCGTCGTTGTGAGAGAGACACGGAAAATTACGAATCAACGAACCCAAAAAAAGTTACGAAAGTAGGAGTTGTGTCCAGAATCAACGAAAAACAACGTACTCTACCGAAAGTACGAACCCAAAAAAAGTTACGAAAGTAGGAGTTGTGTCCAGAATCAACGAAAAACAACGTACTCTACCGAAAGTACGAATTATAAAGCAACAAAAAATTCAACGAAAAATGTCGCTTGCAAAAATACGAATGAGTCCGAACACGAAAAATCCCGTCTAGCAAAATTACGAATGATTACGAATCAACAGGACCGGAAAGAAACGAACCGAAACGGAACGAATTTTTCCGTTGTGCACAAGTCTAGTAAAGAGTCTCCTTTCTGAGTGGCGGTTCCAGTTCCATCGGAGGACCACCTGGATCGGTGTAAAACCCAGAGTCTGCTGTCAAGTCGGGGAGCCTACCGGACAGTCTACATTGGGGACCCATCTGATCCAGTTTCCAGACTAACTGATGAGGAGTGCCACTGGGATTTCGTATGCCTATTTGACCTGCCTAAACCACAGGTCTAATGTTCAGGTAAGAGTATTCTACCTCTCTTTTTCTACAAGAGTTATGTGATGACCCTTCAGTGCTACATGTTCTTTCTTCACAACACAAAAATTTTCTATGGACACTGTATGTACTCATTATATTGATATTATTTATCACTTTGGTTTGATTGGAGGCCCAAATTATTGGGCTTCATTTCTTCACTTAGCGCTACATCTCCATTCCATGTTTATTAATTTTAGTCACATTTTATGTAGCAGCTTTATTTTTATTCACTATTTTAGATTAGCGCAGTATTTTTCTCTCTTTATATGCACATTAGCATTATGGTTGTCCTCAAAGGGCCGGTTGTAAGTGTAAGACTAGATGTCCACAGCACCCCACTCCCCCTTACATCAGATGTCAAGAGCCCCCCCACCATCAAAAGTCAAGAGTCCCCCACCCTCCCATACATCACAGTGCACCCCCTTACCTTATGCTGCTGCTGAGTAGAAGCTGGGGACAGAGCTGGAAGGCAGAAAGTGAGGGAGTCTGGAGGAACACCAGAAGAGGGCTGGAGTCAGCTGAATGCTGAGACCAGGGGTGTTGGAGATAAGGAGGTGCTGCAGCTGCACAGAGAGGGACATAATCTGTAGAAGAAGTTCTGTACTCCTCTCTAGTGCTGAGTGTTGAGATGGGGAAGGGGGTGAGGGGCAGAGGCGAGCCTCTTTGCGGCTGCAAGGACAAGCGCAGGATCTGGTGGAGGAGTTCTCTCCTCCTCTCTGCTGAGACAGTCTCTCATGCTGTGGTTGGACACCACTCACGTTCGTCATAGTCAATGATTTTGGCTGTGAACCTGCTGATTGCTATGCCCAATTACAGCACAGATCTTTGTGTGTTTTAGTAACACAGATTTGGCTGTTTTTTTCTCACTGATTTCACTTACCGTAAAATCGGTAACAAAGGCCAGCCAATCTGTAGGTGAGTAAAATCAGCATACATACACTTGTCAGGCATACAGTTAATCCTTTGATTGCTCTGCTGATCACCCCTTTCAACCAGCCAGTGCCAATGGTACAGTGACAATGTACAGTATTATCACTAATCACTGTATTAGTGTCACTAACGACATCAGAGAGTGTCAGTTAGAGTCAGTTAGCATCCCTCCCAGCCAGTGTCAGTTAGGGCCAGTCACTGATTGCCCACCACAATCACAATATCACAGTCATCATAGTCGCTGATCACTGCCATTACTAGTAAACTGTCTGTCCGGGTCTGTATCCTGGTCACGGCCTGAACTATACTAGTGTTGTACAGTGTCCCCAAAAATTCTGTGATAGCAGGATCACCCCCCGACCACAGCCAACACTTGCGACATGTAGCAGAATACATTGTGGCATAAATTTATGAAGAAATTTGATTTTATTGGATATGTTTTATAACAGAAAGTAAAAATATTGTTTTTTTTTTCAAAATTTTCAGTCTTTTTTTTGACATAATAAAAAACCCAATGGTGATCAAATGCCACCAAAAGAAAGCTCTATTTGTGTGAAAAAAAATATATAAATTGTATTTGCATACAGTGTTGCTTGACAAAGAAATTGCCAGTTAAAATAGCACAGTGCTGAATAGCAAAAAATGGTCTGCTCATGAAGGGGGTAATCTTTTCGGAGGTCAAGTGGTAAAACACAGTTGTGAGATTTAAACCTGACCATTTTTGTTACTGATCTGCAAATTTGGGGGAAATAAGAGTGGCACTGTGTTCAGTGTGACTATATTTGTTTGTCCCATTTTTCAGGCATTTTTATGGAACAGTGCTTGTAAACTGTATTTGTGGTTAGGTGGGGTGGGGGATGGCGACATAAGGTACTTGCACTTGAAAAAGTATAGTGCTGTCTACAAGGCTGGTAAAATGCTTAATAAATCAAAGTAGATATCTCCATTTGTTATCTTACTGGTCTTACTTTCATTCAGATTTTATAAAATATTTGCCATTTTGGCAAAATCCATTGGAGTCAATGGGAAGGGCAAAATTAACATGTGTTTTTGGAGTACAGTGGCCTTTAAATGGCTCCCATGGGTTACAGGAACTCCTTTCAGATATAGATTTTATTAAAGCGGAAGTAAACCCATTGATTTAACAGTTTCAAAAAGCAGTTCCATTCCCGGCATGCCGAGAATGCCAACTGTCACATTGGTTGTGCTCTCAACCAAACTGTCAAACCATCCAATGGCTGGTGTCATAACTGATCATATGTGCAGCATCATGGCAGTTGACGATTAAACAGAGGTCAAGATGGCAGCTTCCTTGCCTGAAAATGATAGGAGGGTTTACTTCCACTTTAAGTTTTTTCAGAAATTAACAGGGTCAACATAATATAGCAATATTTACAGAATAGGTGGTTATTGCCTCTTTAAAGTAATAAACAGAGGTACATAACATAAATTAGACTATACATATAACATATAACAATTCAAGACCAAAGTGATCTCTTATCACACTGCTACAGTAGCCTGTGTTTCCTACTTCATGCCACCTTATATAACGAGACTCCCCTGCTTCATTCCATATACTTTAAATTAAAAATCAAACCAAAAAAAAAAGGAAAAAAACCCCACTAAAGAAAAATTGGGAAAGGGAAAAGGAAAGAAGGGAAAGATTCAAGGATGGCGTCTGAAAGTATATCTTTCCCCCTTAAGAAGATACGACACCCCCTGTATCGAGACGCGTAGGGGTGGGGACAGGATGGCAGGAGAGTCTGTGTGAGGCTAAGGAGGACTTTACCATATCCCGATCTCTGTACATCATTACGGGCCTGTTTTAGAGTGGTGCACTTCCGCACCCACGCTGTGTGAGTACCCCGGCAGGGGATTTCTTTATTTAATAAACCTTTAAAAACGTTACTTGCACCATCCGAGTTTTTTTTCTATCTTATATGATCTGGAACATATACTAAGGAGACCTGGATCCCAGGATTGCCCAATAGAACCCAGGTGTGGTTCATAAGCGTGCACAGACCAAGCTTAGCTGCAAGGTCACACGCTCTGAGGTGAGAGTCCATTACCTTGGGGGAGCACCTGTGTGACAGCACTCTGATACATCTTTTTGGATCACTCACTGGGCTGTGTGGTTTTATGAACTGTAATACTTATCATTCCAGGAATGCTGCTATTTGAATATCACATGCACTGAAGCACTTTGGAGTATTCATTATATGCACTGGAGCACTTAAAGAATATTTATACAAGGACTTGTGTGTCAATATATATTCATTCTTTAGGATTTATTGTTTATCACCATTTTTGATATTTATGCATGTTTTTGCATGATTATGCGATTTGCACTGTATATTGAATTTTCTGGTATTTTTATAATTTTGTATCACTTACTGGACATATACCAGTTTTTTGTAGTGGTCTGTGCACTACTAAGTTTCTCAGCGCTGCGTTTTGTTTATTCATTTAATTTGGCACAAATTTATGAGAGGTGTTTCACGCTAGCAGCTTTATTTATATTGATTACATTTAAGCCTATAGGAGTGGTGGCTGGCAGGACTATTGCTATTTGAAAGTATATACTACTATCAAACCACGCGTCTACTACATCTCGTAGCTTAAATTCGTAGGAATGCTTTATGTCCCTAAGAGGGATTTGCCCTCTTCCGAGTGAATTAACAGATTCCAAAGAGTCCATGTCTTTTTGTATACCTCCTGTCTGTCAGTTGCTGTCAAAATCAAGTCTTCCATCCTTCTAATATCTTCCGCCTTCCTCAGCCACAATGCTGTGGTCGGTGAGGTCTGCTGTTTCCACAGTAGGGGAATGCAGGATTTAGCTGCATTTAGCAAATGACATAGGATGTACTTTTTATAGTTTTTGATTGACATAGTAGAAACATGCAATAGGAAAAGCGCGGGTCATTCGGAATTTAAAAATCAGTACATTTCTGGGAAATAATACGGACCGTTGTCCAGAAGGCAGAAACTCCTTTCATCCATCCTGGACCTGTTCTTACACCAAAAATGGCCAAATTATAAAAAAAAATTATAGAAAAGAAAAAAAGGAGTAAACAAAAAATAATCGAATACACTAATGGGTCTAAAAAAAATTGTTAAGCAAAAGTCTCCTGAAGTTTACAGAAGCTCCTTTCATCTATCCTGCAACTGTTCAGGTACAATTTTTTTTATAATTAAAGTGGTTGTAAACCCAACCACACAACTTGCACCTACAGGTAAGCCTAGATTAAGGCTTACCTGTAGGTGCAAGAAATATCTCCTTAACCTACACGGTTAAGGAGATATTTGCAGAAAACCCTGCAACGATGTCTACGGTGCATGCGCACCGTAGACAACGGCGCAGGCGCACTGAGCGGTGCCGGTTTTCTGAATGGGAGAATGCCGGCCCCGCGCGCATTGCGTGTGACGTCATTGCCGCTCCAGCCAATTACAGCGCTGGAGCGGCGATACACGGAAGGGACATCGAGGCAAGATGGCGGTGGTGGCGGAGGGGAACGTGGAGCAGTTCGGGGGCTTCGATCTAAGGTAAGTCATTCATAATGAGCTAGTATGCTATGCATACAGGCTCATTATGCCTTTCTTTTGCAGGGTTTTTTTTTTTTTAAACTGGGTTTACTTCCTCTTTAACTCTTTATTGGGCTTTAGGCAAGATACAAACAAATCCCTCTTGGTGGATACATATAACAGTAGAAACTTGATAGAGGAAAGGGTCTGATATGATCCATAACAGTTTAGATACAGTGTGTGTTGCAAAATCAGTCAGCAATCCAAGTAGACCAGGGTACCCAAAGAGAAGTTATTGATTTGCCCATTCCAGGCAGCCAAGGTGGTGGAGGAATGGGGAAGTTTAGTAATGGCCACTAGGGATGAGCTCGATGTTCGAGTCGAAGGTAAGTTCGACTCGTACATCGGGTGTTCACCCATTTGCCGAACAGCGAATATTATGGGGAGTTTGTGGCAAATTTGAGCGTTGCGGAACGCCCCATAATGCACTGCAAGATCGCAGTGCATTGATGTCTGATAATTGGCCAAAGCATGCACCTGACCTGCATTCTTTGGCTAATCACAGTGCACTCTGCTGTGAAAACCATAATTGGCCAAAGGCAGGGTGCCTTTGGCCAATCATGACTCAGGGGGACTAGGTACACGCCCCACACTATATAAGTCTGCTTACATAGCGGCCGTGTATAGTGTGGGACTGTGGACGGAGATAGATTGAGCTAGATTAGACAGGCAGGTTAGTTAGTTAGTGGCAGTGTATTTAATATACTGTATAACACAGTGTATTGAAGTGGTTATGGTGAACCCCGCGCCAAAATTGAAAAAATAATGGCGTGGGGTTCCCCCCAAAATCTATACCAGATCCTTATCTGAGCAAGCAGCCATGGCAGGCCAGGAAAGGGGGGGTGACAAGCAAGTAGCCCCCCCCTCCTGAACCATACCAGGCTCCTTGCCCTCAACATAGGGAGGGTGCTTTGGGATCCCCCCCTCTGACTGCTGTCTCTTGGCTGTGACAGCTGTTATAGTTATGTTATACGTCACTGTGTGGCCCCGCCCTTGCCGATATAACATCTGTCACAGCCAAGAGACAGCAGTCAGCTGGATGCCTCCCATCGAGGCGTAGCTTCTTTATCTTTCTATTTTTTGGGTCCGGCGGGCACCGTGATTGAAGGTGAATGGACATCTGTCGTTTTTTACTTTTTTGACACTTTTTTTGGTGAATGGGTAGGGGTACAATGTATGGATAAGCCCCCCCACCCACAGATCACTGGGCAAGGGTTGTGGGGATGAGGCCCTTGTCCCCATCAACATGGGGACAAGGTGCTTTGAGGGGCATTGTGCAGAGGAGATCTGGGCCAGTCGTAATGGGGTAAAATGAGTCAGCTCCCAGTGTTGAATACAGTGTGTGGCCTTATAAATTGTTCTGAAAGCGGTACTCCACCGTGAGGCGGAAAAGGTGGAGCCCAAGTCCGCTTCCCATTTTTGGAGGGGTTTTGATTTAAAAAAGGTAAATTTCTCCTGTAAAGAATTATGAATAAGGGAGATTCCCTTGTAATTGGGAAGGGTGGAAAGGCAGAAGTTTAGAAATAGTTTAGGTAGCTTTATGCCCGGGGCTTGGGAATTCTGTATGAGGTGTTGTAACCTGCAGTAAGTATAATGGTCAGTAGAACTATGCCCAAATCTCCTCTGCAGCACCTCCCAAGATTGAAGTTTACATTTGTTAGTTACAGTGTTGTTCATCTTACGTTAAAAAAGTAATTAGTTACAGTTACAAATGACTTCTTCCAAAAACTAATTGAGTTAGTAACTCAGTTACTACATTGAAAAAGTAATTAGTTACTCAGCAAAGTAACTATATTGGTTATATTATATATACACGGGGGCGGGGGCGGTAGAAGGATGATATATATGTAATTTTTTCAGTGTATAAAAATAATAGGAGGGATAACAATAAATAATATTGTTTATGTGCCCATGCCTCACTGTGCCCATGCCTCACTGTGCCTCACTGTGCCCATGCCTCACTGTGTCCATGCCTCACTGTGCCCATGCCTCACTGTGCCCATGCCTCACTGTGCATCACTGTGCTCATGCCTCACTGTGCCCATGTTTCACTGTGCCCATGCCTCACTGTGCCCAATGCCTCACTGTGCCCGTGTCTCACTGTGCCCGTGCTTCACTGTGCCCATGCTTCATTGTGCCCGCGTACCTGATCGGCGGCGTCCCGGTGGCCATTCCAGTATTTAAAATCCACACCTCCTCCTCGTCTGTGATAGGCGGAACACTTAATTTCCCAGCATTCAGTGTTCCGCCTATCACAGACATCCGCTCATCCTCATAACACAGACGAGGATGAGAGGATGTCCGTGATAGGCTGAACACTGCCTGCTGTGAAATTCAGTGTTCCGCCTATCACAGACGAGGAGGCGCGGCTTTTGAACACTGCAATAGCCGCCGTCTGTCTGCATGACACGCTGATTAGGTAGGCAGACGGCGGCTGTAATTGCGGTTACATCTACTCGCTGCGGCTGCGGCGAGTAGATGTAATTGGGGTAACGCCGCCCAAGTAATGGGAACGGCGTTGCCATGAGGGGAAGAGTAATCCGTTAGATTACTTGTTACCCTCAAAAGTGACTGCATTAGGTAACGCCGTTTATTTAAACGGCGTGACTTACAACACTGGTTAGTTATGTCATTGAGTACCTGAACACCTTTTAACATCCAAGGTTATAAGGAGATATTCGTATAATGTAGTGTAGGATAGGAATACGTAGGCAAGTATCAAAGCTCTCTGCGTAAAATTATCTAAATTTTTTAAGGGAAAATAAAAAAAAATCAAATACACTAAAGGGTCTATTTATGAAATAAAAATCTGTGTAAATGTTTCAGCATTTGTGTAAAGGTCACAAGTAATACCAATAATTTTTGTAACTTGTGAAATGACAGCTTCATTTGCAGGGTGAATGTAACATTCGCTAACATTTGATCTCAAAAGAAAACAGTCATAAGAACTTTTGTCCAATAAAGAAACTAGCCTACAACTGTCGGCTAAGAACATTTGAACAGAAGAGGAAATATTTTGATGGAAACCTCTGTACTGTAAGCTAAGTGTATGGAGATTCATGTGCTCACCACTGACACTGTAATGAATCAACTATTGCAGAGAGTGAACTGCTATACAGAATTGATACAATGTTGCAGAGAAGGAAGTTCGTTGATTTCCTTAGCTTAGGTGATCTATTGCTCATCTGTGCAGGGCTTCAGTCCAATAAACTTGTCAAACAATGGAGTCCAGTTTCTGCATCATTGTATCAATTCTGAATAGTGGTTCACTCTGCATAAGTCTATTCATTACAATGTTGGTGGGGAGCACAGGAATGTCTTTACACTTTAAAAACATAGCTCTATCTAGAGGTCAGATGTTGTATTCCCTGCTTTAACCACTTCAGCCCCAGAATGATTTACCCATGACCAGGCCATTTTTTGCGATACAGCACTGCGTTGTTTTAACTGACAATTGCGCAAGCATGCAATGTTGTACCCAAACAAAATGTATTCTTTTTTTTCCCACAAATAGAGCTTTCTTTTGGTGGTATTTGATCACCTCTGCGGTTTTTTTTTTTTTTTTTGCTATAGACAGAAAAAGAGCGACAAGTTTTTTTTTTTTACTTTCTGCCATAATGCACATCCAAAAAAATAATAATTGAAAAATCTAATTTCTTCATCAGTTTAGACCAATATGTATTCTGCTACATATTTTTAATTTAAAAAAAAATCCCAATAAGCGTATATTGATTGGTTTGCGTAAAAGTTATAGCATCTACAAAATAGGGGATAAATTTAGGGACTTTTAATTTTTTTATTGTTTTTACTGGTAATGGCGGCAATCTGCAATTTTTAGCATGACTGCGACATCGCAGCAGACAAATCTGACTCTAAGTGACACTTTTTGGGAACCAGTGACACAAATGCAGTATTTAGTGCTAAGACTTATCCACCTTACAAACCGCTCAGTGTCTGCTACCCCTCTCTGCCAATCCCTCCATTGGCTGCCACTCACCTAACAAATTCAATTCAAAATACTAACAATAAGTTACAAAGCCATCCACAACTCTGCCCCCAGCTACATCACTAGCCCAGTCTCAAAATACCAACCTTCTTTCCTCCCAAGACCTCCTTCTCTCTAGCTCCCTCATCACCTCCTCCAATATTTGCCTCCAGGACTTCTCCCGAGCCTCTCCCATCCTCTGGAATACCCTAATCCAATCTATCAGACTATCTCCAAATCTATCTACCTTTTAGGCGATCCCTGAAAACTTTTCTCTTCCGAGAAGCGTACCCTGCCTCCACCTAACAACTGTTCTTTTATTTTCTTCATCAGCTCAGTTATTACCCTTTCGTATTACTTGATCCTCCCTCCTAGATTGTAAGCTCTAATGAGCAGGGCCCTCTGATTCTTCCTGTATTGAAGTGTATTGTAACTGTACTGTCTGCTCTACTGTTGTAAAGCACTGCACAAACTGTTGGCGCTATATAAATCCTGTATAATAATAATAATAATAATAATAAATGCACTGATAAATGTATAAATGACACTGTCAGGAAAGAGGTTAACACTAGGGGGCTATCAAGGGGTTATCTGTGTTCCCTGGGTGTGTTATAACTGTGTGGGGGATGGGCTTACTGGGACAACACAGAGATCACTGTTCCTGATTGCTAGTCGTCCCCTGTCAGAACGGGGATCCACCTTGTTTACATAGGCAGATCCTCAATCTGCCTCTCTGTACCACGATCGCGGGTGACCGGCGGACATTGAGACCGCCGGACCCGCGCATGCTCCCACAGCATGCAGCAGGCGTGCGTGCGTTCGCGCACCCACACTATCTCATTCACTGACATTCAGGTACATCAGTTTGCGCAGCCAAGCTGCTTTGTCACAGTATATCTGCGGAAGGTGGTCGGCAAGTGGTTAAATCAATCATTTACCTTCAACAAGCACCTATTAAACTCCTTATGTACATCTGTTGGTCCTTTTGCACAGAGCAAATGTTCATGCACTTTCTCTGAGCGAATGGATTTGTGAATTTGTTATAAATGAACCCCTTTGTTTACAGTGCATTAGCCAATTTTCTCTGTTGGTCAAATGTTCTTTTATTTTTCTGGTCAAATGTTCTTAAGCCTATTTTTCTATTGGGATTTACAAAGATGTAAGCCTAAAAAAAAATGCTCCTGTTCCTTTAAAACATGATAAACAGCATAGTACTTCTGCAGTGTAATTTGTTCCTCTCTATACTGTAAAATACCTTGTTGATCTTGCCTGTTCTTGTGTCCCCCTATGTGAACTGACCACCATAATCATGGCCGCTGATCCATGATACCGTGGTCAGTTTACTTGCCTTCACCATCCCCCAGTCTCTCCCTCTCCCCCTCCCTCCCTGCCTGTCGGCTCAGTAGTCTGTGTGTGTATGAGCCATCTCCTCCCTGTCCCTCCCGCTCCTATTCTGCTGTGGCTGTAAAGTCACTGATCACAAATACTGGTATCCCCTCTGTTACAGCAAAATATACATTGCAGTGTCTATTCTTTTAAAAAAAAATATGCAGCTAAATACCTTATTCTACGCTGTGTGGTTCTGTGACCTCCTGACTGATGTCATAGGGGAATCTCAGCCCCCCCCTCTGTAGTCCTTAGATCGGGAGGAGAGTGGCAGGAGGTCATGTGACTGCACAGCGGTGCTGTAAAATAAGGTATTTAGCTGTATAATTTTTTTAAAACACAAACACACTGTAATGTAATGTATATCTTGCTGATTGCAGGATTTGTGATCAGTGACTTTATAACCGCTTTATGAAGAAGTTCTAATTTTACTTGATTTTATGTTTGACATACACATCACACTTAAGCAAGTCAGGCCCAAGTTCACCCCAGCAAATCAGGCCTAGGGATAAGCGAATCTGCTTGGGTTTGGTTCCAAAAAGTTTCACAAACCGCGTGAAGCTCAAAAATCGCAAGCTTTGCAGCGAAACCCATTGGGGGCAAATATTTCATCTTCATTTAATTCCATTTGGCCATTTGTAGGGTTATTAAGCATGCTGTTGGCAAACAAAAGCCATGGGAAGCCAGTCACTACCATATAAGGACTTGTAGCAATGCCACAAATAAAAATACATTTTAAAAATTGTAGACATGTGCATTCGTTTTCGTCCGAATGCATTTTCGTCCGAATTTCAGCTATTTTCGTTATCGTTTTAACAAACGAAAACGAAAGCACAGAATCCGAAAACCGAAAGATCCGACATAAACAAATGCTTTATTTTCGTTTTCGTTGCTACAACAGTTCGATATAGATAGGAGATTCGACGTGACGCTGACAATAACAATCTGTGTCTATCGAACCTGTGGTCGAATGTGCCTAACCTTAACTCTATTAGTCCAAGATTATTCTACATAGGAGAGAAAAGATTCGACATTATAGAGAGAAAAGATTCGACATAGGAGAGAAAGATTCGACATAGGAGAGAAAAGATTCGACATAGGAGAGAAAAGATTCGACATAGGAGAGAAAAGATTCGACATAGGAGAGAAAAGATTCGACATAGGAGAGAAAAGATTCGACATAGGAGAGAAAAGATTCGACATGGAGAGAAAAGATTCGACATAGGAGAGAAAAGATTCGACATTATAGAGAGAAAAGATTCGACATAGGAGAGGAAAGATTCGACATAGGAGAGGAAAGATTCGACATAGGAGAGAAAAGATTCGACATAGGAGAGAAAAGATTTGACATTATAGAGAGAAAATATTCGACATAGGAGAGAAAAGATTCGACATAGGAGAGAAAAGATTCGACATAGAGAGAAAAGATTCGACATAGGAGAGAAAAGATTCAACATAGGAGAGAAAAGATTCGACATAGGAGAGAAAAGATTTGTTATTATAGAGAGAAAAGATTCGACATAGAGAGAAAAACGGAAAATTTATATCAAATACTTACCGTAATTTTCCTTTCCTGATGGACTCCATGGCAGCCTACGTGTGGGTTAATCCCGCCCCTCATACCTCATAGGACCCTTCTCCCATAAATCTTTGCTCTGGGCCAGAGGCCGTGTTCCATAATTTAGCCTACTCCAGCCACTGGGAGGGAACTCCTGCTGCCATGGAGTCCATCAGGAAAGGAAAATTACGGTAAGTATTTGATATAAATTTTCCGTTTTCCTGACAGACTCCATGGCAGCCTACGTGTGGGAAATAACTAGCCATACACACCCGGGTGGGCAGAGTGCTGGACAAAAGAAAAAAGGTTTAATTGGCACCATCAACAGACAAGATACGTAAACCACTACGCAGTAGTGTGCCATGAACGTGTTAATTGAAGACCACAAGGCCACCTTGCAAATAACTTCTGGAGGCACGTGACGTGATGCCGCCCATGATGAAGACACTTCTAGTTGAGTGAGCAGTCACCGCTTCTGGAGGCGCCAAGCCCTTGGCTTTATAGGCCCACTGAATGGCCTGAACAATCCATGCTCCGATAGATCTGGAAGAGGCACGCATTCCCTTATACTTCCTGTGAAAAGAACGAGCAGGTGGTCGGTCTGACGGAAAGAAGCTGTAGCTTCAAGATACTGGCTCAGAGCTTTTCCAACATCTAAGGGATAAACACTGGAATCCTCGGTAGATCTGAACGTTGGAAGAGCAATCTCCTGATTGTCATGAAACACAGATGCCACTTTGGGGTTTGAACCCAACATAGGAATTAAAAAGTTTAGAAATGGCCCCTTGCATCCCTGAGAGCTGATTTCAGAGACCCTCTTGGCCGATGTTATAGCCACCAAGAAGACAACTATTAGAGAGAGTCATTTGACAGAAGATTGATCTTCATGTTCCAACTCTCTACCTAAGAAAAAATCCAGGACAAGGAGAAGATCCCAATTAGAAAAACTTGGCTCTGAGGTCTGAGCCTTATTGCTCCTCTGAAAAACTACTGAGTAAGAGGGTGTCTAGCCCAGGAAACACCCGTAAAGGCAGAGATTACAGCGATTTGGACTCGCAGCGAGCTGACTGACAATGAGAGATCCAATCCTGATTGTAAGAAGCCCAGGATATCATGTATCTTTGGGTTATTGAAAGAACCTGCAGTGGAAGAGGTGTAGTCTGAAAACTTTTTCCAAATCCTCTGGTAGACCCTGTTGGTGCCTGTTCTTCTGGCATTTAATATTGTGGAGATGTCCCTACTTGGACAGCCTAGGGCCTCCAACCTTCCCCTCTCAAGAACCAGATCATCAGATGTAGATGGGTCGGGCATGGATGTAGAAATGCCCCTTGTGATAGGAGATCTGGTCTGGAGGGTAGAGGAACTGGGTCCCGGAAGCTGAGTTGCATCAGCAGTGGAAACCATGGCTTGTTTGGCCAGTACGGGACTATTGCCACTATCTCTGCTTCTTCCATCCTGAGCCTCGACAAAAAACGGAGAATGACAGGAACCGGGGGAAAGGCATAGGCCCTGTGGAACCGCCAATGGTCTGTCAGAGCATCTACCCAAAAGCCTGGGGATACCAAGACCTTGTGTAGTATCTCACTAGTCTGAAGTTGCATGGGGAGGCAAACAATTCTACTTCCGGAATGACTCCCAGGGACAGGACCCACCTGAAGACTTCGGGGGGAAGTCCACTCGTTGTCCAGAGAAACTCTCAACAGAAAATCTGCCTGAACATTCTGGACTCCAGGTAGATAGACAGCTGTCAGGTTGGCCAGGTTTTTCTGGGCCCAGATCATGATGGGCTCTATTTCCTTTGACAGGGAGAGACTGGGAGTACCCCCTGTCTCTTGATGTATGCGACTGCCGTTGTGTTGTCCAGTCTTAGGTGGTCTCCTGCTGTTAAGTGGTGAAAGGCCTGCAGAGCGCAGAACGCTGCCTGGAGTTCCAGAACATTGGAGACTATCCTGTGAGAGAGAAAATTCCATATGCCTTGGGCTACTTCTGTCAGCCCCTGTTGCTGGCATCTGTAGTGATGGTGACCCAAGACACAGGTGCGATGGAGTGACAATTGAGGAGGTTCCTCTGTTGTAGCCACCAAGGAAAGCTCTCCCGCATGGATGAGGTTATTTGGATAAAGTGATCCCGAAGCCCTGGATTATACTGCTGGAGGAAACCCATCTGGAAGGGCCGCATTTTCCACTGAGCCCACTTTACCATGGGTGTTGTTGCCACCATGGTACCAATGATCTTTAGGCATTGAGAGGCTTGGAGATGAGGACGACATTGCAAGCCAAACTCTGTCCCGGATCACTGGGATTTTTCCAGGGGTAACAAGATGGTGCTCTTGATAGCGTTGAAGTGTGCCCCGAGGAATACCAGGGATTGCGTAGGATCCAGATGGCTCTTTTCCAGATTCAGAAGCCAACCAAACTCGAGTAGAGTGGAGATGGCCTGGGATCTGTGGATTAGCAACTGCTCCTTGTCCCGAGACAACAGCAGGTCGTCTAGATAGTGATACAGACGGACACCTCTGGTCCTGATCAGAGCCACGACAGCCAACAAGTTTTGAAAACACACGAGGCGATGTAAGCCCGAAGGGGAGACAGGTGAACTGCAGACGGATTTAATCGACAGCAAAGCGAAGGTATTTCTGGAATTCTGACGCTATCGGAACATGGAAGTAGGCGTCCTTCAGGTCTATAGAGACAAGCCAATCGCCTGGTTGGATTGCTTGACTGATCATGAGTAGTGTCTCCATCTTGAACTTCTCCTTCTAGATAAAATAATTCAAGTGGGTTAGGTCTATAACTGGCCTCCAGGAGACATTTTTCTTCAACACCATGAAGAGGGGCGAGTAGACCCCTTAAAACCTTTTGTCATCTGGAACTGGAATTGCAGTGCTCTGAGCCACAAGAGAGACAGGAGAATTTGCTTTTTCTCTTCCGAGAGAGGCAAGGATGCCGACTCGCTCTGTTTTAGGCAGGTGAAATATCATAAAGACTTAGGGGATTCTTGTCCACCGGAAGATGCCCCTTTTGAAAACTTCTGGCCTGAAGGCTGTTTTTTTCTTCCAGGTCTTCTTGAACTCACGGCCAGGCCTATAGTAGCGAGCATTCCTTGCTCGATCTGAACTTTGCCTGGGCTGTGTTCTCTTCTGGTTTAGCAGACGGCGATCCTGGGAAAGGAACCCCGACTTGCCCCCTGTGGCACGGGTGATGGCACTGTCCGATATGTTCCCAAAGAGGGACGAACCCCCAAATGGAATCCTGCACCATGCCTGCTTGGAGGCAGGGTCAGCTACCCATGGGCGCAGCCACAAGGCACGCTTAGCCGTGACAGATGTCAGCATGATCCGAGCCACCAGGCGAATTATGTCTAGGGAAGCCCCACGAGAAAAGCCAACGTCAACCTTAGCCCATGAATAGGTGAGCTCCTGGCCAGTTCTTCCGAGATGCTCCTCAGAGAAGCATCTACGTCGTCTGTCCAGACTTCCATCGCTTTAGAAAGGGCTGCGAGAGCTAGAGCTGGTTTGCAGGTCATACCCGCTGTAATGTAGATCCGCTTGAGGTCGGTATAAATTTTCCACTCCAGGCAATTCCTAAAGGAAACAGTATCCTCCAATGGGAGTGTGACGTGCCTCACCATCCTCATTAGGGCTGAGTCAATGAGAGGAGCCGACTCCAGGTGTTTTACATCCTTGCTTTTAAATGGGTACATTTTTGATACCTTCATTAACAGGCAATTCTTCCTTTCAACGCCACCCCATTCGTCGGTAATTATTGCGCTGAGTTCACCCAAAAATGAGAAATTAGGGTGTTCTTTTTTGAGGTGTTTAAAATATTTCCTCTGTTCGGAGGGTGCCTCCACTGGCTCTTCCATCTCAAAGCTTCTTTGACAGCTTTTGACCAGCTGTGGTACTAGGGCAAATTCAAAACCTGCACCAGGGTCATCTACCTCCACCTCACTGTCTGAGGCTTCAATTGAGGAATGGCTCGGCTGTGAAGGGCCTGGAGCCTTGAGATCATCCCTAATAGGGACTGACATAGTGTCGCCAGCAGGGTTGTGGGTATGACCAGAATCCCCTTTACTCAGGGACTCATGGACCACCTTTCTGACCAGTGCTTCCACTTGTTGGTCTCCACCCTCTCTTTCTTATGCGACTTTAGAAAAGCATCGCTTGCAGAGCGATTTGCCTTTAGGAACCTGGGCCCCGCATACCCAGCAGGCTTTCCTCACAGAGCGGCTGGAGTGGCGGTGAGAGTGACGCCCAGAGGTGGTTTTAGACTCCTATCTGTGGTACCTAGATCTAAAGGAAGATCTGACGTCTGGACCTTGAAGAGGAGTTACAACGTTGAGACCTAGGACGGTCTTTGCCGTGCTTTGGTGTTCAGACCTAGAAGAGCTGAGTGAAAAAGAAAGGGTTAAGAGCTCCTGAATGAGTGAACCCAAGCATCACAGGTAGAAAAGAAATAAATCCTACCTGCAGCGCAAGGGTTGGCCACAAGAGGGCGGTGACAGATCCATGGCAAGGCAGTTTGAAAGTGAAATGAATCATTAAAGCGTTATGAGAAACAGGAGTGACAACAGGCATGAGAGAGCACATAACAAAACATAGCCAGCACCCAGGGAGCCTGCAGCAAACAATTTACCTTGCAAACCAGAGCCCAGTGCCTGGGTAAATACCGCATAAGCCTGCAAGTCATCCCAAGTAATAGCTGCTTTGACAGCTATTTAAATCTGCCACCGTAAACGATGTCACCGCCCCATAGCGGTTGCCATCCGGTGGCGGCCAATCGCATGCGCGACCGCCGCCGCCATTTTGGCAAAACTGCGCCTGCACGAACTAAGCAAGGAATCTTTGTTCGCGGCTTGTGGATGCGCAGCGACTTCCTGAAACAGCGAGCTGGAACGCAGCTGCGCTCCAGCCGCCATGGCCACTCACTGGAGCTTGATAGAAAATAAGGAGACACACAAAACACAGAGATACGGCTGCCATATAAAAGGAATATCTTTGTACATTACCACCACCACGGCACGATCCGGACCAGAACCTGGGACTGGGGAGCTGTTCGCTCGACCCACCGCACGATCGGGCGTTTACAAAGCCTCCCGCTAATAGCTGGGACGTATGGCCATATTGCCGCTTGCCTGCCAATGGCCAGGTTAGTAAGCTCTTCATGGTATCACATCATATCGCCCATGTCCACCTGCTAATAGCTAGGATTGCTGGACTGCAGAGAGGATCACCACTAACCACCAACGTATCGCCGTGCACACCGCCAGGCCTGGATTACAGGAAAACTTCATGAAAAGGTAAGACTATATCTTGGTCCTAGGAGGAGGACAAAAAAAGGAACACGGCCTCTGGCCCAGAGCAAAGATTTATGGGAGAAGGGTCCTATGAGGTATGAGGGGCGGGATTAACCCACACGTAGGCTGCCATGGAGTCTGTCAGGAAAGATCACTGCTGGAATTGGGTGGGGGAAGTAAAATAAAAATAAAGTTGATGATGAATGTTATTGGCTGATTGTAACCAAAGAGGAGGAGCAGTAAAATAGCTAGAATGACGAAGATTCGACAAAGCATCGAAAGTTAGAAGATTCGACGGTGCAGCAAAACTGTACGACGCTGCAATCGTACATTTCCGGTCAAATGCATCCGCCCATAGGCTATACAAGAATTCTAATGTTGGTTGACTAGTAATAGTAATGAATAAATATAATTATTACTAGTCATACAACATTAGAATTCTTCTATAGCTTGTGGGCGGAACATTCGACCGGAAATGTATGATTGCAGCGTCGTACAGTTTCACTGCTCCGTCGAATCTTCTTTGAACATTCGACAGACACCATAAGCCTTCAATGACAGATTCGACCTTAATTAATTCAGATTTTCGGACGTATGCAATTTCTAACGAAAAACAAAATAAATAAAAACGAATTTCGGGAGTAACTAAAGAAATTTATTTTTCAGACAAAAACGAAATTCCGAAACGAAATATTTCAGTGTGCACATGTCTAAAAAATTGTATCTCTACTTACAAAGACTTGTCAGTTCTCCATAAAATCTCAAACATACTGACAATATAGCTGCTGTGAGACCACTCTTTTAAAGAAGAGAGGGTGTTTTATCCAATACTTCAAATTATTGACTATTGTGAATTAGGCAGTTCCTTGAA
This sequence comes from Rana muscosa, assembly GCA_029206835.1. Taxonomy (NCBI): domain Eukaryota; kingdom Metazoa; phylum Chordata; class Amphibia; order Anura; family Ranidae; genus Rana; species Rana muscosa. The sequence continues at coordinate 839,918,742 of CM055122.1, forward strand.
ATTATTGGCGTGCGTGAGTCAGATGACCAGGAGCAAAGGTTAAGCACTGCATTATAGGATGTCCCTGGTTTCTGGTCGGAGAACCCATGGTTAGATAAACACCAGAACCCCAGTGATGCGAGGCAAGAATGCTAACCACTCACTTACCATGGCATGAGAAAGACCTCTGGCAAGATTTCACACCTGTGACTTTTAGGTATGCATTCCCTACAGGTATGCTTATCATCTAAATTCAGAAATTATATATATATATATATATATATATATATATATATATATATATTACACGGTATATGTATTAATATACATATATACACTGTATATATATATATATATATATATATATATATATATACATATATTTTAATATACATACATATACAGTATGCACATCTAATATACAGTGTATGTATGTATATATCTATATATATATCTATATATATATATATATATATATATATATATATATATATTAGTATATATGAATGTATAAAAATATACTTGACATATAGCAATTGCATACATTTTTTGCATTAGTGTTTAAGTTAATTTTACAGTGTAATGCTCAGTAGGCAGAAGTCGGAGCGGCGTTAGCTCTTGCAGCAAGTGAATGTCATTCTGTGCTGTGTCAGGGAGAGAAGGGAAAGCCTTGAATACAATCTTTCTCTCTCTTTCTGTTATTTTTTTCTTTTCCTTCCCCCTTTTCTGTCTTCCCCCGGCCAGAGTTCATTATTTTTCTTTCTTGTCACTCTGTGTGATAGCTTGGACAGAAGAGCAGAGAAAGAAGCATCACAAGGCCTTAATCTGCTCTTTAATGCCTGACTTCAGAGGCGCCATTTATCTTGCTAGTGCAGCAGGGGTCTCCGGCAATTTTATCTCTAATAATATATTGATGGATTAAAAGGGTCAGACTGGAGACGAGCTAGAAAAATTGCTTATTGACATCAAAATACAGTGCCCTCAACCTGATAAACATAGAGGGGGGCCGTGTATGTCCTTTCTAGGTCCTGACGCTTGTAGGGAGGGAAAAAAAAACAAAAAAAAATGTATTTTTACAGCTTGGACCAGTTAATATTAATCTGAAAAAGAGCAAGGCTGTAAACTGTCTGATATGTAGAAACTCATATACTGCATACTTTATGTGGATAATAAGCACAATGCTATATCTGCTGGTCTTTGCACAGAATGAGGCAACAAAGTAATAGAAAGTTACCACATGTACAACCCGACTGACATATAGAAGGATATAAGAATTTTACTGTAACCTTTGATCAGCCGTGGGTAAACAACTGTCTGTCTATAAGGTACTACAAGTCCCAGCATTTCCTGGAACTTGAAGGTTCTAAATACCTGCAGGACCCCTGGTGCTGTCATATAAGCTAAGATTGAGCTTCCTACCCAGAAATAAGTACCAGGGCCCTGTTTTTTTTTTTTTCTTATAGACTTGGATGTAAACTTTTCCAGGCTGTAACTGCCAGGTCTGAAAGTGTGACACTCCAGCCCAGGTAGAAGTCGAGCCTCAATATTCAGGGTGTGCATAAAGGAAATTGCACAATGACTGCAAACAGAGGCAGTTATTGCATGATCAATTTCCATCACATATAATGTTCAAAGGGAATAGTGAAACGTATCCAAATTCAAAAACAAAAAATGTAATATATTGCATCTTACCAGTTCATGGATTTAATGATTGCATTTGACTTCTTTTTATTTTTTAATTTTTTTTCCCTTCATTTTTACTTGGTGATTCTGCCAGTAACACACTTCCCATCCTAAGATGACAATGCCCTCCTGTAACAGGACAACAGAAAAAAGAGAGGACCACAGAACCTACTGTACTTCTCCCACATTGTCCATAGCATAGAGGAGCATGGTTCTGTGGTCCAGTGTAGTTGATAAGAGTCAGCAAAGGCAAAGAGCATAGAACGTTATCAGCTCACAAGTTTTCCAGCAAGATCAACAAGTATTATTTGAACATATCAAACAAGCATAGTAAAACATTTTAATGGTATGAAAAAGAAACAAATAAGAGAAAATCTTTTCTAAAGTGATTCTAAATTTTTATAATTTTTTTTTAAATATAACAAACATGTCATTCTTACCTGCTCTGTACAATGGTTTTGCACAGAGCAGCCCCGATATTATTTTTGGGGTCCCCTGCCTGTGGTTCTGGCTTCTTCCCCCTGCTGCTTCTTGCAATGGGGACACTTGAGCAGGGTCCTGCTCCCACTCTCTCCTCATTGGCTCACTGGCTGTGATTGCCAATAGTGCCTGCTGCACCCAGGTTTATTCCTTAATGCATAGAAGGCATTAAAGTAGTTGTAACTCTAACAAAAAAAAAACATGCTCCTGTCTCTTTAAGGCACGATATATAGCATAGTGATTTTGCCATATCCAATCGTCCCTTTCTATGTTCTACAATACCTGGCTGATCCTGCCCGTTCCTGTCTTCCCCCCTGTAAACTGACCACGTTTATCATAGCTGCTAATCTCTGATAGCATGGTCAGTTTTAGGTCCCTGTTCATTACAATGTGTGTGTTTTCCTAAAATTATAATGCTAAACACCTTCTTTGTAGAGCCCTGCTGTGCAGACATGTGACCTCCCTCTGCTAGCTTTCATTTATCAGAGGGAATTCAGCCGCTTCCTACTGTACTCACTTACTCAGGAAGGAAAGCAGAGGGAGATCACATGACAGGACAGCAGGGCTCTGCAAAGAAGGTATTTAGCTTTATAATTTTAGTAAAACACACACTGTACTGAACAGGGACCTAAAACAGAGAGAATCAAAGTAATTAATACATGTGACTTTACAACCACTTTAAACTAAAAAACCTTGAGTTTTAGAACCAATTAAAAAAAAAAAGTATGGGCAATGAGGTACCGAAGTAGGCACCACACCTCAATAGATAATAGATTTAGAGTTACAGAGAACGGGACTTTAAAGGTGCCAATTAATTAGAAAATTTTCTTAAAAAATTATAAATTTTATTAAATAACAATATCTTTAAAATTACAAAGAGTAGTCAAATACATAAATTTAATACATTTAAAATCACTTTAAGGTTTACATACTCTTTAAAAAAATATGCAATAAACAAGGCAATGAAACTTTAGGCTCCATGCACACAGGTATAATAAAATACTCCTGTCTACGCTGGATCGTTTGGCCAGTAGGTAGCAGAACAATTTAGTGTTAAAAATGCTCAATTTAGATTATCATTGCACATTTTTGCATGTTCACAAGTGTATGGGGCTTAGAATCCTAATTTTATTGGCTAGAATATTAGTCTATTTTAGCCAATAGAAATGAGAGGAAACTGGTTGCACACCATAGTTGTAATCAAAGAAAACGTCCTTTATTTTTCAAACATGGGACAATAGCGCAGGATAGGTTACAGTTGGCATGTTTCACACATAGGAGTGCTTAGTCATATTTTAAGCCCTGTACACACGATCGGATTTCCGATGGAATAAAATCCGATGTATTTTTCCATTGGATTTCCGATGAAGATGACTTCCATCAGTCTTGCCTACACACCATCAGTCAAAAATCTGACCGTCCCAAACGCCGTGACGTAAAACGCTTCGACAAGCCGAGAAAAATTAAGTTCAATGCTTCTGAGCATGTGTCGACTTGATTCTGAGCATGCGTGGGTTTTTTCTCCGATGGAGTTCCACACAGACGATCGGAATTTGCTATAGTTTTTTTTTTTCCATCGGATAAATTTAAAACATATTCTATTTTTAATCACCGATGGAAAAAAGACAGATGGGGCCCATACACCATCGGTTTGTCTGATGAAAAAAGTCCATCGTACTGTTTTCATCGGTAAAACCGATCGCGTGTACAGATCTTTAGCCATTAAATTGAATTTACAAGCATTTTCACACATTTCTTTGTGTACGTTATGGTTAGACAGTGGATTCTTGGGTCTGGAATCCCAGGAGTATGTTATCAGCTGCAGATGGGAAGCCAGTGCAAAGCAATGACAGGCTGGTAGGAGATGAGACTATCTATCGCTGTTCACACATATGATCAACCTGGACACAGACAGATTGTTCCATGGCTGATCGTTCTGTCCCTAACTGCAGATAATCGTTGGATTTGCAGATACAGCAACAGTGACAGAGAGCCGTGTCTTCTACCAGCCTGTCACTGCTTTGTATAGGCTTCCCGGCTGCAGCTGTTTACATACACCAGGAACTCCTTCCACAGTAATTCACTGATTATAGAAGCAGGAATCTGCTGTCCAGTCCCAGTCACAGGTGTGAATGAGGCCTAAAATGTACTCAATTTCACTACTTAGTACTTGACACTCGTAGCTTCAAACAATAACAAATTCTGCATTATCTTCTATCCTGTATCCTTGCATCACATGTGACACATTAGGGTATAACATAGTATAAATAGCAACAGTGTACACTCAAATGCTGCCTGATGGATAGTATCAATTTAGTGTTATTAGACTTCTGAAATGTCACTGTGCTTTGATCTTTGTCTTGTTAAATAATCATCTTTGTAGGATGATATGCTATATGTCTCCATATTAATTTGCTACTTTTTTTTTTACAGGATAGCTGGTAAGTGTGCTGGGAATAATTTTTTATTTTTTTTGTTTGTTTGTTTGGAATGTTATTTGTCTAAATTGCACACAATGGCCCTGATTTATCAAGTTGCAATAAAGCTAAAGGCACCTTTAACACCTTCACACCTAAGCCTTTTTCTGACACTTGTTAAAATCAGTATTTTTTGCTAGAAAATGACTTACAAGTACAACCCTCAAACATTATTAATATATATTTTTAGCAGAGACCCTAGAGAATAAAATGGCAGTCGTTGCTAATTTTATTTTACATTGTATTTGTGCAGCTATCTTTTAAACACAATTAGTTTGGAAAAAATACACCTTTATGAATTTAAAAAAAAACAGTAAAGTTAGCCCAATTTATTTTGTATAATGTGAGAGATGATGTTACGCCGAATAAATAGATACCAAACATGTCATGCTTGTGGAATGGTGACAAACTACAGTACTTAAAAATCTCCATATGCAACGCTTTAAACATTTTTAACGGTTAGCTGTTTAGAGTTACAAAGGAGTTCCAGTGCTATAATTATTGCTCTCACTCTAATGATCGTGGGGATACCTTACATGTGTGGTTTGAACACTGTTTACATTTGTTGGTGTGACTTACGTACAGTATGCGTTCACTCAAAATTGTATTTATTTTATTTTTCTTATTTTTACACTGTCTCTTTAAAAAAAAAATATGTAAACATTCCTTGTGACACTAATAGGCAAATAGGCAGTGCCGGTAGTCTTTATGGAGGGATCTGAGGTCTGTAAGACCCCAAATGCCTCCTTTGCACTTAAAAGCATTCAAAACACCACAAGTTTGGCTATTTTGAATTCTGACTTTTTTTTCTGCCGCCTTTAAGGGCTTCAGTTAACCGGAAGTGATTTTCAGGAACTATTAATCAGACTGAGACAGATGTGCAGTAAAAATCACACTTTTATTAAAATGTTAAAATGGTACAAACAGAACAAACGTGGTCAAAACATAGCCAGTTTTCGGTAACCACAGTGGGTAGTTGGAACAAGCCAGTAAAACAGAAATCCAGAGATCAGCATAGTAGAGGCAGTAAAGAGGGTCAGGAACCAGAAGGGAAAACAGCCAGGCAAAAGTCTTTAACAGGAAAACACAGCAGAGAGTATCTGGATATGTTGACCAGGCGAAGCCACAGGAGATCTGATCCAGGTGGTTTAAATAGCCAGCTGGGCTAGCTGACGAGCAGGGAATGAAGACCAGGTGAGTCACTGTGGAATAAAGAGTACTAGCAATTAACCGACAGCTGAGCATAGAGCTCTGAGAAGAAAGGGCTGAGCCCAGCCCTGACAGTCATGACATCGCTTTTGGGTTACTAGATACGAGACCCAATCAAAGCCGATTCTGCATCGGTTGTTATTACAAGAAAGCAGACAGTCGGCTCTAAACAAATAGTACAGGCATCACCTCGGTACAACCCCTTGAAGCCAAAGGCCGCATTTTTGCGCTACGACTGTGTCAAGGGGTTAAAATAACTGTATCATGAGACAGGTATGGGGCCCACCTATGCTGGCCTATTTCTGAATATGTTGGATGCCTGGTCTAATGACAATACATTTAAAGTGTAATTCCAGTCAAATTCTAACTATAGCTAAATCTACTCCCACCCCCATTATAATGCCGCATACACACGATCGGAATTTCCGACAACAAAACCGTGGATTTTTTTCTGACGGATGTTGGCTCAAACTTGTCTTGCATACACACGGTCGCACAAATGTTGCTCGGAAATTCCAAACGTCAAGAACGCGGAGACCTACAACACTATGACGAGCCGAAAAAAATGAAGTACAATGATTCAGAGCATGCGTCAAATTGATTCCGAGCATGCGTAGAACTTTTGTGCTTCGGAACTGGATACACACGATCGGAATTTCTGACCACAACTTTTGTTGTCGGAAAAATTGAGAACCAGCTCTCAATCATTTGTTGTCGGAAGTTCCGACAGCAAATGTCCGATGGAGCCTACACACGGACGGAATTTCCGACCAAAAGCTCACATCGAACATTTTTTCTCAGAAATTCCGATCGTGTGTAAGACTATACTGGACAGTCAACCTATCATGTGACACATGTTATTGGACAGCCAACCTAACTAAAGTGAAATTAAACCCTTAGTTTTTAAGCACTTTGAGAAACTGATTTAATCACTTACTGAGTATGCAGCTTCTTTATTTTTATTCATTGTCTATGTTTCAGTTTAAGCAGGTGGCATGACCACCGCCCAGGTTTTCTGTTTCAGGGTGACTTCTTTCTCTTGCAGTTTCAGTCACCCTTGCATGCAGCCCTATAGCCTAGAATGGCAAGACACTCCCCTGTTCCTCCCTTCTCTTCCTTCCACTCTTCTCCATCCTAACAGACTGGCTAGAGACTGCACTGTCCGCCTCAACTCTTTTCTGTGAAGACCGGAAGTTCAGGGCAGCAGCACTGAGAGAGCGGAAGCCAACAACATTGAAAGTTGTAAGATGCAAGTGCTGGGATAAGAATTTTAACAAATAATTTACTGGGGGATGTTTATTTTATTGTGTGCAGTGTGTTAACATTTGGAATTCTGGGGGTTTAACACTAATTTAAATGTAATTGCAGGGCAAATGGTTACACTTGTGGGTGGCAATATCGCTTTGAATTAGGCTGACGGCACTGTGTATCAGTATGCACTGTAGAAAAAAAGAAAAAAAAAAAACATTCCTGTTGATGTATGTGGCATCCTGTCCACTCTAGATACTTCTGCATTCTTCACTGTGTGAAGCAGGAGTTCCCATCACATCCAGCTGTCTTTCCAGCATCTCACTACTTCTACACATACACACTACATTTGTAAATGAAAACTGAGATCTCGCTGATTGCATAAAGTTTAAGAACTAGTCTTTTTCTGTGTCTCTGTGTCTGATTAACTAATGTACAACAATCTTTCCTTGGCAAATGTCTTTACTTTTGCACTATTAAATTGCAAATTATGAAGGTACTCTGTACATATACCGATCAGCCATAACTTTACGACCACTCACCTAATATTGAGTAGGTCTCCTCTTTTGCCACCAGAACAGTTCTGGCCTGTCACGGTATGGACTCCACTAGACCTCTGAGGGCATTCTGTGGTATCTGGAACCAAGCCGTCAGTAGCAGTTCATTTAAGACCTGTAAGTTGCAAGGTGGTTCCTCCATGGATCAGACTTTTTTTTCAAGCACATCCCACATTAGATTGAGATATGAAAAAATTAGAGGCCAAGTCAACACCTCAAACTCACCTCAAACGCAGTGTTGCAGGGTCCATTATCCTCCTGAAAAGGCCCCTGCCATCGGGGAATACCGCTTTGATGGAGGAAAAACAAAGTTAACTCCCCTAGTGGCAAAACAGTTTCTCAGTTTAATTTGCAAACTTCTTTATTTGTAGTACCACACGATATTGTCTTAAAAAACTGTTAAAAAAACTACACATTCCAAAGATAATGCAGTTTTATTCTGAAATAAAAATGAGTTGATATTATTTCAGAGACAATAGCCATACATATAACACAGTGGATGGAGAGTATGTACATAGTTTAATTAGGCTGCAAAGTAAGATGGGGAAACAAACCAGTTGTTATTATTCAATAAAAATGAGATGGTATTATTTCAAACAAAATAGGCCAAAATATTGTACAGTCAGTGCACAGTATGTAAGCAGCTTTATTAAGCCATAATGTAAAAGGCAGAGACAAAGCAGGTTTTATCATAAAATACAGAACAGACATGCTTGTAATTAGAGGGCAGACGCTAACACCAAAGTGACAGTTAACATATCCAGCTGGTTTAAACCTTGGGAATACATTCTCAGACCACATGAGTAATCTGGGCATGATCCTAGACACCGACCTTCCAATCAAACAGGATGTATCAACTGTAATCAGGTTTGCCTTTCACTATCTCATGAATATTACTGCAATGAAACATCTGATATGCCAAGATTAGTCTATGCTTTGTTTCATCCAGATCATATTACTGGAAATCCCTTTACTATGGTCTCCCTGAGAAAGAACCACATAATTTGCAGATGGTATAGAATGCATCACCTAGCATACTCACCCATTAACCCCTGCATTACCACATCACCACAATTCTTTACTCCCTGCACTGACTTCTAATTAAATGGCGTATTTCCTACAAAATTGGCCTACTTATAAACCCCTAAATAATGCAGGCTCCACCTATCTAACCTCTGGTTATCCATACTCCCACACTCTCGCCCTACTCCTCAGAAAAAGGTAGATTATACATGCCTAGAGCATGGGCGTCCGCTCCATAGGGCAAGGGGGGTCAATTGCCCCCCCCCGGAGACACACTATATTTATATGGACATGGAGTTAAGCGGAATTATCCTCAAGAGCTATTTCACACTGCCAGCTGGCCACATTATCGGTAAAGCGCCGCTAGTTTTAGCGGCGCTTTACCATAGTTTTAGTGGTGCTATTCGGCCGCTAGAGGGGGGGGGTTTAAAAAAATTGAAATTGCTAATCAGACAATGGCAGCTTGATCCTTCTATTAAGCTTTTGCATCAGGGTTCTCAAACCTTTGCATGCCTGTGCTTTATGTCATAATGACTAAGCCCCTCCCCTTCATGACATTTGTCAAAAAGGGACCGAGCATGGATGACCTTTTAATGATGCCCCCCCCTGAAAAAAGTTCAGCGGACACCCATGGCCTAGAGTCATCTTAGGCATTATTAGACATATTGTGCGTGCACAATATTGAACCCATTGCCATCTATTGCCCATGAAGCACCCTCTTTGGATGTTTTTCAAAGTAAATACAAAACAGATCCCAAGACACAAAAAATTAGCTTTTTCAATATCCCAACAATTTGATAGGCACTTTGAATCTTGAGGAGAAAATGTACTTTATAAGTATTAGTATTATTAACATTACTTTCTTCTTGGGAACATAGTAGTTTGCACTTCCTGCTGTTGGTGTATTATACCTCTTTTTTGCCTACACATGCTCGATTTTCGGTCCTACAACACTTTGCTTAATTAAAATATAAGTTCAGTGTTTTTATTAAGAATCATACTTAGTTAGGTGCATGCAGCATCACTCCATCTGTCCGTCGACGGCTTTAAGACTGAAAACTAAGCGATCAAACACAGCTGATCGCTCAATTCTCAGAGCTCCTTGAGCAGAGAGCTGGTGATTGTCAGTCACCATAGTCTGCTCTGCCCCTCCCTCTGCTCTCTGGAGCACTGGGCTGTGGAGGGGGCAGGAGCGGCTGAGCCAGGTGCAGGTCCAGGGTTGTGGGTGGATCCCCACCATATTGTCACGATTTTTCCCCAGCCTGGAAAAAGCTTTGGTTGTACTTCTCCTTTAAGGATGTCCTGTAATATACCTAACTATATTACAGGACATCCTCTCCAATCCAGATGGTTTGACTCACCATACTCATTACCCATGTTTCTTTGGGTGAACGTTTATGCAATGTTTATACCTTTGTTTTGTTAAGGACTTAGCGGTGACTGCACCCGCAAGCGTCTTAAACAAAAATTGACAGTGGGGAGCTATCATGTATAATCATGGCAATGTTATCACTTTTGTACATGATGGGTACATGTTTGGAAGTTGGCACAGCCAAGGTTTGTTCCAAATGTCTGTTTGTTTGGACTGAATCTTAAAGAGGAGTTACAGCCTTTTATTGTTTATTAAAAGTCAGCAGGTACAAAAAGTGTAGCTGCTGACTTTTAATAAACAGACACTTACCTGCTCTACGGTCCAGCGACGCGGCCGCCCGGAGCTCCGTTCCTCTCCCCCCCTCTCCAGCCGGCACCTCCATTCATAGTTTGGGCACCCGGCCGTGACAGCTTTCGGCTTCACGGCCGGGCACTCACTGCGCATGCGCGAGTTGCGCTGCGCTCTATGAGTGGACAGGCGATCTCCTGGGACCTGTCACATGTCCCAGGTGATTGCGTACAGGGAGGGGCCGCCTAAGGCGAGAGGAGGAGTTGCCTAGGCGGTCCGTGGGTGGAAGTAGGAAGTGGCACAGGAAGTCCCACTCCTACCGAAGCCCCCACTCCCGCGTCAAAAAAACGACATGCCAAATGTGGCATGTAAGGGGGCGAGGAGTGCTTAAAGCGGAAATTCCACTTTTGGGTGGAACTCCGCTTTAAGCTCATTCTTAATCATGACCCTGTCTTGATCACTTGCAAATTAATACTGCACAAACCGTATACCCCTCCTGGAATCTTAATAAATGCTTCCTTTCATTTTCTTACATCCCAGAAGATCTCAAAACCAAATTCCCAGACTACTTCCAAACTAATGAACACTCTGTACAATCCTACACAGTCCTGTGAAGAGGCCTGCATGCCTCTTGCTGCAAAAAAAAAGAAAAAAAAAAAAGAATTGCACATACAGTATTTAACATTTCAAGGCAGAGCCAGATAGAGCATCAACTCTTTAAAGGGTCCCCCCCACAACCCTTATCAGAGAACCAGTTAAATAACTTCATACTGACTTTAAACTATAACTCATGATGAAGCAAAATGCCACCTAAGATGGACATGCCTAAATTTTTATGGCACAAAATCAGTACCATGCTGGCACACAAACTTTTCTCCTTCATTCTGAAATAACCTGCTTTTGCCCTAAAAACAAGAGTCAATATCCACAAATCTAGCCTGATAAAGCACTTGTGGAACATATCTGGCCTGATGAATATTTCCCTGTACACACGATCAGGCTTTTGCCCGGCCAAAAGCACGTCGGAATTCTGACGGAATTCCATCTGAGTAAAATAGAACATGTTCTATATTTAAACTCCGATGGAATTCATCGGAATTTCTCCGATGGGGCACACACACGGTAGCGAATCACTGTCCTCCAGATCAAGCCAAGATGGCTGCCCCCTGCACTGGAGACACTCCATAGACAATTATTACAAAGTGGTCTTCTTAAAGATGGCTGTTGCACCCTTGTAATAATGAACATTCAGTTTAACCCTGTCCCTGTGCAGAAGGATAATATAGCAGCAAAAAGGTTATCAGCTACAGTCATTGTTGCCAACCGTCAGTAATTTTACTGTTTTTTTCTCCTGTCAGTAAATGCCAGTGACAGGAAAAGGTTGCCATTTAAAAATATGTCTGTGACGCTCAGCTTGGAACTGCGCATGCGCAGTTTTGGTCTGGAGCCAGCTGAGACCATCCGAGTGCCTGCTACAGGGTGTTCGGGCACCACCTGCAGGGGGCGGATCTGGCAAAGGTGGTGCCCGAGTGTGTCATGTGATGTCATGGTGCAAGGGAGCCGAGCGGAGCCTTGTGTGAGCAAGGCAAGCCAGGAGCAGGACTTTCAGTGATCTTTGGACTGGAGTGGACTGAAGGGACCACCTGGTATGGAAAGAGACTGTCACCAGGGATGAGCCGAACACCCCCCTGTTCGGTTCGCACCAGAACCTGCGAACAGATAGAATGTTCGTGTGAACTTTAGAACCCTATTAAATACAATGGACTCGAACGTTCGAAATCTAAAGTGCTAATTATAAAGGCTAATATGCAATTTATTGTCCTAAAAAGTGTTTGGGGACCTGGGTCCTGCCCCAGGGGACATGTATCAATGCAAAAAAAGGTTTAAAAAATAGACGTTTTTATGGGAGCGGTGATTTTAATAATGCTTAAAATGAAAAAATAAAAGTGAAATATTCCTTTAAATTTCGTACCTAGGGGGGTGTGTATGATATACATGTAAAGTGGCGCATGTTTCCCGTGCTTAGAACTGTCCCTGCACAAAATGTCATTTTTGAAGGAAAAAAAGTAATTTAAAACTCACTCGCGGCTATTAATGAATTGTCGGCTTTTATCAATACATAGAAAAGTCATTGATAAAAAAAAAAAAAAAGTGTGGGGGTTCCCCCAAATTCAATTACCAGGCCCTTTAGGTCTGGAATGGATATTAAGGGAAACCCCGCCGCAAATTTTTAAAAAAATGGCGTGGGGTTCCCCCTAAATATCCATACCAGGCCCTTGAGATCTGGCATGGATTTTAAGGGGAACTCCACCCCAAATTTTAAAAAAAATGGCGTGGAGTCCCCCCAAAAATCCATACCAGACCCATATCCGAGCACGCAACCTGGCCGGCCGCAGGGGAAGAGGGGGGGACGAGAGAGTGGCCCCCCCTCCCTCCTGAACCGTACCAGGCCACATGCCCTCAACATGGGGAGGATGTCCCCATGTTGATGGGGACAAGGGCCTCATCCCCACAACCCTTGCCCGGTGGTTGTGGGGGTCTGCGGGCGGGGGGCTTATCGGAATCTGGAAGACCCCTTTAACAAAGGGGACCCCCAGATCCAGGCCCCCCCTATGTGAATTGGTAAGGGGTACATTGTACCCCTACCATTTCACGAAGAAAGTGTCAAAAAATGTAAATAAAAACACACCAACACCTTGGAAAAGTCCTTTATTAAAAAATAAAAAAACATTCCAGCGATGAAATCCAGTGTCCCGCGGCGATCCCGATGTCCAGCGCTGTCCGTCATTGGTTGTGCCTGTGCGGACCTGATGGGCAACTTCCTCGCTGTGTTTTAAATGTATAGACCCACCCCTTCTAAAGTTCCCCATCAGGTCCGCTCAGCGGACCAGATGCTGAACATGAGAAGGGGCGGGTCTATACATGTATTACAAAGTGAGAGAAGTTCCCCATCAGGTCCGCCCCCTCGGTATGTCGGACCCCGCCTACGTCATTGGCCTGAGCGGGAAACTTCCTTCACTGTGTAAATTTAAATTACACAGTGAAGGAAGTTCCCCGCTCAGGCCAATGACGTAGGCGGGGTCGGACATACCGAGGGGGCGGACTTGATGGGGAACTTCATTCGCTGTGTAATACATGTATAGACCCGCCCCTTCTCATGTTCCGCATCTGGTCCGCTGAGCGGACCTGATGGGGAACTTTAGAAGGGGCGGGTCTATACATTTAAAACACAGCGGAGGAAGTTCCCCATCAGGTCCGCACAGGCACAACCAATGATGGACAGCGCTGGACATCGGGATCGCCGCGGGACACTGGATTTAATCGCTGGAATGATTTTATTTTTTTATTATTTTTTTATTTTTTAATAAAGGACTTTTCCAAGGTGTGTGTGTTTTTATTTACATTTTTTGACACTTTCTTCGTGAAATGGTAGGGGTACAATGTACCCCTTACCAATTCACATAGGGGGGGGCGGGATCTGGGGGTCCCCTTTGTTAAAGGGGTCTTCCAGATTCCGATAAGCCCCCCACCCGCAGACTCCCACAACCACCGGGCAAGGGTTGTGGGGATGAGGCCCTTGTCCCCATCAACATGGGGACATCCTCCCCATGTTAAGGGCATGTGGCCTGGTACGGTTCAGGAGGGAGGGGGGGCGCTCTCTCGTCCCCCCCTCTTCCCCTGCGGCGGGCCAGGTTGCGTGCTCGGATAAGGGTCTGGTATGGATTTTTGGGGGGACTCCACGCCATTTTTTTTTAAATTTGGGGTGGAGTTCCCCTTAAAATCCATGCCAGATCTCAAGGGCCTGGTATGGATATTTAGGGGGAACCCCACGCCAACTCTGACCAGCTTCCCTGTCCCTGCTGAAGAAAAGCATCCCCAAAAAACGATGCTGCCACCACCATGTTTCACGGTGGGGATGGTGTAATCAGGGTGATGTGCAGTGTTAGTTTTCCGCCACAGATAGCGTTTTGCTTTTAGGCTAAAAAGTTCAAGTTTGGTCTCATCTGACCAGAGCACATTCTTCCACATGTTTTCTGTGTCCCCCACATGGCTTCTCGCAAACTGCAAAGGGACTTCTTATGGATTTCTTTTAACAATGACTTTCTTCTTGCTGCTCTTCCATAAAGGCCAGATTTTGTGAGGTGCACGACTAACAGTTGTCCTATGGATAGATTCTCCCACCTGAGCTGTGGATCTCTGCAGCTCCTTCAGAGTAACCATGGGCCTCTTGGCTGCTTCTCTGATGAATGCTCTCCTTGCACGGCCTGTCCGTTTAGGTGAACGGCCATGTCTTGTAAGGTTTGCAGTTGTGCCATACTCTTTCCATTTTCAGATGATGGCTGGAACAGTGCTCCGTGAGATGTTCAAAGCTTGGGATATTTTTTTATAACCTAACCCTGCTTTAAACTTCTCCACAACTTTATCCCTGACCTATCTGGTGTGTTCCTTTGCCTTTGTGATGCTGTTTGTTCACTAAGGTTCTCTAACAAATATCTGAGGGCTTCACAGAACAGCTGTATTTATACTGAGATTAAATTACACACAGGTGGACCCTATTTACTAATTAGGTGACTTCTAAAGGCAATTGGTTCCACTATATTTTAGAAAAGGGGGCGGAATACAAATGCATGTCACACTTTTCAGATATTTATTTGTAAAAAAATTGGACAACTATTGATCGTTTTCCTTCTACTTCACAATTATGTATCACTTTGCGTTGGTCTATCACGGGCATCACTAAATAGCGGACCACGGGCCAAATGTGGCCCGCGGCACTCTGCCATTTGGACCGCCGTGATTCCTCCATTTAAGAGCCTTTTCTTCCCCCTGCCGTCACTTTGTAATCCTTACAGAGCCAACGGGACAGTTCTCGATGAAGGGCGGAGCTGACCGAGGTTAACAAACAGGTGATTGGCTGCTAGGTCCATCCCACACCAGTCCGAGCTGAAGACTGGGGTGTGGGGGAGCTGAGGACTGGTGTGTGGGGGAGCTGAGGACTGGTGTGTGGGGGAGCTGAGGACTGGTGTGTGTGGGGGAGCTGAGGACTGGTGTGTGGGGGAGCTGAGGACTGGTGTGTGTGGGGGAGCTGAGGACTGGTGTGTGGGGGAGCTGAGGACTGGTGTGTGTGGGGGAGCTGAGGACTGGTGTGTGGGGGAGCTGAGGACTGGTGTGTGGGGGAGCTGAGGACTGGTGTGTGGGGGAGCTGAGGACTGGGGTGTGGGGGAGCTGAGGACTGGGGTGTGGGGGAGCTGAGGACTGGTGTGTGGGGGAACTGAGGACTGGGGTGTGGGGGGAGCTGAGGCCTGGGGTGTGGGGGGAGCTGAGGACTGGAGTGTGGGGGAGCTGAGGACTGGTGTGTGGGGGAGCTGAGGACTGGGGTATGGGAAAGCTGAGGACTGGTGTGTGGGGGAGCTGAGGACTGGTGTGTGGGGGAGCTGAGGACTGGAGTGTGGGGGAGCTGAGGACTGGAATATGGCGGGGAGATAAATTGGGGGGACCAAGGACTGTCATGTGAGGGGGGACTGAGAACAGTAATGTGGGGTTATGATGTAAAAAGGGGCAGAGGACAGTACTGTTAATGGGGGTTGATGTTAAGGAAGTGTGAGGCCACTACTGTAGAAGGAGTGGAGGGGGATGATGTAAAGGGGGAGCTGAGGACACTCATCAAGAGGGGATCTTGATGTGAAGGTGGAGGGGACTGTGATGTGCACTGGGGACTGAGGACGCTGATATAAGAATGGGTTCAGATCTGTGTATGTGCCTTAGGTGCACATGTCATAGGTGGATCAGCCCATTTTAATGGGCTGCACTACCCACAAGAAACAGAGAGAAAGAAGTCCTTGACCTTTTTAAAAAAAATTGCGCCGCACCAAGCCGCATGGTGCTGCAGGTTTGGATCACGCAAAAATGCGTGACGGAACCAACATGATATTCGGACCTCTGCTAAAAGAAAATTTTACTGACCAGACCTCGGCGAATTGTAATTCAATACCCCTGGTCTATCACATAAAATCCCAATAAAATACATTTACATTTTTGGTTGTAACATGACAAAATGTGGAAAATTGCAAGGGGTATGAATACCTTTTCAAGGCACTGTATAGCTGTGTAAATTCCAGTATACACTATATACTATAGTTTGTAGATGCTATAACTTACACACAAATCAATTAACATAAAGTTATTGGAAGCATGTAGCAGAATATATTTTATAAATTTATAAAGAAATGATATAAAGTAGAAAATATTTTTTTTTTTCTAAATTTTCGGTCTTTTTACATTTATAGTATAAAAAAAAAGCCAAGTGGTGATCAAATGCCACCAAAATAAAGCTCTATGTGTTTGAAAAACGTACCGTATTTATCGGCGTATAACACGCACTTTTTTCCCCTTAAAATCAGGGGAAAATCGTGGGTGCGTGTTATATGCCGATACCCACTGATCCCGGCGATCTCCGCTGACTGAGCGGAGCGCAGCGATCGCCGCCGAGATACACATAGCCGAGTGTACTCGGCTATACTCGGCTTTTCTCGGCTCTGCTCACAGTCACGCCCAGTCCCGCCATTGGACCTGTGATATGTCCATCATAGGGCGGGACTCGGCGTGACTGTGAGCGGAGCCGAGAAAAGCCGAGTATAGCCGAGTACACTCGGCTATGTGTATCTCGGCGGCGGCTCCGCCCAGTCCCTGCGTCTCTGCGTCCCTGCGTTCCCTGCGTTCTCGGCGGCGTTCGCCCCGCTCCGCCTAGTCTCTGCGGCGATCTCGGCGGCGCCAATTTTGAAAACTGGGGCAAGGCTGCACTTAGCAAAGGCTGCACTGGACACTGGGCAAAGCTACACTGGGCAAAGGCTGCACTGGGCAAAGCTGCACTGGACACTGGGCAAAGGCTGCACTGGGCAAAGGCTGCACTGGACACTGGGCAAAGGCTGCACTGGACACTGGGCAAAGCTGCACTGGACACTGGGCAAAGGCTGCACTGGACAAAGCTGCACTGGACACTGAGCAAAGCTGCACTGGGCAAAGGCTGCACTGGACACTGGGCAAAGGCTGCAATGGACACTGCTGACAAGGCTGCAACGGACACTGGTAAGGCTGCATTTAAATGTAAGTTTTTTTTTTCCTTAAACTTCCCTCCTAAAAGTTTTTTTCCCTAAAATTCCCTCCTAAACTTGGGGTGCGTGTTATACGCCGGTGCGTGTTATACGCCGATAAATACGGTATATAAATTTCATTTGCGTACAGTTTTACAATTGCCAGTTAAATTAGCACAGTGCTGAATAGCAAAAATGCTCTGGTCATGAAGGGGGTAAAACCTTCTGGAAGTCAAGTGGTTAAGACCCCCCACCTTTACATTCAACCAACCAATACTCCTTTCTGCTGTTTTTACAAAAAAGAATCCTCTGTTTTGAATGGGCTGAATATTTGTAAACCCTAGTAGTGCTTGCTTACACTTGTGGTGGATGTGATTGGTTCCCAGCAATGACAAGGTACTGTACAGAGTCACTCTGATTGGCTCTGTAAATCATGACTATGATCTAAGCTGTCATTACAGAAATTCTTGGGCACACTGGCCACCCAAGTGTGTCTGCTAAAGTGCAATTTTTCGGATAGAGTGGTAAAGGGTGTTAGAACTGCAGGTTTTTATTGCTGTCTGTGACTGCGCTGGGTAGATGCTTTTCCGCACTGGCACATGGGATTTAGTGAACAGCCAGGTGCATCAGAATTTTCTACAGAATTTTCTACAGAGAGAGAGAGCATTTGCATTCAGTGTTTGGAACCTTTTTGCTACCAGTGGAGCTGATCTGTTTATACTATGGGAGGACAGCATAGTGACTGTAGTAGCCAGAGACAGAATCAAGTCCTCAGTTTACATTCAAGTTACAGTTCTGGCAATCCCATACCTTCCCTTGCCTACTGTTTCCAAGTTCATCCCTTAATAAAACAAAACAACCTGGGCTGATTTTTGGAGTCTGAGCAAGTGCTGAAAATTCATGTTGCCTGGCTGTGTGCATAAGTTAGGACCCAGAAATCCAGCGACCCTTGCAGGTGTGGCGCTACAGAAAATAAAACTCCTAGGGCATTTAACCATTCCCCATTCTATTTATATGTTATTAAAGCTTAACTGTACAGGAAGCTGGATCCTGGAGAAATCTCCATTGCAAGGATGCCCCATCCTCCTCAGGTCTACAGACAGAACAGCGACACAGATGGTCTGATGGGGACAACCCCTTCCTTCTTCCTCCCCCATTAAGAAAAGTTATTTAATTTATTACACTGCTTGTAACGGGGCCTGTGAATGGAGGAAAGAATCCTCCTAGGTGAGGTGACTTTCTGACAGGCAAAGACCTCACAGCTGTGGCAATTTCTGAACAGTACCAGAAGAACACCTTTCTTTAAGCACACACTCCAAGATTCTGCTGAGGATAGGGGAATGGCCAGAGCTGTCTCAGTCCAAAGCTTCCACGGGCACTTACAGTATATACTAAAAGCACACAGTCACCAGGAATCAATTCAGGGTCATTACTTACAAGTCCACAGGACAGGACCTCCATTCAGCTTCCTCCAGACACCACCCAGTGAGGGAAACAATCCTTTCTTCAGATTAGATTCCTTGTGGTGAAGTCCTAAAGTTATCCCTAGATCATGCCCAGGTGCTCAGCACTGCCACAGCTGAGACCCCCCATAAACAGAAATTCAGTCCAGAGGCTGCCTGCTAGGGCAGCAGCTCTAGAGACTTGGAACTCTCCTCCAGGGAAAAAAACAACCTCTCCGGGGCTTCAGACTATTTATTAGCTTCCTCAGCCACCATCTGGACACACCTCCTCAGGGATTGGCTTGGCCATGATCAATATTCAGGCTGGTGTTTGAATTCTCCCTCCCTAAACTCTAGAAACGTTTTCTAGAGGCACGGAGAAGCAATCAAGCTCCCAGTATGTGAAATTCTAAACAGACAAAATAAACAAACAATCACTACTCCCTTGACTACAGAAGTGGCCAAAAACTAAATTTACCTAGCATCCTACACTCAAAGGGTTCTACAGATAACATTCTACCAATGTGAACCAATTTCCTTTGGATTGGGAAACATTCATATGTAGGCCTCCTTGTTGTATGCTTAAAGTGGATGTAAACCCGATTTATGAAATTTGAGCTGGGCACATGTGTTTTCTTATTTCTCTTCAAGGCACTGTGTCCCGTAGCTGTCTCTAGCTCCGTAGCTCTGTTATCAGCCTGACAACTTCTCACAGTTTTCAGACGGGAGATTGAAGTGTCGGAGGAGGTTGCTATAAATAGATTAGCAGTCAGCTTGCCATCTACGAAGCTATGCAAATTTCTTTCTTCCATTGCCAATGAGGAGAGGGGTTGTGTGCCTTTCCTCCAAACAGTTGTCTTGGCTATGAGCCCAGGCTTCAGTGCAGTGTTAACCAGGAAGAGAAAATCTCCTAACACGAAGAGCACTAAAGGATATATACAGATGAAGACAGCAGAAATACATGTAAAACTTATATAGGGAGATTTGTTTCATCTCTGTGTATCATCTGAGGCTGTTCACTTCACTGGGTATATGTGAGGGTTTATATCCACTTTAAGTGGAAAACATACTATCTGGAAATAGGTAATGGCTATTGTTTTCATTTAAGACAAGCTATCTAGTACTTGGAGTTCTTCCCCTTCATCTCCATGGTCAATGACATACAATTTTTCTAGATGCGAACAAATTAGTGTACAGGATTGTTCATAGTAATAATTATTTGGTTAACAAATTATGTCTGTAGGCACCTTTAGAGAAAATCCAAAGTGCTGTCTGTTTTTATTATCTAATGTTTGGCTCACACATTTCTTTCTCTTCTGCAAGCTTTGGTCCTAAACTCAAAGCTTAGGTATTTTTTCTAGAAATATAGTGTAGCACACCCCCGTAAAAGCTGCTACTTAGATTTGGGCCTTGCACGCTACCTCAGTATTGTCTAGGGGAAGAAAGTCTGTAAGAACTCCAATGTCCACATAAGATGTAAAACCTTAAGCTGTTAGGTTTTATTTTCCTTTGCATAAAACATTTGAAGAATAGTAGAAGGTTGAAGGGGAGGGGTATAGGAAAATGGAAACACACATGAGAGAGATGTGAGCGCTGCAAACCCCGGTATATATCATAATGGACGTTTTCCCCCAATGGGACTTTGGACAGCAATATAGTATGTCGAATTGAAAGTATAAAACATATTTATTTGAAGGTTGTCAAAAGACACAATTGGGTTACAATAAATAAAACACGTAAAACGGTCTGGCCAGATAAATTCCTGCATAATCCAATATTACCATACATGCAAAATGTGAAACAAGATTGCATAACAAATGTATGTGGGTGTAAATGGCTGACGCGTTTTGACCATTCGCTGGTCATCTTCAGGGGGATCGTTGACTCTAAGAGACATAAAATAACTTCAAATATTGGAAAAGTATATAATCATACATCACAGTACAAGTATGGTATGGCGATATAGTTACCGCTTAAAAATGGAGTAGACAGTTGCATGGCCATAAATGTCAGAAAACCGTGGAGCAATCCGGAGGGTCATGTAGTCGCCCGCCACCCCCCCCCCCCCCCACACACAGGGGGAAGGAGCCCGATCCTTTGGGCTTACAAGAAGCCACACCGGTGACGCCTGCCAGAAGGCAGGAGAGGACAGGAGAAACACCTGCAACAAGTTCCCAAATTAATGACCATATATTGAATAAGGAGATAGGGTAAGTTAGCTCTTGGCTGAATGGGAATTATATATATTAAGTATATGGACTAGCTGCGATCTTATCTATAAATGTGTATGCATCAAGATGTCCTAGGGTTACAATAATATGATAGGTCAATGTAAATTAAATGATAATGATACTTGAATCATGTGTGAAGGAATGTGAAGTGAATGGACTAAAAGTAAAAAATTATTGTTGAGTGAGCGTCAGTGAAGTGATGAAAAAATCGCACAAACTGCATGGTGGTAGGTCAAGCTGCCCATAAAGGGCTGTAGGATAGTAGAAAGTGTTGGTAATGTGAGTATATTCTGTGAATGGAAGGGAAGGGGTAGGTTCAGGCACACAGTACAGATCACTGGGAAAAACTCCTCAACTAGACAGTCATTCACCACTCTTCCTGGAGTGGGTATTGCTCACCCGGATAGGCCCCTCTCATCTGGCCTATCAGCTGGAATGATGCACGGACAATGATCAGGACCAGTCTCTGCCACAGACTGGTTGTGCACAAAATTGGATAATCCGGGATCCTCTGCCACAGGATTTAACTTCCGAACTTCCAGCCAAACAGTCAAGAGCCTTTAAGCCGACCCGGCAGACTGTAGGGTGAACTTTAGCTATGGTGCATCCTCCAATAAAATTACCAGGCCCTCCTCAAGACACCAGCCTTCCGCTCGGTCTTTTCCAGGACAGGTCCTCCCCTGTTTTCCTCCATTGAGTGGCCTCCTCCCTCAGGACGGACAGCACAGGATCACCTTCAAGGTGTAGGCCCCAGTCAGCATAACTGGGCCTACTTGGTAGAGTTGCAGCCTCGGATCAACATGGTCCTGAGGCCAAAAATCACACAACACACTCCCCCCGCCAGGAGGGCCGCGAGGGGACAAAGCACCGACCCCAAAACATGGCGTCTGCCCCTTAAGTACCCTTCCCCAGCATGCTCAGCGGGTAGACCACACCCACAGAGCTGTTCCCGGGGGAAGGTACCCAATGCACACTGGCCTGTCAGTCTTCCACCATGGCCTGGGGTGGTAATGCCACCTACAAGCAAACAGTGGGAAGTCTTCCAACACAGCAATAGCCGGAACAGAGGCTGATTTAGCATAATTATTTACAGAGTCTGAGCTAACTACCAGCTCAGACACCCACTAAATTTGGAATAGCGCCCAGTCATTGGGAGCAGGGCGCTTCAATAGTAAGCCATGAATGCTAGGTAAGGGGGTCATAAAATGTACAAATGTACCAATCGGATTGAAGCACCTTGTTCTGTGGCATTCCAGCTCGGGTCAGATGTTCAGAGGGCTTGGAGCAGTGCACAGAGTTTTCATCATACATAAAGACCCTGTTCATGTTGGTACCCACAGTTGATAGCTGCTGTGTAGTGATGAGCCGAACACCCCCGGGTTCGGTTCGCACCAGAACCCGCGAACGGACCGAAAGTTCGCACGAACTTTAGAACCCTATTAAATACAATGGATGCGAACTTTCGAAATCTAAAGTGCTAATTATAACGACTATTATGCATGTTATTGTCCTAAAAAGGGTTTGGAAACCCGGGTTCTGCACCAGGGGACATGTATCAATGCAAAAAGAAGTTTTAAAAACGGCCGTTTTTCTGGAGCAGTAATTTTAATGATGCATAAAGTGAAAAAAAAAAAAGTCAAATATTCCTTTAAATATCGTACCTGGGGGGTGTCTAAAGTATGCCTGTGAAGTGCCACGTGTTTCCCGTGTTTAGAACTGTCCCTGCACAAAATTACATTTCTAAAGGAAAAAAGCCATTTAAAACTGCTTGTGGCTTTAATATAATGTCTGGTCCCGGTAATATGAATGAAAATCTTTAAGAAAAATGGCATAGCTACCCCATCACAGCCCCCCCACCCCAGCCCATTACCAGCCCCTTTGGGTCTTGTATGGATATTAAGGGGAACCCCGCACACAAAATAAAAAAGGCCCTATATACTCTGAACAGGCGGTGCATACAAGACAGGGACTGTAGGTTTGTTCTTATGTAGAATCTGTTTGTAATTTTGAACAGGTACATGGTTTAAGTGTAGCTCCAGGCAAAAAAATCTATTTTTAAGCTTTTTGGAAAACATAGGGAAGGGTTATCACCCCTGTAACATTTGTTTTGCTGTCTGTGCAGTGTGCACCTGTTCAGAACAGTTCACCTCACTTTCCGTCCTAATGACAAATGTTTTTTGAAAATTTGGGGTTTTTATTGAAACAAGAATTGGTGATAAAGCATCAGTGGAGAGGAGACACTTTTTTTCCCATATTAACTCTTACAGGAGAGAAATTGCCTTCCTAGGGGTAGATTTCCTCTCACTTCCTGTTGTATCCTTCCGTTTGCAAGGAGGAGTCGTTTGTAAGTTGGATGTTTGAAAGTAGGGGCCTGCCGTATATACTCAGCTGAAATTTGCCCCTTACATGTTGGTGTTGCCACAACACTGTGAGCCCTCACAGTTACTCTTGGTGGGCGCATGAATGGGCCCTGCTGTGAATTATTAGATCAAGAATTGTAATTGCATGCCCCTGTTGAACAGGGGCTGAAAAATTGGGCCTTTGGTGGTGGTGGTGGTGGTGGTGGTGTTGACACAACACTGTAAGGCCTCACAGTTCGTCTTGGTGGGCGCAGGAATGGGCCCTGCTGTGAATTATTAGATCAAGAATTGTAATTACATGCCCCTGTTAAACAGGGGCAGAAAAATTGGGCCTTAGGCACTGGTGCCACAACACTGCAACCCCTCACAGATACTGTACTTGGAGCACAGCAATGAGCCCTGTTGCAAAGTATTGCATCAAAAATTGTAATTACACGCCCCTGTTAAACAGGGGCTGAAAAATTGGGCCTTTGGTGGTGGTGGTGGTGGTGGTGTTGACACAACACTGTAAGGCCTCACAGTTAGTCTTGGTGGGCGCAGGAATGGGCCCTGCTGTGAATTATTAGATCAAGAATTGTAATTACATGCCCCTGTTAAACAGGGGCAGAAAAATTGGGCCTTAGGCACTGGTGCCACAACACTGCAACCCCTCACAGATACTGTACTTGGAGCACAGCAATGAGCCCTGTTGCAAAGTATTGCATCAAAAATTGTAATTACACGCCCCTGTTAAACAGGGGCTGAAAAATTGGGCCTTAGCCACTGGTGCTGGTGCCACGACACTGCAACCACTCCCAGATACTCTAGTTGGAGTGCAGGAATGAGCCCTGCTGCAAAGCATTGCATAAAAAATTGTAATAACACACCCCTGTTAAACAGGGGCTGAAAAATTGGGCCTTAGCCACTGGTGGCGGCACCCAGAAACAAAAATGTTCTTCCAAGCTATCATCATCAATCGGATCATTGAGAAGGAGGAGGATAGTCAGTCAACATAACAGGACAGTCTCTCAGCATCAGCATCAGTCTTGAAGGGATGTGACATTTGAAAATAAATTAGTCTGTTATATCAGCTTCAGGTGTTTGGTAGCTGGTGGTGATCCAAGACTGGTTCATCTTTATGAAGGTCAGTCGATCAACAGTCGGTGGACAGGCGCACCCTGTGATCCGTGACAAGTCCTCCAGCAGCACTGAATGTGCGTTCTGAAAGAACGCTGGATGCAGGACAGGCCAGTAGCTCAATTGCATACTGTGCAAGCTCTGGCCAGTGATCCATCCTCAAGACCCAGTAAGCCAGAGGATTTTCGGTGGGGAAGGTGTCCAAGTCTGACCTTGCCCCTAGGTATTCCTGCACCATGTATATCAGACGCTGGCGATGGTTGCTGGAACCGATCATACCTTGGGGCTGCGGACTAAAGAATTGTCTGAACGCATCGGTCAGACGGCCACCTTCCCCACCGCTCCTTCTTTGACTGACCGAAGCCTCAGCAACTCGTTGTCCAGGACCAGGAGTTTGTAACCTCCCAGTCTCTGGGAACGCGTTGCACAGACCTTTCTGCAAGGCCTCCCGGAGTTGTCTCATCCTCTGCTCCCTTTGCGACGGTAAGATAAGGTCCGCAACCTTACCCTTGTACCGTGGATCAAGGAGAGTGGCCAGCCAGTAATGGTCCCTCTCCTTGATCCGAAGAATACGAGGATCCTTCCGCAGACTTTGCAGGATCAGGGAGGCCATGCAGCGTAGGTTAGCTGAGGCATTCGGTCCGGAGTCCTCTGGGTCACTAAGGACGACATGATCCGCAGCCACCTCCTCCCAGCCACGTACAAGTCCACTGGTTTCTTGGGACTGTAAATCATCCCTAAAAGACTGCTGCTGATGATGCTGAGTGCCAGGCTCCACCTCCATGCTGACACAATCCTCCTCCTCCTCCTCCTCCTCCTCTTCTTCCTGTGCGATGGGTGGGACAGAAGGAACACTGTCTGGGTAAAGGGGGCCTTGAGAGGCAAGGAAGTCCTCCTCTTCCTGCCTCTGTTCTGCCTCAAGTGCCCTGTCCATTATTCCACGCAGCGTATGTTCCAACAGGTGGACAAGAGGTACAGTGTCACTGATGCATGCACTGTCACTGCTCACCATCCTCGTGGCCTCCTCAAATGGTGCCAGGACAGTACATGCATCCCTGATCATGCCCCACTGGCGTGGTGAAAAAAACCCGAGCTCCTGTGACCCTGTCCTGGTGCCGTAGTCGCACAGGTACTCATTGATGGCCCTCTGCTGTGTGTGCAGCCGCTGCAGCATGGCCAACGTTGAGTTCCACCTGGTGGGCATGTCACATATAAGGCGGTTCTTGGGCAGGTTCAACTCCTTTTGCAGCTCAGCCAGGCGAGCACTGGCATTATAAGATCTGCGGAAATGCACACAGACTTTCCTGGCCTGCCTCAGGACATCCTGTAAGCCCGGGTACCTGCCCAAGAACCGCTGCACCACCAGGTTAAGGACGTGAGCCACACAGGGCACATGGGTCAGTTGTCCCTGTCGGAGAGCGGAGAGGAGGTTGGTGCCATTGTCGCAAACTACCATTCCTGGCTTAAGCTGGCGTGGCGTCAACCACCTCTCGGCCTGCCCCTGCAGAGCAGACAGAACCTCTGCCCCAGTGTGGCTCCTGTCCCCCAAACACACCAGCGCAAGCACGGCATGGCATCTTTTTGCCTGCGTACTTGCGTAGCCCCTTGAACGCCTACGGAGCACCGCTGGTTCCGAGGACAAAGCACAGAAAGAGGCCACGGAGGAAGAAGAAGAGGAGGGGGTGGAGAACAGAGGTGTATTACAACCAGTAGTAGCATTTTGGAGGCGTGGCGGTGGAACAACCTCCAACACTACTGCACCTTGTCCTGCATCCTTCCCAGCTGCCAAAAGAGTGACCCAATGGGCCGTGAAAGAAAGGTAACGTCCCTGTCCATGCCTGCTGGACCATGAGTCAGCGGTAATATGCACCTTACCGCTGACCGCCCTGTCCAGCGAGGCCAAGACATTGCCTTCCACATGCCGGTAGAGAGCCGGAATCGCCTTCCGTGAGAAAAAGTGGCGTTTGGGAACCTGCCACTGAGGAACCGCACATTGCACAAACTCACGGAAGGGGGCCGAGTCTACCAACTGAAAAGGCAGCAGTTGAAGCGCTAGCAATTTAGCCAAGCTAGCATTCAACCGCTGGGCATGTGGATGGCTGGGAGTGAACTTCTTTCGACGGTCCAGCAGCTGGGGCAGGGAAATTTGCCTGCTAGAATCGGACGTCGGTGTACTGCTAGCAGAGTGCCCACAAGTACTTGGCTGTGACACACCTAATTCTACACCTTCATTCCTCTCAGAGCAGGTTTCAGAGAGGACTGAAGGTATAGTGGGGTTGGAGATCCCAGCTGATGCGGTGCAAGAAGAGGTCAGCTTTGTTCTTTGGTGTGGGTCTTTAAGGTAGGCTTGCCAACGAGCTGCATGGCAGGTCAACATATGTCTGGTGAAGCATGTGGTGCCCAAGCGGGTGATGTTTTGGCCACGCGATATACGCTTGAGTAGTGATGAGCCGAACACCCCCGGGTTCGGTTCGCACCAGAACCCGCGAACGGACCGAAAGTTCGAACGAACATTAGAACCCTATTAAATACAATGGATGCGAACGTTCGAATTCTAAAGTGCTAATTATAACAACTATTATGCATGTTATTGTCATAAATAGGGTTTGGGAACCCGGGTTGTGCACCAGGGGACATGTATCAATGCAAAAAGAAGTTTTAAAAACGGTCGTTTTTCGGGAGCAGTCATTTTAATGATGCATAAAGTGAAAAAAAAAAAGTCAAATATTCCTTTAAATATCGTACCTGGGGGGTGTCTAAAGTATGCCTGTGAAGTGCCACGTGTTTCCCGTGTTTAGAACTGTCCCTGCACAAAATGACACTTCTAAAGGAAAAAAAAGCCATTTAAAACTGCTTGCGGCTTTAATGTAATGTCTGGTCCCGGTAATATGGATGAAATTCTTTAAGAAAAATGGCATAGCTACCCCATGACCCCCCCCCTACCCCAGCCCATTACCAGCCCCTTTGGGTCTTGTATGGATATTAAGGGGAACCCCGCACATAAAATAAAAAAGGCCCTATATACTCTGAACAGCCGTATACAGGCGGTGCATACAAGACAGGGACTGTAGGTTTGTTCTTATGTAGAATGTGTTTGTAATTTTGAACAGGTACATTGTTGAAGTGTAGCTCCAGCCCAAAAATCTATTTTTAAACTTTTTGGGAAACATAGGTAAGGGTTATCACCCCTGTAACATTTGTTTTGCTGTCTGTGCCCCTGTTCAGAACATTTCACCTCACTTTCCGTCCCAATGACAACTGTTTTTGAAATGTGGTGTTTTTCTTGAAACAAGGATTGCTGATAAAGCATCAGTACAGATGAGACCCCTTTCTCCCATATTTATTCTTACAGGAGAGAATTTTCCTTTCTAGGGGTAGATTTCCTCTCACTTCCTGTTGTCTTCTTTCGTTTGCAAGTAGGAGTCGTTTGTAAGTTGGATGTTTGAAAGTAGGGACCTGCCGTATATACTCTGCAGAAATAGGCCCCTTAGTTGTTGGTGTTGGCACAACACTGTAAGCACTCAGTTACTCTTGGTTGGTGCTGGAACGCCCTGCTGTCAACTATTATATCAGGAATTTTAATTACATATAATTGTTGAACAGTGGTAGTAAAAATTGGGGCTTTGATGGTGGTGCTGGTGCCACAACACTGTAAGCCCTGACAGTTACTCTTGGTGGGTGCAGCAATGGGCCCTGCTGTGAATTATTAGATCAAGAATTGTAATTACATGCCCCTTTTGAACAGGGGCTGAAAAATTGGGCCTTTCGTGGTGGTGGTGGTGGTGGCGTTGCCACAAGACTGTAAGCCCTCAGAGTTACTCTTGGTGGGTGCAGCAATGGACCCTGCTGTGAATTATTAGATCAAGAATTGTAATTGCATGCCCCTGTTGAACAGGGGCTGAAAAATTGGGCCTTAGGCACTGGTGGCACAACACTACAACCCCTCACAGATACTGTACTTGGAGCACAGCAATGAGCCCTGTTGCAAAGTATTGCTTCAAAAATTGTAATGACACGCCCCTGTTAAACAGGGGCTGAAAAATTGGGCCTTAGGCACTGGTGCCACAACACTCCAACCCCTCACAGATACTGTACTTGGAGCACAGCAATGAGCCCTATGGCAAATTATTGCTAAAAAAATTGTAATTACACGCCCCTGTAAAACAGGGGCTGAAAAATTGGGCCTTAGCCACTGGTGGCGGCACCCATAAACAAAAATGATCTTCCAAGCTATCATCATCAATCGTATCATTGAGGACTCGGAGGAGGAGGATAGCCAGTCAACATAACAGCACAGGCACTCAGCATCAGCATCAGTCTTGAAGGGATGTGACATGTTAAAATCAATTAGTCTGTTATATCAGCATCAGGTGTGTGGTAGCTGGTGGTGATCCAAG
This sequence comes from Rana muscosa, assembly GCA_029206835.1. NCBI lineage: Eukaryota > Metazoa > Chordata > Amphibia > Anura > Ranidae > Rana > Rana muscosa. Next base: position 839,947,695 of record CM055122.1, read on the forward strand.
ACTGGTTCATCTTGATGAAAGTCAGTCGATCAACCGAGTCGGTGGACAGGCGCACCCTGTGATCCGTGACAAATCCTCCAGCAGCACTGAATGTGCGTTCCGAAAGAACGCTGGATGCAGGACAGGCCAGTAGCTCAATTGCATACTGTGCAAGCTCTGGCCAGTGATCCATCCTCAAGACCCAGTAAGCCAGAGGATTTTCGGTGGGAAAGGTGTCCAAGTCTGACCTTGCCCCTAGATATTCCTGCACCATGTTTATCAGACGCTGGCGATGGTTGCTGGAACCGATCATACTTTGGGGCTGCGGACTAAAGAATTGTCTGAACGCATCGGTCAGACGGCCACCTTCCCCACCGCTCCTTCTTTGACTGGCCGAAGCCTCAGCAACTCGTTGTCCAGGACCAGGAGTTTGTAACCTCCCAGTCTCTGGGAACGCGTTGCACAGACCTTTCTGCAAGGCCTCCCGGAGTTGTCTCATCCTCTGCTCCCTCTGCGACGGTAACATAAGGTCCGCAACCTTACCCTTGTACCGTGGATCAAGGAGAGTGGCCAGCCAGTAATGGTCCCTCTCCTTGATCCGAAGAATACGAGGATCCTTCCGCAGACTTTGCAGGATCAGGGAGGCCATGCAGCGTAGGTTTGCTGAGGCATTCGCTCCGGAGTCCTCTGGGTCACTAAGGACGACATGATCCGCAGCCACCTCCTCCCAGCCACGTACAAGTCCACTGGTTTCTTGGGACTGTAAATCATCCCTAAAAGACTGCTGCTGATGATGCTGAGTGCCAGCCTCCACCTCCATGCTGACACAATCCTCCTCCTCCTCCTCCTCCTCCTCCTCTTCCTGTGCGATGGGTGGGACAGAAGGAACACTGTCTGGGTAAAGGGGGCCTTGAGAGGCAAGGAAGTCCTCCTCTTCCTGCCTCTGTTCTGCCTCAAGTGCCCTGTCCATTATTCCACGCAGCGTGTGCTCCAACAGGTGGACAAGAGGTACAGTGTCACTGATGCATGCACTGTCACTGCTCACCATCCTCGTGGCCTCCTCAAATGGTGCCAGGACAGTGCATGCATCCCTGATCATGCCCCACTGGCGTGGAGAAAAAAAACCAAGCTCCCCTGACCCTGTCCTGGTGCCGTAGTCGCACAGGTACTCATTGATGGCCCTCTGCTGCGTGTGCAGCCGCTGCAGCATGGCCAACGTTGAGTTCCACCTGGTGGGCATGTCACATATAAGGCGGTTCTTGGGCAGGTTCAACTCCTTTTGCAGCTCAGCCAGGCGAGCACTGGCATTATAAGATCTGCGGAAATGCACACAGACTTTCCTGGCCTGCCTCAGGACATCCTGTAAGCCCGGGTACCTGCCCAAGAACCGCTGCACCACCAGGTTAAGGACGTGAGCCACACAGGGCACATGGGTCAGTTGTCCCTGTCGGAGGGCGGAGAGGAGGTTGGTGCCATTGTCGCAAACCACCATTCCTGGCTTAAGCTGGCGTGGCGTCAACCAACTCTCGGCCTGGCCCTGCAGAGCAGACAGGACCTCTGCCCCAGTGTGGCTTCTGTCCCCCAAACACACCAGCGCAAGCACGGCATGGCATCTTTTTGCCTGCGTACTTGCGTAGCCCCGTGAACGGCTACGGAGCACCGCTGGTTCATAGGACAAACCACAGGAAGAGGCCATGGAGGAAGAAGAAGAGGAGGGGGTGGAGGAGAGAGGTGTGTCACAACCAGTAGTAGCATTTTGGAGGCGTGGCGGTGGGACAACCTCCAACACTACTGCACCTTGTCCTGCATCCTTCCCAGCTGCCAAAAGAGTGACCCAATGGGCCGTGAAAGAAAGGTAACGTCCCTGTCCATGCCTGCTGGACCATGAGTCAGCGGTAATATGCACCTTACCGCTGACCGCCCTGTCCAGCGAGGCCAAGACATTGCCTTCCACATGCCGGTAGAGAGCCGGAATAGCCTTCCGTGAGAAAAAGTGGCGTTTGGGAACCTGCCACTGAGGAACCGCACATTGCACAAACTCACGGAAGGGGGCCGAGTCTACCAACTGAAAAGGCAGCAGTTGAAGCGCTAGCAATTTAGCCAAGCTAGCATTCAACCGCTGGGCATGTGGATGGCTGGGAGTGAACTTCTTTCGACGGTCCAGCAGCTGGGGCAGGGAAATTTGCCTGCTAGAATCGGACGTCGGTGTACTGCTAGCAGAGTGGGCGCAAGTACTTGGCTGTGACACACCTAATTCTACACCTTCATTCCTCTCAGTGCATGTTTCAGAGAGGACTGAAGTTATAGTGGGGTTGGAGATCCCAGCTGATGCGGTGCAAGGAGAGGTCCGCTTTGTTCTTTGGTGTGGGTCTTTGAGGTAGGCTTGCCAACGAGCTGCATGGCAGGTCAACATATGTCTGGTCAGGCATGTGGTACCCAAGCGGCTGATGTTTTGGCCACGCGATATACGCTTGAGACATATGTTGCAAACAGCAGCTGTGCGATCTGATGCACTAGCCTCAAAAAAGGCCCACACCAAAGAACTTTTTGAATGACGGGCAGAGGCAGCGCCCTGCACAGGCGGAGCTCTGCGGTGTGATTCCGTCGGTGTACTGCCCTTACGCTGGCCACCAAAGGGCATCCTGCCTCTTTGGAGATGTGCCTCCTCCTCATCCTCCTCCTCCTCCTCTCTCCTATTAGGCACCCACGTGGAGTCAGTGACCTCATCATCCCCTCCCTCCTCATCACTGGAGCCAATCTGGCAGTATGCTGCAGCTGCTGGAACATGACTGCCAGATTGGTGTCCTTCTTGAGCATCCCCTCTGTCTGCTCTCACGCTACTGCCTTCCTCTAGCTGGGTTTCATCATCAGACCCTTCGAAACGCTGGGCATCCTCCTGGAGCATGTACCCAACACTGTGCTGAAACAGTTCGGGGGACTCCTCAGGAGGAGGACATGGTGGGTCTAGGGAAGGAGTGACTGATGATTTGTCTGACATTGATACCAGGGAAGACGACGCTTTGGCAGCTGCTTTTCCAGTACCCTGAGCCTGGGTGAGAGAGGATGAGGAGGAGGAGGAGGGCTTGGTCATCCACTCTACCAAGTCTTCGGCATGATGTGGCTCAACATGTCCAGCTGCCGAAAAGAAGGACAAGCGTGTCCCATGGCCATGTGCTGATGACAATGCACCGCGTCCACGACCAGCACTGTTGCCCCCAGACACAGAGCCTGCTTGCCCTCTTTTATTGCCTCCTGACTGTCTGCCTCTCCTTGTTTGCCTTCCAGACATTCTAATAGATGGCCTGCAGGGAGATGGGAAAAAAGCAATAAGGGCTACCTTCAGGTGTCCTTCTCTGTCCCTTGAAACAAGGACTTTCACAGTGAAAGAAACTGACACTCTCCCTACCTACAGTTTTCTGTCCCTAGAATAAATGTTTTTTTTAAGCACAATATAGCACAAGGACAATTCACTCACTGTCCTTACAGGTCCCTGGAAACAAGGACTTGCAGAGTGAAAGAAAAAAAACACTCTCCCTACCTACAGTTTTCTGTCCCTAGAAAAAATGTTTTTTTTAATCACAATATAGCACAAGAACAATTCACTCACTGTCCTTACAGGTCCCTGGAAACAAGGACTTGCAGAGTGAAATAAACTGACACTCTCCCTACCTACAGTTTTCTGTCCCTAGAAAAAATGTTTTTTTTAATCACAATATAGCACAAGAACAATTCACTCACTGTCCTTACAGGTCCCTGGAAACAAGGACTTGCAGAGTGAAATAAACTGACACTCTCCCTACCTACAGTTTTCTGTCCCTAGAATAAATGTTTTTTTTAAGCACAATATAGCACAAGGACAATTCACTCACTGTCCTTACAGGTCCCTGGAAACAAGGACTTGCAGAGTGAAAGAAAAAAAACACTCTCCCTACCTACAGTTTTCTGTCCCTAGAAAAAATGTTTTTTTTAATCACAATATAGCACAAGGACAATTCACTCACTGTCCTTACAGGTCCCTGGAAACAAGGACTTGCAGAGTGAAAGAAAAAAAACACTCTCCCTACCTACAGTTTTCTGTCCCTAGAAAAAATGTTTTTTTTAATCACAATATAGCACAAGGACAATTCACTCACTGTCCTTACAGGTCCCTGGAAACAAGGACTTGCAGAGTGAAATAAACTGACACTCTCCCTACCTACAGTTTTCTGTCCCTAGAATAAATGTTTTTTTTAATCACAATATAGCACAAGGACAATTCACTCACTGTCCTTACAGGTCCCTGGAAACAAGGACTTGCAGAGTGAAAGAAAATAAACACTCTCCCTACCTACAGTTTTCTGTCCCTAGAATAAATGTTTTTTTTAAGCACAATATAGCACAAGGACAATTCACTCACTGTCCTTCCAGGTCCCTGGAAACAAGGACTTGCAGAGTGAAAGAAAAAAACACTCTCCCTACCTACAGTTTTCTGTCCCTAGAAAAAATGTTTTTTTTTAATCACAATATAGCACAAGGACAATTCACTCACTGTCCTTACAGGTCCCTGGAAACAAGGACTTGCAGAGTGAAAGAAAAAAAAACACTCTCCCTACCTACAGTTTTCTGTCCCTAGAAAAAATGTTTTTTTTAATCACAATATAGCACAAGGACAATTCACTCACTGTCCTTACAGGTCCCTGGAAACAAGGACTTGCAGAGTGAAATAAACTGACACTCTCCCTACCTACAGTTTTCTGTCCCTAGAATAAATGTTTTTTTTAAGCACAATATAGCACAAGGACAATTCACTCACTGTCCTTCCAGGTCCCTGGAAACAAGGACTTGCAGAGTGAAAGAAAAAAAACACTCTCCCTACCTACAGTTTTCTGTCCCTAGAAAAAATGTTTTTTTTAATCACAATATAGCACAAGGACAATTCACTCACTGTCCTTACAGGTCCCTGGAAACAAGGACTTGCAGAGTGAAAGAAAAAAAAACACTCTCCCTACCTACAGTTTTCTGTCCCTAGAAAAAATGTTTTTTTTAATCACAATATAGCACAAGGACAATTCACTCACTGTCCTTACAGGTCCCTGGAAACAAGGACTTGCAGAGTGAAATAAACTGACACTCTCCCTACCTACAGTTTTCTGTCCCTAGAATAAATGTTTTTTTTAAGCACAATATAGCACAAGGACAATTCACTCACTGTCCTTACAGGTCCCTGGAAACAAGGACTTGCAGAGTGAAAGAAAAAAAACACTCTCCCTACCTACAGTTTTCTGTCCCTAGAAAAAATGTTTTTTTTAATCACAATATAGCACAAGGACAATTCACTCACTGTCCTTACAGGTCCCTGGAAACAAGGACTTGCAGAGTGAAATAAACTGACACTCTCCCTACCTACAGTTTTCTGTCCCTAGAATAAATGTTTTTTTTAAGCACAATATAGCACAAGGACAATTCACTCACTGTCCTTACAGGTCCCTGGAAACAAGGACTTGCAGAGTGAAATAAACTGACACTCTCCCTACCTACAGTTTTCTGTCCCTAGAATAAATGTTTTTTTTAAGCACAATATAGCACAAGGACAATTCACTCACTGTCCTTACAGGTCCCTGGAAACAAGGACTTGCAGAGTGAAAGAAAAAAAAAACTCTCCCTACCTACAGTTTTCTGTCCCTAGAAAAAATGTTTTTTTTAATCACAATATAGCACAAGGACAATTCACTCACTGTCCTTACAGGTCCCTGGAAACAAGGACTTGCAGAGTGAAATAAACTGACACTCTCCCTACCTACAGTTTTCTGTCCCTAGAAAAAATGTTTTTTTTAATCACAATATAGCACAAGGACAATTCACTCACTGTCCTTACAGGTCCCTGGAAACAAGGACTTGCAGAGTGAAATAAACTGACACTCTCCCTACCTACAGTTTTCTGTCCCTAGAAAAAATGTTTTTTTTAATCACAATATAGCACAAGGACAATTCACTCACTGTCCTTACAGGTCCCTGGAAACAAGGACTTGCAGAGTGAAATAAACTGACACTCTCCCTACCTACAGTTTTCTGTCCCTAGAATAAATGTTTTTTTTAAGCACAATATAGCACAAGGACAATTCACTCACTGTCCTTACAGGTCCCTGGAAACAAGGACTTGCAGAGTGAAAGAAAAAAAACACTCTCCCTACCTACAGTTTTCTGTCCCTAGAAAAAATGTTTTTTTTAATCACAATATAGCACAAGGACAATTCACTCACTGTCCTTACAGGTCCCTGGAAACAAGGACTTGCAGAGTGAAATAAACTGACACTCTCCCTACCTACAGTTTTCTGTCCCTAGAATAAATGTTTTTTTTAAGCACAATATAGCACAAGGACAATTCACTCACTGTCCTTACAGGTCCCTGGAAACAAGGACTTGCAGAGTGAAAAAAAAAAAACACTCTCCCTACCTACAGTTTTCTGTCCCTAGAAAAAATGTTTTTTTTTAAGCACAATATAGCACAAGGACAATTCACTCACTGTCCTTCCAGGTCCCTGGAAACAAGGACTTGCAGAGTGAAAGAAACTGACACTCTCCCTACCTACAGTTTTCTGTCCCTAGAATAAATGTTTTTTTAAGCACAATATAGCACAAGGACAATTCACTCACTGTCCTTCCAGGTCCCTGGAAACAAGGACTTGCAGAGTGAAAGAAACTGACACTGTCCCTACCTACAGTTTTCTGTCCCTAGAATAAATGTTTTTTTTAAGCACACTATAGCACAAGCACAAAACACACTGACACTCTCCCTACCTATCCTTCTCTTTCCCTAAACTAAAGGAATCCAGGTTAAGCAAGAAAGAAATAACAGTCACTGTCCCTGCCTATGCTGCTCTATCCCTGCTCCGGAACACACTACACTAGGCCGCCGTGCTGGCGGCCTTTTATAGTGTGGGGCGTGTACTAAACACCCTCAGCAATAATTGGCCACAGGCATCCTGCCTGTGGCCAATCATTGCTCTCCTCGCTGCCGGCGCTGTGATTGGCCAAGCATGCGGGGTCACAGTGCATGCTTGGCCAATCACAGTGCCTGGATGACACTGCGATGGCGTAGTGCATTGTGGGCCGTTCGCGTCACTCGAATTTGGCGCGAACGGCCCAAATCGTTCGATCTTCGTCGAACGATCGAACAGCCGATGTTCGAGTCGAACGTATGTTCGACTCGAACACGAAGCTCATCCCTACGCTTGAGACATATGTTGCAAACAGCAGCTGTGCGATCTGATGCACTCGACTCAAAAAAGGCCCACACCAAAGAACTTTTTGAATAACGGGCAGAAGCAGCGCCCAGCACAGGCGGAGCTCTGCGGTGTGATTAAGTCGGTGTGCTGCACTTACGCTGGCCCCCCGAGGGAATCCTGCCTCGTTGGAGATGTGCCTCCTCCTCCTCCTCATCCTCCTCCTCCTCTCTCCTATTAGGCACCCACGTGGAGTCAGTGACCTCATCATCCCCTCCCTCCTCATCACTGGAGCCAATCTGGCAGTATGCTGCAGCTGCTGGAACATGACTGCCAGATTGGTGTCCTTCTTGAGCATCCCCTCTCTCTGCTCTCACGCTACTGCCTTCCTCTAGCTGGGTATCATCATCAGACCCTTCGAAACGCTGGGCATCCTCCTGGAGCATGTACCCAACACTGTGCTCAAACAGTTCGGGGAACTCCTCAGGAGGACATGGTGGGTCTAGGGAAGGAGTGACTGATGATGACATTGATACCAGGGAAGAGGACGCTTTGGCAGCTGCTTTGCCAGTACCCTGAGCCTGGGTGAGAGAGGATGAGGAGGATGAGGAGGGCTTGGTCATCCACTCTACCAAGTCTTCGGCATGATGCGGCTCAACACGTCCAGCTGCCGAAAAGAAGGACAAGCGTGTCCCATGGCCACGTGCTGATGGCGATGCACCGCGTCCACGACCAGCACTGTTGTCTCTAGACACAGAGCCTGCTTGCCCTCTTTTATTGGCTCCTGACTGTCTGCCTCTCCTTGTTTGCCTTCCAGACATTCTAATGGCCTGCAGGGAAATGGGAAAAGCAGCAATACAGGCTAAGTTAAGGTGTAATATGGTCAGGAGGCATACTCCGCCTGCTGTAAGTGACGCAAAATCCTGTTGGTGTAACACACCAGGAAAAATCAGCAATACAGGCTAAGTTCAGGTGTAATATGGTCAGGAGGCACACTCCGCCCGCTGTAAGTGCCGCAAAATCCTGTTGGTGTAACACACCAGGAAAAAGCAGCAATACAGGCTAAGTTAAGGTGTAATATGGTCAGGAGGCACACTCCGCCCGCTGTAAGTGCCGCAAAATCCTGTTGGTGTAACACACCAGGAAAAAGGAGCAATACAGGCTAAGTTAAGGTGTAATATGGTCAGGAGGCACACTCCGCCCGCTGTAAGTGCTGCAAAATCCTGTTGGTGTAACACACCAGGAAAAAGCAGCAATACAGGCTAAGTTAAGGTGTAATATGGTCAGGAGGCACACTCCGCCCGCTGTAAGTGCCGCAAAATCCTGTTGGTGTAACACACCAGGAAAAAGCAGCAATACAGGCTAAGTTAAGGTGTAATATGGTCAGGAGGCACACTCCGCCCGCTGTAAGTGCCGCAAAATCCTGTTGGTGTAACGCACCAGGAAAAAGCAGCAATACAGGCTAAGTTAAGGTGTAATATGGTCAGGAGGTACACTCCGCCCGCTGTAAGTGCCGCAAAATCCTGTTGGTGTAACACACCAGGAAAAAGCAGCAATACAGGCTAAGTTAAGGTGTAATATGGTCAGGAGGCACACTCCGCCCGCTGTAAGTGCCGCAAAATCCTTTTGGTGTAACACACCAGGAAAAAGCAGCAATACAGGCTAAGTTAAGGTGTAATATGGTCAGGAGGCACACTCCGCCCGCTGTAAGTGCCGCAAAATCCTGTTGGTGTAACACACCAGGAAAAAGCAGCAATACAGGCTAAGTTAAGGTGTAATATGGTCAGGAGGTACACTCCGCCCGCTGTAAGTGCCGCAAAATCCTGTTGGTGTAACACACCAGGAAAAAGCAGCAATACAGGCTAACTTAAGGTGTAATATGGTCAGGAGGCACACTCCGCCCGCTGTAAGTGCCGCAAAATCCTGTTGGTGTAACACACCAGGAGAAAGCAGCAATACAGGCTAAGTTAAGGTGTAATATGGTCAGGAGGCACACTCCGCCCGCTGTAAGTGCCGCAAAATCCTGTTGGTGTAACACACCAGGAAAAAGCAGCAATACGGGCTAACTTCAGGTGTATAATGTGCAGGAGGCTTAGCAACAATGACACTGACACTGTCCCCTGCCTATCCTTCTCTCTCCCTGCACACAAGGTTTATCAAAGTATATGACACTGACACTCTCCCTGCCTATCCTTCTCTCTCCCTGCACACAAGGTTTAGCAAAGAATATGACACTGACACTGTCCCCTGCCTATCCTTCTCTCTCCCTGCACACAAGGTTTATCAAAGTATATGACACTGACACTCTCCCTGCCTATCCTTCTCTCTCCCTACACACAAGGTTTAGCAAAGAATATGACACTGACACTCTCCCTGCCTATCCTTCTCTGTCCCTACACACAAGGTTTAGCAAAGAATAGATTTGACAAGATTTGACACTGTCCCTGCCTATCCTTCACTTTCCCTGCTCCGGAACACACTACACAAGGCCGCCGCGCTGGCGGCCTTTTATAGTGTGGGGCGTGTACTAAACCCCCTCAGCTATAATTGGCCACAGGCATCCTGCCTGTGGCCAATCATTGCTCTCCTCGCTGCCGGCGCTGTGATTGGCCAAGCATGCAGGGTCACAGTGCATGCTTGGCCAATCACAGCGCCGGGATTACACTGCGATGGCGCAGTGTATTGTGGGCCGTTCGCGTCACTCGAATTCGGCGCGAACGGCCCAAATCGTTCGTTGTTCGCCGAACGCGCAAACAGCCGATGTTGGAGTCGAACCTATGTTCGACTCGAACACCAAGCTCATCCCTACTGCTGTGGGTCATCTAAGCTAACAAGTCTACTTCAGCTATTTGATAGGTAAGTTTTCACATGTCAGAATTACCCTCCACTCTGCTTTTCTGCCTAAGCAGACCTAAACCTTTAGTTTGGATCCATTTTAAGTGCTGCTTTCCACATATCTCATAAGAGAAATATGGGGCCTGCACTTAGTGACCTCCTTAATAGCCCAATAGTACTCTCAGGAAAATATCTTCCCACACAGTTCTCTTAGGACATCAATATTTGCTGACATACAGTAGGTGCCGCCGATATTGTATTTCTATTGCGCTCCCATCGCCGAGATTCTCGGCGACAGGAGTGCCGAGATCTCGGCAGCAGGGTGGCGACACGTGTCACGCTCGCTGCAATAGCGAGGAGACACGACACTGTATTGAGCGGGGATCCGACGCGGATTCCCGCCAATACCAGGCACTGCGTTTGGTATGAATCCTGAGCGGGAACTCCACGCCAATTTTTAAAGAAAAAAACGGCGTGGGTTCCCCCTCCAGGAGCATACCAGGCTCATTCACATAGGGTGGGGGGGCCGGTATCTGGGGGCCCCCTTATTAAAGGGGGCTCCCGGATTCCGATAAGCCCTACGCCCGCAGACCCCGACAACCAATGGCCAGGGTTGTCGGGAAGAGGCCCTGTCCTCATCAACATGGGGGCAGGGTGCTCTGGGGTGGGGGGGCCGCAGGTCGCCCCCCTGCCCCAGAGCACCAAACCCCCCATGTTGAGGGCATGTGGCCTGGTACGGTTCAGGAGGGAGGGGGGGCGCTCTCGTCCCCCCCTCTTCCCCCCCGGCCTGCCAGGTTGCGTGCTCGGATAAGGGTCTGGTTTGGATCTTGAGGGGGACCCCCACGCCGTTTTTTCGGCGTAGGGTTCCCCTTCAAATCCAGACCAGACCCAAGGGCCTGGTATGCTCCTGGAGGGGGAACCCACACAGGTTTTTTCTTTAAAAATTGGCGTGGAGTTCCCGCTCAGGATTCATACCAAACGCAGTGCCTGGTATTGGCGGGAATCCGCGTCGGATCCCCGCCTATCGGCAATGCGTGTCACTCATCGTGAAAGGAACATTTTTCCTTTCCCGCTGACGAGACAGCTCGGCACTGGCTCTCGCGACGGAGCTCATAGGGTGTCAATATCGCCGCTAGAAGCGGCGAGATTGACACAATATCGGCGGCACCTACTGTAGTTCTCTCAGTCCTCCCAGGTCAACAATATCTGGCCACATAGTTCTCTGAGGACAGCATTATCTGCCAACATGGTTCTCTCAGAACAGCAATATCTGTCCATATAGTTCTCTCATGACAGCAATATCTGCCAACATGGTTCTCTCAGAACAGCAATATCTGTCCATATAGTTCTCTCATGACAGCAATATCTGCCAACATGATTCTCTCAGGACAGCAATATCTGCTCATATAGTTCTCTTGGGTCAGCAATAATTGCCCACGCAGTGCTCTCAGGAGATCAGTATCTGCCCATATAGCTCTCTCAGGATAGAAATATTTGCCCACATGATTCTCTCAGGGCTGCAATGTCTGCCCACATGGTTCTCTCAGGATAGCAATATCTGCCAATGTGGTTCTCTCAAGTCGTCAATATCTGCCCACATAATTCTCTCAGGAAAGCAAAATCTGTCCACATCATGCTTTATTGAAAGCAATATATGCCCACATCATTCTCTCAGGAAAGCAATATATGCCCACATCATTCTCCCAGGACAGTGAATAACCCACCAAGTTCTCAGAGGACAGCAATATTTGCCCACATAGTGCTCTCAGGACAGGCTCCCTTTAAAGTGTTTTTTTGACACTTGAGTAGTTAGTGGTTGGAAACCCAGTCCAGTTTTTCTTATGCTATCTATATACTGTTGAGGGAGATTTTGCCTAAACTTCTGTCCTGCACAGGTGTAAGAAATAAAAAAAAAAACTTTAATTCTGGTTTGACACTTTTTTCAATCTGTTGAGACAGTTCAGTAGTTCAGACTTTTAGTATTTTCCTGGCTGCATGCTAGCTCCAGGTTAGTGATTCATTAGATAGTAAAGCTCGGACCAGGATGACAGCCCTGGAGCATGCACCTTTAAAAACAAATTAGCAATGGTAGCATCCCCATTTCTGTCTTTATGGGTTCATTTTAAATTATAGCTATACTGAGAATAAGCTACACTTGCTCTCTGCTAAATGCTAATTTCTTGACCTGTCTGCTGATCTAATGACTTCAATTCCTTAAACCACTAAACTGAAACAAGCAGATTAGGAGTTCAAAGTTAACTTGCTGACTTTACTTTCAGATGCCTGCCTGTGTTACACAACAGGAAAACACAGCAATAAGGGCTAGCTTCAGGTGTATATTTTGCAGGAAGCACACTATGCCTGCTGTAAGTGCTGCAGATGCCTGTTAGTGTAACACAAAAGATAAAAAAACACGAGCAATAAGGGCTAGCTTCAGGTGTATAATGTGCAGGAGGCACACTATGCCCGCTGTAAGTGCTGCAGATGCCTGCCTGTGTTACACAACAGGAAAACACAGCAATAAGGGCTAGCTTCAGGTGTATATTTTGCAGGAAGCACACTATGCCCGCTGTAAGTGCTGCAGATGCCTGTTAGTGTAACACAAAATAAAAAACCACGAGCAATAAGGGCTAGCTTTAGGTGTATACTGTGCAGGAGGCACACTACGCCCACTGTAAGTGCTGCAGATGCCTGCCTGTGTTACACAACAGGAAAACACAGAAATAAGGGCTAGCTTCAGGTGTATATTTTGCAGGAAGCACACTATGCCCGATGTAAGTGCTGCAGATGCCTGTTAGTGTAACACAAAAGAAAAAACCCACGAGCAATAAGGGCTAGCTTCAGGTGTATAATGTGCAGGAGGCACACTACGCCCGCTGTAAGTGCTGCAGATGCCTGCCTGTGTTACACAACAGGAAAACACAGCAATAAGGGCTAGCTTCAGGTGTATATTTTGCAGGAAGCACACTATGCCTGCTGTAAGTGCTGCAGATGCCTGTTAGTGTAACACAAAAGATAAAAAAACAGGAGCAATAAGGGCTAGCTTCAGGTGTATAATGTGCAGGAGGCACACTATGCCCGCTGTAAGTGCTGCAGATGCCTGCCTGTGTTACACAACAGGAAAACACAGCAATAAGGGCTAGCTTCAGGTGTATATTTTGCAGGAAGCACACTATGCCCGATGTAAGTGCTGCAGATGCCTGTTAGTGTAACACAAAAGAAAAAACCCACGAGCAATAAGGGCTAGCTTCAGGTGTATAATGTGCAGGAGGCACACTACGCCCGCTGTAAGTGCTGCAGATGCCTGCCTGTATTACACAACAGGAAAACACAGCAATAAGGGCTAGCTTCAGGTGTATATTTTGCAGGAAGCACACTATGCCCGCTGTAAGTGCTGCAGATGCCTGTTAGTGTAACACAAAAGAAAAAAACCACGAGCAATAAGGGCTAGCTTCAGGTGTATAATGTGCAGGAGGCACACTACGCCCGCTGTAAGTGCTGCAGATGCCTGCCTGTGTTACACAACAGGAAAACACAGCAATAAGGGCTAGCTTCAGGTGTATACTGTGCAGGAGGCTTAGCAAAGAATATCACTGACACTGTCCCTGCCTATCCTTCTCTCTCCCTGCACATAAGGTTTAGCAAAGAATATCACTGACACTGTCCCTGCCTATCCTTCTCTCTCCCTGCACACAAGGTTTAGCAAAGAATATCACTGACACTGTCCCTGCCTATCCTTCTCTCTCCCTGCACACAAGTTAAATGAACAAATAGCACTGACACTGTCCCTGCCTATGCTTCTCTCTCCCTGAACCGGAACACACTACACAAGGCCGCCGCCCTGGCGGTCTTTTATAGTGTGGGGTGTGTACTAAATCCCCCTGAGCTATAATTGGCCACAGGCATCCTGCCTGTGGCCAATTATGGCTCTCCTCGCTGCCGGCGCTGTGATTGGCCCAGCATGCAGGGTCACAGTGCATGCTTGGCCAATCACAGCGCCTGGATTGCACTGCGATGGCGTAGTGCATTGTGGGCCGTTCGCGTCACTCGAATTTGGCGCGACCGGCCCAAATCGTTCGATCTTCATCGAACAGCCGATGTTCGAGTCGAACGTATGTTCGACTCAAACACCGAGCTCATCCCTAGTACAGACAATGAAATGTAGCACCCTCCATGTACAGTAGGATAATTTTGTTTAGCTCCTTTTTAAGAAGATGAGCTGGGGATAATTGTTGTTGTGCTGATTAGAGCTCCAAGGGCTGAGCCTCTGTTACCTCCCACTGGCTTCTGGAATTGGCTGGAGGATTCTAGAACTTATGCCGTGTACACACGATCGGAAATTCTGACGAGAAAAGTTCGATGTGAGATTTTGGTCGGAAATTCCGACCGTGTGTAGGCTCCATCTGACTTTTTCTGTCGGAATTTCCAACAGCAAAAATTTGAGAGCTGGTTCTCAATTTTTCCGACAAGAAAAGTTTCTCGGCTCGTTCTAGTATTGTACGTTACCGTGTTCTTGACGGTCGGAATTTTGTGTGACCGTGTGTATGCAGCACAAGTTTGAGCCAACATTCCGTCGGAAAAAAATCCACGGTTTTCTTGTCGGAATTTCGGATTGTGTGTACGTGGCATTAGAGGGTGGAGGAGCAGAGGTTAGGCCTGAATATTTATATAGACCTTGCTTGGGGATATAAGGAATGGCACATGTTTACAAGGGCACATGTTTTCCATGTGCCCCAGTCACACCACAACATACTGCATTTTTACTTAGTGCACTGATTGGCACTGCATGCCACCACGCTTCAGAGAAACGCACACTCCAAATACATTTTAAAAGGTAAACAGTGCAATGCAGTAAAAGACATATTACACCACCTCCTAATGCAGCTCACTTCAGAGAAAAACTGATAGCTGCCCACACTCTATAACGAAGCGTTTAGCCAGCGGCAGTGTGAATGAGCTCTGACAAGAAAATTGTGTTGTGCTTGCCCTAACATAGCAGGCAATGTCCAAGTCACACTGGTTGCTTAATTGCTTATCACGGTGCAGGGAAAGGCAGCGCTGGTTAAAATAGGTGCTGAATGTTCTTCTCTACAAATGTACTAATGGTAAAGCTATGCAAATTATTTCTCAAACAAGATGAATGTAAGGAATGTGGAAGCTCTCAAAATATATATTGGACCATTTGATTAAAACCTGGTGGGCATCACAAAATGTTCAGTAAGCATTCCTTTTTTGTACCTACCACTTATTGCGTTTCTACTTGATTACTGTAGCCATATGCTTCCCCCCTTTTGTATTACATATTTGCCCAGGGATGGAGGCGCAGGATTTTACCAGATTTTTGCCTCATTTAAAGTCCCATATATGTTTTTACATAGTATAGAAAAACCTTGCGCTAAATATAGGTAAGACTGCTGCAATTTTACTACTTGAATATGAGGAGGTGAAGATACGGTGCTCAAAATATAAAAGATATGCACATGTCTCATGTGAATCAATAGAGTGAAGTATTGTGAACAAACACAAAAATTACCACCATGTGATTAAAGGAACATAATAACATAATATGAAACGAAATTCATCAGAAAATTATTCATCAAGAAAATATAATATTCATCAAAAAATAAAAATTCATCAATTTTTTTTTTTTTTGTAAAAATATATTTATTCATCAAAAAAAATATATACATATTAAGTTTCCTGGTGTTTTCATCTCAATCCGTGTTCAAATCTTTCTATAAAAATTAAGTGAACCACTTCCAGTAAAAAAAATATTTTCAATCCATTTTGCAAATATATTTAAATGTGCCGCTTACCAGATCCCAATGATCTCCAAGTTATAAGAGATCATATATAGGGTTGAGCGAACCCGAACAGTAAAGTTCGGGTTTGTATCGGACTTTTGGGTTTTTGGTACCCGGACCCGAACCCGAACAATGTACTGTATGTTCGGGTTCGGTGTTCGGCAATGTAATGGCGCATTTTAAAAAGCTGCAGGGCAGCCAATCAACATTCGGGTAACTTGTGTGCCCTTAGAAGCCATCACAGCCATGCCTACTAATGGCATGGCTGTGATTGGCCAGTGCAGCATGTGACCCAGCCTCTATAAAAGCTAGAGGCACATAGCACAGCACGTCACTCTGCTTTAGTTAGTGTAGGGAAAGGTTGCTGCTGCTGCTGCTTTGAGGGAGAGAATAGGATAGGAGTCCTGATTCAGAAATCAAATTACTCAGCGATCTACCTTGCTTTTGTTGTGTGGGTGCAGTGCACAATCTTTTTATCCTGCCCTGAGCCCAGTGCCAGAGAAAAGATAACTTTTATCCGTCTGTTAGTTAGGTTGGCTTCGGCAGGCATTTTATGCAAGCTCAGTGCACCAGCACTGCATATGTTACTGTGAGATACACCCTTTAGATACTGTTCTCCTATTCTGCTATTCAAAAAAATTATAGTTTAGGGCAAAAAAAAATTTTTGGGTGCATTTTCTGCATATCTGTACGTGTGAGATACACACTTTAGATACTGTTCTCCTATTCTGCTCTTCCAAAAAAGTAATAATTTAGGGCAAAAAAAATAATTTTGGTGCGTTTTCTGGCCTAAATTTTTTTTGGTGCATTTTCTGCATATCTGTACGTGTGAGATAGACACTTTAGATACTGTTCTCCTATTCTGCTCTTCAAAAAAATTATTTAGGGCAAAAAATAATTTTTTGGGGTGTTTTCTGCGCCCAAAAAAATTTTTGGTTGCATTTTCTGCATATCTGTACGTGTGAGATACACATTTTAGATACTGTTCTCCTATTCTTCTCTTCAAAAAAATAATAATTTAGGGCAAAAAAACATTTTTGGGTGCGTTTGCTGCCCAATTATTTTTTTTTGGTACATTTTCTGCATATCTGTACGTGTGAGATACACACTTTAGATACTGTTCTCCTATTCTGCTCTTCAAAAAATATAATTTAGGGCAAAAAAAAATGTTTTGGTGCGTTTTCTGGCAAAAAAAAATTTTGGTGCATTTTCTGCATACACCTACACCGCCACATCCACCGCCACCTGAACCTCCTACTCCATATGGACCTTGTCCTCCTAGGTCAAGATTATTATTTTTTATTTTTATGTATTTTATGTTATTTTAAGTTATTATTTCCCTATCCACATTTGTTTGCAGAGCACTTGCCATGCTCCTAACAAAATTTTGCTGCCATTTGCAGCCCTCTAGCCCTTTCCATTACTTTTTTAGAGCCATTTTAGTCCTCAAAAGTTCGGGTCCCCATTGACTTCAATGGGGTTTGGGTTCGGGGTCAAGTTCGGGTCAAGTTCGGGTCTCGAACTCGAACTTTTTTTCGAAGTTCGGCCGAACCCGTCGAACCCGAACATCCAGGTGTCCGCTCAACCCTAATCATATATCGCATGAGGTGAACAGATATGAGGATTCCTCCTGTATGTAATCCGACCTCCTCGATGGATCAATCCAGCAGTCTCCTAATTAGCTTCCCAGCCCTGCACACTCCAGCCTGGACTCACTTGAGCATCAAGATTTGAACATGGATTGAAATGAAAACACCAGGACACTTTATATCATGGGTTCTCAACCTGTGGCCCTCCAACTGTTGCGGAAGTCCCATCACGCCTCTGCTTTTGGGAGTCATGCTTATTTTACGCAGCAACTTGCAATGCCTCATGGGACTTGTAGTCCTGCAACAGCTGGAGGGCTGCAGATTGGGCACCCATGCTTTATATGTACGATATATATTTTTTTTGATGAAAACGTATAGTTTTACAAAACATTTTTAATGAATTTGTATTTTTTGATGAATATTATATTTTTTTGGATGAATATTTTTCTGATGAATTTGGTTTCATAGGAAAGGAAAAACGTACCGCTCAAAAGCTTGAGAATTCACCAAATGGCTTCTTCCGCCCGGTCACTCACACAGGTGCTGGCTCTGCACTGATGCATGGGAGAAAAAGGAACCCTGGACTGCCGCACTCTGTATAGACAGTTATTTATTCCAAAATTTCAAGTAAAAAAATCCAAATTCAAAATAAATCCATAGATCCAAAACAACAAATGCAGATAGTGTGCATGCAGGGAAGGGTGGCTAACGCGTTTCACGTCACGAATTGACGCTTACTCATGAAATTTTGGAATAAATAACTGTCTATACAGAGTGCGGCAGTCCAGGGTTTCTTTTTCTCCCATGAATTTGGTTTCATATCATGAGGAGTTTTAGTCCTGTAGGACTTTAATCGATTCCCGCTGCCAGCCGTCAAATGACGGCTGGGCGGTGCAGCTCTCGTTCTGGGCGGGTGCCCTCTAGGGGGCGCGCGCCTGCCGCGTCACTCGGGAGGCGATGCGCGTGCCCGGTGGCCGCGATGCCCGCCGGACACCCACGATTTCCCGGTAACAGAGCAGGACCGTGGATCTGTGTGTGTAAACACAGAGATCCACGTCCTGATAAAACAAACAGTGGGTTGATATGGCGCACTATGGATGTAGCTACTGTGAGGGGGTTAGCTCGGCAGCGGGCGTGTGTGACCCCCGGGATGGGCTCCCCAGACAAAAACAGGCCCAGCAAACGGAGGTTGTGGTTTTCAAAATCAAAAAGGTGCGGTTTATTTTCTATTTACAGTGACAAAACACAGCAAAGCAAAAGAAACATAAATAAAATAAATCCTGGTCAACTTGACCTCTGACTAAACATACAGGTTTCCTAACTAACAACTGGGATCAGCCTAGTGCTGTCCTAGTCCCTAAGTCCCTGGTTTTAAATGTCCAAGCAAATAGCCACACAGGCTTTGTCTCACCGCACAGGGGTTCACTCTCCCTAGACAGTCCACACAGGTCTGGTTCCAGGCATGAGCTAACACCTAATGAATCTGGGAGTTCTTATAGAGGCCTAAATGAGCTGACAAGCTTCAGCTGGCCTCATCAACTCCCTGTCTGTACGACGCCCCACACTCTCCCTAGAGGTATGAGTCATCCATGAGCCCACTAGCCTTATACAACTCTCCACCTAGTTGTATAAGTCGGCGTAAAGCCTGAATCTGGGCGAAATATATCTACCCCCCTGGATGCAACCAGGTGACTTTACCTTCCTGCTGTCACATACCCCCCCCTCTTGTTTTAACCTCGGGGTTGGAACACCAGCAATCAGGCATTCATGTACTCGAGACAAAGCATCCACATTCCCCATTTGAACGCCAGGGCGATGCTTTACTGTGAAGTTGAATTCCTGGAGGGCCAGGAACCACCTATTCACTCTTCTATTTGTTTCCTTGTTTTGAGCCATCCACTTTAACGGAGCGTGATCCGTAACCATGTCAAAGTGCCTACCTAGCAGGTAGTACCGAAGGGAATCTAGAGCCCACTTCACCGCTAAACACTCCTTTTCAACGGTGGCGTAATTTACCTCATGGGACTTCAACTTCCTGCTGAGGTAAATGACTGGGTGCTCTTCCCCGTTCCAGACCTGGGACAATACTGCTCCTAACCCCACATCTGACGCATCACTTTGTACGACAAAGTCTTTAGAGAAGTCGGGTGAGTACAACACTGGCTGGCTACATAAGGCTTGTTTCAAGAATTGGAATGCTGCCTCAGCCTCGGGGGTCCATTTAATCATGACCGACCCTTTCCCCTTCGTCAGGTTGGTTAGGGGCACAGCCTTAGAAGCAAAGTGGGGAATGAATCGCCGATAATACCCAGCGATTCCCAGAAAGGCTCGTACCTGCTTCTTGCTGTTGGGACGTGGCCAACTCTGGATGGCCTCGACTTTGTTGAGTTGGGGTTTTATTACTCCCCTCCCAATGGTGTACCCAAGATATTTGGCCTCCTCCTGCCCAATGGTACACTTCTTGGGGTTAGCCGTAAACCCCGCTTCCCGAACAGAGTCCAGGACTGCTTGCACTTTTGGCAGATGTGAGGCCCAATCTGTGCTATGGACAATTACGTCATCCAGGTAAGCCGCAGCATACTTCCGATGGGGCCTCAGCATCTGGTCCATTTTCCGCTGGAATGTGGCCGGCGCATTCTGTAACCCGAACGGCATTCTTTTATATTGGAACGCCCCGTCTGGGGTTACAAATGCGGTTTTCTCTTTGGCCGACTTGGCCAGGGGGATTTGCCAATACCCTTTTGTGAGGTCCAGAGTCGTCATGTATCGGGCTGTTCCCAGCCGGTCGATCAACTCATCTATACGTGGCATGGGGTAGGTGTCAAATTTTGTAACTTTGTTCAACTGACGAAAATCGTTACAAAATCGCCAGCTCCCATCCGGTTTAGGCACCAACACAATGGGACTAGACCAATCACTTTGGGACTCCTCTATCACCCCTAAGTTCAGCATTTTCTGTACTTCCTCCCGTATTGCCTCCCGTCGGGCCTCTGGGATCCGATAGGGTTTTAACTTCACCCTTTCACCGGGCGGGGTAATGATGTCATGCTCTACCCCAGATGTTTGTCCCGGCAGCTCAGAGAATACCTCCTTGTTGCGAAGCACAAACTCCTTAACCTCCTGTTGTTGGGGTTGTGACAAGGTGGCTGCTATTCCAACCTCAGGAATCACGCAACCAGTTTGAGCTGGTGACCAAGTGTCTGCGACTAGGGACTCTCTATCCCTCCAGGCTTTCAACAGATTAACGTGATAGATCTGTTCGGGCTTTCGCCTTCCTGGTTGTCTGACCTTGTAATTCACTTCGCTCACTTTTTCCATTATCTCATAGGGGCCTTGCCATTTGGCAAGGAATTTACTTTCAACCGTAGGGACAAGTACCAGTATCCTATCCCCCGGGGAAAAGGTACGGGTCTTGGCTCCACGGTTGTACACTCTCTGCTGTGCTAACTGCGCTTGGGCCAAATGTTCCTTCACGATGGGCATTACCTGTGCAATTCGGTCTTGCATCAGGGCGACATGCTCAATCACACTCCTGTGGGGAGAACTCTCACTTTCCCAAGTTTCCTTGGCAATATCCAACAGCCCTCTTGGGTGTCTCCCATACAGTAACTCAAAGGGGGAGAATCCCGTAGAGGATTGGGGCACCTCCCTAATAGCAAACATCAGATAAGGAAGTAGACAGTCCCAATCCTTTCCATCTCTATCCACCACTTTCTTCAACATTTGTTTTAGGGTTTTGTTGAATCTTTCAACCAGCCCATCGGTTTGGGGGTGATACACAGATGTACGTAATTGCGTCACTTTGAACAATTTACACAGCTCCTTCATAACCCGGGACATAAAGGGTGTACCTTGGTCCGTAAGCAGTTCTTTACAAATACCCACCCGGCTAAACACAAGAGATAGCTCTTTGGCTATGGTTTTGGCCGAGGTATTTCGGAGAGGGATCGCTTCTGGATAACGGGTGGCATAGTCCATTATAACTAATATGTACTGGTGCCCCCTAGCGGACTTGATTATAGGCCCTACCAAATCCATGGCGATCCTCTCAAACGGGACCTCAATGATGGGTAGAGGGACCAGCGGGCTACGGAAATGTGGCATCGGGGCCGACCTCTGACACACAGGGCAGGAGGAACAATAATTTTCTATGTCCTTCATCACCCCCGGCCAATAGAATCTCTGTAATACCCTCTCTCGGGTTTTCTCTGTCCCCAGATGACCTCCAAGAATGTGCCCATGGGCCAACTCCAACACCAACTTCCTGTAAGGTTTGGGCACCACAAGCTGCTCAACGGTTTCTTCTGCCCTTTTTGCCACCCGATACAGTAGGTCCTTCTCTACGCTGAAGTATGGGTAAGTGCAGGTATTATCTGGGTTCACTAACTCGCCATCTATTTTCACTACGTTTTCCCGTGCCTTTATTAGGGCGGGGTCTTTCAACTGTTCTGTGGCAAAGTTTTCCCTGTGAACCTCAAGATCAGAAAACTCCACAGACGGTAGGTTTTCGTCTGAGGAGGTGGGCTCCTCTCCAGTTTCTTGAGTCTCCCCTGCCAATACTGATAAGGGAAATTCCGGAGAGTCCTCACCACTCTCAGGGGAGTTCTGGCTATCACATTCCTGGTACATAGGGGCACCAGTGGGGGGCTCAGGATCATCCCACAGTTCCCAGAACTTCGGAAAATCCCTTCCCACAATGGCGTCATGCGGTAACTGAGATACTAAGCCCACTGGATGAGAGAGGGTACCTTTGGGGGTCTCGAAACACACTGTAGTCACTGGATACTCTCGGGTGTCCCCATGCACACAAATAACAGCTACCTTGCTATTCCCAAAGACCTCTGTTTTAACTAACTCAGCCTTTATCAGGGTCACAAGGCTACCTGAATCCAGCAATACCACAACATTTCTACCATTAACACACATTTTGCATAAATGTTTCTCAGTTCCTCGAATGGCAGTGCATGCGACTGTCGCACACAGCGACTGACGTCTGCCCGTCAGAAAGTCACACTGCATGGGTTCCTCCACAACCGGGCAATTGGCTGCAATATGTCCCGCTTGCCGGCAGCGGTAGCAAACGATCCTTCTTGCCGCCTCTTGAGCCGCTGATTTCCCAGGCTGTTCTCGCCAAACTTGGGGTAGAGCTCCCACCCTCTCACTCTCTCCACCCTCACCCCTTGGAATCCTCTTATCCGCCCCTGGGGATGGTCTGGTCTTAGGGTGGAAAGTCCGAGTGTCTCTGGAAGAGGCCGTCAGGTTCTCTGTAGCCAAGTATTTCTCCACACGATCCACAAGACCATCGGCCGTCTCTGGGTCTCCATGGCTTACCCACTTTTGGATGGCAGTAGGAAGAGCTCTCAAAAACCGATCCATTACAACACGTTCCACAATCTTTGGTGCGGACAAAGTCTCTGGCTGTAGCCACTTTCTGCTCAGGTGAATGAGATCATACATTTGAGACCTGGGGGGTTTTCCAAGCTGGAAAGTCCAGTTATGCACACGCTGAGCCCGGACAGCCTGGGTGACACCCAGCCTTGCCAAAATTTCAGCTTTTAGCATCACATAGTCTTTTGCTTGGTTAGGCTCTAGGTCATAGTAAGCTTTCTGCGATTCACCAGTTAACAGAGGAGCCACCAGTCCAGCCCACTGCTCCTCAGGCCACTTTTCTCTTTCAGCGGTCCTTTCAAATGTGGTCAAAAATACCTCTGGATCATCCTCTCCAGTCATTTTTGTCAATAAACGACTCACCCCAAAGGACGCGGTATTAGTGGGACGGCTTTCCTCACTGGTCTGCGGACGTTGCTGCATTACTGCTTCCATTTGTTGTAGTCTCTGCTCTTGCTTCTGTAACAGGTCTATGAAGCGGGCCTCAGATTGCTGCTGGGCTTGTTGCTGAGCTTCCAGACTCTGTTGGTGAGCTTGCTGCTGGGCTGCAAGGCTCTGTTGATGAGCTTGCTGCTGGGCTGCAAGGCTCCTTTGCAAACCTGCATTTGTCTGCTGTTGATTGGCATTTGCTAGAGCCAGCTGTTTCAGTATCTCCTCCATGCTGGCTTAAAAAAAAACTGCCACTGGTTCTCCACCAACTGTGAGGGGGTTAGCTCGGCAGCGGGCGTGTGTGACCCCCGGGATGGGCTCCCCAGACAAAAACAGGCCCAGCAAACGGAGGTTGTGGTTTTCAAAATCAAAAAGGTGCGGTTTATTTTCTATTTACAGTGACAAAACACAGCAAAGCAAAAGAAACATAAATAAAATAAATCCTGGTCAACTTGACCTCTGACTAAACATACAGGTTTCCTAACTAACAACTGGGATCAGCCTAGTGCTGTCCTAGTCCCTAAGTCCCTGGTTTTAAATGTCCAAGCAAATAGCCACACAGGCTTTGTCTCACCGCACAGGGGTTCACTCTCCCTAGACAGTCCACACAGGTCTGGTTCCAGGCATGAGCTAACACCTAATGAATCTGGGAGTTCTTATAGAGGCCTAAATGAGCTGACAAGCTTCAGCTGGCCTCATCAACTCCCTGTCTGTACGACGCCCCACACTCTCCCTAGAGGTATGAGTCATCCATGAGCCCACTAGCCTTATACAACTCTCCACCTAGTTGTATAAGTCGGCGTAAAGCCTGAATCTGGGCGAAATATATCTACCCCCCTGGATGCAACCAGGTGACTTTACCTTCCTGCTGTCACACTACCTAAAAACAAATCCAAGTAAAACAGTGGAAGGTGGAAGGGCAGGAAGGGATAAGAAATCACTATGAGTCCATATAGGGTATATAGTCCATTTAAGGAGGTATATAGGAAATTTGCTGAGTTAGTAGATGGCTGCCAGTCCAGAAACCTAGAAGAGGCTCTGAGAACAAAAAGATGCATGTCCCTTCTTTAAAGAAGGGACACGCATGTCCCGATCGCGAAGCACCAACCGCCAGCCTGAATCCCAGAAGTGACGACATCATCACATCACGGAGCCTCCACAATCCCCGTCCCAGCCGCCGGCCAGCGCTGTACACATTCAGTGCAGACAGGACTGCTATAGGACCCAGATCTTCCCCATCAGCCTGGATGCAAACACTCCACCAGGACTCATGCGGATGAAACAAGTTTAACCCCTGACATGCCTGATTGCCTCTACTCACATGTGAGTGTTTTTAATCCCTATACATTAAAGATGTTTTAAATATGCTGCACTTAGAGGGCGCCGTTCACTTTCTTTTCGTCAGATCCACGTCCTGTCAGGTGAGAGGAGACCGATGGTGTGTTCCCAGTACAGAGGAAAACCAATCAGTCTCCTCCCATTGTGAGTCTCCTCCCCCTACAGTTAGAATCACTCCCTAGGGAACATTTAACCCCTTGATTACCCCCTAGTGTTAACCCCTTCCCTGCCAGTGACATTTATACAGTAATCAATGCATTTTTATAGCACTGATTGCTGTATAAATGTGAATGGTCCCAAAATAGTGTCAAAAGTGCCTGATATGTCTGCCGCAAAAAAATGCCATAATTCTATCCCCTATTTTGTAGATGCTATGACTTTTGCGTGACCCAATCAATATACGCTTATTGCGATTTTTTTTACCAAAAATGTGTAGAAGAATACATATTGGCCTAAACTGAGGAAAAAATATATATATATTTTTTTTAAAATTGGGATATTTATTATAGCAAAAAGTTAAAAATATTGTGTCTCATTTGGGTACAGTGTTGCATGACTGCGCAATTGTCATTCAAAATGTGACAGCGCTGAAAGCTGAAAAATGGCTTGGGCAGGAAGGGGGTGAAAGTGCCCTGTATTGAGGTGGTTAAATTAGGCATTTATGTTAGTTTAATCACATGGTGGTAATTTTTGTGTTTTTTCACAATGCTTCACTCTATTGATTCACATGAGACAGCGCATATCTTTTGTATTTTGAGCACCATGCTTTTACATGTTTTTTCTCTTTTACCCAATTATAGGGATGGAGGCTTGCGGCTCAACATATTGTAGCCCCTGCAGTTCATGCATACTTGTTGCATGAACTAATTTTTACTCTGTCACTTTTGCAGGGGGCGCTACTACCTTCCATATGGGGAGAGTGACCAATACACATCCATTAGTTTGCCTTGACACTGCCCCCTTCCGGTGCGCGATGGTGGCCTTGGTGTAACTGGTGTTTTTGTCATTTTCAGGAGCTGCGATGCCCACTCGGGGCCCTTCCCTCCTTCCCCGTCCCCTTTGGGCACTGGAGCATGGGGTTGTGCGCCGTGCATGTGACGTCATTGCGGCATCATGCACCGGCACGTGTGCTTCCATCGGCGTCTGCCATTAGAGATTTTGGGTGCCACACTTCCGGACGACTTAGGCTGCCCAAGTGTTGGCACCACCCCTCTCCTTAGATGCTTCACGTGACTTTGGGAGTGGCCCTGCAGTTCCATCTTAGTACAAATAGCACTCAGGTGCAGCACTTTTTCTGTCTCAGATCCACTTGGATGTAAATGCACAGTTTTGGATTATATTTCCAGGATCAAAGTATTAACTGTTTTTCCTATGGGTGGCTGTCCTTCGTTGCTCAGTATACCTCTTTTTACTTATCTCTTATGGTGAACTGCACTATGTCACCATTTGTGTACAGCACTTCACTTATACTTTGCACCCAGTTCATTACCCTTGGCTTTACTTTTTGTGTGCTCCTGCTCTCACAGTAAATACCAATCTGCATTTATTTTACACTCTCTTCATAATTTTTCACAGATGAGCCTGGATCCACCATTTTTTCACCTGTTACCTGTTATACTTGCTTTTTATGCCGATCTGTTTGCTGCAGGACCCTACTGTCACAGCTCACGGAATGATATTTCCACCAGGCCCTTGGCTCCCATTCCCCCATGGGAGTGTGGAGGGTGATCTGCTAGGTACTATGGGTGTTGAGTTTTTTCTTTCTCCCCTCCCCTTCTTCTCCCCCGTATTCATGGCAGAATATTAGATCACACTGGTTATATAATATTATAGATAACCCTAGATGTACTTCACATTTGCTCTTAATGAGTGGAAGTTGTCCATGAAACACGTAGAGCCTTCTAATGATGCAACATTTACGTCTACAACCATTTATCCATTTGGAGTTTTAAGAATCCTATTTATCTGTATCTTTTTACTGTCCATGTTTAACTGGGGTTAAATCCAGTTACCCCTTTACACTATGTATGGTATTACCATGTTGGGCAAATACAATTTATTATTGCTTTTCTACTTGATTACTGTAGCCATATGCCTCATTTAAAGTCCCAAACCCCCATTTTGTATTACATATTTGCCCAGGGATGGAGACAGGATTTCACCAGATTTTTGCTTCATTTAAAGTCTCATCCATGTTTTTACATGTTTTTCTCTTTTATCTTTCTTGTACCTACCATAATATTATAACTTCAGCATAGTTTATTCAAACCTCTTACTACTAGCAGTAACAATAACAAAACTACTATTATTACTACTTATAATACATTTACTGCTACTTTTAATAACATCTATAATAAGGGCTTCAATTATTTGTAAAAAAAAAACTTTGTAGAATGTTGATCCAAGGAGTTATGCATTTTCCTTTGGGGATCAGGAAGTAATTTTCCTGGTGCCTCCATGGCAGCATACATGTGATAGTAGCCCGCCTACTTTCACCCACAGGACCAGTGCATTGCTATAAAAAGTTAACACCCACACAACAGTCCACTTTATTATGATAGGATTTGCTGAAGTTTCCCACCCTGGTAACTAGTCATTGATCTATCACATGTATGCTGCCATGGTAGGCGGAGCTACTATCACATGTTTTCTGCCATGGATAGGCACCAGGAAAAACGTAAAATTTATATCAAATACTTACCATAATTTTCCTTTCCTGATGGACTCCATGGCAGCCTACGTGTGGGTTAATCCCGCCCCTCATACCCCATAGGACCCTTCTCCCATAAATCTTTGCTCTGGGCCAGAGGCTGTGTTCCATAATTTAGCCTACTCCAGCCACTGGGAGGGAACTCCTGCTGCCATGGAGTCCATCAGGAAAGGAAAATTACGGTAAGTATTTGATATAAATTTTCCGTTTTCCTGACAGACTCCATGGCAGCCTACGTGTGGGAAATAACTAGCCATACACACCCAGGTGGGCAGAGTGCTGGACAAAAGAAAAAAGGTTTAATTGGCACCATCACAGACAAGATACGTAAACCACTGCGCAGTAGTGTGCCATGAACGTGTTAATTGAAGACCACAAGGCCACCTTGCAAATAACTTCTGGAGGCACGTGACGTGATGCCGCCCATGATGAAGACACTTCTAGTTGAGTGAGCAGTCACCGCTTCTGGAGGCGCCAAGCCCTTGGCTTTATAGGCCCACTGAATGGCCTGAACAATCCATGCTCCGATAGATCTGGAAGAGGCACGCATTCCCTTATACTTCCTGTGAAAAGAACGAGCAGGTGGTCGGTCTGACGGAAAGAAGCTGTAGCTTCAAGATACTGACTCAGAGCTTTTCCAACATCTAAGGGATAAACACTGGAATCCTCGGTAGATCTGAACGTTGGAAGAGCAATCTCCTGATTGTCATGAAACACAGATGCCACTTTGGGGTTTGAACCCAACATAGGAATTAAAAGGTTTAGAAATGGCTCCTTGCATCCCTGAGAGCTGATTTCAGAGACCCTCTTGGCCGAGGTTATAGCCACCAAGAAGACAACTATTAGAGAGAGTCATTTGACAGAAGATTGATCTTCATGTTCCAACTCTCTACCTAAGAAAAAATCCAGGACAAGGGGAAGATCCCAATTAGAAAAACTTGGCTCTGAGGTCTGAGCCTTATTGCTCCTCTGAAAAACTACTGAGTAAGAGGGTGTCTAGCCCAGGAAACACCCGTAAAAGCAGAGATTACAGCGATTTGGACTCGCAGCGAGCTGACTGACAATGAGAGATCCAATCCTGATTGTAAGAAGCCCAGGATATCATGTATCTTTGGGTTATTGCAAGAACCTGCAGTGGAAGAGGTGTAGTCTGAAAACTTTTTCCAAATCCTCTGGTAGACCCTGTTGGTGCCTGTTCTTCTGGCATTTAATATTGTGGAGATGGCCCTACTTGGACAGCCTAGGGCCTCCAACCTTCCCCTCTCAAGAACCAGATCATCAGATGTAGATGGGCCGGGCATGGATGTAGAAATGCCCCTTGTGATAGGAGATCTGGTCTGGAGGGTAGAGGAACTGGGTCCCGGAAGCTGAGTTGCATCAGCAGTAGAAACCATGGCTTGTTTGGCCAGTACGGGACTATTGCCACTATCTCTGCTTCTTCCATCCTGAGCCTTGACAAAAAACGGAGAATGACAGGAACCGGGGGAAAGGCATAGGCCCTGTGGAACCGCCAATGGTCTGTCAGAGCATCTACCCAAAAGCCTGGGGATACCAAGACCTCGTGTAGTATCTCTCTAGTCTGAAGTTGCATGGGGAGGCAAACAAGTCTACTTCCGGAATCACTCCCAGGGACAGGACCCACCTGAAGACTTCGGGGGGGAAGTCCACTCGTTGTCCAGAGAAACTCTCAACAGAAAATCTGCCTGAACGTTCGGGACTCCAGGGAGATAGACAGCTGTCAGGTTGGCCAGGTTTTTCTGGGCCCAGATCATGATGGGCTCTATTTCCTTTGACAGGGAGAGTCTGCGAGTACCCCCCTGTCTCTTGATGTATGCGACTGCCGTTGTGTTGTCCAGTCTTAGGAGGACTGAGTCTCCTGCTGTTAAGTGGTGAAAGGCCTGCAGAGCGCAGAACGCTGCCCGGAGTTCCAGAACATTGGAGACTATCCTGTGAGAGGGAAAATTCCATATGCCTTGGGCTACTTCTGTCAGCCCCTGTTGCTGGCATCTGTAGTGATGGTGACCCAAGACACAGGTGCGATGGATGGACAATTGAGGAGGTTCCTCTGTTGTAGCCACCAAGGAAAGCTCTCCCACATGGATGAGGTTATTTGGATAAAGTGATCCCGAAGCCCTGGATTAATCTGCTGGAGAAAACCCTTCTGGAAGGGCCGCATTTTCCACTGAGCCCACTTTACCATGGGTGTTGTTGCCACCATGGTGCCAATGATCTTTAGGCATTGAGAGGCTTGGAGATGAGGACGACATTGCAAGCCAAACTCTGTCCCGGATCACTGGGATTTTTCCAGGGGTAACAAGATGGTGCTCTTGATAGCGTTGAAGTGTGCCCCGAGGAATACCAGGGACTGCGTAGGATCCAGATGGCTCTTTTCCAGATTCAGAAGCCAACCAAACTCGAGTAGAGTGGAGATGACCTGGGATCTGTGGATTAGCAACTGCTCTTTGTCCCGAGACAACAGCAGGTCGTCTAGATACTGATACAGACGGATACCTCTGGTCCTGATCAGAGCCACGACAGCCAACAAGTTTTGAAAACACACGAGGCGATGTTGTAAGCCCGAAGGGGAGACAGGTGAACTGCAGACGGATTTGATCGACAGCAAAGTGAAGGTATTTCTGGAATTCTGACGCTATCGGAACATGGAAGTAGGCGTCCTTCAGGTCTATAGAGACAAGCCAATCGCCTGGTTGGATTGCTTGACTGATCATGAGTAGTGTCTCCATCTTGAACTTCTCCTTCTAGATAAAAGAATTCAAGTGGTTTAGGTCTATAACTGGCCTCCAGGAGACGTTTTTCTTCAACACCATGAAGAGGGGCGAGTAGACCCCTTAAAACCTTTTGTCATCTGGAACTGGAATTGCAGCGCCCTGAGCCACAAGAGAGACAGGAGAATTTGCTTTTTCTCTTCCGAGAGAGGCAAGGATGCCGACTCGCTCTGTTTTAGGCAGGTGCAATATCATAAAGACTTAGGGGATTCTTGTCCACCGGAAGATGCCCCTTTTGAAAACTTCTGGCCTGAAGGCTGTTTTTTTCTTCCAGGTCTTCTTGAACTCACGGCCAGGCCTATAGTAGCAAGCATTCCTTGCTCGATCTGAACTTTTCCTGGGCTGTGTTCTCTTCTGGTTTAGCAGACGGCGATCCTGGGGAAGGAACCCCGACTTGCCCCCTGTGGCACGGGTGATGGCACTGTCCGATATGTTCCCAAAGAGGGACGAACCCCCAAATAGAATCCTGCACCATGCCTGCTTGGAGGCAGGGTCAGCTAACGATGGGCGCAGCCACAAGGCACGCTTAGCCGTGACAGATGTCAGCATGATCCGAGCCACCAGGCGAATTATGTCTAGGGAAGCCCCACGAGAAAAGCCAACGTCAACCTTAGCCCATGAATAGGTGGGCTCCTGGCCAGTTCTTCCGAGATGCTCCTCAGAGAAGCATCTACGTCGTCTGCCCAGACTTCCATCACTTTAGAAAGGGCTGCGAGAGCTAGAGCTGGTTTGCAGGTCATACTCGCTGTAATGTAGATCTGCTTGAGGTCGGTATAAATTTTCCACTCCAGGCAATCCCTAAAGGAAACAGTATCCTCCAATGGGAGTGTGACTTGCCTCACCATCCTCATTAGGGCTGAGTCAATGAGAGGAGCCGACTCCAGGTGTTTTACATCCTTGCTTTTAAATGGGTACATTTTTGATACCTTCATTAACAGGCAATTCTTCCTTTCAACACCACCCCATTTGTCGGTAATTATTGCGCTGAGTTCACCCAAAAAGGAGAAATTAGGGTGTTCTTTTTTTGAGGTGTTTAAAATATTTCCTCTGTTTGGAGGATGCCTCCACTGGCTCTTCCATCTCAAAGCTTCTTTGACAGCTTTTGACCAGCTGTGGTACTAGGGCAAATTCAAAACCTGCACCAGGGTCATCTACCTCCACCTCACTGTCTGAGGCTTCAATTGAGGAATGGCTCGGCTGTGAAGGGCCTGGAGCCTTGAAATCATCCCTAATAGGGACTGACATAGTGTCGCCAGCAGGGTTGTGGGTATGACCAGAATCCCCTTTACTCAGGGACTCATGGACCACCTTTCTGACCAGTGCTTCCACTTGTTGGTCTCCACCCTCTCTTTCTTATGCGACTTTAGAAAAGCATCGCTTGCAGAGCGATTTGCCTTCAGGAACCTGGGCCCCGCATACCCAGCAGGCTTTCCTCACAGAGCGGCTGGAGTGGCGGTGAGAGTGACGCCCAGAGGTGGTTTTAGACTCCTATCTGTGGTACCTAGATCTAAAGGAAGATCTGACGTCTGGACCTTGAAGAGGAGTGACAACGTTGAGACCTAGGATGGTCTTTGCCGTGCTTTGGTGTTCAGACCTAGAAGAGCTGAGTGAAAAAGAAAGGGTTAACAGCTCCTGAATGAGTGAACCCAAGCATCACAGGTAGAAAATAAATAAATCCTACCTGCAGCGCAAGGGTTGGCCACAAGAGGGCGGTGACAGATCCATGGCAAGGCAGTTTGAAAGTGAAATGAATCATTACAGCCTTATAAGAAACAGGAGTGACAACAGGCATGAGAGAGCACATAACAAAACATAGCCAGCACCCAGGGAGCCTGCAGCAAACAATTTACCTTGTAAACCAGAGCCCAGTGCCTGGGAAAATACTGCATAAGCCTGCAAGTCATCCCAAGTAATAGCTGCTTTGACAGCTATTTAAATCTGCCACCGTTAACGATGTCACCGCCCCATAGCGGTTGCCATCCGGTGGCGGCCAATCGCATTCGCGACCGCCGCCGCCATTTTGGCGAAACTGCGCCTGCACGAACCAAGCACAGAATCTTCGTTCGCGGCTTGCGGATGCGCAGCGACTTCCTGAAACGGCGAGCTGGAACGCAGCTGCGCTCCAGCCGCCGTGGCCACTCACTGGAGCTTGATAGAAAATAAGGAGACACACAAAACACAGAGATACGGCTGCCATATAAAAGGAATATCTTTGTACATTACCCCCACCACGGCACGATCCGGACCAGAACCTGGGACTGGGGAGCTGTTCGCTCGACCCACCGCATGATCGGGCGTTTACAAAGCCTCCCGCTAATAGCTGGGACGTTTGGCCATATTGTCGCTTGCCTGCCAATGGCCAGGTTAGTAAGCTCTTCATGGTATTACATCATATCGCCCATGTCCACCTGCTAATAGCTAGGATTGCTGGACTGCAGAGAGGATCACCGCTAACCACCAACGTATCGCAGTGCACACCGCCAGGCCTGGATTACAGAAAAACTTCATGAAAAGGTAAGACTATATCTTGGTCCTAGGAGGAGGACAAAAAAAGGAACACAGCCTCTGGCCCAGAGCAAAGATTTATGGGAGAAGGGTCCTATGAGGTATGAGGGGCGGGATTAACCCACACGTAGGCTGCCATGGAGTCTGTCAGGAAAGAAAATTATGATAAATATGATAGAATTTTCTGTTAAAGAAAAGATGGCATTTTATAAGGGCTTGTTCACACAGGCGCCCGGGGTGGCATCAAAAACAGACATTTAATGCAGCTGCTTAAGACTACACACATGCCGTGGCTACAATATATGTGCTTCACGGGCGTGGAAAAAAATAAATCTCCTTGCAGGTTCAGCAGGCAGTACCGTCGCTGCACGTGATATATTCACGTGAAAGGGCTGCACCTCATCTGTCCTACAACAGAGCCATGTGCTTCAGCCCTTTTGGTTAAATCAGGCAGTGAGGAGGCAATATATCACATCCCAGCCGCCTATGTGAAAGGGTTTTAGGAGATTTTTGCCTTCCTTTAGATGAACTGGGGGTCTGGGAATTTTGTATTTAGTTAAAAGTAGACAAAGGGTTTCTTTCCAACCTGACTAATTATCTAACAATATGTAATACTACTACTTGATGTTATAAATATAATAATATGAATATAGAATGATAAAAAGAATATTAGAATACTCAACATAAAATCAATAAATTAATATTATTATTATTATTTTTATTATTATTATTATTACAAATAATAATACTAACAATAATAATAATACTAACAATAATAATAATAATACAAATAATAATAATAATAATAATAATAATAATGCCTATTTAATAAATACATTTGTTTAGTCTTTTTTACAGATGATTTCACCTCGCAAAATGCTTTATTTTAAGGGTGCCAAATCAATTCCTGCCAGTCTTTCCAGTCTAGAGCTGCTAATTTGTTTCTTTTCTTTCTTTCTTTTTTCCGTTCTTCCCTCTCCCTCTGCTCGCACCCTCTTTCCTGATTTTGACAACTCCGTTTTTATATATTTTTTTCCCTTTCCTCCTTTGCTGTTTTTTTTCCCTGCAGTTTCTGGCAGAGGTGATAAGTCTCCATAAATAGGATTAGCATTGATTCCTTTACCAAGAACAGAGATGATGCTGTCTCCTTCATTTACTGAACTGCCAGCTTTGAAATACAAAAAGAGAGAGAAAGAAAAGAGAAATCTGATGAAAGGCAAGGAAAAATAATAATAAAAAACGGCTTTATAAAATGTAGGCCCTCTGTGAATTCAAAAATATATATATTTCTTTAGTTATTTATGTGGTTACAGCGAGATAAAGGATCAAGGGAGGTTTTGCTTCTGTTCTCAGATTTAAGAAAAGACTCTAACTTCTTTCTTTTTTTTATATTTTGTTTGTTCTTAATACATTTAGCTTTTCTCCTCCTAACATATTTTACTAGCTAGCTAATCTTACACATCCACCATTGTGTGCCTGATGCATTTTTAACCTTGAAACGTTGCAAAGACAGCGCCAAAGAAAGGAAACCCAGCGAGTGAAGAGAGAGAGGGAGGAAAGGCACAGAAGATTGAGAATAAAGGGACGTGTGGTTCATTGAGAAGGGTTGGAGAGCTGAAATAATCTGTATGTTTGTAAAGTTTGGGTCCGTGTATGGCTTTTTCTCTGATATATCATCCTATGGCAACAATCAGGGAATATAGACTTTGTCCCTTTATGCTGTGGATGCAGTGATATAGACTGCAGAGAGTCCTTGTGCCAAGACAGTCTAGGCCCCTTTTGACACTCGTTGCCCACCTGGGTGCATATTGTATTGCCATCCTTAACCTTAGTATGACTTGGCCAAATAGTAGCATAGCGCCTATCCTACTGCTGTCTATTGGACTTTGAATTTAAAGTGACACTGAACTTAAAAAGTGAACAACTTGTTTTTTTCTAAATTAACATTTAAAAATGTTAATAGTGCTTATAAAGTACCCAAAAAAAGTCCCCAAAAAAAGTCCCCCTTGTCTTGTATTCCTCTGAAAAAATAAAAGTGCACTTCTTAGTATGTGAGGGTGCCTATGCACTTTAGTGCTTATAGCCGTAGGCACTGCTGCCTCTGACTGCTAGTCTCAGGAAATTTGGAGTGAGATTTAGCAATATTATAAATATCCTGCTCACTGTTCTCATTGCTGGAGGCTCTGTCATGAGGAAACAAAACTCTGCCTCTACCAAAATGGCCCCCTCCACACAGTCAGTAATAGGCAAACATCAGCTGTAGAGAGATCTCCGGCAATACTGGTGACTAGTCCTTTTGTCTGTGCCTGCCATTTTTGGGCTTCTGTAAAGCCCAAAACTCCAGCCAAACTTTATTTTTTGGTTGTGGGTAGAGTGGGAAGGGATTAAAACCACTGTCAGCTTTTTTTTAAGCTATCTGTGTCCACTCTTGGGAAATCGCTCCTTATTTTCTAACTAACTGTTTCAGACCAAAGAGATTTGGAGCAATCTTCCTCAGTGGGAGTACAGACCAGGGACTTTGAGGGTCATAGCTTAGCGACCTGGGGTCACAGAGACCCCAAATGTGGGGCGTTCGGTAGCTGAAGTCCTACCCCACCACTGGTCAAATTGGGCTCTTGCCACCTATAGTTCCAGAGATACAGGGCTTCTTGTGCAGCCTGTCCAAAGCTACATACAGAGCGGCCAGTTTAAATACAAACTGGCATACTCTGTTTGCAGCAGACTGAAAGGATGAGCTCACAGTGCCTCTCACCTCTTGTCAGAAGCACTGCGCTTAATGGACAGCTTGGAGCCTTGAACCAATGGTAAAGGGCCATTGGAACAAGCTTTCCAATAAAAATGCTGCAGTGGAGGCTGTCCTCTCACTGCAGTGTCATAGAAGGGGGCATGTGTCTAAAAGACACATGCTCCCTTCCAGCCCAGCCCTCTTAACTAGAAGGAAAAAACATGGGTTTATGGGTATAAGATTTACCCATAATCCCATGTTTTTCTCACACGGTTAAGAGAGAGAATGAGAATCTGCTGCCTTCTGAAAAGGTACTGTTTTAATTAAGCTAAATCATATATAATTATACTATATGTTATAACTAGGGATGAGCCCGATGTTCAAATCGAACGTAAGTTCGACTCGAACATCGGGTGTTCGCCTGTTCGCCGAATAGCGAACAATTTGGGGTGTTTGCGGCAAATTCGAAAGCCGCAGAACACCCTTTAAAAGTCTATGGGAGAAATCAAAAGTGCTAATTTTAAAGGTTAATATGCAAGTTATTGTTATAAAAAGTGTTTGGGGACCTGGGTCCTGCCAAAAGGGAGATGTATCAATGCAAAAAAAACTTTTAAAAATGTCAGTTTTTTTGGGAGCAGTGATTTTAATAATGCTTAAAGTGAAACAATAAAAGTGAAATATCCCTTTAAATTTCGTATCTGGGGGGTGTCTATAGTATGCCTGTAAAGTGGCTTGTTTAGAACAGTCCCTGCACAAAATGTAATTTCTAAAGGAAAAAAGTCATTTAAATATACTCGCAGCTATAATGAATTGTCGGGTCCCGGCAATACAGATAAAAGTAATTGAAAAAAAACGTCCTGGGTCCCCCCCCCCCCCCCAGGCCATTACCAGGCCCTTTGGGTCTGGTATGAATATTAAGGGGAACCCCGAACCAAAATTGTTGATGAGGACAAGGGCCTCATCCTCACAACCCTTGCCCGGTGGTTGTGTGGGTCTGCGGGAGATAAACATATTTCCCTTACATGCTTTATGTAATCAGTACTGAACTGTACACACATCCCATAATTCTATATTATACACACTGTACTCTGCTGTAATTCAGTATTAGAAATATTCCTCCTCATGCAGCTTTGAGATCTTTCTAATAGTAACCAGTGCCTGTATAGTGTATGTGAACACATCCCTAGCCGCACCACAGAAAGAGTCGGGCCATGCTGCTTTACATCAGCGCGTGACACAAGTAAATGTCGTCATAAGAAAAAAAACTAAAAGTGCAGCGCTAACTTACTAATCAATACCACAATAATGGTGGAACCCTCTAATTTATGGAAGTCTCATATCACCACAATATCGGTCTCTGTGATATGTAACGTCATATATAATACACATCACACTGAAAATCAGATATAAAAAATGACTGCAAACTTTGCAGGGATGGCAGAAACCTCTCCTACAGATATTTGGCAATGGATGGTGTCAGTAAAGCATTGAATGGTGTCCACTCTGGTTATCAGAGCAGCCTTTTCAGTGCCCATTAGTGCAGTTTATTAGTGTAGCCTCATCAGTGCCGCCTCAGTGCAGCCTCAGTGCAGCTTATCAGTGCAGCCTCATCAGTGCCGCCTCAGTGCAGCTTATCAGTGCCCATCAGTGCAGCTTATCAGTGCCTATCAGTATGGTCTCATCAGTGCCCACCAGTGCAGCTTATTAGTGCCGCCTCAGTGCAGCTTATCAGTGCCCATTAGTGTGGTCTCACCAGTGCCCACCAGTGCAGCTTATCAGTGCCCACCAGTGCAGCTTATCAGTGCCCATAAGTGCAGCTTATCAGTGCGGTCTCACCAGTGCCCATCTGTGCAGCTTGCCAGTGCCAATCAGTGCAGCGTCATCATTGCAGCCTTATCAGTGCAGCTTATCAGTGGTTATCAGTGCCTATCAGTGCAGCCTTATCAGTGCAGCTTATCAGTGCCCGTCAGTGCGGTCTCACCAGTGCCCACCAGTGCAGCTTATCAGTGCCCATCAGTGCGGTCTCACCAGTGCCCATCAGTGCAGCTTATCAGTGCCTATCAGTGCAGCCTTATCAGTGCAGCTTATTAGTGCTCATCAGTGCATCTTATCAGTGCTCATCAGTGCAGCTTATCAGTGCCTATCAGTGCAGCATTATCAGTGCAGGTTATCAGTACTCATCAGTGCAGCTTATCGGTGCTCATTAGTGCAGCTTATCAGTGCAGCCTTATCAGTGCAGCTTATCAGTGCTCATCAGTGCAGCTTATCAGTACTCATCAATGAGCTGTCACGAGTGCAGCTTATCTGTGCTCATCAGTGCGGTGTCACCAGTGCAGCTTATCAGTGCTCATCAGTGCGGTGTCACAAGTGCAGCTTATCAGTGCGGTGTCACCAGTGCAGCTTATCAGTGCAGTGCTCATCAGTGCAGTGTCACCAGTGCAGATTATCAGTGCTCATCAGTGTGGTGTCACAAGTGGAGCTCATCAGTGCCCATTAGTGCCGGTGTCACCAGTGCAGCTTTTCAGTGCCCATCAGTGCTGGTGTCACCAGTGCAGCTTAGCAGTGCTGTGCAGAGCAGAGATAATTACAGATCCTCCGGATGACAGAGCGGGTCTAGGGCTGACAGGTCTTTATGTGAGAACATCGCTCATGGTGAAGCCCCGCCTCCCTTCACCGGAATTGTGATAGACAGCGCAGAGTGCACTGTTTCAATGTGCAGGGAGGCAGGGCTGTACCAAGACCGGTGTTCTCACATACATACCTGTCAGCCCGAGACCCGCTCTGTCATCCGGAGGATCTGTAACTCTCCCCGCTCTGTGTTATGTCCCTTAGACACGGGGTGCTAGCAATGCTGCCAGTATCTGCTCAGCAAGTTACACACACAGGCCGGATGAACTTCTTAACCATGGAGAGGGTTTATTACTCACTCAGAAACATGATGACTTGTTACATGGTGGAGTCTTAATACAACAGGCTTCTATCATTACCAGATCTATGCATCCATGCTGCTGCTGCTGCTGCTGCTTCCAGTCTCACACACACACCCTCTCTACTTCCTGGTACAGACCCTCCCCCAGCATGCTTAAGGAAAAAGGGTGAAGGGTCACAGTGTTCCAGCACAAACATCACATCTCCTCTTTTTCCAATAAAAAAACAAAAAAAATAAAAAATAAACATAACAAGAGAACAAAATACTCAACACATCAAATAACAAGGCAAGCAGGATCAGTTCAGCAAGTAGTATCTCCAACTTAGTTCTGTGGCTCCTGCATCACGTTATGAGCCCTTTGTCTCTGTTTCCTGACCTCCAAAGTGTCCCGTAAGATTTCAGTGCTTTGCCAACGAGGAGTTTGATGTCTTTGGCGGGCAGACTTACGAAGTGGCACAGCACCAGGAGGGGTAGAGGCTGTCAAAGGTTCTGGAGATGTCCGTGGGTGTCCAACAGACAAATCAGTCTCTGCAACTCCAGGCACATGTCCGGGCTCCTCAGGAATATGGTGACCAACCGCTTCAGGGGTTGGTTGTAAACTTGTGGGATAATGCCAGACACCATGCCATATGTCACCAGTAGAGCCCTGATTAGACTCTGGTGGTTGGGTAGAAAGAGAGGTCGAGTTTGTTTCTACTGGCAGGCAAATGCGCTTTCTCAATTGTGAAAGCTGTCTTCGAACACAAACGCCATTCTCCAGGCGAACAAGGTACATTCGTTGTCCAAAAGGTCCATCAATAATGCCAGGAAGCCAATGAGGCAAAACTCTGTAATTCCGAAACCATACAAGATCACCGGCACGGAATCCAGGACGGCCTGGTGGATGAGGTGTTGGTGACTGTTCCTGTGGACGAACTAAATCCAGTTTGGTGCAAAGATGCCTGCCAAACATAAGAAAAGCTGGGGACAGCCCAGTAGTAGCGTGTTTTGTGTTTCGGTACATGGTCAAGAACTCCAGCAGCTTCTCCTCTGACAGTTCGACCTGGTCCAGAGTGGACAGTAAGTGCTTTTTAAAAGTCTGCACAAACCGTTCTGCCAGCCCATTTGAGGCTGGATGATAAGGAGCTGTTTTGTAGTGTTGGATGCCCAAGCCACTGAGGAAGGATTGAAACTCATGCAATGTAAATTGAGTCCCATTGTCCGAGACTATGGCTGTTGGCAAGCCATATTGAGCAAAGAGTTTCCTTAAGACTAGAATGGTAGCAGCTGAGGTAACAGAAGGCATTTGAAAAACCTCCGGCCATTTTGAATGTGCATCTACAAGGATCAAATACATTTTACCCTGGATTGGGCCAGCAAAATCAAGATGGAGTCTTGACCACGGTTCTGTCGGCCATGGCCAAGGTAGCAGGGTACCTTTCTTTTGGCGTCGCTGAGCTTGACAGCACCCAGGACATTGAGCCACATAATCTTCAATTGCTGTGTCCATTTGTGGCCACCAAACATAACTCCGGGCTTGCTGCTTCATGCACACCACGCCAGGATGGCCCTCATGCAGTATCCTTAGCATGGTTGGTTGCAAATACTGAGGTATAATCACTCTGTTGCCCCACTGTAGGCAACCAGCATAAGTCACAAGCTCACATTTTCTGGCAAAGTACAGACGAAATTCACCTGGGACTTTCTCTGGCCATCCAGCCTGAACATATGAGAATATCTGAGACAGGACGGGATCTGTGACTGTATGTCTGGCAATTAAGGAGGTGGGCATGCAGGATTTCGGCCTGTGTTTCCACTATGCATACGTCTCTTGGTGAGTGGTCTCCAATTGGCAATATGGAAAATGCATCTGCATTACCATGGGCATCATGGGAGCGGTATCTGATAGAATAAGTATAAGCTCCCAAGAATAAAGCGTACCTTTGTAAGCGAGATGCGGTTGTTGTAGAAATTCATTTCTGAGGGTTCAGTATTGACAACAGAGGTTTGTGGTCAGTGATAAGTGTGAACTCCCGACCATAGATGTACGTATGAATTTTTTTTGTGGCCCACACAATGGCCAAAGCTTCCTAGTCTATCTGGGAGTAGTTTTGATCTGCTGAGGTTAAAGACCTGGAGGCAAAAGAAATGGGGCGCTCTGTGCCATCTGACATGACATGGGAAAGCACAGCACCCAGTCCATAAGGCAAGGCATCACAAGCCAAGGTGACGTGTTTCTTTAAATCATAGTGGACCAGAACTCGAGAAGACAGAATGAGTTCTTTAGAAAGCCAAAAAGCTTCTTCACATTTGGCTGTCCATATCCATTTAGCTCTTGCATCCAGTAAGCAATGTAATGGGTAAAGCTGGTGTGCTAGGTTCGGCAAGAAACGGTGGTAGTAATTTAGGAGGCCAAGGTAGGACCTGAGCTGTGTGACATTCTGGGGAGTAGGGGCATGGGTAAGGGCTTTTACAATGATGCATGCCACAGTGTAGTGTAAGGAAATATGTGGGTTCCATTGATCTTGGAGGGTCCCAGGCTCATTGAATGTGCCAAGGAGACCGACCAACACCACGGATGAAGCTGTAATTAGTTATAAATTAATCAAAAAATGTGCGTCCGTGTGTGTCCCCTCTCGGGTCTCTCCCCCTCCAATATGACTCCTTGTAGGTCGCACACGCCTGGTGGCGCCCTACTTTTGGGTGTTGAGTGTCCGGGAGGCTGCTGATTCCCCTTGAGATGCTAGTGATGGAACTCCGGTTAGAAGCATTGGTTCTAACACACAGTTGACTATATTTTTTACTATTGGGCATACACCCATGTAGAGAATGGAAATTTAATACATATATTTCCCACAGCCAACCACCCATCCTTTGAAGAGATCCATTGGGATCGAAACGCGTCAGTAATTTATACAGATGCATGCAAAATGTAAAACTGTATGGCAATGTTGTGTCAATAATTCTGTGTGTTTTTATATACATGTTTTTTTACCGGAGTATAAACCTGTTAGGATTGTATTTAATGTTATACACAATAAATTTTTAACATGCATCATTGTAAATTATTTTTGAATTTTGCTGCTAAAAAACCCCATTGGGGGAACTTCCCATTCTTCTTGCAATTTTCGGGGTGCGCAGTATTTTTCACTCCCAGTATACGTGTCCTTCCTATTCTTTCTTGGGTAAGGGCTTTAACCTTTTCTTCAGTAGTGTGTAACCCATGTCGGTCCACAGTGTGGGCACAAAATTCCAGTCGAGACTTTAGAAATTTGCATTTTGAAAGATTGACACGTAAACCATACCTTTGGAGTCTCTCTAGCACAGTTTCAACATTCTTTCTGTGTTCTTCATCAGTGGGACCAGTGATGAGCATGTCATCTAGTAGACATTGAGTGAAAGGTATGCCTGCCAGGACCTCATCCATGATTCGCTGCCAGATGGCTGGAGCTGGGGCTATGCCAAAAACCATGCGGTTATATTGGAATAATCCTTTATGGGTGTTAATGGTCAACAGATGGCGTGCAGTTGCAGGTAAGCTTTCTTTAAGTCTATTTTTGTAAACTTTTGCCCCCCAGCCAATGAGCTAAATAGATCTTCAAGTCGAGGCAATGGGTATTGATCCACAAGAAGTTGGTTGTTCAGGGCAACCCTGAAATCTCCACAAATTCTAATGTCTCCTTTCTTTTTCTTGACAGGCACAATTGGCGATGCCCATTCACTTCTATCAACTTTAGTTATGATCTTTTCAGCCAATAGGTGGTCCAGCTCTTCTTCCACTTTCTTTCTCAAGGCAAAAGGTACTGATCTTGCCTTACAAAAACAAGGTGTAGCACCAGGCTTCAAGAGGAGGTGGGCCATTTTTCTTTTTACTGTGCCCAAAGAGTCCTCAAATACCCCCTTAAAGCGTGACTCCAGGGATTCAATCCAATGGTCTACCTCAGAAAGCAATGTACATTGGGCAATGGCAAGAGGAGGCATGCCCAGGGCTTTGATCCAGTCCCTACCGTACAGCGGAGGACCTCCTTTATTGACAACATAAAGGCGTAGAGTTTGACTGCGGTTGCATAATGTAACAAGGGGTTTCACATAACCCAAGGGCTGTAGTAGTTCCTTGCTGTAGGTTTGTAGTGTGACATTTGTAGGTTGGAGCGGTAGGGACAGACCCGATGCCTTTAAATCAGTCCATGAAATGACAGACACAGCCGCCCCTGTATCAACATCCATGGAGACAGGACAGCCATTGAGTGTGACATCCACTTTTATCGCAGGTGTACTCCCAGCTACCC
The DNA here is from genome assembly GCA_029206835.1 of Rana muscosa. Classification (NCBI taxonomy): domain Eukaryota; kingdom Metazoa; phylum Chordata; class Amphibia; order Anura; family Ranidae; genus Rana; species Rana muscosa. The sequence goes on from CM055122.1 coordinate 839,990,182, forward strand.
GAAACAGTCCAACATGCTGGACACAGGTTTCCTCATCAGAGCTGGAGACGTTATTGTCAGTATCCATATGAAATGTCTGTTTACGTTTAACTTTTGTGGTAGTGTTCGGGGAGCGTGAGCTGCGGCAAACACGCCCAATATGGCCAGTCTTTCCACAAAGAAAACAAATGACATCCTTGAACTTGCAAGCAGGTTCACTGTGAGTAGTGTTACCACAACGGTAGCAAGTTGGTGTCCTAGAGACAGAAGAATTAGGGTGGCGAGGTTTAGGCAGATTTGGAGACGGCCGTCTTGGGTGTCGGGTGATAGCAGAGTGAAATATTTCCTCTCCCTGGCTTGCAGGAGTTTCAGGTGGTGCATCAGTAGGGTGGCGTCCCGTGTAGCCAACTCCATGACAGTAGCAAGGTCAGTGGCTTTCGTCAGCGTCAAGTCAGGTTCTGTGAGTAAACGTTTCTGTATGGCTGGGTCGCAGAGTCCCATGACAAACATGTGACGGAGAGCCGTCTGCAGGTAGTCTCCAAACTGACAAGTGGCAGCTAGTTTACGTAAAGCAATGATATAAGTCTTTATGTCCTCCCCAGCATGCTGCCTTCTACTGTAGAATTTAAACCGCTCTGCAATCTCTAATAGCTTTGGGTTGTAGTGCTCATGTAGCTTCTGAATTAACTCAGGCAGGGGCTTAGAGGCCGGCTTGTCTGGAGAAATTAGGTCTCTGAGAGTGCCATATGCAGCTTGACCCAATGTTGTGAGGAAAACTGCAACTTTCTTTTCTGCAGCCACACTATTTACTTCCATATACTTCCATATACTCTCCACCCAGGAGCTCCATGATTCAGCAGCAGGATCAAATGGTTGAATAAACCCTATGAAGGCCATGTGTGCTAAAATCCACAATCCTCGTCGCCACTGTTATGTCCCTTAGACACGGGGTGCTAGCAATGCTGCCAGTATCTGCTCAGCAAGTTACACACACAGGCCGGATGAACTTCTTAACCATGGAGAGGGTTTATTACTCACTCAGAAACATGATGACTTGTTACATGGAGGAGTCTTAATACAACAGGCTTCTGTCATTACCAGATATATGCATCCATGCTGCTGCTGCTGCTGCTGCTTCCAGTCTCACACACACACCCTCTCTACTTCCTGGTACAGCCCCTCCCCCAGAATGCATAAGGAAAAAGGGTGAAGGGTCACAGTGTTCCAGCACAAACATCACACTCTGCACTGAGAGAGATGGTGGGCGGGCGGTGGCAGCGAGGGGGGGACAGGGGCAGTGGTGGCAGGGAAGAGGAGGAGGGAGCAGAGAAGGAGGACACCACCTCTATGGGCGGCACAGACCGGGGGCTGTGAGACCCACTCCGCCAAATACAGTGAGCCAGGCAAAAGTACAAGTCCTTGCTCGCTTTCAGAGAACTACAAGGGGGCGTGTCAGACCGATGGCTAAGGTTACTGGAGGGATAGCAGCCAGCGGTCATACAAACAGGAAATCACCAGGCAATAAAACAATTCAGCAAGTTCAGCAGGCTATTGCAGAGGAACTACAGAGCTCAGAAGAACATGGCAAACACTAAAGTTAGCCCGTTTTTTGTATAATGTGAAAGATGATGTTACGCCAAGTAAATAGATACCTAACATGTCACTCTTTAAAATTCACACTCGTGGAATGGCGCGATACTTCGGTACCTAAAAATCTCCTTAGGCAATGTTTTACATTTTTTTACAGGTTACATGTTTATAGTTACAGAGGAGGTCTAGTGCTAGAGTTATTGCTTTCGCTCTAACGATCGCTGTGTATGTAATCTGTGTGTATCTGGCTCCGATAATAGCCAGTGCCTCACCAGCCACTGACCTCACTGCACATCCCTGGTACAGACAGCATAAAAAGCATGTTTTTTATTGTAAGGCACAGGTGTCAAACACAAGGCCCGCGGGCCGAATCCGACCCTCCAGGCCATTTCATGTGGCCCTTGCACCTCTCCTGCAGCTGCAGGAGAGCTCCAGCCCTCCTCTGGTCCTCGTCAAGACCCTTACTTTCTGCTTTTAAGCAATGCATCGAGCTTCTTTCCAGCAGCAGCATAAGGAAAGGGGGGTGCACTGTGATGTAAGGGAGAGTGTAGGGACTCAACTTCTGATGGTGGGTTGGCTCTTAACATCTAATGTAAGGGGAGGGGATGCGCTGGACAACTAATCTTACAGATACAACTGGCCCTTTTGAGGGCAATCATAATGCTGATGCGGCCCACAATGAAATTGAGTTTGACACCCCTGTTGTAAGGTAAAGAAAGATTAGAACATGTGCATAACTCCCAACTTTTTGAGATGGGAATGAGGGACACCTATTAGCAAAAGTATGTAGGCATAGGACACACCCCCTGCCATGCCCCTTTTAAGGTTAACTGTACAAAACAAAAATTAGGTAAACCCACAAGTGCTATTTTTTTACCATTACTATTCCTTTATACTGGATTTTGTAATTTACAAATGCAGCAATTTAGAAATTGGATGGAAGGTTTAGCACTGGGAAACACTTTTTGAAAGTTAGACAGTGCATTTTTTATACAACTATATCGATAAGACTGAAATGAGGGACAAATGAGGAGGAAAGAGGGACAGAGGGACTTTGTTCCAAATCAGGGACAGTCCCTCGAAATTAGGGACAGTTGGGAGGTATGCATCTGTCAAGATTTATTGCTGTCTGTGTCCCCTTAATTAAGATTTTCCTAAAATTACAGTTAGTATTAATGGTGGCTGGAGCTCAAATTTCCTCCCGCTACCCACCTCTCTCCCTCGATTGCCGCTTGGCTTGCTCGTCCGTCGCCCGCCAGCCCCACACTTACCTTCATCCCTGCGTCTCTCTCCCCGAATCCTGGCCCGAGTCCTGGCCAATCGGGTTTCAGGACCCGCTTCCTGATTGGGTGGGATGAGAAACAAGAAGACATTAGCTAATAATAATTTGCCAATGTCACACAACTGGACGGGCTCTGGGTGCAGTGCTCTGCGCCCCGAGTCCACCCTTTTTTCAAGCCAATTAGAGCCTCAGGCTCTAATCATGTGCTTCCAAAAAAAACAAACAGTTGAAATCCATGCGTCCGGCACCCTGCATGTAGATTAGGGGCCAGTCGCATTGATGAGGGGGGGGGGGGGCAGCGACCGTGCGCACTGCATGAGCGGCCGCCACTGGTTAGTATGGAGAACAGATGTACAGTATATAATAATATGGGAGTAATAATAGGAATAGTACTCATCAAAGTACATGTACCACTAGCAGAGATAATTTAGATGAGCAGGTCTAAACATTATACATTTCATTAGAGTTGCCCTGAAACCTAAATTAGTACTAATTTCTAGGCTTGTGCAATTCGTTTCGTAACGAAGCGAAATTCGTCCGAATTTAGCAACTTTCAGACATTCGGAAGCATTCGAATTTCCGAACAGAGCAATTACGAATAAAACCGAATCCGAAATAAATTATACCGCAAAATAGCGAATGCCCGAAGGTCTTCGGCATAATTCGTTATGAAAAAAGTTACGAATGTACGAATCCATTCGAAGCACAATAACACTCACTCTGCTCTCTGCTTCTCCCACACCATGCTGAACTCCCTCTCAAAATGGTGTACAGGGGGCGGAGGCTATAGCCGCATGTAAAAAACGAAAGTAAAATACGAGATTTCGAATCCATTCGAAGCACAATAACACTCTGCTCTGCTCTCTGCTTCTCCCTCACCGTGCTGAACCCTCTCAAAATGGTGTACAGGGGCGGAGCCTATAGCCGCATGTAAAAAACGAAAGTAAAATACGAGATTTCGAATCATTACAAATAACCGCTATGTATTTAGAAAAGTACAAATCCATTCGAAGCACATTAGGCATAATAGGCAGCGTCGTCGTGAGAGAGACACGGAAAATTACGAATCAACGAACCCAAAAAAAGTTACGAAAGTAGGAGTTGTGTCCAGAATCAACGGAAAACAACGTACTCTACCGAAAGTACGAATTATAAAGCAACAAAAAATTCAACGAAAAATGTCGCTTGCAAAAATACGAATGAGTCCGAACACGAAAAATCCCGTCTAGCAAAATTACGAATGATTACGAATCAACAGGACCGGAAAGAAACGAACCGAAACGGAACGAATTTTTCCGTTGTGCACAAGCCTACTAATTTCTTCCTTGAAACAAAAGTCTGATAAGATAACTCCTTTCCTGCAAATTACTTTTTACAATGACTCCATTTCATCCGCACACTGCCAACTCATGCCATTTGCCCCATAGTAATCATACTGCAAGAAACACACTTAGACCTGTGTATATATCAGTCTGTGAGTGAATTATACAGCATAGCAGAGTGTCACGCTAGCAGGTGTGTGGCACAATAGGAGTGGCGGATACGGGGAGGGGGTTTGGGTTTTAATGTTGTTTAATGTTTTCCAACAGCTGCCGGTGCGTTTCGAATGTGGCTCTGATGAATAAATCATCCCATAATTCTCCTTTTACTGTCTTTCTCTGAGAAAATTAAACAAGCGCAGATCCCATAAAGCGGTTTATGTAGTTGTAGTGGCTGCGTTTGGAGTTTGGGGGTAAAAGCAATCATATTTTCATCAGAATAGTTCTGAGCTCTGGCTGTGTATCGATATTACTTGCTGAACCATAAATGTGAGCCGTAACTTTGAAATAATGCCTTGGGCTGCTTGCCGTTTAATGTTTTATCCCAGAAATCCTAGAAACCTCTCCTAGAGTTCTTTGCTGTGACATTGTATTGTTATTTTCAATGTATTTTCCCAGTTTAACTTCAACTGAAACATTTCAGGAGGAACAGAGGAGCGTTATGCTACAATCTGAAGGTGGGCTTGTAAACACAGTTGTGGGATCTATTATTCTTATGCGTAGAAATGTTGGTAAGGCCTGGTTCATATGTGCTTTTGGGAGCAGCGTTTGTATGGGCACAGCAGCCTATTAAGTTGCATTGCCCCACAATCAGTGGATTGCCCTACAATCAGGCACACAATAACAACCACATTTTCCCTCCACAACCAGTTTAGGAGTGTTGTTTTTGTTGTTTTTATTTTTTGGAGAACATGGATAGGGATCAGGGAATTGAGTGGGATACTCCAAAAACAGAACTATGTACAGATTAAGGAAAATTAACTCTTTTCTGAAAAGCTGAGTCAGATGTCCTTGCTTGTAGCAAACTGTAGACTTGGCTTTGTAGTGGAAACAGTATGGCCCTTTTAACACGTGCGGACAGTATGTCCGTATTTAATCCATCCGTTTTTGGATCAAATATGGACATACATGCATCCCTATGGAATAGCGTGTGTCAGCGGATGAACATCCGTTGACACCCGATATCATCCGTCTCCGCTATGGTCCGATTCTGCAGACGGAGGAAAATCCTATTTTTCCATCCGTCTGCAGAGCGGAGCGGAAGAACACGGACAGACGGTCCGTGTTCATCCCATTCCCCATAGAGGAGAGCGGAGATCTGACAGGGCGGTCCCTGCACAGTGTGCAGGGACCGCCCTGTCATTCACCGGCTCAGCGGGGATCAACGGAGCAATCCCCACTGAGCAAGCGGATGTTCATGGGCGGATCATCACAGATCCGTCCCATGTGAAAGGGCCCTTAAATGCAGAGCTGAAGAAAAAATCCTTGCATATAGCTGTGACGGGAGTCACTTTGGGTAGGGGGCTCGTGGAACCCAGCTTACCTTGGAGAGCTCTGGAAACTCCTTGTCCAGCTCTCCCGACCCTCCTATGGGTAAGTTACCCTGTGTCTATTAGGGGCACAGGGTGACCGAGAACCCCAGTCGGGTCTGCCTAAACCGACTCCCGTACAACCTCACCGGACTCAGCATTTCCTTTTACCCCTGTTAACCTGGATTCTATAAGTGTGCTTTGTGCTGAAACAATGAAAGTGTTCTTTCACTTGGGACATTAATATTTCTTAACAATATCCCTCTAGAAAATATGAAGATAAAAAATGTCACCTTTCGGGCTGCTAGATTGTTTGAGGTGTGGCTGCATCCCATTGTTCTATTGTTTCTGTCTGCCTTGGGAGCAACCTATTATGGGATGTATATGTGTATGTGGATTAGCTGGCAGAGGGGAGGTTTCTCCAGCAGCCCCTCCCAAATACGGTCTATTGTTGAAATGTTTGAATACATGTGTGTCATGTTACTGGAGGAGGTAAAGTTTACCCCTGTGTCATTATGCAAAGAAGGGGGGGATGTCTTCTGAGTGTATATATCTTTGTGCCTGTGTTTGAATAGAGAGTCTGATGTTTTCCATCCTACACTGTCACAATAGCAAACTGTTGACTTAGCTTGTAATAGAAACAGTTAAGAGTACACAAGCTTCTTCAGAGCACTAAGAGCAGAGTCCCTTCACCGAGAACTAGATAGACTACAATGTTTCCTGTAGACTAACACACAGTTGACTCTCTAGCACATAAGGGGGGGCAGAAGCCAAAAAGTCTCTAAGAACTCTTACAGCAGTCTGTACTCACAAAATGTCCAGGGACAGTTTGTTGCCTCCTTCCAACTTTCCTCCAGTGATACTAGACCATTCATGTCCAAAGTCCGGCCCACGAGCCAATCGCGGCCGCGCCACGGCCCCCCCAGGCAATTTGGATACATATATCTTTTGTGGCCCCCAGGGCTACAAATTATATATACCATATTTATAGTGCTGCCTCGGAGGGGACAGGGAGGGGGTGGGATGGGTGCCATCAGATTACATACAGGAAAATCTCCTGTTTACTCGGCGGCATCTGTAATAGGAATTCCCATCTCCTGGGCTGCCATTGGATGACTGTTCTGTCTATCATAGGAGATTCTCCTGTATGTAATCTGTCAGCACTCGTCCCCTCTGAGGCTGCAAATGGGCAACGATCAGGCTGCAATGATGACAATGGTGAGGCTGCATTCATGGCAATGGTGAGGCTGCATTCATGGTAATGGTGAAGCTGCAGATGGGCACTGATTAGGCTGCATTGATGGGCACTGACCCTTATTTTGTTTCACAGTTCTTTATTTAAAATTCAATTTTTTTCCTGAAACTTCTCTCTTAAAGTTATACGCCTGTGCGTGTTCTATGCCGATAAATACGGTATATTCAAATAACACACCCAAGCTCATCCTTAGTCCTGAGCGGCGCTCTGAGATTAGTTTGGGGCCACAAAAGATATATATATATCTATCCAAATAACACGCCCAAAATCATCTCTTCACCACACAGCCACAAAGGGAACAGAATTCTTGTTGGGCAGTGTATTAGTGCTCGGACGAACAGACTTAGACCGAATTTTAATGGTTCAAAGAGTGTCGGGCAAAATGGTCGGCCCTCACGCATGTTCACTTCATCAAATATGGCCCTCTTTGAAAAAAGTTTGGACACCCCTGTATTGGACCATATCTTCAGCAGACAGCCCCTCAATCAGCTCTTGGTAGCTTCAGCATTTAAGCAAGCACATGGCAGTGTTGCCTTGGAGGGCAGCAGCCCTCCAGGCTGGTCTAATCAACTGCAGGAAAAGATCCAGAGCTCTGTGTCTCAAATAATTTATACAGACTACCAGTAGCCTTCAGGGTCTTGCTCCCTGGGGTTGGCCAGGGCTGCAAAAATATCCATACTGCCATTTTCATAGTTCCACACCTATGTTACAGAGAATTCCACCACTCTCTGGTAATCAGAGAGAGTAAACAGACTAGCAGCAGCTAAGAACATTGAAGTGACCTAATTAATCCATAGCTCCCAACTATTCCTGATTTCGAGGGACTGTCCTTGATTTGGAACAGTCCCTCTGTCCCTCTTTCCTCCTCATTTGCCCTTCATTTTGTTCTGATATATAGTTGTATATGAAAGGAATATTAGTGATAAAAAAGCACTTGTGGGTTCAACTAATATTTTTTTTGTATAATTCCCCTTTAGGTGTGCGTGGCAGGGTGTGTGTCTTATGCCTACATACTTTTGCAAATAGGTGTCCCTCGTTCACATCTCAAAAAATTGTGAGGTACAGTATGATAATCAGCTGCACTGGATACAGTGAACACAGCTAGATTAGCCTGACAACAACAAATGTAGCCACACTAGTTACAGTAACTCATGCTAAATTTACCTAATAAAAAAAACACACCCAGCTCCACTGAACACAGTGAGCCAGAAATAAATCTGTCTAATCCTAGCACCTATTTAAGAGGATACTACAAGTATATAAGTGCTATGCATTACCAATAGCACACATAGTACCCTAAGAACTACCTACTTTTAACATTTATATGGTAACTGTAAACACCACATTTTTGGTGTTAGGCTATTTGCTATGGGCATTTGTATAACCTTGTTAAAGCAATACTCCAGTTCAAATTTCTTATTATTTTTTTATTTAGTTTTTTTGTCTGTAAATTTTTTCTTACTTCCTGGCCCTGTGATTTCCACCTAAGTATTGGGGTGTGGTGACATTGTGGTCAGGACAGAAAATTGTAGATAGCAGTAAATCAGTGCCAGAAGTTAAAACCCTTCCCCACTTTACTAAAAACATGTTTTTGCCTATGCCCCCATTGAAATGATAAGACATCACTTCCTATCCTCACAGAAAATAAGGGGACATCTCCCCAGTAGGGATAAAGATAGCAACAAAAACCTGAGGATCCAACCTTTCCATGCTCTATCTTATATAAGAGTTTTGACTGGAGTTGGGTTATTGCTTGAACTCTTTAAGAGTATATTAAACTTTCTTTAGAAAAAATGGCCCCCTTTTACAATGACATGACCAAGTGACAACATTTTACATAAGCGGCTGAGGGAGTTTCATTACGAAATGAGCTTTAAGAATGCGTTTCTCTTAAACTGAAACAAAGGTTTCTCCTATAAGATCACTATTTACATGCAGCCCACATTGTCTAGCAAAAGTGACAGTTATTGAGACAAACTATAACACTGCCAGGTGTTCTTACAACAGGTAACCTTTTTCACAGGGAACATTTATCAAATAAATTAGCAGCACAATTAGTCACAAATGAGGCTGAATCTCCTTTAGCAAAGTCATTGCAGCAGGTTTACTGACCTGTGTGTCTGTATTCCTGGGCAGCCAAGTGCAACAGTTTTCAAAGTTCAAGGAAAGATTTATTACTGAAGGTAATACAATTTTTTTCCTACTTTAACTAGATACATAATTAAGAAGTGAGCAGGGTTATGGTTTATTTAGTAAAAAGTTTGATTTTAGAGCAGTCAAAAGAGGGATTTATGACTTGTAATCTTCGAATAAATCATGTATTTCGCTTCTCCTGTTTATCATTGTTCTGCCTTGATAAAAGTTTTCCTGTTTAAATCTTCTTTAACCACCTCAACACTGCCGTATGTATATGTAGCACCCTCTAGTTAGGTAGGTGCTAGAGTGAGGATTTTCTGATAGAGTAGGACAATTTAGGCCTGTTTGTTTTCATTCGAGGGCTAGGAGTGGCTCAGGACAGGGCTGGGTGACTCACAGGTAGCATCACTGTCACCTTCCTCTTCTTTCTAGAATGTGCTAGAAAGAGGAGGAGGAGAGGTGAGGTGGAGCTGCCTGGGGTATTTTGAGGAGCCTTGTCCAATTCCCAACTTGGATTGGCAGGGGGCAGGCCTCGTTTAAAGTACCCAGGGTCAGCCTAGCTGGAGAGGAGTTGTCAAGTGGAAGAGCTTGAGTAAGAGAGTGTGGAGGCTGTCAGGGCCCACGGGGAGTTCCCCAGTCTGGGGGGGTGACCTTGGGCCAGGGCTCTGGTGCATCCAGGAGGAGAGAAGAGATCCTGAAAGAGAGAGCAAGGAAGAACAGTTGGAGAGGATGCTGCTAAGAGACTCCAGGGAGGACAACTGGTCGCAGCAAGGAGGGCTGGTGAGTGAAGCACAGTCGGGAGGACTGGGGAGGCACACCTGAGAGAACTGGGAGTTTGCAGTTTGAGATGGGTGCAGAACCAGATAAGTAGACTGTGGGAAGGGCAGTGGAGAGAGGTCATTACAGCCAGGCTGTCTGGCAGTGCCTGAAGAGTGCTATCTGGGATTAATAGCTGAATAGAGAACATTTAGCACCTGAACTATTTCTACACCATAGGGGCCCAGGGTTCCTGCCCGCAAAAGGAAATCCACTGAGGCCTGGCAGAGTTAGTGTCAGGTCTAACCATGCAGTGCTAGCAAGTCTGAGGAGTAACAGTCTGCCGCAAGTGAAGTGCTGGAGGAGTAACGGTCTGCAGCAAGTGAATTGCTGGAGGAGTAAGGAAAAGAGGTCTTAAGCAAGAGTTGTGCTGGAGAGAAGACTGGAGTGTATATACAGGAGTGAATATAGTAGTCCAAAGCAAGTTACACTGAATCTCCTGGGCATCCCATAATTTCCCTTTCCCATCCAAGTTCACTCCCCTCAATAAAAAAACAAAGCTTATGAACTGTTCTGTGTCTCTGAGTGCCTGAGAGATGGGTGCAAGGCTCGGTAGGGTGACGGGTGAACCACAACATTCAGCAACCCCTATGGGGCCATGGCTACATATATACTGTATATGGCCTTGTATTGACCTCCAACCATGATCCTGGAATGTTTTTTTTCAGCCAGTGATTCTCTTTTCATTAAAAGTGATCGAAGTAGCTATAGAGCTTGATGACTTTTACAGAAGGCAGACGAGGGTCCTGCCTTACCCAGGCTCTCCCTTTCTACTGGGGAACCCGGGACTGACACGACTGGTCCAATTACATAGGCTGAGATAAATGGAAGGAACAGAAGTTCCTTATTGCTTCTGCTTTCTGGTGTCAGAGAAGAGGGGGAAGGATTTCCTCACTTCCAGTTCCACTTTGTTTGTTTTTTGACAAGCCGTTATTGGCTTGTACAGCATCTGATCAAACAGACTTTGGTTTGATCAGATACTTCTTATAGACCCCAGATCTCTAGAAAAAAAGAGGACCTGCCCATGCTATCACAAGGGATCTTGTTCACCTCTTGTGATAGCAATAAAATTGATCCAAAAAATATATATATATAAAGTTACAGTGTAAAAAAATAAATTGAAATAAAATAAATAATAGGATGAATTTTTTTTTAAAGCACCCCCACCCCCCTGTGCTCACACGCAAATGTAAACACGCACGTAGGTCCAGAATGCATGTGTAAATAACAATCGCCCCACACATGAGAGGTATCATTGTCAATGTTAGAGCAAGAAAAATAATTCCAGCACCAGACCTCCTGTGTAAAACCTAATACACACTATCTGGTCAGAGACACTGTACTAACGATCCTAAGTTAGTACAGCGAATTCCCACACTGAGCTGTTGTGTTCCGATAGGGTTTTTTAAAAAAAAGATTCAAATAAATTTTGCCAGGTGAGACCTCCCTGCTGTGTATTTAAAGCCTTTTTTTTTTTTTTTTTTCTGAAGAATTGTGATGGATTAGAACCCATCCAGGTCTTTATATCTGTCTGTGTCCCAACTGATTCCTCCTGTAATGAATTGTATTGCAATTGTACTGTCTGCCCTCATGTTGTAAAGCACTGTGCAAACTGTTGGTTCTATATAAATCCTGTATAATAATAATATACTAGGGAGATTCACCTTCTCTATTTTACTTGGTGACTACTGTCTCCTGGACTGAAAGTAAGGGAAAATTACAAATTTATGCTGTCGCTAGAAGAGGAAAAAAGGGGAAAATGTCTTGTGAAGACACTTGTTTCAGTGTAAACTGTCTAAAGCCTCGTACACACGGTCGGACTTCAAACAAAATTTTCTGTGGATTTTTGTCCGAAGGGAGTTGGCCGGCCACACCCATAGCATACACTCGGCAGGACTTTTCTGCAAACTTTCCCAAAACTTTCCCAACATCACGTGGTTTTTCTGCTCTTTTCTGCTCTTTACTGCCACCCTTTGGTCAACTTCTGCTATTGTTGGTTGATTGGTTGATGAACATTTGTTCTGGGCATGCGTATTTGTACTTCGGACAAAAGTCCAATGGATTTTTGTATACATGGTCGGACTTTGCACCATCGGACTTTTGTTGCCGAAAAGTTTGTCCATTTGCAGAGCGAAATTTTGTCAGATGAAAACCGAAAAAGTTTGTCCGATGGAGCGTACACACGGTCGGATTTTTTGGAAAACTTGCTCATTTTGAAGTTTGTTGGCAAAAAGTCAGACCGCGTGTACGGGCCTTTAGAGGTATTTCCCTAAATTTGCAGCTATTTCCTCCCACATCCTGTTGTGTTTACAGGACAGAAGGTAAAGAGAATTCTTTCCAATGAGACAAAGTTGAAAAAATAGGCATTTCTGTATCCTTAACCCTCAGTCTACCAGATTTTTTTTTGTACCACCTTGCACCACCAGGGTCCAATGGGCCCTGTACTATGATGGCGGCACAGTGGTATAGTGGGTAGCACTCTCACCTAGCAGTAAAAAGGGTCGCTGGTTCAAATCCCAACCATGACACTACCTGCCTGGAGTTTGCATGTTCTCCCTGTGCCTGCGTGGGTTTCCTCCGGGTACTCCGGTTTCCTCCCACACTCCAAAGACATGCTGGTAGGTTAATTGGCTTCTGTCCAAAATCGGTCCTAGTATGTGGGTGTGAGTTGGGGGCCTTGGATTGTGGGCTCCTTGAGGGTAGGGACCGATGTTTGTGTGGAGCGCTGTTTAGGTTGACGGCGCTATATGGGTACCTTAACCACTTGTCCCCCGCCCACTGTCAATTGACGGCGGGCGGAGGACACTCTCGTTCTGGGAGGACGTCATATGACGTCCTCCCGTTAAAATAAGCTAGGGGGCGCGCGCGCGCCCGCCACGTTCCCAAGGCCCCGATTGCCTGGGAAACGAACAGGAAAGTGGAACTCTGTGTGTAAACACAGAGAGCCACGTCCTGTGAGGGAGAGGGGACCGATAGTGTGTCCCTTGTACATAGGGACAACCATCGGTCACCTCCCCCAGTCAGTCACCTCCCCCCACAGTTAGAACACATTGAGGGAACATATTTAACCCCTTCCCACCCCCTACTGGTTAACCCCTTCCCTGCCAATCACATTTATACAGTAATCAATGCATTTTTATAGCAGGGATCGCTGTATAAATGTGTCCCAAAAATGTGTCAAAAGTGTCCGATTTGTCCGCCGCAATATCGCAGTCACAATAAAAAACACAGATCGCCGCCATTACTAATAAAAAAAATAAATAATTAAAATGCTATAAATCTATCCCCTATTTTGTAGACGCTATAACTTTTGCGCAAACCAATCAATACGCGCTTATTGCGATTTTTTTCTTTTACCAAAAATATGTAGAAGAATACGTATCGTCCTAAACTGAGGAAAATTTTATTTGAAAAAAAAATGGGTATTTATTATAGCAAAAAGTAAAAAATAGTGTTTTTTTTCCAAACTGGACGCTCTTCTTTTGTTTATAGCGCAAAAAATAAAAACCGCAGAGGTGATCAAATACCACCAAAAGAAAGCTCTATTTGTGGGAAAAAAAGGACGTAAATTTCGTTTGGGAGCCACGTCGCACGACCGCGCAATTGTCATTCAAAGTGTGACAGCGCTGAAAGCTGAAAAATGGCTTGGGCAGGAAGGGGTTTTTCGTGCACAGTAGGGAGGTGGTTAAATAAACAATGATATAATGAGACACTGGGGCTGATTTACTAATAACAGTGCGCTGCGCTGGTTCTAACCTTAATTGGTGCGCCGGATAACTCCTTCACTGGGCGCAGGAAGCAGCGGCACACTGTTATAGTAAATAGAAATGTCAGCGACGCTCTATTGAAAATGAATGGTTCCCTATGGGAGCCCATTGATTTGAATAGAGGTCGCCCGGGAAGTCGGATCCAACTTGCGGGCGACTCGTGTGCCAGCTGACACAGGGACAGCGCGACTTTGCGAGGCGATCTGGACACGACCTGAGCGTGCAGCAGCCGCTCAAGTCGTGTCCTAGAGGCGTCTAGCCGGCCGAGAATGTGTCCAGCGCGATGTGATCGTGCTGGTCCTCGGCAGTCTCGCTGCCCCATGTTTGGTATGAATCATGAAGGGGAACTCCAGGCCAAATTTTTATGAAAAAACCGGCATGGGTTCCCCTTCAGGAGCATACCAGGCCCTTAGGTCTGGATTCTAAGGTGAACCCCCCTAAGCCGAAAAACGGCGTGGGGGTCCCCCCAAAATCCAAACCAGACCCTTAGGTCTGGTCTGGATTTTAAGGTGAACCCCTCAAGCCGAAAAACAGCGTGGGGGTCCCCCCAAAATCCAAACCAGACCCTTAGGTCTGGTCTGGATTTTAAGGTGAACCCCTCAAGCCGAAAAACGGCGTGGGGGCCCCCCCAAAATCCAAACCAGACCCTTATCCGAGCACGCAACCTGGCAGGCCGCAGGGGAAAAGGGGGGGACGAGAGCTGCCCCCCCTCCCTCCTGAACCGTACCAGGCCACATGCCCTCAACATGGGGGGTTTGGTGCTTCGGGGCAGGGGGGCGACCTGCGGCCCCCCCACCCCAAAGCACCCTGCCCCCATGTTGATGGGGACAAGGGCCTCTTCCCGACAACCCTGGCCGTTGGTTGTCGGGGTCTGCGGGCGGGGGGCTTATCGGAATCCGGCAGCCCCCTTTAATAAAGGGGCCCCCGGATACCGGCCCCCCACCCTATGTGAATGAGTATGGGGTACATCGTACCCCTACCCATTCACCTGGTGGAAAAAAATTGCAATAAAAAAAACACACAGCTTTTTAAAGTATTTTATTGCACAGCTCCGGGGGTCTTCTTCCGACTTCGGGGGTCTCCTGTGTCGTCGCCGCCGCTCTCCGGTTTTCTTCTTCCGAGCCACCGCTAACTTCTTTAGCTCTTTTGCTAGCGGAGGCCCGGTCTTCTCCGTCGTCTTCTCCCCTCTTCTCCTCTCCGGTTCTTCCTTTCTTCTGCCGGGCCTCCGCTAACTTCTTTTAGCTCTTTTGCTAGCGGAGGCCCGGTCTTCTCCGTCGCCTTCTTCTTCTCCCGCTATCCGGTTCTTCTCCCGCTTCTTTCTTCTGCCGGCCCCTCCACTAACTTCTTTAGCTCTTTTGCTAGTGGAGGGGCCGGTCTTCTCCGTCGCCTTCTTCTTCTCCCGCTCTCCGGTTCTTCTCCCGGTTCTTCTCCTGCTTCTTTCTTCTGCCGGCCCCTCCACTAACTTCTTTAGCTCTTTTGCTAGTGGAGGGGCCGGTCTTCTCCGTCGTCGCCGTCGGCGTCTTCTTCTCTCTTCTCCTCCTCGATGTTGACTCGTCGCTTCCTCTCGCAGTAATGTTAAATTTTCGGTCCGCAGAGATTAATATAGGCTTCTCATGACGTCACAGTCACATGTTCCGGGGCACATGGCCCCGGAGCATGTGAGTGTGACGTCATGGGAACATGTGACTGTGACGTCATGAGAAGCCTATATTAATCTCTGCGGACCGAAAATTTAACATTACTGCGAGAGGAAGCGACGAGTCAACATCGAGGAGGAGAAGAGAGAAGAAGACTCCGACGGTGACGACGGAGAAGACCGGCCCCTCCACTAGCAAAAGAGCTAAAGAAGTTAGTGGAGGGGCCGGCAGAAGAAAGAAGCAGGAGAAGAACCGGGAGAAGAACCGGAGAGCGGGAGAAGAAGAAGGCGACGGAGAAGACCTGCCCCTCCACTAGCAAAAGAGCTAAAGAAGTTAGTGGAGGGGCCGGCAGAAGAAAGGAAGAACCGGAGAGAAGAAGAGGGGAGAAGGCGACGGAGAAGACCGGGCCTCCGCTAGCAAAAGAGCTAAAGAAGTTAGCGGTGGCCCGGCAGAAGAAAACCGGAGAGCGGCGGCGACGACACCGGAGACCCCGAAGTCGGAAGAAGACCCCCGGAGCTGTGCAATAAAATACTTTAAAAAGCTGTGTGGTTTTTTATTGCAATTTTTTTCCACCAGGTGAATGGGTAGGGGTACGATGTACCCCATACTCATTAACATAGGGTGGGGGCCGGTATCCGGGGGCCCCTTTATTAAAGGGGGCTCCCGGATTCCGATAAGCCCCCCGCCCGCAGACCCCGACAACCAACGGCCAGGGTTGTCGGGAAGAGGCCCTTGTCCTCATCAACATGGGGGCAGGGTGCTCTGGGGTGGGGGGGCCGCAGGTCGCCCCCCTGCCCCAGAGCACCAAACCCCTCATGTTGAGGGCATGCGGCCTGGTACGGTTCAGGAGGGAGGGGGGCCGCTCCCTCATCCCCCCCTCTTCCCCTGCGGCCTGCCAGGTTGTGTGCTCGGATAAGGGTCTGGTTTGGATTTTGGGGGTGACCCCCACGCCGTTTTTTCGGCGTAGGGGTTCCTCTTCAAATCCAGACCAGACCCAAGGGCCTGGTATGCCCCTGGAGGGGGAACCCATGCCGGTTTTTTATTTAAAATTTGGCCTGGAGTTCCCCCTCAAGATTCATACCAAACACAGTGCCTGCCATAGGCGGGGATCCAAGTCGGATCCCCGTTCATTGAAAGTCGGACATATGTCGGCTTCATGTCGCAGGGCAAAGTCGGATCCAAAGTAGGACAGATGTCGTGTCGCACTAGTGTGAACCCAGCCTAAATACAACTACACTGCTGCTCTCAGCTGCTCATATCACTCTGGTCTCACTAAATAGCTAAAATCGTAAATAATACTGTTTTTGGAGCTTAGGGCGGCTCCTTATCATATACATGCAAATCTGGTAAAACACGGCATGCAAACGCCACAAAGCGCGCCTTTCTAAACGCCACTTTCAACCTTAGTTCAGAACACTTTGCACCAGCGTCCCGTCTACATGGGGCCTAAAAACGCCTATGCCATTTACAGCTCCAAAACGCCATGGTGGCCATGAGGCCATAGGCTAACATGGAGAGATGTTTATAAGCTGCAAAAAACGCTCAAACAAGCGGTTGTAAAAACGTCCGTGTGCATGTAGCCTTATATTAACCACTTGCGCACTGCCCAGACCAAGTTTCACATTTCAGCGCTGATGCACTTTTAATGACAATTGCGCGCTCATACAACACTGTAACCCAATGAAAATGTTTTATTTGTTGGCACACAAATAGAGCTTGCTTTTGGTGCTATTTGATCACCTTTGTGTTTTATTTTTTATTTTTTTCTAGAAATACAAAAGACCGAGTTTAAAAAAAAAAAAATGCATATTTTACCCACTTCAGCACTGGGCCTATTCTGGCACTTCTCTCCTTCATGTAAAAATCATAAATTTATGGCTATAAAATTACTTCAAAACACCAAACACTATATATTTTTTTGGAACAGACACCCTAGGGAATAAGATGGCGGTCATTGCAAATTTTTATCTCGCTCGGTATTTGCGCAATAAATTTTCAAACGCCTTTTGTTTGCTAAAAATATTACAAAACAGTAAAGTTACGGCCAATTTTTTGGTATAATGTGAAAGATGTTGTTATGCTGAGTAAATAGATACCTAACACGTCACGCTTTAAAATTGCGCACACACATGGCATGACACCAAACTTCAGTAATTAAAAATCTCCCTAGGCGATGCTTAAATTTTTTTTACACGTTCCAATTTTGGCATTACAGAGGAGGTCTAGTGCTAGAATTGCTGCACTCGTTCTAACGCACGCAGCAATAACTCACATGTGTGGTTTGAACGGCGTTTACATATGTGGGCGGGACTTACGTGTGTGTTCACTTCTGAGCGCGAGCTACCGGGGACATGGGCATTTTTTCTTATTTTTTTTGTTTTTTTTGTTTTTGTTTTTTGACTTTTTTGTATTTCTTACTCTTTTTTATTTATTTTTTATTTTTTGGGATCTCTTTTATTCCTATTACAAGGAATGTAAACATCCCTTGTAATAGGAATGTGTGTGACAGGTCCTCTTTATGGAGAGATGCAGGGTCAATAAGACCCTGCATCTCTCCTCCAGCCTGGAAAGCATGATATTGTTCCAAAAAAATCACCAATCTCATGCTGACAGCCAAGATCACGGCTTGGTTAACATACGGGAACACGGCATGATGTCATAACGTCGTGCCCGCGACTCCGACGGTCATAGAGATGACTGATGACCATCTGGTCACCAGTCATCTCCAAATCGTTCTCCGAGCCCCAGATGGCACGGGAGAGCCCGGAGAAGCACCGGATGGCGGCAAGAGAGGGGGGGGACGTCCCCTCCCCCCGCCTATAAGAACGATCAAGCGGCGGAACTGCCACTATGATCATTTTTATTGTGCACAGAATCGCCGGCTGAAAAGAATGATATCTGAATGATGCCTGCAACTGCAGGCATCATTCAGATGTCACCACCCAAAGCCAAGGATGTCATTTGACGGTGGGCGGTAGGAAACTGGTTAATATTTTTAAAAAAGGGAATTTTTCTTCTTCATTGATGTACACTGATGGGCACCGATAAGGTGGCAAGGGTTGACACTGAGAGGTGGCATTGCTATTTAGCACTGGTGGGCAGTGAGAAGTGGCACTGCTAGGTGGCAATGATAGTTGGCAGTGATGGGCACTGATAGGCAGCACTGCTAGGTGCCACTGATTGGCACCAGTGGTGGGCATTGATAGGTGGCACTGGCAGGGGCTACTAATTGTCACAGATGATGCAGAATTGCCTCTTCCTCTTCGGGCCCCATGTCCCTTGCACATAAGCCGGTGATTGCCTTTTTTTTATGCTCACGCTGTCAGCACAAGGAGGAAACAAAAACCATTACCCAGCTTTTGTTTACATCACGTGATCAGCTGTCATTTGATCACATGGTAAAGGGCAGGGATCGGCCCCTTACTCGGATCTGTCATCACCCAAGTCACAGTGACTCTGTGACCACAGCGCGCGCAAAGGGGAGGACGTTTATTGACGGACTCCCGGCAATTGAGGACCATGCTGTGGCCGTCGATCAGTTATAGCGCTGATCTCAAGTGATTAAAGAGGGTCAAAATGGGCCATTGACATGCATCACAATTCAACTTAGGAATGAGTCTTTGAAAAGTTAAACTAAATAATTTGGCCACTTTATCTTTCCAAATAATTCACTTCCTGTCACATAGCCACACAGGAAGTGAGGGAAAATCCCTAACAATGTCTTTCCTTGGGGACACACAGGTCAGTCTAAATACTTTCCCCATTATGCACATTGCACTCCAGCATATTGCGGGGTACACCACAAATTATTATTAGGTAGTTTGGACTGTGGGGTTTATTTACTAAAGGCAAATATACTTTGCACTACAAGTGCACTTGCTGTATATCTGAGGGGGACATGCAAGCCAAAAAAAAAAAAACATCTTTGCAACATCCAATCACCAGTACTTTCCCTCAGATTTTCAGCAGCTACACTTTTACTGCAGAGTGGATTTGTCTTTACTAAACCCCAAACTACCCAATGATTTGGGGTGTACACAACAAAGTGCTAGAGTGCAATTTGCTTAATGGGGACACTAGTTAGATTGATCTGTGTGTCCCCAAGAAAAGCCATTGGTAGGGTTTTACTTTCACTTCCTGTTTAGCTGTGTGACAGGAAGTGAAGCCAATGTTAAGAAAAGGAGACAAAGGCCAAACTACAAAAAAAAATATAAAAAAAAAAAACCCACACACGCAGGGGGTTCTAACTTAGTTTCCCTCAAAATGCCCACAATTAGAATTGTATGGCCTTGAGCTATTTTTAAGTGCAGTGCTCTAAATCAGTGCTTCTCAAGTACCCCCAACAGGCCATATTTGCAGGTTTTCCTTCATCTTGCACATGTGCTTTAAATCACAGTCAATGGTTTTGATTTTTGGACAGCAATTCTCGATAAGCTAAATTCACAAAACATGTCCTGTTGGGGGTACTTGAGGACTGAGGCTGAGAACCACTGCAGTAAAAAAGGAAAATTGAATACTTACCGCTTTGTATTTCATTTCCTGGTGACGCTCCATGGCAACACACAATACAATCCATGCATATGCTACCATGAAGGCACCAGGGTAGACAAATCACACCTGATTTGTTTTGACATGCCAATCAGCTGTCACATTTGTTGCAAAGAAAACACAAAACAAACATCAAAACTTTTCATGTAATTTTATTGTTCAACAAAACAAAAGGGAAGGCAAAATAAAAAACATGGTCAATTTGAAACAGTTACAGACTCAACATCTTGAGCAATTTTTGGCCAAAAAAATGCAGCAGACAATTAAATCAAAGTGAACAAACAACACACATTAACAACATCAGAATTATTTCAGGGGAACATATCTCCCCCACACCAAAAATCTACAATCAACATAAGTTAACCAATCACCAGTTTTGCAAAGACATAACAAATAAAATACATGTGTTACAAACGCGATAAGGACACCAACATGTACATTTTAACACACACACACACACACCTCTTCTTAAGGCAAAAAGTGGGCACACCTGTTAAGATGTCCTTCAATTTCTAACCCATAAAAACACTCTCTGAGTGAGCATGCCCAGAAATATCCAGGCGCTGTTCACACACAAAAAGCACGCCAAAAAAAAAATAACTGGCTGGGCATGTGCAGAACAACACCAATGCAGCTAGCAAAAAAATAACCCCCCCTCCCCCCGTCCAAAATTAAGCACATCATCCAGCATGCTACAAAATTAGAGATGGGACAATCACCCCTCCCCCCCACCAACAAATACTATTGCAGTCTATGGGAACTGACTTGTTAATTTTGCTAGTCCCCACTTGGCTGGCTTATCTTCTAGTAGTTATTGGCCTTAAAATAGGGGCCCAGGTCCCACCCTAAGGGACATATATCAATGTCACCAATTTGGAAAACACCAAAAACAAAACAAGGAGAAGTGCCTTTAAATATGCCAAATTGCTTAAGGGCCATTTCACACCACATACAGTCCATTGCGTTTTTTATGCATCCAAAATGCATGGAAAGTTGGTTATATGGTTCTAAATGGCAGTGTTTGTTCCAGTGCATTCCAGTTCCACCAAAAAAGTAGAACATGCTGCATTTTACCTGCACTGGACTGTACTGGAACGCATCAAAACGCATCATAAACGCACAGGAACGCACAGAGGGGTGAAAACAAAGCACTGGACTGCATCAAAAACGTACCAAAAATGCACCG